>OY757014.1:88091785-88814285 GCA_963580285.1 Lucinisca nassula
ACGTATAATGACAGCTGTTTTAGAAGGGAAATTTTTGCAGAAATATTGGCACAGAGGTAGTCGATATGCGCGGTCCATAATAAATTTTCGTCGATATAAACACCTAAAAGCTTTTGTTTATCGACTTGTTTAATCTTACTATTTTCAATTGTGATATTTAAGTTTGATGCATCCCGGGTTTTATGTCTAGTTCCAACAGCCATGCACTTTGTTTTATCGAAGTGAATTTTCATTTTATGTTGTTTTGCCCAAGCATTTGATTTTTCGCCATCATGTTGCAGTTTGGGTTCAATTTCCAGTTTTGTGTTCCCATTTATATGGATAGTTGTATCATCTGCGAAGATGTCAGTGTCGCAGAAATCCATTTCGAGAGGCAGGTCATTTATAAATATCAAGAAGAGTGAAGGTCCCAAAATGGATCCTTGAGGCACCCCTGATTTAATGAATGCAGGTTTTGATGTGCCTTTCCCACTGTCGACAACTTGCTGACGATTGTGAAGATATGAAGAAAGCAAGGCCAGGGATGAACTATTACATTTGTAAAGAGCTAATTTTTTTATAAGTATTGGGTGGTCAACTAGGTCAAACGCCTTTCTAAAATCAAGGAAGACTGTACCGACTAAATCTCCCTTATCAATGCATGTCATCCACTGATCAATTAATTTTACCAAAGCAGTTTGGCAGCTATGTTTTTGCCGGAACCCGGATTGACTTATATGAATCAGTTTATACTTGTTTAAGTATGCCATGAAGTGCTTATTTATGTGTTTTTCAAATATTTTAGAAATTGTAGGAAGTATAGATATCGGCCTATAATTAGCAGGATCGGATTTTGGGCCGTCTTTATGAATTTGATATACTTTAGCGATCTTAAGTTGATCGGGGAAAGTACACATTTTGATGCTCTTGTTTATTATGGCTGTTATGGAGGGTGAAAGAACGCTATTTGCAAGTTTCAATATTCTTGGACCGATACCATCAAGTCCAGTAGCCTTTTTGGAATTTAGTCCATTTATAAATTCGGATACACTGTCCACTGTGATATAAGGAATATTGAAAGAAATGTCGTTTGGGATTTTAGATTTAATGAAAGCTTCTAATTTAGTAAAGTCAGAAGTTGTTATTGATTCATCTTTATCGTTGTACAAGTCGCAAACTGATGCAAAGTAATTATTTAGCCTAAAAGCAATATCTTGAGAATCCGTGACGTACTATCTTTTTTAGTTACGGATCGAAGATGTTTCCAAATAGTTTTAGAATCTTTAAGGTCGGTAACTGATTCAGAAAAATATTTCCTCTTTGAACGTCGTATGAGAGTTTTGGTTTTATTTCGGTATTTTTTATATGCAGGCCAATTTAGCATTTTCTTATTGATATCTCTCAGTTTTCGGGTTTCAAGAATTTCTTGAGTGTACCAACCAGGGAGATGGTGAGTTTTGACTCGTCTAGATTGCACCGGAGCATGGTGATCTAATTTACGTTGGATAGCTGAAAGCCACGTAGCACAGTCTTCATTGATATCAGAATCAGGCGATATAATAAGAAACGGTTCCAAATCAATAGCAAGATCTTGCAGAAACTGGTCTTCGTTAAAGTTTTTAAAAGACCTAAACGCTTTAGTTATATGTTCATTTTTTGTTATTTTACAGCCAATTTTTCTCGAAAAACAGACGGGGAAATGATCACTTATTGAGTAAGATGGCACGAAGCATTCTGTTACATTTTCTGGGTTGGTAGTATATATATGGTCAATTATAGTTGACGAAGACTGCGTGATTCGTGTCGGCTCAGTAACCAACTTTGTGAGATCAAACAACTACACCAAATCTAACCACTTTTTATTGGAACAGCACTGGTAGTCAATATTAATGTCACCCATTATTATTATCTCAAGGCCCGTTGTTTGGGCTGCTGACAGTTCGTCTTCAAACAAATCTATCCATTCAGCAGTTGCACTTGGTGGACGATATACCGTGCAAATTAGAAATGGTTTTGTTTTAGGCACATTAACTTCGGACCAAATAGTTTCAATATGTGATATTTCAAATTCAGATCGCCGTTTACAATTAAGGGGTGTTCGAAAATAGAGCACAAGCCCGCCACCAGACTTATCCTGGGTTTCACATCTGTCTTTACGAAACCAATCAAATCCGGACAGGTTCAACAGTTCGTCGCTTACTGCTTGGTCTAAAAATGTTTCGCATATGCCGATAATATCAGGGCTGTTTTCCGTGCCTAATGTTACTTGCAGTTCATCAGTTTTTGACACAATATGTCTTATGTTCAAATTTGCGATGTGTAGACCTTTTGAGGTAAAGGATAGATCTGATTTCATACGATCATTGTCTACATTTTGGCTATTTGTTGATTTTTGGATAGTGTTAGAATACGAACTGTCAGTAATCAGAATAGTTGGTGTATGGTTCTCTGACATGGTCGAAGGTGGGTCAGTTTGGCTTATTTGGCCACAGGTGTCAACACTGACATCGTTTAACAGTAGATCAAAATTATTACATGTATTAATTGTGGTATGTATAGTATTATTTGTAGATTTTATACGCTCGAAAAATTCCTACCGCGGTTTCCAGCCTGACCAACCATCGTTTCTGTCATTGAACCAGCACTCCTGGGTGTTATGTCCCCTTCTAATACAAATATGGCAATATTTTTGTTGCCGATGACCTATTTGATGCCCATGTACACCATTTGTTTTGCCAGGTCCAGGTCGATGCCTGCCTGTAGGTTTATTATTGTTAAGAACAGGCGAATGTCCCTGTTTTGTAACACGATGCACTTTGTTAATATTTGCGAGAAGTTTTTTCGTGCCATAATTGTTAATGTGAATTTTGTCTTTCATGTAGTACGACTCAGGCAATTCCCCTGAAGCTAGAAGAAAACTATCGTAGTTTTGAATAAATTGAAGATCATATGAGTCACATAGTTCTTGCAATTTATTGTTATATGGTCGTAGGTCAACAGTTTCTCTTGGCAGTAGACCCGACACAGCAATGCGAATATCTCTTGCCAAGAGGGAAGTCAATAGTTCCTCAAACTTCTCTGTAAATGTTTCCAAGCTGGCACCGTTATCAGCATCGTTTCCACCTATCATAAGTATCACTGTTTGGCATTTGTCTAAATTAAAGTCGGCCAGTTTGGATGCTATCGTTTCAATTTTGGCACCCGAAAAAGTTCTGACCGCTGTAGACTGGTTAAGGTCACTGACTTTGACATTTTTAAGCAACGAGCTTCCAACTATGAGGGTGGACTGTTTGATGATGTTTCTCGGTTTGACCGGAGGAACACTTGTGCTTACGTCATCATCGGTTAAGTCAATGCTCTCTTCAACTTGTTGTCGCCGTTGTGTGTCAGTACTCTCTGTCTGTGTTGGTGTAGACGGTTTCAGCTGAGTGCTGGGTTTTGGGTGTAATTTTTTGGTAGATTGCTGTTTCTTCGTCTTTGTTTTTATATGTTCACTCGTATCAGGTTGAGTAACAATTTGAGCAGCTGTGTTGTTTTTCTTTGTCTGTGTTTTACTTAGCTGAGGACTGCTTAAGAATGTGTTCGCAGTTTTCGACTTTACATGTCCCAAGATTGATGCAGTTTTATCAAGGATTTGTGAAGATTTTTGTTCCAGGACACATTTGACATTATTTGTCACATCGGCAACAATTTTAATTGAAGCACATGTACCTTTATCATTTAGCGTCACCTGTTTACTTAAGGCCGCCAGTTTGTCATTTATTTCACCAATGGTGTTCTCCATTTTTGCTGACAAGTCGTGCACAGCACTTAGGATTCTTTGTGTTGAGGTTTTCAGGTCATGAACTTCATTTTTGATACATGTAATTTCCCTTTGCATGTGCTTTGGTATTTCCCTGCACGTGAGACATAGCCAAAGTCCTACTGGTTGATCCTTGGCAATGCCCACACATTGTTCATGTACCATTTCATGCAGAGAGAGCACTGGATTTCCTCATGTTTCCTTTTTGATTTAGGTTTTATTTTGCATGTATCACAGCACTTTGAGTTGGTTTTGGATTCATCACTTTCTTTGCTCCTATCGTTTAGTGTCGCTATTTGTTTTAAGAGAGTAATACTGTCCTTTAGTGAATGACTAGAATCAGCATTATTTAGTGTATCGACGATTTGACATTCCTGAATTTGAGCTCCATCAAATACGTCAGTTTCATCAGTCATTTCGTCATTATCACTGCTGTTTCCATCGTCAGAATGACAAGGGTCGATCTCCAGTGGGGTTTCGAGATCATTGATGACGGTAGCTGACAGCAATGTTGAGACTGTTTTCGCTGAAGTTGATTCGCGTGTTTGATTTTTAAGCTGTGCTTTAGCCTCTCTTTCAAGGGCGTTTGCTATGCACTGTGCTGACTCTTCAAGTTGTTTCTGGTTCTTGTGCTCAGGCAGCGATTGCTGAAGGTCATTTAAAGCCCGTTCTTTATAATCACCTTTAGTAAACTGTTTCAGTTCAAGGCGGGACATGTTAGTTATAATGTCCTTGTATTTTAGTTTGAGCGCATCTTCTATTTCAGTAAGTTTTGTAGTTGACCCCATCTTGCAGTTGTTGCTATACAAAATAAAAGTTATTACAGAGTTGCCTCCCTTGTAACAAAAATTCGAGCGTGACCCGTCTTGCAGGCAAGCGCTAAACAAAAGATATTCTCAGTTAAGGCCTCGGGGCAATTAGTATGGCCACTAAAAAGTTTTCTTTGTTATGAAGAAGAAATATTGATACGAAGATAGCTCTGATATAAGAACAAACTCACGATTAATATATCACTGAACAATTGTTTATATATTAATCCATAGATCCTCTAAAAATGAGTTCATAAAATCATATAGTTAAAATGAAATTCCATATTTATCACAGACCGATGTAAATAGCGTATTTCTATTAAATCAGTTTGTTTTACTAAATTCAGGCTTACTGTCCGATCGTATTTGTCAGTTCCAGTGTATTTAATTGTAAATGATTTTTGCTAGAAATAAAATATTGTTTAAACCAAAACAAACGTAGCCTGTCCACAGGAATCTTCAATTTATTAAAATTGCACATGTAGACAGATCGCTTGACATTTTTAACTGCACTTCTAGGCAGATCGTTTGACATTTTGTTTTTTAATTGCAAATCTAGACAGATTGCTGGACAATTTTCTAGATAGATAGATAGATAGATAGATAGATAGATAGATAGATAGATAGATAGATAAGTAGATAGATAGATAGATAGATAGATAGATAGATAGATTAGATAGATAGATAGATAGATAGACAGACAGACAGATAGATAGATAGATAGATAGATAGATAGATAGATAGATAGATAGATAGATAGATAGATAGATAGATAGATAGTTCTGTATGTATGTGATAGCTATACTTGGATAGCGAATAAAACGTTACGTAAAAAATTTATTTTGTAAGTTAGCTTTCGTGAATAACCGTATCTCAAGCCATTGACATGGGTCATTCACAAAGAGATTTTCGTCAATTAAAAACGGATCCAGGATAAATTAATTTCAGTAATAAACGCAAAATATCATTATCATTATTTTAATGTAAACGGGTATATTTTCTCTCAAAATGTCTGAATACTGTTAGAATTTTAAGTTCCGCCAATACATTTGATTAGCGATGACCGGGGCACCCGTATTTAAGCGCATAGAGAAAACCGATCAGACTGCGTGCATGCACATGTACGAACCCCCCTTTGCGCTTGGCGCGGTCCAGATTACGGTGAAATTCCGCTATTAAGACCACCTAAAACTTAAGACTAATTCTGCTTTAAATAGCTGATTTATAAGTTGCAGTTATTCTTTCTTTGTGTTTAGTCCTCTGGACATGGACCACCTTTGGGACTGTTCAAAAGTGGACTTCAAGACCACTTTTGGAACAGTCCAGAAGGTGGTCTTCGTATAGGAATTTTACTGTATTTCAGTCGCATTTCTAGAAACCAGTCTTCGGGATTTTCGAACAGGAAAGACACAAACTGGTCGATCAGCTTCACAAACTTGCTATTATTTTGAAAAGTGAGAGGTATTTGGTTTGCTATTCGTGCAACATCACGTGAACAAGTCCGTGAAATAAGACCCCATAATCCCCAATTTATATAGGGATAACTGGGGTTTACGGGGGTAAACATTATTCATTTCTGGTCCAAGCCATAGGTTGTGGGTACACGTTAGAGCCGCCTCACTGAGGTACAAAGTAGACTAGCTACTAGTCTGATAATAACAATCTGATCATTTTTGGTATCTTTTATTATATTAAGAAAATATCACCTTGTTAGGAATGGCAAGTCTATTTGGTAGAGTCTTCAAGCTTAGAATTAGCATTGGGCCAGATAGACTTTTATACACTGTTCATTTTAGTCCGAAAGATGATTTTGATTCCATATCATTCCTAGTTTTACTATATAAAAGTGGGATTCGGGGGGGATCAAAACTATATAGGCGTGTTTTCGTGATGATGTACGTTTTTCCCAAGGTTCAGATATGGGAAACTGTGGAGTGCACCCCGACGACCCTGTTACTATTCATGCGTCTCATGTTTTGCAATATCATATGGGTACACATCTATATGGCAACTACTGTTTTTAGCGTCTGTAGAATGATGCCAGTTGTTTGAATTTGTTATAATCGAGGTTTAACGTCCGTCAACACTATTTAGGCAATTTTCGAGTCGTTGCTTCCATTTTTTTTTCAATGCGGCGGTTCTAACGAGCACCAACAACCTATGTTTGCACTATAAATAAGAAATTTCATTAGAAAAGTAGCCATTTTTAAGATATGGAAAATGCACTACGTCGCACGGGTCTATCATCGTAATGCCCTGTGATATATGAGCCAGCGCACGGCAAAACCTACAATAAGACATGTACGCCCCCGGAAGACTCAGATCAGCCTGCGCATCCATATAGTCTAACCAGTGACTTCTCTTGCTGCATTAAGGAGCATTGGGCCCTTAGCTATCCTTAGAGCGCACAACGAAGACTCTGATCAGACTGTGCGGATGCGCAGGCTGATCGGAGTCTTCGATGGGCGCACATGTTTTATTGTAGGTTTTGTCGTACGCTGGCTCATTTTTTCCCTGTTCTTCAAACATGGATTGTTGGAAGTAGTATAGGGGGGCGGTATGGCACCTTTTTTATGGCACCTTTTTTATAGCACCTTTTGTGTGGTTTTGTGGGTGCTATAAAAAGGTGCCATAAAAAGGTGCCATACCGCCCCCGCTTGATGTAAGCTTGACTAGGCTAGATTGGGACTTGGATGGCCAGTAGTGTGTTTGTTGGATACCTTCAGAAATGGACTTAGTGTTTGTGTGGATTGACTTTGTCCTTATAAATCTTCAGTTTTTCAAATTTATAGGGACAAAGCTTTTGACTAAGCCTGAAATAACTTAGTGATTTCCTTAAGGTGCCATAAATTTTCTGTTTTGTGGGGATTATAGCACCTTCTATGAAGGGTGCCATAAATTTTCAATTTTGTGGGGATTATAGCACCTTCTATGAAGGGTGCCATAAATTTTCATTTTCGTGGGGATTATAGGGACCAAGCTTGAAAATGACTTAGTCTTTTGTTGGAAATCTTTCAAGAGGTCCAGGGATACCACAAGATGACATTATGTTCGTCTTGTGTCTCAAGGCTTCATAGTGTCATGCTTATATATTGAGGCTATCTAGTAGCAAGTTTCTATGAGAAATAAAAAATCTTGTATCTCAGGACTTTATATTTCTTCATCAGTAGAAACTTGACTGTCAAGCGTCAAGTGTTTTGGCAAATATATTGAGGCTTGATAGTAGCAAACTTCTGGATATAGATCTTGTATCTCAAGATCTATTTTTGATTCATTAGTTTGACTATGAAGCGTCAGTGGATGTTAATTCTAGCCATCTCAAGTTTAGATACTACTACCCTCTTCGAAATGAAGAGGGGGGTGAAAAGACAAGAAAGATTGGTGAACAGTTTTATTTTTATTTGTCCCGCTAACTAACTTGATTACGATGAACAGAGGATTAGGACCGTCCCTCTGTCCTCGTTTACAATTTGAAACCTTAACATATTTACAACATTAAATACATGGGGTATTTCTTTGATAAGCAATGTGTATTTCGTAAGCATTTGCAAACTTGAATTCTATGTTTGTAAAGAAACTTTGGAGTTGGCATGTCATTTTGTGTCCAGATCACTTTGCCATAATTAGAACTGATTTGTGTCCAGATCACTTTGCCATAATTAGCACTGAACCATCTGTCAATATCACTGTCATTTTGGTATAAGTCTTCTCCTGTGCCATACAGTTCCCCATGAATAGCTTTCTTCAAGTCTAGTCCTTTTTCAAGTTGATGAATAATATAAATACACCACATTCCACAGTTTTTACTCCATGGACTTTGTAATGGTTCTGTATTTTGAATCCAACTTCTGGAATTTCTTTGGATGAAAGGTAGAATATAGTCTTCTTCTGGTGGCATTCCATAAGAGTCAAAGTAGATGGCTTGATGGCCTCTGAAGTATACGGTAACCCAATGTTCTCCTGGTTCATCTGAATTGTCAGTGTTTATGATATAGGCTTTCATGTCTAGAGGTTTCTTCTCTGGTAAGAGATCTTTGGCACATACATCTCCATTAACAGGCATGTGGTACAGAATTTTCCTCAGTTCATGTGTGTCCATTTTTCTGGTGATGTCTCCGACGGAGTAGCTTCTGTTAATTTCTGTTTCCAAAAGTCTCTCCACTCGTTGTAGTCAGGTTTTCTTCCGTATCTGTTATGACTGTTTTTCAGGAACATCCAGTTTTTATAGGCTTCGACTTTTTCAGATGGTGTTAAATGGTCCAATCCTGTCATAGCACTATATTCTTTTCTTCTTTCTTCTGATGGTACTTCATCCAGGAGCAACTCGTCCCATTTTTGGATGATATCGTAGATGTTGAGATTATTCAGGGCATGGATATGTATACCATAGTCTGTTATCCATTCGTTTGGTTTTGTCCATAAGCACAAGTCATGGTATTTCTGACTGGGATGATTTATTCTACATCCTTGGCACTGGTGACGGGCATAGTCAAATATAGCAGTCATCAAGTTGATCTTCATGGCTCGTATAAGGGTATCTTTAATCCATTTTTGTCGTCCCAGTGTTTCATTGTCTTCTGATAATCCCTCAAATTCTTTTTGAAGCATTCCATTTCCAGATGAAGTAGAATCTGACCATAGTAGATAATCCCTCAGTTCTTCTTCAATATAGTATCCACTATGCATCTTTTTTTCAGTAGTCTGTGATTACTTCTCTGAGTCCGTTAATTTCTATCAGATTATCAAATTCAGCATACACAATGACGTTGATAGTCTTTGCGAGCGAATTGGCAAACTGAAGTTCTAGTCTCAGGTTTCCAGTTTTTATAGGGTGGAGATGACTCTGGTCAGCAGCTTGATCAGGTGTGAAGTCATATCCCCAGAATGTGTATCCGTCTTTGTAATCCTCGTAATCGATGTTACAATTCTGAACTTGGTCTCGACTACTCAGAGCCTGATACAGTGACATGTATGATCGAAGATACTCGTTTCTGGTGAAGTTAGGTTCAAAGGGTCTGCCATAGATATTATGTCCATCGAGTGTGACATCCAGTTTACTGAGATTGAAAGGTTGGAAGTTAAAGGGGTTCGTGGGAAACGTGCCATTGAATGTTTCATTAGGAACCATACCAATGAACAATCGTTTTGGAAGTTGACCCTGGAACAGATGGTCTTCAATTTTAGATCTGAGTCCAGTACCAATGGTAAATGTTTTCACCTCAACTCTTCTGATGGGGAATTTGGCATTATGTTGAGCAATGCTCTGATTCAAATCGTTTGTGATTGCTGGTAGAAGTTGTACATTTCTCACTGACAGTTTGGCTACATCAATTTTGAGTACTACAGGGTAACCATCCTCAGCCATGATACAAAATTGAGGAGATGCTCTATTAAGTCTGAGTTTGATTTCGATCCCATTCGGAAGATATTTGTCTTGCATGGCCAGATCTAAATGTAATCGGCCCATGAGTTCCAAAGATTTACTTTGTTTTGTAGCTTCACCTCGGCCTTTTTTATGTTATCACATTCAAAATCCTCAAATCTCCCAGGTTCATCTTCATACCAATGCTCTGCAGCTTTTAACTGATTGTCTTTGACATCTGCTCCAAAGGAAAATAAGTTTTCTATGTAGGCTCTGTACGGATATGTATCCATATTACTTGTGACCAGTTTATTATTCAGGTACAAATCGATGCTGCTGAACATACTGTGGAAGAAGTTGTTGATAGGGGCAACCTTTTTATCCTCAATATTAGTTCCATCTGGTTTCAGGATTCTACATTTCAGATAAAGATAAGTTTGAGATAAATCTGTATAATATTCCGTATGGGGTGGAACCAAAAATTCAATGGGTGCCTGATAACTATCCAGGGAAGCGATAGGATGATAATCAGTCCACTGAGTTTCTTGCATAGTTGTCATTGTCGGAGGAACGGATTGCATTTCCAACTCCGTTTTGCTGCACTCACAAGAACCTGATTGCATCATTATTGATCGAAAATATCTTTCGGAAATTTAAGATTTTTTGGAATAGCAGTTGAGTTTTTCTTTTTTTGACCCTTCTTAACACCTTGACGTTTAGTCTTAGACTGATTCTTTTTAGATTTGGCTTTTGATTTTATACCCCCACTTAATTCATCCAGAGCAGATTTTCCGAGAGATTTCAAACTTTGTTTGCCTCTTTGTTTCAAAACATGTTTGATATTTTGACCTTCCAACATATCGCGAAGAGCACCTAGTCCCTCCTTTTTTGCAACTTGTTTTGCACTTTTTATTCCTGCTTGTGCTAGAGGTTTTAAAATGGGAACAACACTTCGCATTGCTGTTTTAAATATGGAACCTAAACCATGGCCATATTGTCTTGAGACACCTCGATAGACGGGAAAGTCTTTAAATCCCGCTCCAGACTGGTGATAATGAATAGTACGCATTATTGTTCTTTTTTTCTGAAGTGTAGTTTAATCAATGTCTTGCCAGTAATGAATGGAATATCATTACCTGTATCGCCTTTTATACTAATGTAAACTTGATCAATGAAGGATTTTGCCACTGGAACGTAATGCAAGTTGAGAAATTCTTGATGGAAATGAATTTCACCAGTTGTATTTGCAAATGGAACTACTCTTAAAATGGGAGCTGTTATATGCCCTATGTTTGTGTAACCGGCCACATCGGAATACACAAAGAAGCGACTGTTATGAATATTCAAGTCAACACCATATTTGAATTTGACAGCATCGTTGCCTAATGGTTCTCCGTGAAATTGTTTATCGATGCCTAAAATGATTGCTAATGGTGTTGGAAATACTATCTGAATTTGATTTGTGTAATTTGAACCAGAAGGATACTCTACAGCAACCTTGATGCGTTTTAATTGACTTCTGTATTCAAGATGAATTTTAATGTTGTGTTGAGTCAAAATCTTTTGAATACGACTCTCAAGTGCATTTTTCATTTCCATAATCAAATGTTCAGGGCTAGTATAATTTCCTGTTGGAAAGGTTACTTTATAATCTGAACATTTTTTTGTTTGTCTGCAAATTTCATGCCTTAAGTGATCAAACTTTATGTCAATGAAAGCATTATTTGTTAATCGAAGAAAGAAAAAAATATTTTTATCTGTGATATTCATGATTTCACCTGGTGTTATTATTTCTGCTAAAGCTACCTCCCAATTTTGTTTGTCAATTTGAATAGGACAATCTAATTTGACTTTGAAAGTAGATTGAGTATTTTGTGGGAAGGTGTCTAAAGAACTGTCACTTAATAATGTCAAGTAAAATTCTTTCATGGTTTTTGTTTTTCCTCAGGGAGAGAAGATGAAATTGGAGTTTGTCTTTTGAATTTTAATCCTGGGGATGGTAAAATGTATCCAACAGAGCTACTGAGTAATATCAACCACAATTCTTTGTCTGGACTTCTTAAACTGATTTGTACCAATGAGGTGATAATGATAGCATAAACAACAATAATTTGAGCCAAAAATGTTAAGCGATTTTTTGCTAATATTCCTTGACTACCGTCTGCAGATTGTAAAGAAGCAGTGTCACGCACGAATGAGGTTCTGAAATTCATGTTCACCGTTTTTATAGAAGATCTGATTCTAAAATCCAACTATCAAATTTAGATGGATACCCTTTCCAGTGAACTTTTATTTCTTTGATCCACTTTTTACCAATTTTACGTTTTCTGCGATCTATGATAGATTCAATTTCGAATATTTGATCTTTTTCTACACGTTGTAACTCTTGCGAGTAAAAAGTGCCTTTGACTACTTCGCCATCTAGATCTACTATTTTATAGGTTACAGGATTTTGATGTTTGTACACAGCCGAAATTTGAAACAACTCTTGTGTCCAGTTTGGTAAATAACCTTTATCAAAAGTACGTTTTGTCTTGTTAATGCGAACATAATCACTGACTTTTAATTTTGGACTTTGATGTTTTTGTTTCTTTCCAAATAAATTTTCTGACACTACAATTTCGTTTTTGCTAGTAACAGATGCAGGTGCACATTTGATACTTCGATGATATGCATGGTTGTAACCATGAACTAATTTTGGAAGTACATCAATATATCTCAGCGTACGATGATGTGTAAAATATTTCCACATGCGACTTTTCAAAGTTCTTTGAAATCTTTCGACAATACTGGCTTTAGTTTCAGGATTTTCTGTCGTGAAAAAATGAATCTTTTTTGACTTTAAAAAATTCTGAAATTTTTTATTTTTAAATTCTGTTCCCTTATCAGACTGGAGGCTTTTTGGACTTCGTTTTTTCAAGATCAATTTGAATGCTTTGATCAAAGTTTTACCCGTCTTATCTTTGATGGGAACAACCCAGGCAAATTTGGAAAATACATCAATGACACAAAGCAAGTATCGATGTTTGTCATTGAACTTAGACATACTTGATACATCTGCTAAATCTGCTTGCCATTGATAATCGATTCCTGCAACAACAGTTTTTCGACGTTTGAATTTTCTTCGAATAGGTTTATGCAAAGTGTACGTCTTTTGTTTCCTCAACCAATCCCTGACATCTTTAAGTTTTACTTTTTTAGAAGTTTTTCTAGCTAACTGGAATAAAGCTTGTTCTCCAGCATAGGCAGCAGGACTTTTAGGATCATAATATAATTTTTCAAACTTCATTGTTCATCATAGGTTAACCATTTAGGTATGAAAGGACCTTCCATTTCTTCTTCTTTTATATGTTTTCTCGCTAATCGCCTTACGTGTTTTTTGACTGAGGGCAGATCATATTTACGCTGTTTTGTATAGGGAGTCCCTAGTTTATGACGTTTTGATTTTGGAGGAGTCACAAAGACATCCTCTGGTGATTGTTCAGGAGGAGGAAGCTGATGTTCGTGCATCCATTCCCATCTGTCTCTATTGCCTACCACATCTTGAGGAATATTCAATTCTCTCAATCCTTGTGCAAAAGCTTGCCAACCCGTGGGCTCAATACCTTTTCTATGTCTGATCACATCATTGACCAAGTCGATAATGTTAGAACCAGGAATAGGTTTTCCATACATCTTGACTGTACCATCATCATCCCAAGCTATGTTTTTATTTTCTTGCAACATAGAAAGCAAAAACTGAGCTTTTCTTTTCATGGTGGAAGGAACACTGTCAATAATGTGCTGATCAATCTTCTTAGGTTGCAGAACAGGCTGGGAAAGGGAAACTGAAGGTTCTTTTAAAGCTTTTTTATGAGCCGTCTTAAATTTATGCAAAGTTTCACCAAACAACTGAGACTTTTCTGATTCCGAGATTTCATTATTACTCATAACAGAAGACAAGTCGTTTTGAAGATTAGCAGTAGCCGAAACTTCAGGATCAGGTGGTAATCTAGGTTTCTGAATTTGTTCCTCTTTCCAACGTTTCATATCTTCCCAAAGTTTGAATGGGACAATAGCCATTTTACGCCCTTCCATGATTTGGATTAAGAAGGCCACCAAGGACAGATCCTATGAGTGGGGCAATCAAAGGTTTGAGTAACAATCCTAGTAAAGCCCCGCCTTTCTGATTAATGATTTTCTTTTTTGCTGCAACAGGGACCTGTTTTGTACTCAGCAAACGAACATGCTGTTTTCTAGATTTTAAGTGTTGTTTCTGAGCTTTAGTTAGATGTACATTGCCTTTTATAATGTTTAAGCAACATTCCCCTACACAATCGATCACTTCTTTGGGTGAATCATTGATTATTTTTTGACGAAATTTTGGAGGTAGTTGACAAAGTCCTTCTAAGAAAGGACCATATTTATTAATCAAAGAAGTTTTCTTTTTTCTCAGAGTTTTCCTTTTACGTACGGCCGTCATGATTGTCGTGATACACTATGAAGAGTTTCACTCAAACATGGGCTTTTATATTTTGCGTCTCGTAAGTTTCAAGTTTGGACCTCTGTTATTGATTCTAAAAGGTTGATTATACATGTTTTGTCCCTGCATAGCTTTTTCACGCATTGCAGCTTCAAATCCAAACTGTCTTGCAGTTTGAAAAACATGTGGTTCCCCAGCATAGAGTGGTTGAAATCTAGCAATATTTGGTGAAATGGTTTTTCGACGAGTGACAGAGCGAGCATTTTCAGTGGGTGATCGCATTCCAAGACTTTGCCATGATGTAATTGGACGTTTTCTCACAGTAATAAACTTTTCATTAATTTTTCTAGGTTTTTTCTTTTTTTCAGAAGTCTTCTTTACAGAAGTCTTCTTTTTGGCAAACCGCCTTAATATTTTATTACCATCCCATCGAATTAATGTTCTGATAATAACGCCGCCCAAGAAACCACCACCACCAGGTTTCAAAATGATGTTACGTTTAACATCACTATTGACCATGGTACTTGTTAATTTTCTGAGATCATCTTTATGTTTTTCCATAAATTTCTTTGTCTGTTTGGGTAATTTCATTTTACCCTCAATGATTTTTCTTGCAGCCAAAGAAAACCATTTTATCATTTCAAGTAATCCCTCATTGAGCAATTGTTTGCGTTTTACAGTATTGGGTTCTCTACTCAAATTGTAGAGTGCCCTTATCAAGTTAGCTGATGTTCGTTTCGAAACCATAATGACTTGTGATCAATTTTCAAATCAGACACACACTTTTATATGTTTGGGAAATAAACAACTGGTCCTTGATGATTTGGTTTTGTAAACCAGTTTTGAAAAATATTTGTTCTAAATCTCAACAGATCTGGTGTATCTGGTTTCAAATCGATCAGTAAGTATCCGTGTGGTTTGGATGTGGCATCATTGAAAGCATACATCAAATGTGGAGATTGAAGTTGTTTTGCCAAAACTTTGACTTGCATTTTATCTCGAGGACTTTGAAACAAAATGAGATAATGTGCATTCAAACTGATAGTTCGACTATCTTTACTTTGGTGAAACAAATTTTGTGTGATGTATATCACACTTGCATTTCGATGATGCCCTTTCCTTGTAAACCACAATTTGATTTTTTCTTCATCTTTGTCTCCTAACATATCGTCAAAGACGATCAAGTGAGACAAAGTCGTATCGCTGACAATGTCATCATCGTCATTGGGAATTCCAGAAAGAAATGTGATGTTGGATCCTTCACGTTCTTGCAAGATATTATAAGTTGGTTGCCATTCTTTGTAGCACCACACGATACGTTGTGGTTGAATATCAAACAAGTCATCTTTGTATTCAATGACTTTTCTTACAAACTCTGTTTTTCCAGATCCACTTGGACCTGATATAAAGAGATTAGCAGGATGTTTAAAAAACAAACTGTTAATATCTTGTACTACTGGTGTCTGAATGCTTGACATGATGGGTAATGAGAAAGAACAACGAACAACATGTATATTTATATACTTTTAATAATTTAAAAAATCATTATTCATAACCATATGGCACAGTGTACCCATTTTTCACAATCACCCGTTTGTCATAGGTAAATCTATAAATCTTTGAAAGTTTTTCAGTGGTCACTTTTCTATTGGGATGTTTTCTGATTTTATGTTGATACTGCACAGTTTCACGGAAATCTCTATCTTTAGATTTTGCCCAGTTTAACATTTTCTCAAAATGTATGATTTGAGAAGTGTTAAAATCCAATGTCAGTCCTTTCACTTTACAAGTGGATTTTCTATCACCATTGTTTTCAACATACTCGTAACCATAGTTCTTAGGCCCCATACCAACAAATTTTGTGATTTTTGCATTGGGCATTTCATCAGTCCATTCCCCAAGTCGATTATTCACAATAGTTGGATTCCAAAGTTTGGGGTTGTGGACATAGATTGCAGAGTCAGTGTCAAAGTAGAGTACACGTGTATCAAGTTTGTGTAACACACTGTACAATTTCAATCTGGCTTGTGCTGTCACAAAAGATGCTACCACCACATTACTGCAACTATGAGGTTCAATGATAGAGTCTGTTTCTTCCCAGTTGACATGTAAAAACTGTTCACCATAGACATCAACATACTTGACTTTTTTCATGGGATTGCTTACCAATTCAAAGTATGTTGATGGTTCCGAGATGTATTCAGTTTTAGTCATATTATCTCTTTGTGCCAATTTTCCCCACAAGTTATTCAACTCAGTCTTTGCAGTAGCCCTACGACCCTTATTCTTTTCAATATGCTCCAATCTAATTCCCTCTGCCTCAAAGTAATCTTGTTTGAACTTTTCTTTGTCTGCCTCAGTTTTACACCAATCAGGATACCCACTGGCCTCTTGCTTTATTTTGAGGAATGTATCAATGTACCCAGCAAAGATTCCACCTTGGCCAGTTTCTTTATCATACTGAGTTGTCTCAGGGAAATGCCAAACCTCATAAATTTCTGTAAGTTGATAACCAAGTTTCAAAGCTTCAAATAATTCTATACTGACCCAAGTTCCGACCAATTCTCTATCTTCTGCTTTAGTATGATGACAAAGTTGTGTGTTGTCTGACTTCTCTGCACATGTTCTACAGAGTGGAAACAGAAGTTTATTGTTACATTTGTAAGGGAGTACTGGATGATACAAGTTTCTGGGTGGAAGAACTTTACATTTGATCAGGCCACAATATTGTTGGATATTGTCTTTGTCAATTTCTTCTTGAGAATAAATCTCCGGATGACCTAGTGGGAAAACACCATATTTACAAATGTATGGATACAGTGAACAGACATCAATGTACTTGATTTCTTGATCTGAACGCTCATCAATCTCATGGTACAATTTGGTAGCATTAGTTCTGCCCCCAAATAAAGCATCTCTGGGTTTCAAGGGATCCAAGTTAGTAAATTCAGCTTCTACTAAAGTTTGGAATTCCTTGTCTTCTCTACACTGTTTGTCAAAATCACATTCCCAACATTCTATGACTTCATACCCTGCAGCTTTCAGAGTTTCAATCTTTCTCAAAGTGGAACAAAAAAGAGTGTCCATCTTTAAACAGTTGTAGGTATTGATCTTATGCCTGTCAGGATAACATCTTTGACAACCATGCCAATAACAACCTTGAAATTCATAGATTTTCTTATTTTCTTGGTCAAACCCATCCACGTAAAACTCACCAATTTTCTGTTCACCACCATTCAATGCATGTTGAATGTGTGTGTTCGTTTTCTTAGCCATAACCTGCAACCATCTTACAGCCTTGATCGAATATTTCTTTTGGTTTGGATAGCCTTCAGGAGGAATGATAGCTACTGAGTTTTCTGGCATATGATCCTTTCTCCAAACGAGTGAACAAGTTTGAGCCACCGTACATGCTACTTTAAAGGGGTCAATTCCACTAGTTTCCATCAACTGCTGCCTAAAGCAAGCACAACCTCTCCTCAAGATATCTACATCACTCCGACAGTACTCTTCCATTTCTTGCCTGAAGTTAAAGATAGCATTAGATTCAACTTTAGACTTATGCCATTGCAAGAAGTCGTCTCTGTCTTTGCTAGACATCTGGCCAGGGTTATACATTTCAGCAGGAAAGTATGGACCTACATAATTCTGATTAGCTTCAGTATTTGCCAAATGTGGGAAATAACCTTTCTTCATTTCTTTAAGTCCAAAGGTATCAGGGAAACTAGCCAAACGTATGTGCAAAAACTGAAACGAATCTTTGAACTCAAGTTTTCCAGCTTTCATAGTAATGATGGTATGCCCATTCATGATCACCTCTGGTTTGTAAGTTCCATTCTCTAAGAGATATCTTAAAATAAACTGCCCATCATAACCACCAAAGTTGTGTGCAATACAAATTGAGCCTTCATTAAAAGGTTGAAATAGCCAAGTGCAAAACTCATGCAAAGTACCAGGACCTTCAAAGATCATTTCTCTTCCTTGATCTGGGAACTTACTACAATTTTTACACTTTTCATGGATAGGTAAATGAATACACTGGTCACAGGCTCTATGTGCTACACAGAAATTAACTTTATGTTCTCCTGTATTTTGTGAAGATTCAAAATCAAAGAAAATGTACTTGGAGGAGGAAGAACTTGTTTCTTCTTCATCATCAGAATTTGCATCATCAGATTCGTTGTGTGCATCATCATCAGTCTTACAAACATAAGATTGTATGTAACACTGGTGATTTGCACCCACGATCTCTTTACAAAATCTACATTTTCGATTTCCTGGACAAACATGATTTTTCTTACTCCCAATAATTCTAGTGAAACAATTTCCACAATTATAAACTAACTGACACATGGACTTTTTCTGTCCAGGTTTGATTCTTTTATGATTAGCAAAACATTGAGGACTGTAAAATTTTCTTTTACAATCCCTACAGAAACAAGTTTCTCCTGCCGCACATAATGTCTCATTGTAACATTTGTCACATCCATGGGGACACATATGATCCCCTCTCTGTTTATATCCTTTGTCACAAAGTTCACAGAAGTAAGAACATCCTAGAAAACCAGTTATACTGGTAATGGTATCATAATGATTGTCTCCATCATAGTATATATGTATCACTTTAGTCTGTCTTGTCATTTCGAATTCAGGTTTGAAGAGAAGGTCATCTTTCGCATGTTGCGAATGTACTTTGATCAGGTAGTCAGGAGCTAACACAGCTTGGATCTTCTTGTATTCGTCATGTCCACATGGTTTGGTATGTGGAACTTGAGCTCGATCCAACAACTTCTTAGCTTCACTGGTCTGCATAGGTTTGGTAGATTGACGAAGATAGTGCCATGTCTTCTTCCAGGTCAGGGATTCATCTTTGTCAGCATGACATTTGCCGACAACCACAGCTCTAGCCAGACACATGGAGTCTTCTGTATTGTTGATGGTAACAATACTTCTTTTCATCTTTCTCATATTCACTTTGTATATATAGTCTACCCTAAACCAATGTGATATGAAAATGGTTTTGTGATTTGCATATGAAAACTATCTTTCTTTTAAATTTAAGAAAAGTAAGAATATGATCTATGAATTATGTATAAATTTATAAACTTGTATTATATTTATTTCGAAAAAAAATATTTGAACCCATTTTAGCTATAAATAGCTGAATGACAATGATTTTTATCATTTTTCATATGTTACTATTTTTAGAATTCCTATTGCGAAAAACCAATAATGCTTATAACATGCAAATGCCTTAACCGATTTTCAAAATTCTTGTTTCAGATTAATCATGATTACCAGCTGTATTCTACCCTTGGAAATAACGGAGATGATTTTGACATACAACATGTACAACTGTGGAAAAGGCCAAGACTTTACAGAACTCATACAAGACAGTTGGTTTTCTATGAGAATGAAGATGTTGAAGAACACTGGATCTCAAATAACTTACCAAGATGAAATGATTCAGTTACTATTGCTCATAGATGAACTTCCTAATTTGTCAGATAAGAAACGATTAGAGTTTCATAGACAGATTAGCCGTTTTCATTTTCAACATCAACCAACCCTTAAGAAAGCAAAAAGATGGTTAGTCACATTCTTCAACTTTACCACACGGGATATGTTTTACATGTCTGAGAATTTTCATCAACACTTTCTACATGGTAATGTGTCATCTAGCTTTCTCTACAGAGATATGCTTTTGGGATATCTGATACTGAGTGAGGAATATACCAAAGCTCAAGTCAAACAGTTATTCTGTAGTCGGGACAATCCAGATCTTATGATATTACCATCGGGATGTTTGACTTTCAACGACTATTGGTCGGAATATATAAATGCCAAAGAAGGATATAAAGTGACATTAGGCAACGAACAGTTGAGACAAGAACCTCAGATCATATTGAAGTTCCCAACTCAATATTCTAATTGCATACTTAACTAAAAAATCATGATTAAGACCATCAGAAAAAGTCTACCTGTATCTTTAGATCAAATTCTGAAATTTGAGATCTACAGACTTGCACTTGAACAAACTTTGTCGTTAGAGCCAGATAATGTAGATTTCTTGAAAACTAAAGATGACATTCATGTTTGGTTGAGAAGATATGATACATTTATGTCTTTTCGGCATGAGATGAAAAGAACAGCTTGGCTCATGAGTAACATACTGGATGAGTCACCCGTGAAACTAGATCAATGGCTTTTGCATGTAGCTAACAACGATGAGGTGATCAGCTACATTTACAACATGATCATGGATATTGAAAGAGCTTCATCAGAACAACCGATGGACTGCTCTGAAAACCGCCATGAGGAACCGATGGAAACTGATATTGACGATTTGATCAAACAGATGGATTCCTTGATCATATAAATTGACCTGATACACAGATCGTCATTGTTTCATCAACAGCATGGAGAAGAAGTGGTTTGAAGTACCTCTGACACAAGTGATAAAATTCAAACCTTACAGAAGATTACTACTTTGCATCTACATACTGTTTTCTCATGAAGATATTTCTATGGAGGAAATCCAGATGAAATTAAATGAAAAAGAAACTTTTGAAGATTTCAAGAAATTGTGGTGGACTTGTGCTAAGTACAAACTGTTAGAAGATTCAGTTATTACATTTGAGAACTGGAAAAAATCTGTAGCTGACAATCCAAAGGTGATCGAGTTCTTACATTCGAAGACACGAGGCAAGGATGATATAAAAGGAAGTGATCTTGAATAGAACTTCATTCTACTTCTGACTACCACAGTGAAAACTTCAAAAATCTTAAACAAGATGGAATACAATAGGGATCCAAGAACAAAGAAATATAGTGATCCTGAAAGCATCTACTACCATTGTTCAAGTTTAAAGAAGTTATTGAAACAACAATATGATATCCATCTTCTACGGACATTGGAAAAATCACTTCTTGATCAACAATTGATGAGAACACCTTATGGTCGTTGCTTCAGATGTAATGCTACGACACACTGGTCGCGAGATTGTACATCGGGATTCAAGCTACCCTACGGACACTGTTACATATGTGGACTTCCAGATCATTGGGCACCCGAATGTCCACAGAAGCAGTTGATACAAGATGGGTTGGACATACCACCTACATTACCTACTGAAGAAATATCACCTGACACTCCTCAGGAAAAGCAGTCTTGTGCCGATGAGAAACAGCCTTGTGCCGATGACAAACAGTCTTGTGCCGAGGAGAAACAATCTAGTGTTAAGAAATCAAGAAAAAGAAAGCGAACAACTTCTAACACTCGTGGTGTGAAGAAACCAAAGACAAAATAGACATTTGAATAAGATAGTTAAGAAACATAGTATTGTATTAAGAAAATTTTAAAACACATTAAAACAGTAAAAGTTTACCAGTCTTTGTTTTGTAATTAAAGGTTATTCTTTAACGAAATCCATGGTTTAGCCCTAAAAAGGACTGTTCTTATGTAGCTAGTAACTAAAACAGTTACTAGCCACGGAATGGCTCCACTATAGCGATCGGTTTAATGGTAACCGATCCCACTCCCCTTCTAGCCAGGAACTGCTGGAAAGCCAGTCCGCTTTGTAACCTCTCCACTTTCTTCCAGTACTCTTCCTCAGTACATGGCTGTTGTCTTTCCACCTTTGGTTTCCTTCGGTGGAAGACAGCACGTAACTTCTTAAACCAACTCATACTGGAACAATATGGTGAGATTTCAAAAGCAGAAGGGCTTTTATACAATGTAGGAGGATTGACCTACTTTAATCGAACAACCAATCAAACTGGCTTAGCCAATCGTGATCATCCTAAGAGAATTCTTCGTCTTTGGTGTAGCAATGATGGTCTATGTTCGAAACATAAATCATTATAGCAAGCACCAGACTTAGGAATCTTTTGTATGATCATCAAAAGGTACTCTTTCAAGAATAAGTGTCGGCCCTGAAAAGGGCCATTTGGTCTAGAGAACCTTTAAAGGTTCAGTTTTTTTCTTCTAGACACTTATCACATATGGCCAAACTGTCGTCTTCAAAGAACCCATCGTCATCATCAGGGCAGTTGTGTTCTTCTCCAACATACCTTAGAATGACGTAGCACTTACCACATTCTAGATAAGTTGGAGCATCACACTCACTGCAAATACCAGACTTTGGGTATTCATCCATGGTTATGAAGTTAGTAATAATCATGAATGATATATATATACAAGTGACATCGGATTGACCTACTTAAAATGAAACACTGGCTTAGCCAATTATGATCAGAGAATTCTTCGTTTTTGGTGTAGCAATGATGTTTGTTCTTTCGAAACATCATAGCAAATACCAGACTTAGGAATCTTGATCTAACATTATCAAAGGACATTCATTCAAAATAAATGGTGGCCCTGAAAAGGGCCGTTTGGGTTTTTGTTAGTTTTTAAAACTAACTATGAGAGCAGGTTCGTCCTCCACATGCTGGACATCTGGTTGCCCAGGACTCATATGTTATCCTGGACCCGCTTGTTAAACAGAATGGAGGATCTGTCGCCTCATTCCCCCAGTCTTCTGTCTGTGTGGCAGCAGAAGGCTCGGGAAGCTCACCATTCCTTTGTTGAGCATGGCTCATCTCTGCAGCCCTCTTACTGATCTCAATCACTTGATCCAAATTGTCAAGTGAATAAAACAATCCTTCTACTTCTCTCTTCACCAAATCAAAAGAGACCATCAGGTCTCTCACCCCACTCCTCACAGACTCCGCCTGCTCCTCCAGCGCTTTGAAGTAAATTTCACTGTTGTGAGTCATTTTGTCTTTTACACAGAAGTGCAACGAAGTAGGTCAATGCATTGGTATTTATGCATTGAACACGGACGTGAAAGAAAGTAGTTTTGCAAGTAGGTCAATCCCTCTCCAGAGTATAAAAAGGATTTGATCTACTTCAGATTTCTTGAAAAAAAACAATGGAACCGTCAATATCATTCGATGATCTCTTGCAAAATCCAGATCTTTTAACAACCGCTATCAATGAAACATTTGGTAGTGATGCTACCTTACAACAACAACAATATACAACAATACCATCTAACCAACTGATCTATGCACAGCCTCCAGTACAGCAATCTAAACCCCAACCCAAAGTTATTGAAGTCTTAGTGAAGGAAATCAATGAGCTCAAAAACAGAGTCAAACTGTTAGAAGATCGTCCTCAACAACCATCATCACTGGAAATGAGTCCTATTAGGATTCCACTCCACTTCAATATCGTGGCAAATGAAGATGAACAACTGATGCAGTCACCAGCTATTGGACTTGGAGCAGCTACCAAGCCCATACGTAAAAAGAAAACCAGATAAAAGAATAAGATATTCAAAACCCAAACAGCCCTTTTCAGGGCTATCAAACAGTTAAGAAAGAATAGCTATAATGTCTTAAGTTTAAAACAATTATATTACATACAAAATATATCTAGGCACTTTAGCTCAGTTGGTAGAGCACCTGTCTGATAAGCAGGAGGTCATAGGTTCGAGCCCTATTCGTGCCAAACATTTTTTTCACACCTTAGACTAAGTTCTTTTCAAAATTTGTCCCTATAATCCCCACAAAATTGAAATTTTATGGCACCCTTCACAGAAGGTGCTATAATCCCCACAAAATTGAAAATTTATGGCACCCTTCATAGAAGGTGCTATAATCCCCACAAAACAGAAAATTTATGGCACCCTTCATAGAAGGTGCTATAATCCCCACAAAACAGAAAATTTATGGCACCCTTCATAGAAGGTGCTATAATCCCCACAAAACAGAAAATTTATGGCACCTTAAGGAAATCACTAAGTTATTTCAGGCTTAGTCAAAAGCTTTGTCCCTATAAATTTGAAAAACTGAAGATTTATAAGGACAAAGTCAATCCACACAAACACTAAGTCCATTTCTGAAGGTATCCAACAAACACACTACTGGCCATCCAAGTCCCAATCTAGCCTAGTCAAGCTTACATCAAGCGGGGGCGGTATGGCACCTTTTTATGGCACCTTTTTATAGCACCCACAAAACCACACAAAAGGTGCTATAAAAAAAGGTGCCATAAAAAAGGTGCCATACCGCCCCCCTATACTACTGTTGGAGCTTATGAGAAAATGAGGCGGTTACGAGAATCCGCATTCTATGTTTTTGAGCTAGATTAAGGAAAATAATGCGTATCTTGGGTTCCAACGAGCAACATCAATCTTTTGTTTGAAGTAAGAATAAAAAAAAACAGAAATGTGTCAATACAACACAAATCCCCCGCCTACCTCCCAGCCCACCTCCGCAAAAAAAAAAAACAAAAAAAAAAAAAAAAAAAAACACACACACACACACACACAACAAAGACTCATATTACAATTACACCTGTCATTGGACAGCATAACTTGCCTGAAAAAGTGTCCTTAGGTCATTGGCATAGATTAGGGTATGGCTGATTAAACCTTGGAAAAATAACTATCACTACAAAATAGGAACTCAATCCATCAAATGAGCTCTTACAAACGTTAACATTAAACATTTCTAAGTCTGCAACCGTGAACTTAAGGACATTGGGCAGGGAGTGGAGGGGGGGGGGGGGAGGGGAGGGCTATGCCTGAATAAAACTTTTGACCTGTATCTATTACCATTCCAAATATGTAGCAAATCCATCGCATGGTTCAGAAAATGTGAACTCTCAAAAATATAATAAAAACATTTCTATGTCTGTGACCTTGACCTTGAGGTAAAGGGTGGGGTATGGCGCAATGAAACTTTGGACCTGCAACTATTTTCATACCAAATATGAAGCAAATACTTTATAAAGTTTGGAAAATGTAAGCTATTAACAAACCTAAATTTGAAAATTTCTATGTCTGAGACTTTGACCTTGAATTCATAGGCATGGGTGGAGGTATTACTGAATAAAACTTTGGACCTACACATATCATCAAACCAAATATGAACCAAATGAATCATAAAAGTTCAAGTTCAACGTAATACAAATACCTTAATCTGAGTCTTAAACATTAAAAATTTTCTAAGTCTGTGACCTTGACCTTGACGTCATGAGTATGGGTATTGCTGAATAAACCTTTGGACCTATAAGAATCATCATACCGAATATGAACCAAAATCATTGCACGGTTTGGAAAATATGAGCTCAAGTTCTACCTGGTACAAATACCTTAACCTGGATCTTAAACATTGAAGATTTCGAAGTCCATGACCTTGACCTTGAGGTCATGGGTATGAATGGGGGTATTGCTGAATAAAACTTAGGACGTATATCTATCATCATACTAAATTTAAAACAAATCCATTGTATGGTTTTGAAAATATGAGCTCAAGTTCTACCTGGTACGAATACCTTAACCTGGGTCCTAAACGTTAGAAATGTCTACGTTCGAGAGCTTGACCTTGAGGTCACGGGTATGGGTGGGGCATTGCTGAATAAAACTTTGGACCTATCTCTATCATAATACTAAATATAAACCAAATCTTTTGTATGCTTTGGAAGATATGAGCTCAAGTTCTACCTTGTAAAAAACCCTTAACCTGAGTCTAACAGGATTACGTACGTACGTACACACTTTCGTACTAAAGGGCGTACATTCGGACGCAAGTATGCACATACGCACGTAACCGCGGACGCACGTATGGAAAACTGAAAAACTCTATGCCCCCGGCATCATCCGATGCGGGGGGCATAACATATCGAAGAGTAGACAGTTCGATCCCTGCGAGCGCCCTTGAGCAAGAGACTATCCAAATGGCTCAGTCAGTACTTATTTAAAAACGTTAACCTCTATAAATAAAGTCGATTATTATTACGGCCTTATTATTATTAATACTACTACTATTTACTACATGTTTACACAATGTGGGGTTTGCAAGGGGTATACTACAAGAATCTTATATGGGTGTGAGGGGTGGATGGAAAAATCCGTCCCGAGTGAGTGAGTGAATGTTTGAGTTTTACGTCTCACCAGCAGCTAAGGTCATACGGAGACGGGACCTCGGTTTAAAGACTCATCCGAAAGTCTGGAGAAGCCCGGGATCGGTCCTGCGACCCCTGGTTTACAAGGCGAGTAGCATAACTACTACACCACGGAGGCTTCTAAATCCGTCCCGAGGATCACTGTTAGTGATCCCGAGGGACGGATTTTTCGATCCATCCCTTACACCCACTTAGGATTCTTTTTCTTCCATACCTTCCATTTTTAGCGCAGATTTTTAATGCTGCAGTCATTTCGGTTACTAACTTCGAACATATTGTGATTACACTACAGGAATGTTTAGTGACGTCACGTAACCTGCTGTGAGGTCAACCCTAACGACGACGCATTCAGCCAGTACATTTATCAAACACGCGAGAATATTCGATTTTGGGTAAGAGCACCAGGGTCAGAACAGAATTTCTATCCCAAGATGGAACTATGGATTTCCTGTTCTGGTGGGCAAGAAATTATTTTCTTTATTTTGCAGTTTTGAGTGTGTCGGTGATGTCTAACAGGTACATATTACACGTACCGCCCATCGGGGCTTGGAGAAATAGATTGGCCTGCACGATGCTTCACCGGCCGCACATGAGTACTGGTAATCCGTCTAAGCCTGCCCAGGAAAATTGCTGCGAGCCGTCCATGCTTATAAACTCTATTGGTTTCATTGGGCGGCAGGGATTCAGATGTCATTTCATCTCAGTGTCGGGTAAAATTCCCATAAAATTGGAAGCAACGTCTCCAAAATGACCTAAATAGTGTTGACGGGGACTTTAAACCTCAAATCAAACAAACAAACATATTACATGAATCTATGTTTGGAGCAGAAATAAGCCGAGACTAGCTATTAGTTTGATAATAAAAGTCTTATCATTTTTGTTTGGTATTTTTATTGTATTAAAAATTTATCACCTTCTTTGTGATGGCACGTCTATTTGGTAGAGTCTCAAATCTTAGGATAAACTTTTATACACTGTTCCTGTTAGTACAAAAGATGATTTTAATTCCATATTATTCATTTTAACGCCTAGTGGCTGGGCTAAAATAAACCATGAAAGGATCCACTCTTACCAACGTTCAGGGTATCTATATGTTATGAGTGAAATAATCTTGAAAGGGCCATAAAACCATCAAGAATGAAAATCGAAAACTAGGTCGAAACTTGCCCAGAAAAAATATTTTTTACCATGATCATTCTTTTATTTGACCCTTCCGATACGCGGACCACTGTTGTTAACCCTTATCTTGCTGTTCACGGCAACCCCTATCTTTGCAAACAGTGTAGATCCAGATCAGAAGCCATCTGATAAGAATCTACACTGTTTGGCATTCAGTTTATGAATTTGTAGCAATAAATTACATCAAGAAATTTGATTGGTTGATAGACAGAAATGGGTATGGCTTAAATGAATATTCAGCAAGATAAGGGTTAATAAAAACGTCATTTTATTATAATAATAATGCAAAAACAGGTTTTATAAAATGGGTTATTTTGGTTAATACAGAAAAGTCTACGATTGATCAACTATAAGTCTTTTTGAAACAAATGGAATTACTGCCATCCAGTACAGTTGTCTTACTCGAAGCATGAATAAAAGATATATCTGATAAAAACAATACGCCATGCTGATAACGTAAATGCTTCTCTTTGTACTTTCAACCCTGTCGTGAGGCCCCCGCACATCGGGGCTTGAAGGCATATATGTGCTGCATGATGCTTCCACGCAGAGCTGAAATCAACCCGCACACGAGTACTGGTAAACCGCTTAGAAGATCTAAGCCTGTCCAGGCAAAGCGGTGCGAGTCGCCCCGTCCATGCTTATAAACCCTATTGGTTTCATTGGGCGACAGGGCTTGAGATGTCATTTCATCTCTATGTCGGGTGAATTCCTACAAAATTGGAAGCAACGTCTCCAAAATGACCTTTACAGTGTTGACGGGGTCGTTAAACCTCAAATCAAACAAAATCAACTCTGTCGCTAGAAGTGCTGTCTTCGGGTTGGCGACCTTTTAAAACTTATCCTGCTGAATATTCAGTTTAGCCACGCCTACATTGTATTTCTGACTTCAAACTAATCAGATTACTTGATGTAATTTATTCCTACAAATTCATAAATGGAATGTCAGTGTAGATCCTGATCAGATGGCTTCTTCAGTTTCGCGCACGATTGATTCGTGACCTTTTGGGCGTTGGTCGGGACGGCATAGCAATTCTCATTGAAAAAGGGATCAATCACTATAGTATAGCAGAGCAGCATGTGTTTTTACACAGCGCATGTCCAAACAGAAGTGCTACTGTATAGTAATCATCGACCCCGAGCCTCCGGTTAGGAATAGTGTTTTTCTTACACACCAGATAGAATATAAGAATCTTATATGGTTGTGAGGGGTGGATGGAAAATCCATCCCGAGGGTCACTGTCCGAGGCTTGCCGAGTGATGCCGGACAGTGATCCCGAGGGACGGATTTTTCTATCCACCCCTCACACCCATACAGGATTCTTTTCATTTCCTGCATGGCGCGGGTTTTTAATGCTGCAGTCACTTCGTTTACCGACGTCCGCCATATTGTAATGACACTACAGGAATGTTTAGTGATGTCACGTAACGTGCTGTGACGTCAACCTTAACCACGGCGCATTTAGGTCGTATTCAACCAGTGCATTTATCAAACATACGAGATTTTGATTTGGGGTAAGAACACCAGGGTTAGAACTTGCAGTGACCCTCGGTACGGATTTTTCCATCCACCCCTCATACTCATGAAGAATTCATATATCTCCACATACAAAGACACCTCTATTTGTTTCCTCGGAATGGCGTTAGTCTCAAACTGTTTTGGATATCCCTCTTACTAACGTTCTTTGTGGGTGTTAGTTCCTAATCACAAATAGATAAACGGATCATCTCCGAATTAAGTAGGCTTTCTAAAGCAAATAACATGCACCTGTTGCAATTTGAGTGTTGGCTTTGATGATAATGTGCATCTTCTACAGAATTTCCATAGCATTGTCGAGTGACAACTACGAAATAACAAACTCGCAAAACATCACGCAAACGCACCTATATAGTTTTTACCCCCTGCACATCCTCTTTAATATGGTTAAACTGAGGTTTACACGGGTGTACATTATCTTGCTTATTTTTATTCAAAACCATAGAGTATTGGTACTCGTTAGATCCGCCTCGCCGAGACACGTCAAACGAATGAATACATTACTAACAGAAACTGACGTACATCCAATACATGCTTTACTACAAGCTCCTCTCACAAGTCCTGTAACAACATTACGAAAACACGCCTATACAAATACATTGTAAATTTTACCGCCGAAAAACTAAATGTTTAGATGAAAAAAAAACGTGATATTTTTCTTATTTCTGCTCAAAATATAGACTGTGCGTACTCGTTAGAACCGCCTGATCGATGCGGTTCCAACGAGTACCCACAATCTATATTTTAGAGCAGAAATAAGAAAAATAATGTTTACCCCTGAAACCCCAGTTTTTCTATGTACATGTAAAAGTGGGGTTCAAGGGGGTCAAAAGCATATAGGCGTGTTTTCGTGATGAGTTTGGGGAAAAACAATGCCAAAAAGAAGCAATACCCACAGTCACACATTTGTCAACAAGAAAACCAAGACCATGGGTATGACCCAAAGAAAGAAAAACGTCACATGCTCTACTATGGAGTCCCCACAACCTATGTTTTGAGCAGAACAATGAAAAATATCAGGATTTGTATCTGAAACATTTCATTTTTTGTGGTAAATTTTTACCAATATATTTAAATAGACGTGTTTTCGTAATGCTACGGAATCGCAGCAAAACCCGAGACTGCCATTTTCTGTCGCGAGTTTAGGGGATATAGAGGGTCTTACATGAATTTCCATGTATTATTGAATATGGACACGAATGCAAGATTCTGTTTATCATATGACATTGAAAACGAATTTAATTCATAATTGTTTTACAAAAATATTAATATATGTACTGTCATTAGTAAACTCGACGCCGTTAAGGCCGTCGTACTTGTAATGTTATGGGGCGTATCTGACTAAAATTCCATATTTAACCCATTCAGTACCAGAAACCCCTAAAGGGGTACCTTGGCAAACAGTGCAAGCCCAGATCAGACGCCGCAGAACGCGGCGTCTGATCAGGGCCTCCACTGTTTGCAAAAAAGTTTAGCCATTTTCCTAACAAATTTTGAAGGAAACTCAACCTGACACCCCTAAATTTTGAAATGAACTACAACTATATAAAAGGAGGAAGATTCCATTTGGTACAAAAAGGGATAATCTACTAGCGAATTATCACTCGTCCTCCATGCTACCGCGTCCTCCATGCTTCCGCGGTAAACACAAAACTCACGTGATTTTCGCTACACGCGCCCCCTCCCGGATGTTGACATAATCACTTCAGTAAACCGGAAGCTACTCTTCCCGATCACAGATATTTTTTCCAAAATGTCAAGATTACTGCTAAGCAAATTTATTTTATATTTAAATATTTCGAAACATAATATTTTACCTTTTATCCCCACCCCCTGTCATGAAAAACCTCCCGAAATCATCACAAACCACATTTGTATTTGTTGTATCTACACTCGAAGACGTCGTCTGGTACCTACTCTGACAGCAGCAACGTCGAAGTCACATGATTACCATATATGGAAATGGATTACGGGAATTCAAAGTATGGGGCGCCGTTAAGCTTTTAAAAATAATTAATTACAAATTATGTGTAGAACCACCTTATATTTCATTAAGATTTAATAGGCATTAGAGATACCTGAGGTATTACCTCTATGGATATAAATAATCAAAAATCTCCAATGCATTGTTTGCAAATTATGGAACTCCTGATTCAAACCCACTAAGCAAAGAATGGCGACCAATGTTGGGCCGACAGTGATAACATTTTACTCCAAGAATGATCCTTTGAAAATATGTTAATCTTATTTTCAATGTGTTCTCATATCATTTAAATATTATTTTTTGGTTTGAAATTCGGCTAGCAGTGAAGACAGTTGACTAGCCTATCTTTCAATAAATAACAATATTTATTACCATTCTGGCTTCCCATACGATACCGGTTTTTAGTATTACCGCGGTACCATGGAGGACAACATCACGATTAAAAAAAACAACATGGCGCCGGTATTTATTATTGATATAGCATGACTTATGTTTTAATAATTATATCAAAATGAAGACGACATGTCAAGGAACAGGTAGTGTACTGAGACTTTAAGGTTAGTTTCTTTGTCTGTTCTTGTTTTGTGTTCAATCATTAAGTACCGCGGTAGCATGGAGGACCGGGCTACCTGGCGTTATTTCATTCTCATATGATAAAATTGTATTCAAAACTGTAAAGGGGGTGGGGGGGGGGGGGGGTGTAAATCGTCGTCTGGTCACCGTGAAAAGGGAATTACGAACGTAAAACGACAATCTCCCAAACTGACAATTTTCAATACAATTATACTCATTTTGATGAACGTATCTAGTTTTTTTTTTAAATTACTATTTTGCTCTAAGCTGCAAGTGCTGTGAGATGTGTAATCCAAATGCTACCCAATGGAAAGCCACGTTACAGGTTGACGTCGGGTTTCCGACAGTATATCACAGGATGTAGTGTCGCAAATTTTGACCTTATCCAATCAAACGTCGTTTTATAAACGCAAGTGCATTTAATTATAATATGTTTCAAAAGGCAACTCCTATAGTTTTCTGTTATATAAGCTTGACTTGACGGATTTATTAATTTACCATTACGATAACACACCCTGGCGACATAGCGCATTGTTTCTTATCTGCAAAATGGCTACTTTTCTGATGAAAATCCGTGAGATTTTTCTTAATTATATTTCCAACATAGGTTGTGGGTACTCGTTAGAACCGCCTCAATGAGGCAGTTCTAACGAGTACCCACAACGTATGTCTTGGAGCAGAAATAAGAAAAATAATGTATACTCCCGTAAACCCCAGTTTTCTCTATATAAAGCGGGGTTTAAAGGGGTGTTCATTTTACGGACTTGATCACGTGATGCATTGCAAACTTTTTCAATTCCTTGAGCGCAATCCACTTACGCTAATAAGCTGGACACTGGAATTACCAGGCTGGTAATGCTCTTGACCTGTCCAGCACATGAAATTAAAATAACATCAGCTGGTGCTGTCAAGCCTTTTGTATACATGTCATTATCACTTTCATTGCTTTTTCTGCTTATGCGGCAAACATGCGATGGTTCAGACACGTGTACACAGCAAAAACTCAGATTAGCCTACAAGGAAGCTTCCGCGCGGGCTGATATGGGCTTCTGTTGTCTGTTGTATGGATATCCATTGATCCAAAGCTGTTTCCTTCAGACCTGAATTGTTTTATTCTGAGAGTGTACGCTTAGCGCACATGGTGTCGACTTTTACCGGACATTGAGATGAAATGACATATCAAGCCCTGCCGCCCAATGGAACCAATAGTGTTTATAAGCATGGACGGGCCGACTCGCACCGCTTTGCCTGGGCAGGCTTAGCCGAAACTACGTAGTATGACCCATCTTCTTTCTTATGAATGTTTTCATTGCTCTCAAAGGAACTTATTTTTGATTTTTATTAGCATGGTAGTTAACCCAGTCACGGTTGACAACTTTGCTTCCTTCTTTAATTGTACGCCGGTAAATCAGGCCTCAGATTCTATGAAGGTTCCAACGTAAAGGCTTATGTTGGTTGGTACCTGATGCTTTGTCTCTGGTCGGCCCATCCGAGTCTAACTGTTGGTTTTCTTTTGCTCCAGCATTTCAGTGGTTTCTTGCTGCCGAGTCCTCACCGTTGTTTCATCTCTTTGGTTGTTTGATTTTTCCGTTCACGGAGATTTTGCAGTGATGATTTAGGAGGCCTTCATGCGACTTAACAAATTATTTGTCTTAATCGCGACGGAAGTTAGGGCGAGGATTGTGGCCACGTAAAATCGATTTAAGCACCCCACCCCACCCCCACAGTGGAATTCGTTTCCGCTGACCGTTGCAAGGCGATTCTTCTGTCGCGGTTTATTTTTGTTATGCATGTTTGTGTTTGTGTCGCTTATATTATTTTATTTTGGATAGCCTATTTGCCATTTTGCGGGAAAGTAACTGTCCTTTTGGCTTTCCGCTATTGATGTTTCCATTAGGGTCTGTTGTTTCATGTTTGTGTTTCTTTCCATCTGGTGTCTCTGATGGGAGCTGTGGGTTAAATGTATTAATTCATGATCATTGCCTCCACTTCTATTTTGGATCCTCTACGCGGTTTACCAGTACTCGTGTGCGGGTCGGTTTGAGCTCTGCGTGGTAGCATCATGCAGCCCATATATTTCTTCAAGCCCGGATAGGCGGGGGCCGACAAAGGTTTAGTTCACCAGAGCAGTATGGCTATGCTCTCTTATCTAACATATCCCCAGACGCCACTTGTCCGATGGAAGCGCTTGTTAAAAAAACTGGATGAAGGAAAGAAAAATTGTGCTTAGCGTCTGTGCCACAGCCTTCCAGTCTACAGTAATAGTCTTCTATTTAACAAAGTGACCGACGACCTTATAAACTGGTCTAGTCTGGTCCGGTATGAAACATCGGGCCATGATATAAAGTTTGATCAGTTGTTTACTCTCTGTCCTTGCCCAATTTTACGTCAAGCTATGTCCCATTTGGTTTAAAGTTTTGGGTGGGAAAAGTGTAAAACAATGAAATCCTTCTTAGCCTCTGAAGTTTGCAGGCTGACGCAGTAAGCTTAATGAATAAATAATATACCCGCCGTTACTTTAATTCACTGGTGTTGGGCTTCAGCATTGAATTTTATCATAGATACCCGTACACCGACTCAAACTAAATTACAGACGGAACCTCCATGGGATGGAGGAATATAAGTATGTTCATATGGCAAAGATTATAATTGAACCAGCGCACGACAAAACCTACAATAAGACATGTGCGCCCAACGAAGACTCAGATCAGTATGCGCATCCGCGCAGTCTGATCAGAGTCTTCGTTGTGCGCGCTAAGGATAGCTAAGGGCTAAATGTTTCTTCATGCAGCAAGAAAAGTCTCTGGTTAGACTATATGGATGCGCAGGCTGATCTGAGTCTTCCATGGGCGCACGTCTTATTGTAGGTTTTGTCGTGCGCTGGCTCAATTATGAAACAGCAAATATCAATGGCCTTGTGGGTGGGTATGCAGCATTGCCGATTCATGCTCCACAAAACATGTTCAAATAATGGGACTAGATTGAATACGATATTTTAAGGCAAGATCAAATTTTGTGTCTGAAGCAGCCGTTTGAAATAAAAAAAAAAGATAAAACAATGGGTTTTCCTAAACGTTTACCGTGACAGTCTTCGCTTTCAGAATAGCGATGCTTGCTTATTTCTTAATAAAATGAGTCGGCGCATGACAAAACCTACCATAAGACCTGTGCGACCAGCAGAGACACAAGTCAACCTGCGCATACATCCACTATATATGACCTTTTGTTTATGTCTCTTTATATAGCTCTTAGCCTATTGAAGGTACATGCGATCAGTGAAGACTCGGATGAGACTGCGCGAATGCGCAGGTTGATCTAAGTCTTCGCTAATCGCTTAAGCCTTCTTATAGATTTTGCAATGCGCTGGCTCATTATTATATTAAAGTTAATGAAAACTTTACGGTATTATCGCTGGCACAGTGTCCCTCAGTTTCAATATATTTCTTAAATGGAACCAAATGTAGTATGTAGCCTTTGGGTTTACATAACGCATTTCGTTTTTGTGTCCTGGGTTTCATGACCGAAGTAGCAGCCACGCAAATATCTAACTCACAACAGTGCTCGTTTCCGAGAACATAAAATTCGAACGAATACAGAGATGAAACTGGCCACCGCCCATCGGGGCTTGAAGAAATAGGTGGGCTGCATGATGCTTCCACGCAGAGCTGAAACCGACCCGAACACGAGTACTGGTAAACCGCTTAGAGGATCTAAATGTGGTCTATAAAAGGGTTATCCTTTGGAAGCAAGGAATACACCACAGAACTGGAAAATATGAAGTGCACATGAATTCTGGGCCAGACTTGCTAGTTTCGGCCAATTAGGCCTCATCAGTGACCCTCGAGTATTTTCAAAATTCCACAAAGAAATCAATGATCCCAACGGACAAGAAAATATAAACTACACTATGATGTAAAGATGAGGGAAAGAAAGTTTGTGCGGGCCTGCCCAGGGAAAGCGGTGCAAGAGTCGAACCGTCAATGACGGCCCCGCCCATCCAGAGCCGAAACCCAATGCAAATGAGTACTGGTAAACCGCTTAGAGGATCTAAGCCTGCCCAGGTAAAGCGGTGCGAGTCGGACCGTCCATGCTTATAAACCCTATTGGTTTCATTGGGCGAGAGGGCTTGAGATGTCATTTCATCTCAATGTCGGGTAAAAGTCCCACAAAATTGGAAGCAACATCTCCAAAATGACCTATACAGTGTTGACGGGGACGTTAAACCTCAAATCAAACAAACAAAGAACCACCCATGCATATAAACCCTATTGGTTTCATTGGGTGGTAGGGCTTGAGTTGTCATTTCATCTTAATGTCGGGTAAAAGTCCCACAAAATTGGAAGCAACGTCTCCAAAATGTCATTTACAATGTTGACGGGGACGTTAAACCTCAAATCAAACAAACAAACAAACAAACAGAGATGAAACAATGATGATAAATCGACAGAATCATATAATTGAAATGCTGGGGCAAACGTAAACCAACAGTTGGATCTGGTAAAATGGCCTCGTCCTTGCTGAGTAGCATTGTTTTTTCATCAAGCATGCATCTCATCAATACTGATACGTTTACGTTACTATGTTTATCGAGCTATGTACAACAAGGCACGAAATATTTCATGCCCATAGCCACCTTTAACAAAACACAGTTTAACGGAATGTTTTCTGTAGTTTTACATCTTAACATCTAAGTCTGTCGCGCACAGGTGATTGTAAAAAATAAATTAACATGCGTCGGTTCGATGTAATTTCAATACGATGTTGAGGCTTCCAGTCGATTCGCAAATGCTAGTTTGCAGCTTGCCACTGAGGTGTTACGATTTGCATTGTTTCCATGAAACGACACAAACTTTTATTCCATATTCAGCATTTTCGCAGCAATTGGTTAAAGGCAGCTATTTTCGTCGTTTCAAGGGCTTCTGGAACACAAAACATAAACCATTTTAAGGGTTACCCACGAATCTTCTCAACTACGCACCTAAGATTGGTGTGTGTGTGTGTGTGTGGGGGGGGGGGGGGGGGGTGAGGTTCTCGGGGTTATTACTTATATTTACATTATACTCCATCCATTATGTGGACAAAATTCTATTTGAACAAGAAACCTGTTGCACGCAATTTTCCTATTAACAAAGGAAGCACCCGTTGACATCATATCGTCGCCATATCGCCCACGTCCATCTAGGCTTGGAGAAATAGTTAGGCTGCATGGTGCTTCAAACCAGAGCTGAAACTGACCACACATTAGTACTTATAACCGCTTAGAAGGCTTAAGCCTGCCCAGGCATAATGGTGTAAGTCAGACCGTCCAATGCATATCAGCTTTTGGGTTTCATTGGGTGGCAGGGCTTGAAAAGTCAGTTCATATCAATGTCGGGTAAATTTCCCACAATATTGGACGCAACGTCTTTAAAATGACCTAAATAATGTTGACGGGGACGTTAACTCTCAATTCAAACAAACAAACAAACACAAGTCGCCATAGCCCAATACTGGAGGGAAACGCCACGAAAACACGTCTGTATACTTTTGACCCCCTTGAACCCCACTTTTATATAGTAAAACTGGGGTTTAAAGGGCTAACCCTTATTTTCTTATTTCTGTTCCAAAATATAGATTGTGGGTAATCGTTAGAACCGCCTCCAAGATCTATATTTTGAGCAGAAATAAGAAAAATATCACACTTTTTCATCCAGGCGGTTCTAACGAGCAGCCACACTCTATATTTTAGAGCAGAAATACGACAAAATGAGGTTTATCCCTGTCAACCCCAGTTTTACTATATAAAAGTTGGGTTCAAGGGGGTCAAAGTTATATAGGCGTGTTTTTCGTGATGATCGGGTACATGCGTGTCAAACATAGGCTGTTGGCTCATTACAATCTTTATTTTGGCCAGATATATAGCCATCACGAAAACATGCCTATATAATTTTGACCCCCTTGAACCCCACTTTTATACAGTAAAACTGGGGTTTGCAGGGATTAACCCTTTTTTTTCTTATATTTGCTCTAAAATATAGATTGTGGGTAGTCGTTAGAACCGCCTCGTTGAGGCGGTTCTAACTAGTACCCACAATCTATATTTTGAGCAGAAATAAGAAAAATATCACAATTTTTCATCTTAAATTTTTCTTTTTTGCGGCGGTAAAATTTACAATGTATTTGTATAGGCGTGTTTTCATAATGGAAATTTCGCTATTAAGACCACCTAAAATTAAGACTAATTCTGCGTTAAAACGCTGATTTTATAAGCTGCAGAGACCACCTTTGGGGCTGTTCAAAAGTGGTATTTGAACAGTCTCGAAGGTGGTCTTAATATAAGAATTTTACTGTAAACATTTCACAAATTGCCAAATCTAAAACACGTTTGCTTGTCTGTTTGTGAACAAACTGTGTTGTCGAAATGTGTAGGTGTGTGAGTGCGGAGACAGGAGCTTAGAGTGTTGCCCATTTAGATTATGTTCCTTTCCTTCTCATTTATACAGAAAACCCCAAACGGAGTATTGGCCGATTGTGCATGCCCAGACAATTTGTTTTTTTTAGTTGAGGTCAACACTTTGAAGGTCATTTTGGAGACGTTGCTTCCGATCTTGTGGGACTTTTACCCGACATTGAGATGACTACCGCCCATAGAAACCGCTTGGGTTTAAGGAGCGGTCCGACTCGCATCACTTTTCCTGGGCCGACTTACCAGTACTCAAGTTCGGTCGGTTTCAGCTCTGCACGGAAGCACCGTGCAGCCCAATCTATTTCTCCAGGCCCCGATGGGCGGGGGCGTGCGTGCCCAGACAAGACAGCGAAGAATGCGGCTTCTGATCAAACCATTGTCCGTTTGCTTTTTATGCCCCCGCCATTCGAAGAATGGTGGAAAGGGCATATAGCGTTGCCCCTGTCCGTCCGTCCGTCCGTTCGTCCGTGCGTCCGTCCGTCCGTCCGTGCGTCCGAAACCTAAACGCAGTCAATAACTTCCTTATTTCTTGATGGATTTTAAAATTACTCGGCAGAAATGTTAACCATCATGAGACGACGTGTCACGTGCAAAACCCAGGTCCGTACCACCAAGGTCAAGGTCATACTTAGAGGTCAAAGGTCAAAAAAAGGGTCCGAAACTTAAACGCAGTCAATAACTTTCTTATTTCTGGATGGATTTTGAAATTATTTTGGAGAAATGTTAACCATCATGAGTCGATGTGTCACCTGCAAAACCCAGGTCCGTACCTCCAAGGTCAAGGTCATACTTGGAGGTCAAAGGTCAAAAAAAGGGTCAAAAACTTAAACGCAGTCAATAACTTTCTTATTTCTGGATGGATTTTGAAATTACTTTGTAGAAATGTTAACCATCATCAGTCGATGTGTCACATGCAAAATCCAGGTCCGTACCTCCAAGGTCAAGGTCATACTTGGAGGTCAAAGTTCAAAAAATGGGTCCGAAACTTAAACGCAGCCAATAACTTACTTATTTTTGGATGGATTTTAAAATAATTTTGAAGAAATGTTAACCATCATGAGACAACGTGTCACGTGCAAACCCAGATCCGTACCTCCAAGGTCATACTTGGAGGTCAAATGGCATAAAAAGGGTCCAAAACTTAAACACTGTCAATAACTTTCTATGGATGAATACGAACATAGACATATTTTCGGGCGGGGGCATCCGTGTCCTGTGGACGCATTTCTAGTCTAAATATTTTTTGACTCACTCATTATTGTACCCCTTAGTTTTGCAATAAACCGTTATTACATGTGGATATAAATAAGACGATCTCCTGTTCCGCGCAGTGAGTGCCCATTCTGTACACAGGAAAGTTTAATGATAGGTATCTACATTCATTTATTGGATACTATATATGTACATGTAATAAATGCAGACGTGTAATGTTCTGATGCATGTTCTAAACCTTGGCCCCCGCCCATCGGGGCTTAAAGAAATATATGGGCTGCATGATGCTTCCACGCAGAGCTGAATCCGACCCACTCACGAGTACTGGTAAACCACTTAGAGGATCTAAGCCTGCCCAGGCATCGCAGTGTGAGTGTCGGACCGCCAATGCTTATAAACCCTATTGGTTTCATTGGGCGACAGGGCTTGAGATGTCATTTAATCTCAATGTCGGGTAAAAGTCCCACAAAATTGGAAGCAACGTCTCCAAAATGACCTTTACAGTGTTGACGGGGACGTTAAACCTAAAATCAAACAAACAAACAAATGTTCTAAACCTATTCCATAAATCATGAATTACCACGCGCAACAAATGATATAAATTTACTGTTCCTTCGCACGCCGGATGTGCTTAAAAGTCGCATTGCTGTGCATATGAACCTTAATTAGTTTAGAACAGTACACCAAAACCAGTGCTTCAGCTGAAATGCATGACCCGCCGGATGCTTTTAGCTTTATGAGTGTTACCATATATGGGTATGGCGGTCATTTTGGTAATATGACCTGGACCTGAAACGGTTCCCCCAATAAATGCGTCTTATCGTAAGGAGCAAAAATATATCTTATACCTTAGTACTGTATTCTGAATCGTTTGCAGGATAAAATGCATTCTTACTTTTCCAATACAAAAGCATATGTGTCAAAGTTTGACCTAGGCACAAAGAATGTCAAGGTCAACCCAGGGTCACCATTTTAGCACTTTATGATGGGCCTACGTCAAAGATGCTATTTATCAAGTTTCGTGGAAATCTGCCCAGTGGTTCTGGAGAAGACTATTTTTGAAGGGTTTTTACCATGGTGGCCATTTTGGTCATGTGACCTGGACCCCATGAGCAAATTTTGGTCTTACCCATCCCATTGAGGCTCCATATGAAATTTGACTTCAATCGGCCCAACGGTTTCCGAGGAGAAGCAGTTCGAAAATTTTCACATTTTTCGCCTCGGCGAGGCTATACTAAATGGAATGTAATATTTGGCAAGTTCATTGGTTAGATCTCATTGATATCTATCAGTATGCCAAAAAATATTTGAACATTCTAATCGGTTAAGTCACTATCACCAATTTTCATAAACGGGTTACGGACAGACAGACAGACTGACAGAATGACACGGTGATTTTAGGGCACTCTTAGAAAATCAACCGACTTCAGTCGGTCGCTTTTTCTACGGGTCGTGCAATTATTGGACCCATTTTAAAGAGAGATTTACAGGTTTGGCTCGCAAAAGCCCTTACACCTGTTTAACCCATATCTTCCACTTGTCAAAAATCAGGACAACGGCAAACTGTGAAGGTCCAGAGCCGACGCCGCGTTGTGCGGCCTCTGATCAGTGTCTCCACTGTTGGTTTAATATTAATGGAATTTCGTTAAACTTCCATTACATGAATAATCCCGAAACCCTTTAAATGTGAAATGAAGCTATGCGAAGCAATAAGGCTGAAGTTTCCACGCGTCACATATGGGTTAACCATGCATTAGACAAAACAGCACGAAAAACCATTTTCCTAATAAAATCTTACAGGGAAGCTGATCTGAAGCTAATGAACTCTACAAAGTTTCCACACAGCATCTTTAGAGGATATCTGTCGGTTTTTAAAGACCTAAAACATATCGTTGTGATAATCATTCAATTTATGTTGTATTTGATGAGAAAAGCACCGACCTAGAGGCAAGTGCCTTGTTCAAGGATAATAACAGAGATGGCATCTTTTAATTGATTCGGGAAACATTAATAGCTTGAACACTATGCTTTGAATGTAACTTCCCGTCGGAAAATCCATTCATTTTAGATTCATAACGGTCCAAAATCTAATTAAATAACTAGATAATCGTTCACGTGTTGCTATCTTAGCACTGCAAAGTACTTCCTCACAACATCTTGTCAAAAGTGCTCAAGCGTTCGTTTTTCATGTCTTGATCTTTAATTAAATACTTAAGGACTATGCGAGCTCGCCAGGGTCCAGGATTACAATCGTTACTTAAGGTCGACTTAATGATTTATGGAGGTATTCTGATATCTTAGTGATGTATTTCTTTAAAAAGTGAAGTCGAGATACCCCTATTTCATTTGCTAAGCTTCGGATACATAGACTATGTTTTAATAATAATTCTCTTTATAATCCAATCACGAAAACACACCTATATAATTTTGACCCCCTGGAACCCAACCTTTATACAGCAAAACTGGGATTTAGAGGGGTCAACCTTATTTTTCTTATTTATGCTCTAAAAATATAAATTATGGATACTCGTTATAACCGCCTCGATGAGGCGGTTCTAACAAGTACACACAATCTATATTTTGAGCAGAAATAAGAAAAATATCACAATTTTTCATATGAAAAATTTTCGTTTTTCCCAGGTAAAATTTACAATGTATTAGTATAGGTGTGTTTTCGTAATGCTATGAAGAACGGGGTAAAGTTACTGCGGATGTTCTAAAATACCAAACTGATTTTTATAAAAGTTATACAATGAGGTTGAAATCGATAATAATTTATCAAAACAATCAGTATTAGGTAACAATGCAAGTAAATTATCAACAAAGAATTGCAGGAATTAGAAGAAGAGATAACCTGCTCAGAGGTAACATCTGCCTTACGAAATATGAAAAATAATAAAAGTCCCGGTTTGGATGGGTTCACAGTAGATTTTTTATAATTATTTATGGTCGATACTGGACGGTTTATTTTATGTTCAGTGCACTACGGTCATCGTACTGGCTCGCTTAGCATTACAAAAAAAAAAAAAAAAAAAAACAACAACAACAACAACAAAAAAAAAAAAAAAAAAAAAAACAACAAGGAATACATCACGAAAACACGCCTATATAATTTTGACCCCCTTGAACCGCACTTTTATATAGTAAAACTGGGGTTTCCGGGGGTATAGCTTAATTTTCTTATTTCTGCTCTAAAATATAGATTGTGAATACTCGTTAGAACCGCCTCGATGAGGCGGTTCTAACGAGTGCCCACAATCTATATTTTGAGCAGAACTAAGAAAAAATCACAATTTTTTCATCATAAAATTTTCATATTTCCGGCGATAAAGGTTGCAATGTATTTGTATAGGCGTGTTTGCGTGATGAAAATTATTTTGGGTCTATACTTGACGGTTTATTTTATGTTCATTGCACTACGGTTATCGTGTTGGCTCACATAGCATTACCAATAAAAAAAAAAACAACAAAAAAACAAGGAATCATAACGCACACCCCTAAACCAAATAGACCAAGAACTCATTAACACAAAAAAATGGGGACCTATATCTTTATGTACATGGGTGAACTTTTTCTGGTATTTCTAATTTGCCTTAGAAATTCCGTATGCACCCTTTCGACCATTTCGTTATTTTCGTATCCCCAGATTTCACAGGGATAAAAAGGAATACCGAGTAATCGATTAATTTTGGTTGTAAGTCAAGCGACAATTTAAGATTATTTATTTTAAAAAATAATAAAAACATCGCCTTCTTATTCTGCTCATCAATATGCATTTTAGATTGCAAAAAAAAAACAAAAAACTATCATTTTTACAGAAAAGAAGTCCTCAATATTAATAACTGCTTAAGTTTTCGATGGATACATGTAGGTCACCTATTCTAAATTTAAACCGATCCATTTTCCTAGGTCAAAATATTACTATTTTACGTTTTTGAGTGATTTACTCTCATTTTCCATTTTCGGCAATAATTTCTAAATAAATCTAAATGTCAAAGAGGTCGGTTTTTCAGTACTGGTTTTACCTATGGTACGTATTTCGTAGAACTGGAGTTGGAAAATATACTCATTTCTCCATTTTTCCCACTGACCAATCAGTAAGGCTGTTTTATAATTTTGTATGTGAGACGACGAATGATTGGTGTCCCGATAGTTCATAACCTTTCTAATTAGGGCCCCGCACTGAAAGTGTGGGTGCCCTATAGTAATCACTCTGTCCGTCCGTCTGTCTGTCCGTCCAGAAATTTCTGATAGCGCTGCCGGGGCCCTAGTCAGTTTCACTGACAGCTCTAGTTTTTTTTTTTATTCATTTCGCGGTTGTTAACACAAAGAAAATTTCCATCGGTTTCACGCTGAAGATGACAATTCGTGATATCTTTACGTGGTTTTCATAACCACAGTTAGTTTATTTATATAGCCAGGCATGCCCTTGTATTTCGTGTGGCCCTATTTATGTTCATATTATTGAAAACTAGCTTTAACAGTTCTCGGCAAGACAGATGTCAATCTCGAATGTACGAACATTCTCTGTGCCCTTCGTTTCCAGTTTATTGGCATTCGAGGACGAATTTCAATGTGGAGGGGGAGAATGTCATAGGGTATAGGATTGTTTTCACCTGTTACATGTGGCGCCTAGCGTAAATAACCCACTTGTGCATAGAACTCCTTGAGTATCATTTCACATGATTCTAGGACTCCCAGAAATTCGAGGACGAATTCTAATGCGAAGGGGGAGAATGGCATAGGGTATAGGTATATAGCACACTTGTACTGCCGTCTGAGGGTCACTGATGATGCCTAATTGGCCGAAACTAGCTAGTCTGGCCCAGAAAACATGTACACTCCATATTTTTCACTTCTGTGATGTATTCCTTGCTTCCAAAGGATAACCCTTTTATAGAACATATTTAACTTCACTACAGCTGGTGTGTGGGAATGTGTGGCGGCAGTAAAACGTCTCCCTGCCCTACATCATAGTGTAGATTATATTTTCTTGTCCTTTGGGATCATTGATTCCATTGTGGAATTTTGAAGATATCTGAGGGTCACTGATGGGGCCTTATTGGCCGAAACTAGCTAGTCTGGCCCAGAAAACATGTACACTCCATATTTTTCACTTCTGTGATGTATTCCTTGCTTCCAAAGGATAACCCTTTTATAGAACATATTTAACTTCACTACAGCTGGTGTGTGGGAATGTGTGGCGGCGGTAAAACGTCTCCCTGCCCTACATCATAGTGTAGATTATATTTTTCTTGTCCTTTGGGATCATTGATTCCATTGTGGAATTTTGAAGATATCTGAGGGTCACTGATGAGGCCTAATTGGCCGAAACTAGTAGTCTGGCCCAGAAAACATGTACACTCCATATTTTTCACTTCTGTGATGTATTCCTTGCTTCCAAAGGATAACCCTTTAATAGAACATATTTAACTTCACTACAGCTGGTGTGTGGTAATGTGTGGCGGCGGTAAAACGTCTCCCTGCCCTACATCATAGTGTAGATTATATTTTCTTGTCCTTTGGGATCATTGATTCCATTGTGGAATTTTGAAGATATCTGAGGATCACTGATGAGGCCTAATTGGCCGAAACTAGCTAGTCTGGCCCAGAAAACATGTACACTCCATATTTTTCACTTCACTGTATTCCTTGCTTCCAAAGGATAACCCTTTTATAGAACATATTTATAGCGATGCACTATCACTCCCGATGTCCGGGCTCGATCCCGGCCGGGCCAAAGGTGTGTAGCATTTTTTCATCTGTTATATAAACATACTTGTTGGCCATATTCATTTTCTGCCATCAAAACCGTATCGTCAGCGTAAATTAAGACCCCCCAGTTTCAGAAAAACAAACACCATGCCATTACCATATTCAAATGGGATTCCAAAGTTCCTATTCTGCATTAAATATAAATAGTCTTCCAGATCACTTAGATATACTGCAAATAGCACAGGTGACAGGTTTGCGCCTTGGCGGACTCCGCAAATATTGGCAAAGTTACCACACTGTTCATTCTTCACTGTAACAGAACATTTTCTATCAGAAAACATATTGTATATAACACGAAAAACTTCACATTTGTATTCAGAATGCTTCTCCATAAGCCTATACGCCAAACATTATCGCTTGGGAGAAAGTAATACATGCATAGAAAAGCTTCTTCTTTTGCGACAGTAAAAGTTTAACAAATGAGCTGAGGACAAAAATAGTTGCAGTCGTAGAATAATGTTTGCGAGAGTCTGATTTTCATTTAGAATATCAGTTTCATCTAAAAATTTAGTAAATCTTAAATTGAGGCTAGAAGTAAACAATTGACCCAGACAACCCAATATGGTTATCGAACGGTAGTTTTCTACGTCTAAGGGGGTTCCTTTATTTAAAAAAAGGCTTTATGGTACCTTTTAACCATATTTCCTGTACATGTATATGACCTGTATAAAGATTATTATTAAACAGTCTTATATATATATAGACTTAAGATAGCATGCCGTGCATTTTAAATTCTCCGCATTTAACAGCTTGTCATCACCTGCCGCTTTGCCGTTGTTTTTAATGAACAGATGCATTGGGAAGTTTCGCTTTCTGTTATCACCAAACTTAAGATTTCGTCATCATCATCATCAATACAAACCTCGTCTGAAAAATCTTCGTTGCATTCAAGGGCGGTGTTGCTAATATCCATGTAATAATTGAAAGAAAGAAAAATCCGCAGAAGGTATATCCATATTATTCTTTGATTGGAGGCTACAGAGGTACTGTCAGTATTCTTTTGGGTTGTTGTGCTGTAAATTCCTGGGTTACTCTGCCTGTTCCATTATATACTAAGTGATATACGTAGTCATAGACTTTTGTACGATTTGTGTGTGTGAATTCGGGTTTAACGTCGCTTTCAACAATTTTTCAGTCATATCACGACGGTGTCTGGTTGCGACAGGGAGCTCAATGCTCACGTTTATAGTGCTGCCTCACTGAAGTATCATGCCCCAGACACATTACATGATACCACACCCAGTCACATTATCCTGACACTGGATCAACCAGTCCTAGCTCTACCCCGTAAATATGAGTGCCAAACGAGGAGCAGCTAGTACCATTTTTAACGACTTTGGTATGTCGCGGCCCGGGATCGAACCCGAGACCTCCCGTTCCCCGGAGCGGACACTCTACCAACTGAGCTATCGGGGCCGGTTTTTTACGATTTACTCAGCTGTAATAAATATGACTTATTCAAAACTGTTTTTGGTAACGCGCCCTCGCCTCTGAATGGCGCTTGCGTACTCTCTTACAGTTTGTAGATTTAACGCAGAACCAAAAACGAAACATTTCAGATGAAAAATTGAAATATTTTTTCTTATTTCTGTCCAAAATACAGCTTGTGGGTACTCGTTAGAACCGCCTCATCGAGGTGGTTATTGCGAGTACCCATAATCTATACTTTAGAGCAGAAATAAGGAAAATAAGTTTTACCCCTGTAAACCCCAGTTTTACTATATAAAAGAGGGGTTCAAGGGGGTCAAAAATAGACGTGTTTTCGTGATGTATTTTTTATGTTCGACGAAAAGAGTGTTTGACTTTAATTTAAACCTTTTATATGCTGACGCTAACAATATTTCGGCGATCTAGTTCGTGCAATAGTCAATATGCTATTTACTTATTTCGTTTCTCTTTAAGTCAATATTTAGTTTATCTAAATGTGCATGCCGTGAGAGATCAATTTTTTGTATAAACACAGTCTTCGTCGATTGTTCTGATTAAGGTTTGGTGCGAAAAGGTTTTTGTTGTCCTAAGCACGATTTTTACCACAATCTTTTGTTTATAGTGACTTCGAAAATTATTGATCTATTTATCTATCTATCTTCTTATACTGAGTCGGTCATATTTGGCCATTACCTCAGTTGGGTGCATAGCTAAATTAAGAATTTAGCTTAAAAAAGCGCATACCTCTGAATCTCAATCTTACACTGTACGGGCTTTGAACTCCTCTGCAGTCTTAACATTTACCACAGAGGCTGGAAGACTATTTCACTGGGGAATAGTCCTAGGAAAAAATTTTCAGGGCATCACTATAGGACTGGCACCTACGATATTGTGAGTTGTTTACTTTTGATGCCCTTATTCGGATTGAAACTGTCGCAGGGGTCAAGTATTTGTCTTTATTAACGGCCACTGTATCTGAATGTATCTTCCAGACGATGGTTAAAGAGGACTGCTCACGACGGGCCTCTAGGGACGGTCATTCTAGCTCGTTAAGCCTGTCACCGACGCTACTTCTGTTGCGCCATCGTCGGCAGGTCCTTCGAGCAGCTGTCCTCTGCATCTTCTCCACCTGCTGAGTCTGAGTTTTAACATACGGATACCAAATGGGTGATGCATATTCAAGTTGAGGGCGAAACAATGTTTTATATGTGTAACAGGCAGGATTTGCTGTTGCGTACTGCATTGGTGGTGCGCGGGTAGTGGAGGAATCTATTGGTCCGATTCCTCCCATTTCGGTTATTTCGGTGATTGCTAGTTCTCTTTGCTGATACACCGCCACAGTCAATTGTGAGCAAATGAATTTTCATGGTGTCGAAATATTGAAATTTGCAAACAAATAAATTGACTTCAGGTATGGTAAAGATCCCATGGCTTTCTCCTCACGTTCTGCTAATTGTGCCTTGAACAAAATTGTATTTTAAGTATGAAATAGCAAATTTATTGGAAAGTAACTGAAGCGGTGCACAGGTAAATTAGTCCAAAGAATTTATCCGGGCTTTGTGTTTTTGAAAAAACAGCATTTGGAGGCTGTGTTTATTTAAAAGTAGACTTTTAAGCTACTCTCAGATACTGAAGGGTTAGTAAGCTTCAGAAAATTGTGTGGCCTGGGAAATAAAACTGTGTTTACAGTTAAAACCTTTGTAGAAAATAATTTGAAGTGCTGGAGTTTTCGTGACATTTTTAACCCGCACATACTGTGCATCATGGTTAAAATCATTTATCTGCTTTCATGATGATAGACAAATCAGTCCACCATATTTTTACTGTCGTTTGTGTTTGTCGAAAGCAATGAAAGTTCTGTAAGTTAGGCGAATTGAGAGATTGGTACCGGTAAGTTCTAGTAATGTTGGCACATGAGTGCTATAATTATTTAAACTTTGGATGTTGTGATTATACCATACACCGTAAATGTGCCATGACACCGGGAGCAGTCTTTCTGACAGCAGTATCATTATTCCAATGCGTATGTTCAGACCCATCTGTCATGCCTTGGCCTAAGGCTCCCATTGATTTGTAGATTAAATTTGCCAATAGTAGGGTCTCACGGGACTGTGTTGACGCATAGACTCTCTTTAACGGTTCTGTTGGAAGAGGTCGGAATGGCTGTTTATCCGTGGCATGGCTCAGTTATGGAAACAATTTGATTAGTATGATAGGACCTTAATATTAAAGGTTATAAACTGATATATTTCTGTCGACGAATTCATCATGAATGAATGCCTGTGTGTTATTCTGACACTCTTGAACCCATCTTTTATACAGTAAACCTTGAGTTTACAGTGGTAAATCTTGTTTTTCTTGTTTCTGCTCTGGCGTGAGTTTCTTTGGGTGCTCGTGGCCGCCTCACCGAGGCGATTCTAACGAGTTCCCACAACATATTGTGTTTTGAGCGGAAATGAGAGGAATATCAGATTTTTTATCTGAAAATTTTATTGTGTTTGGTAGTAAAATTTCCATTTCATTTGTATGGGCGTGTTTTCGTGGTGTAATGATAAATGTGGTTTATCATATGACGGATTTTGGTGGAATAAAGTCAAGCGATAAATTCCATAATTCCTTAGAGAATTAATTACAAATATGCCAATAAGCTGATTACATAGTCGAACAATAAAAGCAAGGTTTTTAGTACCATTCCCATTACTTATGGAAAGTCCCTGTGCTTTTGTGTGAAAATCGTTGATTTTATGTGATAGTTCAGTCATATGATGAATAGAATATTGCATTTGTGCTCTTGTATTATTGGATTTCTCACTACTTGTAAATAGGTGGAAAATGCTCGACAAACCCTCGCATTTTATCGCTTCTCTTCGACTCAATTTATGGATTCGGTAATGCATGAGCACTCATGTAAGGTTCCAGAAAATGTTATTGTATTTTGTTCAAGATGATTAGTTCGGCCCCGCTCATCAGGGCTTGAAGAAATAGGCGGGCTGCATATTGCTTCCACGTAGACCTGAAACCCACACACACATGAGTACTGGTGGACCTCTTGGAGAATCTAAGCACAGGCCTCATTGGTTTGGTAGGATGCGCGTCTGTCTGGTGGTCAGGAGGACACGGGTTCGATACCAACCGGGGTCAGCAGCATTCTTTCGTAGAGATTGATCGTGAGATTTTTTCGACAGTCATTCTCTCCCTTCCGCTGATTCAAGAAGGGCAGTTGTCAGTTTCTAGCGTAAGATATTGGTTTCATTGGGTGACAGGGCTTGAGATGTCATTTCTTCTCGGTGTCAGGTGAGGGTCCCATGGGGTTGGAAGCAGCGTCTCCAAAATGACCTTTATAGTGTTGATGGGGACGTTAGGCCTCAAAGCTGGCAAACAAATCAGAAATTAGGCATTTGATACACTGTTTCAGATATACGTAAGCAAGCTGAGAACATCAGATCCATATTCTAGTTGGTAAACGGTTGAAGAAGTCCTTGTTTAGGGTGAGTATGCAATATAACAGCCGGTCAGAGTTTTGCAATAAGAGTTGATTAAGCCTTAAACTGGTAAAACAGACATGCAGTGACCATAATTTGGATTGCTTGTTGAAGCGCATGCTGGTTCTCTAATTGAAGGATAGGGTGCACACCGAAATGACCAAGGATAAGGTGCACGCCTGATACGGCCGAGGGTAGGGTGCACACGGGATACGTGATATGACCCGAGTACACAATAGAAAAAGGCTTAGGGCTGAATTCGGCAAATGCGAACTATTTGTTGCCGACTAAATGTCGGATTTGTTATAAGATTTCAGCCAGCAAAACAATAAAGTGAAATAGGCTGATAAACCGGTCTGTCAAATGAGCTGTTGAATAAATTGAATATGGCACTGGTGGGGTCCATGCTGCTGGAAACATGTATTTTACTATTATTGAATTATCAAGATGAAATCGGCTGAAGTTAACTCTTGTCATGCTGATCCCAGATATGTATTATTTCCGAACACTGAAGAGCCAGATCAGATGGCTTCTGAAGAAGCCATCTGATCAGGATCTTCATTGTTTGTCATTCAGCTCATGAGTTTGTTGCAATAATTTGCATCAAGTAATCTGATTGGTTGATAATCAGTAGTGGGTGTGGCATTTGTGGATACTCAGCAGGACAAGGGTTAACATAATGTTTGTCATCCAAAGTGTAATTTTGTTATTTTAGTTAGCTAGTCACTATAGACGCAGCTAACCGCTGTGAACGGTTAAACATGAATGTTATGATTTCAGAGTAAATGGCTTGCTAGATTACAAGTAATGTAAAGCCATGCATTAAAGTAAATGAGGCCTTCCATCAATTCATATATGTTGGTTTAGCTGATTTCAATGCTAAAGAATGAGCAATTATTATAGCACACTTCCACTATAGCAGTGGTGATCATTAGAGTGGGTCGAAGCAATTGCATGGTTTTGCATTGACTGTAATCAAACTTGAATAAGCATCATTATTGTTGTTTTGATGCATTCTGATGATATTTAGACTGTTCTGCCACTCGGTACAAAAACTATAAGGTAATCTGTCGGCCATTTTCTCTGAATAGTTGTTCTGCATAAATATCTGTGCGCAAGGCTGCTGGAAGCCATTGTCAGGTGGAACAAAAGCCGTGCTCGGGCAGTAAAAGCCGTATTCAAATCTTGAAATTCGTGTGCTGTTTGGGCATGGATTTTGGGCTTTTGGTGTCACATGGCTGGCCTTGCTTTGTTCGCGTTGTGTTGAGTGACGTGGTGTTGTCGCACTGAGCGTAGCGTTTTGGGTTCTATGGTTACTGACGTCAAGTGGCTATCGCACAACAACGTCATTGTAAACCACATTCTGAACTGGCTGCCGGGTTGGTTCCCTGTCGCATTTGAAGAGTTTATATGGAGCTTTTGGCCGTCTGGAAAATTTGTTGTCGGAATCTTAAGTTATGTGGGAACAACGATCACTCATGGTTGTCTCATTGCATTGCCATTTGCCGGGTCCCTCGGAGGATGTTTGAACATTTGGCCTGGCGGTCCAATGTTCAGGTGGCTTCCTCGGGGCCTGGCGTGTGTTGGTGCATGAGGAACCATGGTTGATCCCTATATCAAATGATGCTTAAGTAATATGATTCATGCATATGTTGTCATTTGTCGTGTAAGCTCTTTAACTAGAACTTACAGGCATTTTAAATATATGTTTCAGACTTCTTCTTTTAACCGAATAAACTGGAAGCAGTGAGCTTTGTCGTGGGTTGTCCTTGTTATTGGTCGACATCTTTCCACCTGGTCACATTTGGCGCTGCGAGTAGGGTGAAGATGTGAAGTACCACCTGGTCACATTTGGCGCTGCGAGTTATGCTTCCACTTTCAACTGTAATATGGAGCTGCAAGAACCAAACCCCTATTACAGCTTATCTACATCTGTAAGATTGTGCCCATGTGATTATACAGAACTACTGGTGAACTCTGATGTATAGCCTAGACTTTATTCAAACCAATCTATTTCTGGTGCTGAGGGAGGATATGACAGTCTTGTTATGAAACCCAGAATTACTTTATGGAGTTAAAAGTGCAAAACTGGAGTTAGTGATAATGGTAATGGTGTGCCATAGTATGGTATATGAATAACCAAATTCATTGTGAGTTTCATAGGCAGTGTTAACTTGCTATGTATTTACAAAATTGATAGGGTTTTGTGTGTCCATGGTGGTTTTTTCGCTGCTGGTTATTTGTCAGTTTATTATAATTATTGTGATGCACTTAGCTATATGTCTGATTCAAAGCTTCAAAAGTACATTGATAGGCCTTTCAAATCTGGTTCTGGGAGAAAAAAATTATTTCTTCTCGCAGACAGTAAAGGCAAATATCTACTTAAACACACTGAAAACATTGAAAAAAATGCAGGTGTTAAAATACTGTATGACTGTCAACCAGGCAGACGATTAGTACATGGTTTGAATTGGTTGCAGGAAAATAGAGGGTTTTTAAGGAAATCTGAAACGTCCATGGTTCTAGCGATATGGTTGGGTACATGTGACTTAACGTGCAAACGAGGCAAAGCTATTGCTCTAAGACACCAAACAGATGAGGGGTGCTATGATGATATAAGGCGGCAGATTGAAAGATATTTACATTTTCTGGCCTGGTATCCCCAACTGAGTGTGGTATTTTTGACAGTTCCTCCATACTCAATTGTTCGTTGGGATATAAGTAGAGATCTACCTATAACAGACCAAACAAAAAGTGATGATTTGGTTCTTTATCATCGTATAGCTTTGATAAATGACTTTATCACGCAATGCAATGACCGTCGCGGTGTTCGGTCCCCTGTTTTCAAGCTAGACCTGTTAAATGACAGGAAACGCGCTGGAAAAGAGGTAAGAAAAGGCATAACCTTCCGCCAGTATCTGGACGGCATTCACCCTGGTCCATTACTTGCCAAGGCTTGGCTGAAAAGAATTGTCGAAATGACAATTATCGAAAGTTAAATACAATTTTGGAAAATATATAGCGCTACGGCGGGGAGATATAATACTGGATTTGGTATAGGTAAGGATTTGTTCCGTCTGTCCAGTTTCTATACTTCACATTAATCTGAGTATTTATTATTTGTTGGTTCGAGCCTCACTCGGGTTACATGTGAGAAGCCAAGTTCTGCAACAGAAGGTCAGGTGGTTTTTCTCTGGGTACTCCGGTTTTTGCCCACCTGATTAAAGATCGGCTCGATATCAGTGAAATAATCTTGAAAGGGCCGTAAAAAAAAATATATATATATATATTATTTGTTGGATAAGTATATTTGCAAAATGGGAGATGAAAAAGTAAGAGAGTTAGAAGAACAGGTAAAGCTGTTAGAAGATGCCATGAAAAAGATGAGTGCTTCTTCTTCAAAGGTAGAATCTAAAACCTTCTTTATTTCAAAGGACAGGAAGCTTGCTAAATTTTCAGGGAGACCTCAGAAGGACTCAGATCCAAATGTTGAAGAGTGGATAGAAGATGTGAAGTACCACCTCAGGAATATATCGGGTAATGACGCACAGGTAGAATTTTTATATGATCATTTACAAGGTCAAGCTAGAGATGAAGTGCGGACTCTAAAAGAGGTAGACAGGAATAATCCAGGTAAGATTCTTGAAGTTTTGCAACAGCTTTTCCAAGATGCTGATACAATTGCTCAAATACAGCAACAGTTCTTTCAAAGAGAACAGAGGAAAAATGAGTCATTGCAACAGTACTCCTTAGTTTTACTGAAACTAGTGGACAGAATGCTGCAGAAAAATAGAACAGTAATTGGAGATAAAGAGTTAATGTTAAAAGAGAGATTTATTGATGGTGTACTTGATCACCAGTTACGAAGGGAAATGAGAAGGTTTTCAATAGAACACCCTGAAATATCATTTCAGGATTTCAGGAAAGAAATTTTCAGATGGACGGAATCTCACAAAACTGAGACATCAATTCACAGTGAAGAAGTGCAAGTAAATCAACAAAAACAGATTGACAATGATCTTATGAAAATCTTAGCTGCACAAAACAAAATGTTAGAGGAACAACAGAAACAATTAAATATGTTAAGTGAGCTTGTGAAACAGAGAGATGTCAGTTCAGCAGCCCCATTTGCAGGAGGCAGAGGACAAAATGGTGGTGGTTATGCACATAGGTATAGAGGTAGAGGTTCATTTAGGGGTAGAAGAAGAGGTGGACCTTTGGAGTGCTTCAACTGTCATGAGAGAGGGCACATAGCTAGAGAGTGTCCCAAACCTAGGGCAACAGATGCCCAAGAAAGTGCTCCTAATGCGAATTTAAACATATAACACCCACTGTCAAGAGTCAGACAGTGGGTGATATGTGTACTAAAATAGACTCAAATCAACCTACCCAAGAGATATTGCAGAAAGCAGTTGGTAAGTGCCCAGAAAAGACTGTTAAACTTGAAGGCTCTTCATGTCGTTGTTTGATAGATACGGGATACGAGGTAAGTACTATATCTGAATCGTTTTTCCATGATTTACTGCAGTCAAAACCAGCATTACATGATATAACAAAATGGCTAAGAGTGAGTGGAGCAAATCATTTAGATGTTCCAGTTGTAGGTTACATACAGGTAACTGTTGAAATAGACGGGGAGACTATTCCTGACGTAGGTTTCTTAGTTGTCAAAGATCCTACAGATGAACACTCTAAAAGAAAGAAATTACAAGTGCCTGGTATACTTGGGAGCAATACCTTTTCATTGTTGGTACGGAAAGTGTAGATTCTAATAATAGCCATATTGAACAAATATTGTCTATATATGAAACCTCAGTGAATGTATTATCTGATAAAGAGGTAAGTATAGTGACCGTTGGTGGCAAAGATACAGTGAAAGTTCCTGCAAATTCAGTCATTGTGGTACAAGGGGTAATAGATGCGAGTCGTTTAAGTGAGGGAAGTGATATTGCTATCAGGCCACTTCATACCCATGAGGGCTCAGTACCCAGAAACATTATGGTAATTGACACATTTGCAACAATTACGAATAAGAGAGTTCCTGTCCGGATTGCGAATTTAGGTTATGAGGATGTCTGGTTAAAACCAAAAATGAGAATTGGGGTTGCTCAAAAAGTAGATGTGGTGCAGGACTGCACAAGTGACACAGACTGTAATATTACAGTTCATGAAAATGAAATATTTGTCAGTATAAACAAGATGGAGGTTAATACTTGTAATACAAGTTCAGGTGAGGACCCATTGGAGCTATCAGACTTACCTTTCAAAGTGGATATAGGAGATGTTGAGATGTCAACAACAGAAAGGAAGAAGGTAACAAAACTATTTCACAGGTATAAGGATAGTTTCTGTTTAGATGATGACGATTTAGGGTACACAGAGTTTATCAAACACACTATTCCAACAGTCAGTAATATGCCTATAAAGTTACCACACAGAAGAATCCCCCCACATCAAATGGATGAGGTAAGAGAGCATATCAATAAACTTCTTAAACAAAAGATAATCCGTCGTAGTACAAAGTAGAAGTAAAACAAAGATCAGGAATTGATACAATTAACTTACTCCACCCATAAAAGACACCAAAGGGAAAGAAATACAAACAATAAGCGACCAGACCATAATGGAAACCCAAACAAAGGAAGGCCATAAGGACAGTTACTTTCCCACAAAATGGCCATATGGCCATCCAAAACCAAAAGACACAAGTGATACACACAGTAAGTAACAAACAACAACATAAGTAAATCGCCACAGAAGAGCCGCCTTGGAACGGTCAGTGGAAGATTTCCACTGGGGGGCTTAAATCGATTTTACGTGGCCACAATCCTCGCCCTTACTTCCGTCGCGATTTAGACAAATAATTTGTTCAGTCCGCATGAAGGCCTCCTAACTCATCAGTGCAACATCTCCGTGAACACAAAAATCAAAGAACCACAGAGGTGAGACAACGGTGAGGACTCGACAGCAAGAAACCACTGAAATGCTGGAGCAAAAGAAAACCAACAGTTAGACTCCGATGAGCCCGACCAGAGACAGAGCATCAGGCACCAACCAACATTACCTTGAATTAGATCTCTCTAATTCTCAATAAGCCTTTACGTTGGAGCCGTCATAGAATCTGAGGCCTGACCCACCGGCGTGCAATTAAAGAGGGAAGCAAAGTTGCCAACCGTGATTGGGTTAACTACCATGCATGCAGTCTGTCGTATAATATCCATGTTGTACCCAATCTTTTTATATCGAAGAATGATTTTACGAAATTGGGTGCTAAAGTCATTGCGGTTATATATTTTTCTGAATTTATATGCTAAGTCACCATAAAATTCGGGTTCCGATAGACCTTGTTGCAGAAGAGATTTAAGTCCAATATTGAATTTTGAAATTATATCAGAATGGCGTCTATAAAATTTTGAAAAGGCTTTGCGTAGTTTATGGTACCGATAACCCTGATACAAGCCCGTATGCGGCCCCGGTGGTCCTAGTTAGAAAAAAAGATGGAAGTTTACGACTGTGTGTAGATTATAGGCAGCTTAATGCTAATACAGTAAAAGATGCCTACCCACTTCCGAGAATCGATGAGGCACTTGAAGCCATTGCAAAATCCACATGCTTCAGTTCTTTGGACTTAGCCCAAGGCTATTATCAGGTGGCAATTGAAGAGAATGACATTCCTAAAACTGCTTTTCGGGTAGGTACTGGGGGCCTCTTTGAATATTTGCGCATGCCATTTGGCCTTTGCAATAGCCCAAGTACGTTCCAGAGACTCATGGAGGCGTGCTTAGGGGAGGTAAATTTTGACATTCTACTGATTTATCTCGATGACATACTGGTTTTCTCGCCGTCAGTGGAAGAGCATATTAAGAGGTTGGAATTCGTTTTCCAACGACTGAAGGAGCATGGCTTGAAAATGAAGCCATCGAAGTGCCATTTTTTTAAGTCAGAAACCAAGTTTCTTGGGCATGTTGTCTCGGAAAAAGGTATTTCTACTGACCCTGAGAAAACTAAAGTCATAGAAGATTGGCAGCCTCCACAAACGGAGAAACAGCTACGCCAGTTTTTGGGTCTGGCAGGTTACTACCGCCGGTTTGTAAAAGGTTTCTCGCAAATAGCCGCCCCACTACACGGTTTACTGACTAAGCAGAACAGGAAAAAGAGAGGTAAGAAACCTTTATCAGATACGTTTTTCAACACCAGTCTGTCATCAAGGTGGACAGACGAATGTACTCAGGCTTTTGAGAAGTTAAAAGCCTGTCTAATTTCCTCACCTGTTCTAGGTTATCCAGATTTTCGTTTACCATTCGTAGTAGAGACTGACGCAAGTTTCAGTGGGTTAGGTGCTGTTTTATCTCAAGACCAGCCTCAGGGTAGAGTGGTCATAGCATTTGCTTCAAGGAGCCTGAGACCCCAGGAGAGAAATATGGATAACTACAGTTCCATGAAGCTGGAGCTGCTGGCCCTGAAATGGGCGGTTACAGAGAAATTTAGAGATTATTTGTTAGGTGGGTGTTTTGTTGTCTACACTGATAATAACCCTCTCAGCTACCTTCAAACTGCTAAATTAGGAGCGACAGAGATGAGGTGGGTAGCACAGTTGGCTCAATTCAACTTTAAAGTTGTTTTCAGGTCCGGCAAATCCAACCTAAATGCTGATGCACTTAGTAGGATAGATTCAGGCACAAATGATATGCCTACCATTCTTGATCAGGTAACAAAGTCATCGATGATAGTCGATGGAGATCTTATGGCCGAACAAGCCAGTGTCTTGAAGGTCAATTTATCAGAAATATCATGCACGGTGACATTCCCAGAGTATAACAAGGCCGAACTAAGGACCAAGCAAGAAAATGATGAGTTAATAGCACGATTGTGGCATTGGTGGAACAAAAGTAGCTGTAAACCCACAGAGAGACAAATAGGTAAGGAGTCAGTCGCTGCCAGAAAAATACTGCGCAAGTGGGATAAAATTCAGGAACATGAGGGTGTTTTGTATTATGTGTCAGAAGACAAAAACTCGGAGAAAAACTTTAGGTTTATTGCCCCAGAATGTATGAAGGCTGCAATTCTAAGTTCGGTTCATGACCAGTTGGGACATCAGGGTGTAGAACGTACACATGCTCTGTTGAAGGAGAGATGTTTCTGGTTAGGAATGCAAGCCGATGTTAAACAGTGGATTGAAACTTGTGAACGTTGTGTAGTTGCAAAAGCCCCAGTACCAACGGTAAAGCCTCCTATTACAAACTTGTTAGCGGAGAGACCTTTGGACATAGTAGCAATGGACTTCACTCAGTTGGAGAAAGCATCTGATGGTAGGGAAAACGTTTTGGTTGTTACGGATGTGTTCAGTAAATTCACCATTGCAGTTCCCACGAGAGATCAGAAGGCAAAAACAGTGGCACAAATTCTGGTAAAGGAATGGTTTCACAAATTCGGTATTCCTAAGCGACTTCACAGTGATCAGGGCCGGAACTTCGAAAGTTCCATCATAAGAGAGCTCTGTTCGATGTATGGAATAAAGAAAAGTCGAACAACGCCCTATCACCCCGCTGGAAACGGGCAAGTAGAGAGATTTAATAGGACTATGCACAATTTGTTGAGAACATTACCTCCTGAACAGAAAAGGAAGTGGCCTGAGCACTTACCACAATTGGTTTACGTTTACAACTGCACTCCACATGCTTCGACTGGAATAACCCCTTATTTCATGCTGTTTGGCCGGGAACCTACACTTCCTCTAGACCAGATTTTAGGGAATCCGTGTTCAACTGAACAAGATGATTGGCTTGCTTACCATAAGAAGCGCCTTGAAGAAGCAATCAATATCGCCAATGCTAACCTTCAAAAGAATGCTGAACGAAGGAGAGATAGATACAATCAAATGGCTAAAGAAGCTCCAATAGAAATAGGCACCAATGTCCTCCTTAAATCGCATCCACCAGGAAGAAATAAGATTCAGGACTGTTGGTCACCCATCACATACAAGGTAATTGATAGACTGCAAGACAATGTGTATTTGATACAGTTGGTCGACGGGGTGGGGAACCCAAGAACTGCAACTCGAACTGAATTGTTACCTGTAAATAGATCCAACGATGAGGGTGATTTAGATGCTGAGTACAATAGAGGGGTAAACAACCCACATGTAAGTACAGTTTCAGATTCAGAGTTTTCTACGCATAGTACAGAGTATAGTTCAGATGAGGAATTGGTAGTTGAAGAACAACTCAATAGTGGAACGTGTCTGAAGGTAGGTTCTGAAACTTCGAGTTTACCCATGAAAATAGATGAATCTTCTAGATGTTCAATGGCAGCTTCAGGTATCTCAGATGGTGAACTTGATCCAGGTGATTCCTCAGCTGGTGCTTCGGAAAAAGCAGGGGAGGATGTAGCAGATGGCTTACCAAAGAAAGGTAAGGTTAGGAAAAAGTTCACAGATAAAATTCGTGAACTCAGTGGAGATGATGCAGATGAGGAAGAAACGATGGCACCAAGAAGGTCAAATAGGACTACGAAGGGTAAACACACTAATCCTTTCAAATTGCCAAAGTCAGTGCTTAAATCAGAAACTTCATCTCAGAGTCAGGTGGCTAACACTCGGGAGTCTGCTAAAAAGCAAAATTTTGAGGAATTCAGTAATGCTGTCGCGAAGTTGGGGGAAACACTAGGTCAGACCTTACGTTCAGGTTGGGCAGATTTTCAAGGGCAATAGTTGCCTCTCGTAGCTCCAGTATACTGTCCGAAATTAGAGAAAGAAAAATGTAAACAATGTACATTTTTCTCTTGTAATCATAGGTGGGGACTGTCCCCGTCATGTGCACAAGGGAGAAGTGGGCATTGTTGCACTGTTTCCAGTTCTTGTTTTAACAATGTATGATTCCACGTCTGGGTACCATTCATGGATGGTTCGGATTTCCTTATAATGAACAAGGTTTTCACTATGGTGATATAAGATAAGCTACTAAAAGTTAAGGGGTCTACATCTCTTACCATAATTTGATGAGAGCTGAATCAGACATATTTCTTTACCTAAGATAAAGTTTGACTGTTTTATATGGATGAACTGACATAGCAATATGTTGTAGTGATTATTCACCATGGATGCACGGGCTCCTCTGAATGTTGAAAACAGCTTGTTGTGATGGACTTATTCAACAAATGGATGTGTTGGACTATATAGATGGTCTCAGTTGTGAAAATGTTATATGTATTGTAGTTTTGCATGTCAATGTTTTTAATTTGTTAAAATGTGTAAGGCTGATTTTTCTGTAATTTAAAGCTTATAACATTTTAGATAATTAATATGTTGGGAAACTTTACCAAGAGTCCTGTTAAAAGTAAAAATTATTTTACATACAAATTGATGAGGACACAATTTTTAAAAGCAGGGGAGAAATGTAACAGGCAGGATTTGCTGTTGCGTACTGCATTGGTGGTGCGCGGGTAGTGGAGGAATCTATTGGTCCGATTCCTCCCATTTCGGTTATTTCGGTGATTGCTAGTTCTCTTTGCTGATACACCGCCACAGTCAATTGTGAGCAAATGAATTTTCATGGTGTCGAAATATTGAAATTTGCAAACAAATAAATTGACTTCAGGTATGGTAAAGATCCCATGGCTTTCTCCTCACGTTCTGCTAATTGTGCCTTGAACAAAATTGTATTTTAAGTATGAAATAGCAAATTTATTGGAAAGTAACTGAAGCGGTGCACAGGTAAATTAGTCCAAAGAATTTATCCGGGCTTTGTGTTTTTGAAAAAACAGCATTTGGAGGCTGTGTTTATTTAAAAGTAGACTTTTAAGCTACTCTCAGATACTGAAGGGTTAGTAAGCTTCAGAAAATTGTGTGGCCTGGGAAATAAAACTGTGTTTACAGTTAAAACCTTTGTAGAAAATAATTTGAAGTGCTGGAGTTTTCGTGACATTTTTAACCCGCACATACTGTGCATCATGGTTAAAATCATTTATCTGCTTTCATGATGATAGACAAATCAGTCCACCATATTTTTACTGTCGTTTGTGTTTGTCGAAAGCAATGAAAGTTCTGTAAGTTAGGCGAATTGAGAGATTGGTAAGTTCTAGTAATGTTGGCACATGAGTGCTATAATTATTTAAACTTTGGATGTTGTGATTATACCATACACCGTAAATGTGCCATGACACCGGGAGCAGTCTTTCTGACAGCAGTATCATTATTCCAATGCGTATGTTCAGACCCATCTGTCATGCCTTGGCCTAAGGCTCCCATTGATTTGTAGATTAAATTTGCCAATAGTAGGGTCTCACGGGACTGTGTTGACGCATAGACTCTCTTTAACGGTTCTGTTGGAAGAGGTCGGAATGGCTGTTTATCCGTGGCATGGCTCAGTTATGGAAACAATTTGATTTGTATGATAGGACCTTAATATTAAAGGTTATAAACTGATATATTTCTGTCGACGAATTCATCATGAATGAATGCCTGTGTGTTATTCTGACACTCTTGAACCCATCTTTTATACAGTAAACCTTGAGTTTACAGTGGTAAATCTTGTTTTTCTTGTTTCTGCTCTGGCGTGAGTTTCTTTGGGTGCTCGTGGCCGCCTCACCGAGGCGATTCTAACGAGTTCCCACAACATATTGTGTTTTGAGCGGAAATGAGAGGAATATCAGATTTTTTATCTGAAAATTTTATTGTGTTTGGTAGTAAAATTTCCATTTCATTTGTATGGGCGTGTTTTCGTGGTGTAATGATAAATGTGGTTTATCATATGACGGATTTTGGTGGAATAAAGTCAAGCGATAAATTCCATAATTCCTTAGAGAATTAATTACAAATATGCCAATAAGCTGATTACATAGTCGAACAATAAAAGCAAGGTTTTTAGTACCATTCCCATTACTTATGGAAAGTCCCTGTGCTTTTGTGTGAAAATCGTTGATTTTATGTGATAGTTCAGTCATATGATGAATAGAATATTGCATTTGTGCTCTTGTATTATTGGATTTCTCACTACTTGTAAATAGGTGGAAAATGCTCGACAAACCCTCGCATTTTATCGCTTCTCTTCGACTCAATTTATGGATTCGGTAATGCATGAGCACTCATGTAAGGTTCCAGAAAATGTTATTGTATTTTGTTCAAGATGATTAGTTCGGCCCCGCTCATCAGGGCTTGAAGAAATAGGCGGGCTGCATATTGCTTCCACGTAGACCTGAAACCCACACACACATGAGTACTGGTGGACCTCTTGGAGAATCTAAGCACAGGCCTCATTGGTTTGGTAGGATGCGCGTCTGTCTGGTGGTCAGGAGGACACGGGTTCGATACCAACCGGGGTCAGCGGCATTCTTTCGTAGAAATTGATCGTGAGATTTTTTCGACAGTCATTCTCTCCCTTCCGCTGATTCAAGAAGGGCAGTTGTCAGTTTCTAGCGAAAGATATTGGTTTCATTGGGTGACAGGGCTTGAGATGTCATTTCTTCTCGGTGTCAGGTGAGGGTCCCATGGGGTTGGAAGCAGCGTCTCCAAAATGACCTTTATAGTGTTGATGGGGACGTTAGGCCTCAAAGCTGGCAAACAAATCAGAAATTAGGCATTTGATACACTGTTTCAGATATACGTAAGCAAGCTGAGAACATCAGATCCATATTCTAGTTGGTAAACGGTTGAAGAAGTCCTTGTTTAGGGTGAGTATGCAATATAACAGCCGGTCAGAGTTTTGCAATAAGAGTTGATTAAGCCTTAAACTGGTAAAACAGACATGCAGTGACCATAATTTGGATTGCTTGTTGAAGCGCATGCTGGTTCTCTAATTGAAGGATAGGGTGCACACCGAAATGACCAAGGATAAGGTGCACGCCTGATACGGCCGAGGGTAGGGTGCACACGGGATACGTGATATGACCCGAGTACACAATAGAAAAAGGCTTAGTGCTGAATTCGGCAAATGCGAACTATTTGTTGCCGACTAAATGTCGGATTTGTTATAAGATTTCAGCCAGCAAAACAATAAAGTGAAATAGGCTGATAAACCGGTCTGTCAAATGAGCTGTTGAATAAATTGAATATGGCACTGGTGGGGTCCATGCTGCTGGAAACATGTATTTTACTATTATTGAATTATCAAGATGAAATCGGCTGAAGTTAACTCTTGTCATGCTGATCCCAGATATGTATTATTTCCGAACACTGAAGAGCCAGATCAGATGGCTTCTGAAGAAGCCATCTGATCAGGATCTTCATTGTTTGTCATTCAGCTCATGAGTTTGTTGCAATAATTTGCATCAAGTAATCTGATTGGTTGATAATCAGTAGTGGGTGTGGCATTTGTGGATACTCAGCAGGACAAGGGTTAACATAATGTTTGTCATCCAAAGTTTAATTTTGTTATTTTAGTTAGCTAGTCACTATAGACGCAGCTAACCGCTGTGAACGGTTAAACATGAATGTTATGATTTCAGAGTAAATGGCTTGCTAGATTACAAGTAATGTAAAGCCATGCATTAAAGTAAATGAGGCCTTCCATCAATTCATATATGTTGGTTTAGCTGATTTCAATGCTAAAGAATTAGCAATTATTATAGCACACTTCCACTATAGCAGTGGTGATCATTAGAGTGGGTCGAAGCAATTGCATGGTTTTGCATTGACTGTAATCAAACTTGAATAAGCATCATTATTGTTGTTTTGATGCATTCTGATGATATTTAGACTGTTCTGCCACTCGGTACAAAAACTATAAGGTAATCTGTCGGCCATTTTCTCTGAATAGTTGTTCCTGCATAAATATCTGTGCGCAAGGCTGCTGGAAGCCATTGTCAGGTGGAACAAAAGCCGTGCTCGGGCAGTAAAAGCCGTATTCAAATCTTGAAATTCGTGTGCTGTTTGGGCATGGATTTTGGGCTTTTGGTGTCACATGGCTGGCCTTGCTTTGTTCGCGTTGTGTTGAGTGACGTGGTGTTGTCGCACTGAGCGTAGCGTTTTGGGTTCTATGGTTACTGACGTCAAGTGGCTATCGCACAACAACGTCATTGTAAACCACATTCTGAACTGGCTGCCGGGTTGGTTCCCTGTCGCATTTGAAGAGTTTATATGGAGCTTTTGGCCGTCTGGAAAATTTGTTGTCGGAATCTTAAGTTATGTGGGAACAACGATCACTCATGGTTGTCTCATTGCATTGCCATTTGCCGGGTCCCTCGGAGGATGTTTGAACATTTGGCCTGGCGGTCCAATGTTCAGGTGGCTTCCTCGGGGCCTGGCGTGTGTTGGTGCATGAGGAACCATGGTTGATCCCTATATCAAATGATGCTTAAGTAATATGATTCATGCATATGTTGTCATTTGTCGTGTAAGCTCTTTAACTAGAACTTACAGGCATTTTAAATATATGTTTCAGACTTCTTCTTTTAACCGAATAAACTGGAAGCAGTGAGCTTTGTCGTGGGTTGTCCTTGTTATTGGTCGACATCTTTCCACCTGGTCACATATGCAACATCTTTGTCTGCCTAGGTGCAAAAGCCAAGTTACGTCTATGAAATCCTAAAGTCCTTGTTGCTTTTGATGTTATTTCTGAAATGTGTTGACCACAATCAAGATCATCAGTGATTATGATAACAAGATTTTTGGCGGATTGAACCTGCTCCGAAATTTGCTTGTGCAGTGTATAGTCAAACTTAATTTGTTTGTCCGGAGGGTGTCGTGACACCCTCATTGAATGGCATTTGGCCACATTGAACTTCATCTGTCAATCGGCCTCCCACTGTGCTAGTTGATTCAGGTCATCTTGTAAAATAAGACAGTCAGAAGGAGAATATATATTCCTATAAAGAACATAATCATCAGCAAACAAACGGACAGATGACCGGATATTATCAGGGAGATCATTAATGAATAGCAGAAAATGGACCGGTCCAAGGACCGAACCTTGGGGGACACCAGATAAAACAGGGACTGGATCAGACGCTTGGCCATCAAGTACAACTTGTTGTGAGCGCCCTGAGAGCCATGAGCTAATCCACCTATGTGTGGATCCTCTTATCCCACATTAATCCAATTTATACAATAGCCTTCTGTGAAGTACCTTGTCAAAGGCCTTAGCGAAGTCCATGATAATCAAGTCAGTCTGTTTGTGGCCACCGTTGATTGCTCACATGGTAAAATTGAACTAATTGAGTTTCGCAAGACCTTTGACTTCGGAAACCGTGTTGACAGTCAGCAGGAATGCTCTCAAAGGCTATGTGTTGATGTTGCTAACTATTATATGCTCCAGGGTTTTGCAACAGATGCAGGTTAGCGATACTGGTCTATAATTTGCTGCGTCATATTTTTCTCCTTTTTTATAGACCGGGGTAACATTTGCTTGTTGCCAGTCATCTGGTACTGTGCCCTGGGCAAGTGATTTGTTGAAGATAAAGGCCAGCACGGGTGAAATTTCAGCACCATATTCCTTAAGCACCCTGGCATTCAGGTCATCCGGCCCTGATGCCTTTTGTATCTGGAGCTCACCTAACAGTTAAGCGACCCCATTTGGGTCAACTGTTATGTCCCCCATTGAGGGGAACTGACTATTACCTTTGGATGGTATCTCACCATCAGTTACATGCGTAAATGCGGATTGAAACTGTTTGTTACATTATATACCTTATCCCGCGAATCTGTTTTTAGAATTCTGTTTTCCCTTAACGAAGTGATCCCAAACGCTTCCTTTTTCAGGGACTTTACGAATGACCAAAACATTTTTAACTTTACCATTCTTCTGGGGAATGATAACAATCAGTATCCGTCGCTGTATATAATGTCGAGCTCCATGATTTCAAAACCTTGGATGTATGGAAAAAAAATCAGCGAAGCAAAATACATAATCTATAAATGAAGTCTCACAAAAGAACCCTCCCGTTCGCGACGAATAAATTATTATTGTTACATATCTCTATTAACTTGAGACCGTTATTGTTTGTCTTATTTGTCCTGTGGCCTTCTACGGATTGGTACGCCATGGGAAAACATATAGTCTGTTGATCAAAGAATTCTAAGGTATCTGTCGCAATACCAAAAACATCAGCTAGGAAAGTGTCCGCTACAGTATAATCCCTAAGCTCTGCAGTGCGAGCATTCGTGTCCACTGTCAAGATCGTGTATTTATATTGGCTGGCCATCGACGTTATCTCCATCTCAAGAGTCATAATTCCATCCTCATACATGTGCGTGTATTTAGATGGAGTCGGGGTATATAAAATATTACTGACAACAAGTCTGCATTATTTTCCTTCATTATTCTCAAAACATAGACACTGAGCAATGGTTAGAACTTTAAGGTATTTCTTTCTCTGTAAAGTGGTCAACACCATCAACAAAATAATTGAAAATGCCATGCATTATCTATCGCGAATTCTCTATATGGATCAGGATGTGTTTTGGTCAGTGGTAACCATTATCCTGCTGAATATTTCAATGTACCACACTCCTCCCAAATTTTCAGCCATTTGTGTTGCATGATTTCAATTTTATACCTTGACATCACGAAAACACGCTTTTATGATTTTGACCCCACTGAACCCCACTATTATATAGTAAAACTGGGGTTTGCAGGGGTAAACCTTCTTTTTCTTAATTCTGTTCTAAAATATAGATTGTGGGTACTCGTTAGAACCGCCTCGATGAGGCGGTTCTAACGAGTACCAACAATCTATATTTTGAGCAGAAATAAGAAAAATATCACAATTTTTCATCTTAATTTTTTTTTCGGCGATAAAGCTCACAATGTATAGGCGTGTTTTCGCAATGATACATAAGCTGAATGGAAAACAGTATAGATCCAGATCAGGGTCCAGCATGGTGAGGGTTCAGAAATACATTTGAAAAAAAAAGTGAAAGCGATTTACAAGAGTAACATCCGAATTGTATACAATTCTAAAGACATGATAAAATGAACAGACTAATAAAATGTTCAGGGTCCTGTTGCTGAAAGCATTGTTAGCTTAACGAGCTCGTTAGTGGTCATATTGTTTACTGTACTAGTAAGTTAAATATTTAAATTTTTGGTATGTCTGCTGAAAAATATGAGCAGCTAAGCAGCAAAAATCTTAGCATATTTGCTATAATAAATGATCAAAGTTTTAACGCTACGTTAACTAACGGCGTCGTTAATTTTGAAAAACTGGCCCCTGATCTATTCATAATAATATCTTGCAAATCAAATTTAAACGATAAAATATTGTTATACACAAATCAATGGCTTATTAGCAATGCTACAGCAGTTACCTGCAATGATATAGTGCTGTTCTATTATATCGTCTATATATCAATGACCGTTAAACACTCTTATAAGTTCCCTTTTCTACAAACCGTCGTCTCGAACATAAACCTATAATTTGAACCATGTAATTAAGTAACGAGTGTGTAAATTTTTATCTACGTGCATAGTTGTCTAAAACTACGCATAGTTTCCTTTATTTATTTATTTATTTACTTATTTATTTATTTATTTATTTATTTATTTAATTAATTATTTAGTGATTTGTGCATGGAAAATTGCAAATTACTAAGATTTTGTTTAGCTCACCTGAGCACGAATTGCAAATGGTGACCTAATGTGATCGGTCTTTGTCCGTCGTTCGTGCGTCCGTCGTCAACGATTGCTTTAAACGACTTCTCCAAAACTGCTGGAGATTTTGTAATAATTTCACAGGAATGTTCTTTGGGTGGCTCCCTTCCCAAATTGCTCAAACCGTTCCGCTCGGGTGCACAAAATGGCCATCAGAGCTAAAATTAGATAAACTTTTAAACAATTTCTTCTCCTTAACCAGTGTATGGATTTTGAAATTATTTCGCAGGAATATTCCTTGGTTGACCCTAAACCAAAATTGCTCAAACCGTTCCGCTCGGATGAACAAGATGGCCACCAGAGTTAAAAATAGAAAAACCTTTAAACGACAACTTCTCCTTAACCAGTGGATGGATTTTGAAATTATTTCACAGGAATGTTCCTTGGGTGACCCTCTACCAAAATGTTCTAACCGTTCTGCTCGGGTGAACAAAATGGCCGCCAGAGCTAAAAATAGAAAAACCTTTAAACGGCTTCTTCTCCTTAACCAGTGATGGATTTTGAAAATATTTCACAGCAAAGTTTCTTGGATGACCCCAAAAGTGCTCAAACCGTTGCTCTCAGGTTAACAAGATGGTTGCTAGAGCTAAAAATAGAAAAAAAAAAACCTTTAAACGACGACTTCTTCTTGACCAGTGGATGGATTTTGAAATGCTACCAAAATTGCTCAAACTGTTCCGCTCGGGTGAACAAGATGGTCGCCAGAGCTAAAAATAGAAAAACCTTTAAACGACTTCTTCTCCTTAACCAGTGGATGATTTTAAAATTATTTCACAGGAATGTTCCTTGGATGACCCTCTACCAAAATTGCTCAAACCGTTCCGCTGGGTTGAACAAGATGGCCACCAGAGCTAAAAATAGGAAAAAAAAAAAACCTTTAAACGACTGTTTCTCCTTAACCAGTGGATGGGTTATTAAGTTACTTCACAGGAATGTTCCTTGGGTGACCCTCTACCAATATTGCACAAACCGTTTCGCTCGGGTGAACAAGATGGCCACAAGAGCTAAAAATAGAAAAACATTTAAACCACTTCTTCTCCTTAACCAGTGGATGGATTTTGAAGTTATTTCACTGGAATGTTCCTTGGATGACCCACTACCAAAATTGTCAAACCGTTCCGCTGTGGTGAACAAGATGGCCACCAGGGCTAAAAATAGAAAAAAACCTTTAAACGACTGTTTCTCCTTAACCAGTAGATGGACTTTGAAATTGCTTCACAGGAATATTCCTTGGGTGACCCTCTACCAAAATTGCTCAAACCGTTTCGGTGGGGTGAACAAGATGGCCTGCAGAGCTAAAAGTAGAAAAAGAATTAAATGACGTCTTCTCCTTAACGAGTGGATGGATTTTGAAAGTATTTCACAGGAATGTTCCTTGGATGACCCTCTACCAAAATTGCTCAGACCGTTCCGCTGGGGTGACCAAGATGGCCGCCAGAGCTAAAAATAGAAAAATCTTTAAACCACTTAAACAGTGGATGGATTTTGAAATTATTTCTCAGGGATGTTCCTTGGGTGACCCTCTACCGAAATTGCTCAAATTGTTCTGCTCGGGTGAAGAAGATGGCCACCAGAACTAAAAATAGAAAAATCTTTAAACAACTTCTTCTCCTTAACCAGTGGATGGATTTTGAAATTATTTCACAGGAATATTCCTTGTGTGACCCTCTGCCAAATTTCCTTATCCATTCCGTTCGGGTGAACAAGATGGCTGTCAGAGCTTAAAAAAGAAAAAAAACCTTTAAACGATTTCTCCTCCTTTATGAGTGTATGGATTTTGAAAATATTTCACAGGAATGTTCCTTGGGTGACCCTCTACCTAAATTGCTCAAACCGTTCCACTCTGGTATAGAAGATGGCCACTAGAGCTAAAAATAGAAAAATCTTTAAACAACTTCTCCTTAATCAGTGGATGGATTCTTAAATTACTTCACAGGAATGTTCCTTGGGTGATCCTCTACCAAATTTCCTCAAACCATTCCGCTCGGGGAACAAGATGGCTGTCAGAGCTTAAAAAAGAAAAAAAAACCTTCAAATGACTTCTCCTCCTTAAAGAATGTATGGATTTTGAAAATATTTCACAGTAATGTTCCTTGGTGACCCTCTACTAAAATTGCTCAGACTGTTCCTCTCGGGTGAACAAGGTGGCTGTCAGAGCTTGAGTTGTTTTTGCTCTGGTGGCTATCATGCTCAGTTAAGCAAACTATTTTGAGCAATTTTATTAGAGTGTAACCCATGGAACATTCCTATAAAATTGCTTCCTTTTAGAGACAGACGTCTTTTGTAAGTTTTGGCCCCGACCCATCAGAGCTTGGCTGCAAGGTGCTTCTACAGGAGTATGAAGGCATTAGCATGCCCAGGCAAAATGGTGCAAGTGGAACCGTCTATGCATTTAAATCCTATTGGTGTCATTGGGCGGCAGGGCTTGAAATGTCATTTCATCAAAAATGACGTCTACTTCTGAAAATGACTTCTACTCCTAAACAGCCAGACTGATTTTGAATTAATTTCACAGAAATGTTCCTTGGGTCCAACCAAAATTGCACAAACCCTCCACTCCACCGTATATTACTTACAATTTCGTTTGTACAATTTGGATCAAGTGAGCGATCCAGGGCCATCATGGCCCTCTTGTTATTATTATTATTATTATTTTTTTTTGTTTTTGGTTTGTTTTTGGTTTTGGTTTTATGACCCTTTCGAGATTATTTAACTTATTTCGAGCTGGTCTACGAAGACCTGAGTACCCGGATAAAACCCATATGGCCTTCAATTGCAGAACTTTGAGTATCACATGTGGCCTGCAAAGATTTTAAATGTAACAAACAAAAAACATGGTATTCATGGTTATTTCCTGTTTAATTCATATGTATTTACGCAAATGCCATTCATACCGTCATAAATTCACGACGTTCTAATTACAATGTAAGAAGGTAATTAATTTACTGTTTAATCTAATTACCTGAAGAGAAAACATCGCATTTTTCACGCATACCTTTTCGACAGAAACATTATTCATTCAGATGCCCTGTTAGTACCGATTAAAATTTCGATCAATCAGCTTATCATGCAATAAACATCCGAGAAATAGGGAAGTTGCGGTTTATATAGAGGATCTTACATGAGTTCGCATGTATTATCGAATTTGTCAAACGAGTTGGGGAAAATGGAAAAAAATGCGATGCTTTGCCGAGTATTTTATCTCTTTTCCTCAACGAGTTTGATAAATTCAATAATACGTGAACACGAGTGTAAGATTCTGTAATCATATGGCATTTAAAAAGATTTGAATCACGATTGTTTTACAAAAAGGTTAATATTCCGCCATTTCGAAACGCGATGTTGTTTAGGACGTCGTACATGTAACGTTATGGGGCATATTTAACTAATTTGCATATTTAATCCACTAGTGGATTACGGAATTTATTACATGACGTAATAACACTCTCACACGCGACGTCATATGATAAATGGGTATACATATTCTCGTTTTTTTATACAATTCATGAACACGTCCCGTGATATTAAAGCGCATTTAACCCCCTCTTTATATAGGGAAAACTGGAATTTAGTGGCTATACATTATTTTTGTTATTTCTACTCCAAGACATAGGTTGTAGGTACTCGGTAGAACCGCCTCAATGAGGCGGTTCTAACGAGTACCCACTACCTACCTTTGCAATATAAATTGTGGGTACCCGAATTTACGGCCTTTGGAAAACATCATCTATGTTTCTGACCAGAAATAAGAAAAATATGAAAGCCCTTGAAAGGTATTTTGACAAGGAATGCAAACGTGAAATATGAAATCCCTACCACTTACCAACGTTATGGTCAATGGTAAAGTCTTTAAAAAGTAGGTCAAACGTCAAGGTCATAAGGTCAAACATGCTGGTATCACTGGAAAGGTATGGTGACAAGGTATGCGCATGTGAAATATGAAAGCCCTATCACTTACTAATCGAAAGTCATGGTCAATGTTAAGTTTTTTGAAAATTATGTCAAATGTCAGGTCACAAGGTCAACACTGGAAAAGGTCTTGAGATAAGGAATGAACATGTGAAATATAAAAGCCATATCATTTACCAATCGAAAGTTACGGCCAATAGTGAAGTTTTTAATATGTAGGTCAAACGCCAAGGTCAATGTCACAAGGTAAAAATTATGATACCACTGGAAAGGTCTTGTGACATGGAATGAATAAGTGAAACATGAACGCCCTATCACTAACAAAGCAAACGTTATGGCCAATGTTAAGGTTTTAAAAAGTAGGTCAAACGCCAAGGTAAAGGCCACAAGGTCAAAAAATATGGTATCGCTGATAAGTTAAAATAAGAAAAATAATGTTTACCCCCGTAAACCCCAGTTTTCTATATATAAAGTGAGGTTTAGAGGGTCTTTATTTCACGGACTAGTTCACGTGATGTGTAATTCGCTTTATGTATACAGGGCAAAATAGTAGGAATTAACTGGATAAGTTAGAAGCATTAGTTGTTGTAAATAACACCGCACTGAGGCGGTTCTAATGAGCACTAGCAACCGGTGTGTGAATCCTATCTCATCACGTGAACAAGTCCGTGAAATGAAGACCCCACTATACCCCACTTTATATAGAGAAAACTGGGCTTTACGGGGATAAACATTATTTTTCTTATTTTTGATCCAAGACATAGGTTGTAGGTACTCGTTAGAACCGCCTCAATAAGGCGGTTCTATCGAGCACCCACAACCTATGTCTGCAGTATATATAAGAAAAATATCACGGATTTTCATCAGAAAAATGGCCATTTTGAAGATGTGAAAATGCTCTATGTCGCACGGGTGTGTTACTATATAAAAGTGGGATTCAAATTATAAAGGCGAGTTTTCGTGATGTTACCACGTGAACAAGTTCGTGAAATAAACACCCCCTAAACCCCAATTTATATAGAGAAAACAGGGGTTTAAGGGGGTATGCCATATTTTTCTTTTTTCTGCCCCAAGACATAGGTTATGAGTACTCGTTAGAACCGCCTCAATGAGGCGGTTCTAACGAGCACCCACAACCTATGTTCGCAGCATAAATAAGACAAATATCGCGGATTTGAAGTAAAAGTAGCCATTTTGGAGGTGTGAAAAATGAAAAATGCACTATGTCGCACGATTGTGTCATCGTAATGTACAGCGGGGTCAAATTTATCAAAGCATCGTAAGCTTAACGAGCTCGTTAATGGTTAAATTGTTAACTGTTCTGGCAAGAACAGTACCTAATACAGTGGTATTTTGTGCTAAAAAGTGAACAGATTTTGCATTTGCAACAGCTGCTCACATCTTTTTGCACAAATTTTTTGTTTGTTTGTTTGATTTGAGGTTTAACGTCCCCGACAACACTGTATAGGTCGTTTAAGAGACGTTGCTTCCATTTTTGTGGGACTTTTACCCGACATTGAGATGAAATAACATCTCAAGCCCTGTCTCCCAATGAAACCAATAGGCTTTTATAAGCATGGACTTCCTGACTCGCACCGCTTTGCCTGGGCAGGTTTAAATCCTCTAAGCGGTTTACCAGTACCCATGTGCGGTCAGTTTCAGCTCTGCGTGGAAGCATCATGCAGCCCATCTATTTCTTCAAGCCCCAATGGGCGGGGCTGTAAAAAACTGTCAGTATTATTGCCATATTAAATTATCAAAGTTTTAACCATATGTTAGCTAACGACATCGTTAGTTTTGAGCAACTGGCTCCATAAAGGAACAAAGCCCTTACGATAATACACCCTTGTGACAGAGCATTCCTTCACAATACGAAAACACGCCTATACAAATACATTGTAACCTTTATCGCCGAAAAATGAAAATTCTAAATTGAAACATTGTGATATTTTCTTATGTCTGTTCAAAATATAGATTGTAGGTACAGGTACACGTTAGAACCGCCCCGTCGAGGCGTTTCTTACGAGCACCCACAATCTTTTTTTAAGAGCAGAAATAAGAAAAATAATGTTTACTCAGCAAACCCTAGTAAAATATAAAAGTAGCGTTCAAGGGGATCAAAATTATATAGACGTGTTTTCGTGATTATATCACTTTTTCGATGAAAATGTTTCATATATTTCTTATTTATACTCAAATCATGGGTAACGGGTGTTCGTTAGAGCCACCGCCTCATTGAGTCGGCTATAACAAGTACCCACAACTTACAAAGTAAAACATTGTATACCTGTGTAAACCCCAGTTTTCTCTGTTTAGAGGGGTGTTTATAGCATAACGAAAACACGCCTATACAAATACATTGTAACCTTTATTGCCGAAAAAAAAGAATATTTTAAGATGAAAAATTGCGATATTATTATTATTTCTGCTCAAAATATAGATTGCGGGTACTCGTTAGAACCGCCTCATCAAGGCGGATCTAACGAGTACCCACAATCTATATTTTTGAGCAGAAATAAGAAAAATAAGGTTTACCTCTGCAAACCCGAGTTTTACTATATAAAAGTGGGATTCGAGAGGGTCAAAATTATATAGGCGTGTTTTCGCGATGACATGAAAGGTTTGTTGCCTGAGTGGTCTAGGAAAAAAAAAACTCAATAAAAAATACCAAACAAAAAGTAAACTTTATTTTACATACCTTTTGATACCGAAAAGATGCTGAAACGTGTTTTAGATTGGTAAAGTATTACATCCACTTCGCTTTCACATGTTTCTTTACTATGAAGAATGTTCAACTTTATAAAATGTATTTCCAGTATGTTCAACTTTATAAAATGTATTGCCAGAATGTTCAACTTTATAAAATGTATTTCCAGTGAGCACAGCGATATACTGCTAGTCACACAGTTCTTTGATCCCAGCACTGCCAATAGTAAAATGATTTGGCATTCCGATTCACCGATATCATTGAAGAGAAACTGTCCAGAAGACCAACACGCTATCAAGTGTTTAGTGCTCTAACATTGATATGTAAATTGCTGACGTTTTAGCTTTTTTATCGATGTATTAAATTATACAGGCCGATAAGTTTCTGAGCTGAAACAAATTGCACATGCTTCATCTCTCTAAGGAAAGTCCACGAAACTCTATAGGATTGTTAGATCATTCGAAAACACGCCTATACAAATACATTGTAGCAATTTTGCAGAAAAAATGAAAAATTTAAGTTGAAAAATTGTTATAGTTTTCTTATTTCTGTTCAAAATATAGATTGTGGGTACTCGTTAGAACCGCCTCATCGAGGCGGTTCTAACGAGTACCCACAATCTATATTTTAGAGCAGAAATATGAAAAATAATGTTAACCCCTCTAAACCCCAGTTTTACTATACAATCAAGGGGGTCTGTATAATATAGATGTGTTTTCGTGATGTTAAAGTATGAAAGAGCGCTCTCTCTCTCTCTCTCTCTCTCTCTCTCTCTCTCTCTCTCTCTCTCTCTCTCTCTCTCTCCTCTCTCTCTCTCTCTCTCTCTCTCTCTCTCTCTCTCTGGATATGTTCGTGTGTGCATGCGTGCATATGTGCGTGCGCGCGTGCGTGCGTGTGTGAGGGGGGGGGGGCGGAGGGGGGGGGGGTGCGTGTGTGTATGAGAGAATGCGTGTATCAGATTTTCACATTGTCTGGCCTAAAAATAGCTGTGTTTCCGCTAACCAGACAGATCTTGCTCTACTAGTTTTATCAGTAAAAGAACAAATAAAGATTAAAACGCCGAAAAATATCATGGATTTTCATCGGAAAAGTAGGCATTTTCGAGATGTGAAAAATGCACTATGTCGCACGGGTGTGCTAGCAGAATGTTAGTAGAAACACTACAGCTATTTTTTACGCCTGACGACATTTGCTTTTGAGACAGCTACTCTGTTTGATTTGAGGTTTAACGTCCCCGTCAACACTGTAAATGTCGTTTTGGAGACGTTGCTTCCAATTTTGTGGGACTTTTACCCGACATTGAGAGGAAATGACATCTCAAGCCCTGCCGCCCAATGAAACCAATAGGGTTTATAAGCATGGACGGGCCGACTCGCACCGCTTTGCCTGGGCAGGCTTAGATCCTCTAAGCGGTTTACCAGTATTCGTGTGCGGTCGGTTACAGCTCTGCGTGGAAGCATCATGCAGCCCATATATTTCTTCAAGCCCCGATGGGCTGGGGCTGGACAGCTGCTCTGTAGATGTACATGTAGATAAGCATACAAAACAGTTGAACGTAGGCTGTGGAATAGGAACCGGTTTACTGTGTTCCTAGTTCCTATTCAAATAAAAATTCCTAGTTCCTATTCAAGTTGCATTGTATTAACCTCGAAAACATAGTATTATTGAGGCGGTTTTAACGAGCACACACAACCTAAGTTTTGAGTATATATAAAGAATAATATAACAATTTTTCTTCAGGAAATTGACCGTTTGTGATATATAAAAGAATGCACTAAGACGCCCGGATGTGTTATCGTAATGGAATTTACAAATAATACTTTTATGGTTGAACCCCATCACAAAAACACGCCTATACAATTTTGACCCCTTCGAACCCCACTTTTATATAGTAAAACTGGGGTTTACAGGGGTAAACATTATTTTTCTTATTTCTGCTCTAAAATATAGATTGTTGGTACTCGTTAGAACCACCTCATCGAGTGCCCACAGTCTATATTTTGAGCAGAAATAAGAAAAATATCACAATTTTTCATCATAAAAATTTCATTTTTTCGGCGATAAAGGTGGAAATGTATTTGTATAGGCGGGTTTGCGTAATGACTTATAGATTGGGCTGCATGGTGCTTGCAAGCAGAGCTGAAACCCACCACACACGAGTGTTGGTAAACCGCTTAGAATGTCGGCAAAGTGATGCGAGTCGGATCGCCCATGCATATAAATTATAACACTTGGTTTCAATAGGCGGCAGGGCTTCAGATATCATTTCTTCTTGCACACCAGACATGGAAATCCGTGATTTTACCCTTGGATAGAAATTTATGTTCTGGCCCTGGTGTTCCGACCCAGGCAACAAACATAAATGCGCTTCAATCTTTCGCACTGCTTTTATTTTGCAAACAGTATACATGTGAGAGCTGTCAAAACTAACCGGAGGTGTTGTGCAAGAAAAAGAATCCAATATGGGGTTCTGTTGTAGATGGGCGTTTCCAACCCTCGGGATGACCGTGCTAAGCGGAACCTCGGCGTAGCCTCGGTTCCGCTCAGCACGGTCATCCCTTGGGTTGGAAACGCTCATCTACAACAGAACCCCATATCAGATTCTTATAATCTCAGTGTCGGATAAACGTCCCCCAAATGTTTGAAGCATCGTCTCCGAAATGACCAAAGTAATGTTGAAGGGGCGTTAAACATCTATTGTGATTCATTCGCCATGGCTGACTCGAATTAACTTTAATTCGAACTTCTCCAAATAGCACAAGATAACAATTACATGTAAATAGGGATAATTTAGGGTGGCTACTCTTATTTTATCATGATAAAGTATGCCGTGTGTACAAATTAGAATCGTTTCACCCAGGTGATTCAAATGGGTACACACTACATGCCCATATGTTACAAAATGATTGGAAATATATCCCTAAGTAATTCCTATTATGTCTCGAGACCTAGCACTATGAGTATCCATCAGAGGCTCAAACTACATACCCGTGTCTCGAAAAAAGTCATTACGTAAACACGCCTATACAAATACATTGCCACCTTTATCGCCGAAAAAATGAAAATTTTATGATGAAAAATTGTGATAGTTTTCTTATTTCTGCTCCAAATATAGATTGTGGGCACTCGTTAGAACCGCCTCATCGAGGCGGTTCTTACGAGTACCCACAATCTATATTTTAGAGTAGAAATAAGAAAAATAAGGTATACCCCGGAAACCCCAGTTTTACTATATAAAAGTGGGGTTCAAGGGGGGTCAAATTTATATAGGCGTGTTTTCCTGATGGTACATGGTCCCACTGGTGTCCGAATGTCAGACAACACTTATTTGTCTCACAGCACAGTCAAACATGACGCGCCTATACAGGCAATGGACAGGTACAGCATCACGAAAAAACGCCTATATAAGTACAGCCGAACTTCGATGGCTCGAACACCTTTGGGACCACGAAAAACCGTTCGAGACAGGGGTTGTACAAGTCACTGGGTGCTACCTCCAGGAAGCATAACAAAATATGTTTGACCTTCTTTTCTGTGTATTATAATGAAAATGTATGTCGTGTGTACTCCGATGATTAGAATCGCCTCATCGAGGCGATTCTAATGAGTACACACGGCATACATTTGCAAGATAAAAGACGAAAATTCCCTTAACTGTCCCCCACTATTTCTTATGTAGAGGATTTCCTTAGGGGCTCAAGAACGGGTTCGACTCAGCCATGGTAAAAGAGCCATCGGTGTTCGAGCCATCGAAGTTCGACTGTACATTGTAAACTTTACCACTGAAAAAAAGAAAAAAAAAACACTAAAATTTTAAGATGAAAAATTCTGATATTTTTCTTATTTCTGCTCTAAACTATAGATTGTGGATGTAAGTTAGAACCGCCTCGATGAGGCGGTTCTGACGAATACCCACAATCTATATTTATGAGCAGAAATAAAAAAATAAGGTTTATTACTGTAAAGCCAAGTTTTACTATAAAAAAAGTGGGGTTCAAGGGGTCAAAATTATATAGGCGTGTTTTCGTGTTGATAGAATCACGAAACCACGCCTACATTACGAAAACACGCCTATTCAAATATATTGGAAATATTTTACCACCAAAAAATGATTTTTTTTTTTCAGATAAAAATGCTAATATTTACTATATTTCTGCTAAAAACATAAATTGAGGGTACACGTTAGAGTAACGAGTACCCATAAGCTATATTTTTGAGCAGAAATAAGAGAAATAACGTATACCCCTGTAAACCCCAGTTTTACTATATAAAAGTGGGGTTAAAGGGGGTCAAAATTATGTAGGCGTGTTCTCGTGTTGTATAATTTTGAGCCCATTAAACCCCACATAAAACTAGTAAGACTGGGGTTTACAGGGGTATAGATTATTTTTCTTATTTCTGCTCATAGACATAGGTTGTGGGTACTCGTAAGAACCGTCTCAATGAAGCCGTTCTAATGAGCACACACAACCTATGTTTGCAGTATAAGAAAATATAACACGCCTATTTAAATATATTGGAAATATTTCACCACCAAAAAATGATTTTTTTTTTCAGATACAAATGCTACTATTTTCTATATTTCTGCTCAAAACAAAACATAGATTGTGGGTACTCGTTAGAACTGCCTCACCGAGGTGGTTCTAACAAGTACCCACAAGCTATGTTTTTGAGCAGAAATGAGAAAAATAACGTATACCCCTGTTAACCCCAGTTTTACTATATAAAAGTGGGGTTAAAGGGAGTCAAAATTATATAGGCGTGTTCTCTTGATGTATAATTTTGAGTCCATTAAACCCCACATAAAACTAGTAAGACGGGGGTTTACAGGGGTATAGATTATTTATCTTATTTCTGCTCAAAGACATAGGTTGTGGGTACTCGTAAGAACTGTCTCAATCAAGCCGTTCTAATGCACACCCACAACCTATGTCTGCAGTGTAAGAAAATATAACGGGTTTTCATCAGAAAAGTAGCCATTTTTGAGATATGAAAACAATGCACAAAGTCGCACGGGCTTATTATCGTAATGCCTGGTCTCGAAAAAAATTTCCATGGCATCACGAAAACACGCCTATGTAATTTTGATTCCCTTGAACCCCACTTTTATACAGTAAAACTTGGGTTTACAGGGGAATACCTTATTTTTCTTATTTCTGCTCGTAAAATACAGAATGCCTCGATTAGGCGGTTCCGAAGAGTACCTACAATCGGTATTTGAGCAGAAATAAGACATTTATCACATTTTTTCATCTTAAAATGTTCCTTTTTAGAGGGTAAGGTTTTCAATGTATTTATATAGGCGTATTTTCGTAATGGTCCCACGAGCATCCTAGTTTAACCCTTGTCCTGCTAATCCCGGATATGCCTTATCTTTGAAACAATGTAGATCCATATCAGATGGCTTCTGACGAAGCCATCTGATCAGGATCTACATTGTTTGCCATTCAGATTGTGAATTTGTTGCAATAATTTGCATCAAGTAATCTGATTGGTTGATAATCGGTAGTGGGTGTGGCATATAAAATATTCAGCAGGACCAGGGTTAAGATGCCAAATAAATCTGCATCTCTCTTTATGTTGCCTTATCTTTCAAACAATGAAGATCCAGATCAGATGGCTTCTGACGAAGCCATCTGATCAGGATCTACATTGTTTGCCATTCAGATTGTGAATTTGTTGCAATAATTTGCATCAAGTAATCTGATTGGTTGATAATCGGTAGTGGGTGTGGTATATATAAATATTCAGCAGGACAAGGGTTAAGACAAAACTTGTTTGTTTCATAAGCGCGCCTATTCACCTATTTTGCATTATCTGCTGGTTCCTAGTCCAAAGATTATCAGTGTTGGAAAAACAGGTAACCAGACCCCCCTGACCTTTAAAGGTCATGGGGGGCTGGTTACCTGTTTTCCAATATTGATAATGTGCAAGCTGGGAGCCAGCAAATAAAGAAAATATGGTGAATATAGGTTTTGGAAGGTACGAGGATTAAACAAAGTACAGAAAGTACTGAGGAAAGTAGTAGCAGCAATGATCCACAAGGGTTGACCTGTCGTTACACTCTAAACAATCGATGAATCATTTTTTTTTCCACGTCGAATTTTTTAACTCTCTGGGATCTTCTCAACAAAATATCTAGATAACTGCTTGATCTACGACTGACATTGTAGCAGCAGGGTGGGGGCGAACAGACTTTTTGTTTCAGCCATGAAAGGCCCAAGGCTCCCCGCTTATTTTGACCCCAAAAAAGCCCACTTTTTGGCAAATTAAGCCGCCCAACCCTAAAATAGGGAGACGCGACGCCAAGCGCCTCCTCGACCACCTCTTTTGCCGAGTCCGTGGAAAGATCCCTGCCCCTGCACGTATAGAGGGAGACCTCGATCCTTGTGCATCCTCTTTCTTGCACATCCTGGTGCAAGAATGTCCTCCGCAGGAAGCCTTGCCTGCAGGATGTCTATCTCCACCTCGGAAACTCCACCTTCTCCACGAAGATTGCGAATGGGTCCTCCCCATGCAAATCCCTCCACTTTTTCTCCACGAGCCTGTCGGTATCCGCCTCTATTCTTTCCACCGTGGCCAAAATCGTGCTGCTGTGTGCGTCGGACCGAGTTGCGATCGTGTACACTATATTCGTCTGCATGTGCTTCTCGCCATCCAGAGCCTGCCGAATGCTCCAAGAAATAGAGGCCACGACCACCTGCGCCGACCCACCTTCCCCGGTCGTACACGAGGCTATGCCGGCCCTGGACATGCAAATAAAAATCAAAAAATGAGTTCCTTTAAGAGCAATGAAAACATTCATAAGAAAGAAGATGGGTCATACTACGTAGTTTCGGCTAATAAAGCCTCATCAGTGACCCTGTAATGATCCGACAACGAAAGCCAGAGGAAACATACTGCAATTTTGCGAATTTCGAATAGCCAGTCGATTCAAAGACTGATATAAATCAAAATCGGGTCCAAATAATTAAAAACCTGTCTAGAATATGAGTCTAAACCAATAATTTATTTCTGATTTCTCAGAATATTCACGCTGATCTCAAAGAATCAAAAGTAAAATACAAACTGCACTATGGTTGATGTACGGGGAGACGTTTTACGGCCGCCACACGGCACAACACCAGCTGCAGTGAAGGCAAATAAAAATCAAAAATGAGTTCCTTTAAGAGCAATGAAAACATTCATAAGAAAGAAGATGGGTCATACTACGTAGTTTCGGCTAATAAAGCCTCATCAGTGACCCTGTAATGATCCGACAACGAAAGCCAGAGGAAACATACTGCAATTTTGCGAATTTCGAATAGCCAGTCGATTCAAAGACTGATATAAATCAAAATCGAGTCCAAATAATTAAAAACCTGTCTAGAATATGAGTCTAAACCAATAATTTATTTCTGATTTCTCAGAATATTCACGCTACGAAGGTATCTGTACACGTACACATCGTCCACGAAGGTTGGGAGGCCTTCGAGGGGTCGCAGCCGCGTACTCAGCTCGAGTGCCCCTCCAGGTAGTCCACCTCCGAGATGTCGGGAACAAGGTTGCTCTCGAATGCGTTTTTCAGGAGATGGGTTGCCACAGATTTCTCGGAAAAGAGCCCCATCTCTCGAAAGGTTCGTTCTACAACTTCCATTTTTCTATGGTCGTATACGATATGTCTACACTGGTGATGGTGCATTCGACCTATTGTTTACTAAATTCGAAATTTCGATCTACCTGGGTAGTGTGCGTTTGTCTGCACTACAGGTCCACCCGATAGACAACCGCTGCCTCTGCCGCAAAGGTAGCACGAACTCCTGGTAGACTGGGGAAAAATGCGCTTTCCTCCTTCTACATTTTCTCCTCGAGCCTGTCGGTATCCGCCTCTATTCTTTCCACCGTGGCTAAAATCGTTCTGCTGTGTGCGTCGGACCGAGTTGCGGTCGTGTGCACTATATTCGTCTGCCGCAAAGGTAGCACGAACTCCTGGTAGACTGGAGGAAAATGCGCTCTCCTAAGGCATGGTTTGAAATAAACGAGGCTAAAACCTGTATATCTATTATAAATATTTGTCTAAATAGGTTACTTCCTTATCCGGACCCGAGCCCCGGGTCGGCGAGGGTGGTGGGCCGCCCCCTGGGGCGTTCCATGCCTGCAAAATTAATTTTCAAGAGTTCCTTCGGAATATTGTATGCAGCGAACGAACAGCAGAAGTGGAGTTACGCGGTCCAGTACCGGAAGTAGAAAAGTGTTGACATAGAAACTTGATTTTAAAAAATCAACTTTCAAAAATGCAATAAATCATTAGGCAGAAGAGCCTGGCGAGTGAGGTCACACGAGGACGTCTTTTTATGACGTAACTCATAGGTTCTGTGGGAAAAGACATAAATATATGTCGGCCCCCGCCCATCGGGGCTTGAAGAAATAGATGGGCTGCACGTTGCTTCCACGCAGAGCTGAAACGCTTAGAGGATCTAAGTCTGCCAAGGCAAAGCTGTGCGTGTTGGTCCGCCCATGCTTATACACCCTATTGGTTTCATTGGGCGACAGGGCTTGAGATGTCATTTCATCTCAACGTCGGGTAAAAGTCCGACAAAATTGGAAGCAACCTCTCAAAAATGACCTATATTGTGTTGACGGGGACGTTAAACCTCAAATCAAACAAACAAACACAACATAAATATATGTGATATAGTCAATAATGCTGGCAGGATTTCTTCTGGCGAAATGGTGTAAAATTTGAAGGAAACTAGAAAATTATTGTCGAATTCTAGCACAAGTCACAATTTGTTGGTCTGTTCTCAGTAGAAAAATCACTCGCCCTACGCGCTTGTGATTTGGTCTACATTTTGTCTACCTTAAAACTGACCTATAAACTGTGGTTAATTACATGGGCCCCGTCAAGCGATTTTGGTCATTATCGCCTATGCGAGCAGCGAAGGTTCAGGCGAGCCTGCGCATGCGCGCAGTCTCGCCAGAACCTTCGCTGCTCGCTCATACAAGCAGTGAATCAAGAACAACCTTCAGACAGAAAGCCATATCCCTGGCCCCTCTGAATGGCTGGGCATGCGGAGTTAAAATTCGTCATGACGGAATGCTCGGAGACACAAATTCGCTTGGCGGGGCTCACATGTACTTAACAAATCACCAACGTCTCCAAAATGACCTATACTGTGTTGACGGGGACTTTAAACCTCAAGTGAATCAAACAAACAAAAATCACTCGTCCTACGCGCTTGTGATTTGGTCTACCTTTTGTCTACCTTAAAACTGACCTATAAACTGTTGTTAATTACACGTACTTAACAAATCAGTGCTAGACCTGATATATGAGCCCCGCCAAGCGAATTTGTGTCTTCGAGCATTCCGTCATGACAAATTTCAACTGCGTTTGCCCAGCCATTCAGAAGGGCCAGGGATATGGCTTTCTGTCTGAAGGTTCCTCTTGATTCACTGCTTGTATGAGTGAGCAGCAAAGGTTCTGGCGAGACTGCGCGGATGCGCAGGCGCGCCTGAACCTTCGCCGCTCGCATAGGCGATAAGTACCAAAATCGCTTGACGGGGCCCAATTATTTCTTAGAGAGATCATGATAGGTCAGTAACTGAAAGAGATCTTTTTATAGTCTAAATAGAGCACAGTTCATCGTGTTTGAAGGACATGATACATAATTAATCATGCCATCTCTTACAACACCCACATTTTCTTTCAGATCCTAACTCGACTGAATGATTCGTCTGGTCATTTACGTCTTCTTGAATTCCCTTCAGATTATTGTTGCAGAAGTAGCCGACTTATGTGGAGAGATCATGGTAATTTGTTTGTTTGATTTGAGGTTTAACGTCCCCGTTAACACTGTAAAGGTCATTTTGGAGACGTCGCTTCCAATTTTGTGGGACTTTTACCCGACATTGAGATGAAATGATATCTCAAGCCCTCCCGCCCAATGGAACCAATAGGGTTTATAAGCATGGACGGTCCGACTCGCACCGCTTTGCCTGGGCAGGCTTAGATCCTCTAAACGGTTTACCAGTACTCGTGTGTGGGTCGGTTTCAGCTCTGCGCGGAAGCATCATGAGCCCATCTATTTCTTCAAGCCCCGATGGGCGGGGGCTGGAGTGATCATGGTAACAGGTCCGAATGAACAGACCAGTTTACGCCACTATACATAGAACAAGTTTCTTTCCCACAAGAGTATTCATTATTTCTTTTTCTTATTTCTGCTCCAAGACATAGAGTGTGCGTACTCGTTAGAACCGCATCAATAACGTGCATCTACATGTACTTGCAATGTTACTGTGTCTGTGGACGCAACGAAGCGGAACGCTATCAAACCCTTACCCAATCCACCCTATTTTCCTGATCTGGCACACAGTGATTACTTTTTGTTTCCGAACTTAGATAAAAGAATTGCGTGGACGTCACTTCCGACCAAATGAAGAGCTTAAAGCAGCGGTTGAAGGATGGATTCTACAAAAATGGACTTTCAGCCTTTCATCACAAAAACACGCCTGTATAATTTTGACCCCATTGAACCGCACTTTTATATAGTAAAACTGGGGTTTACAGGGGTATACCTTATTTTTCTTATTTCTGCTCTAATATACAGATTGTGGGTACTCGTAAGAACCGCCTCGATGAGGCGGTTCTGAGTGCCCACAATCTATATTTTGAGCAGAAATAAGAAAAAATAGTATATAGATTGTGGGAACCCGTAAGAACCGCCTCGATGAGGCGGTTCTAACGAGTGCCCACAATCTATATTTTGAGCAGAAATAAGAAAAATATCACAATTTTTCATCTTAAAATTTTCGTTTTTTTCGGCGGTAAAGTTTTCAATGTATTTGAATAGGCGAGTTTTCGTAATGGAACATCGATGGAGGAAATGCGTATTGCTGCGGGATTATTATGTGGAAAAAGAAGTCAACCGTGACTCTAGATAAGCAGGTAAGGCCAGGTACTTATTGAACGACCCTCGTATATAAACCCATTGAAAACTTGTGGAATCTTCCTTTCTTACCCGCTGGACAAGTCCATTTGTCATTTATGGGTGTCTGGTTTATTATTCGTGTTTTCTTTCTTCTATTTTTATGGAATCATTACGAAAATGCGCCTATACAAATACATTGCCACCTTTATCGCCGAAAAAATGAAAATTTTATGATGAAAAATTGTGATATTTTTCTTATTTCCCCTCAAAATATAGATTGTTCGTACTCGTTAGAACCGCCTCGATGAGGCGGTTCTAACGAGTATCCACAATCTATATTTTAGAGCAGAAATAAGAAAAGTAAGGTTTACCCTTGCAAACCCAAGTTTTACTATATAAAAGTGGGGTTCAAGGGGGTCCAAATCATAAAGGCGTGTTTTCGTGATGAAATTTTTTGCAAATAGTCTAGATCCTGATCAGAGGATGCACATGCGTCATCTTTTTTGGGGCTTCACTGTTCACCAATGTCCTTTCAAGGGTTTACAGGTATAAACGGGTTAAAATACACCACAACCTCTTTATAACATTAATAAAAGAGTCCAAAGCAGAAACCGCGTTAGTTCAACAACCGTGTTATATTCAAACTAACAATATGTTCTAGAAAGGCCGTTATCCTTTGGAAGCAAGAAATACACCACAGAACTGAGAAATATGGTGTGTACATGTTTGCCGGGCCAGACTAGCTAGTTTCGGCCAATTAGGCCTCATCAGTGACCCTCAGATATTTTAAAAATTCCACAATGGAATGAATGATCCCAAAAGACAAGAACATATAAACTATACTATGATGTAGGGCAGGGAGACCTTTTACGGCCGCCACACATTCCAAGGCACCAGCTGTAGTGACGTTAAATATGTTCTAGAAAGGGTTATTCTTTGGAAGCAAGGAATTCACCGCAGAACTGAGAAATATGGAGTGTACATGTTTTCTGGGCCGGAATAGCTAGTTTCGGCCAATTAGGCCTCATCAGTGACCCTCAGATATTTTCAAAATTCCACAATGGAATCAATGATCCCAAAGGACAAGAAAATATAAATTACCCTATGATGTAGGGCAGGGAGACCTTTTATGGCCGCCACACATTCCCAGACACCAGCTGTAGTGACGTTAAATATGTTCTAGAAAGGGTTATCTTTTGGAAGCAAAGAATACACCACAGAACTGAGAAATATGGAGTGTACATGTTTTCTGGACCAGACTAGTATAGATTATATTGAAAATGGCAATTTATGGTCATTTTTTTCTATATACATGTAAATTATACATTTTTGGGATCCATCCTGAAACCTTGCTATATCCATAGCCGTGTTATAATGAACAGTGTTAAAATGCGGTTGCGGTGCAATAAATATCATAAAATCCTGTACGCAGTATCGTTCTGCATAGGAATTTGGAATTTTCTTGGAATATGATGTGGGGCAGGGAGACCTTTTATGGCCGCCACATTTTCCCAGACACCAGCTGTAGTGACGTTAAATATGTTCTAGAAAGGGTTATCCTTTGGAAGCAAAGAATACACCACAGAACTGAGAAATATGGAGTGTACATGTTTTCTGGACCAGACTAGTAAAGATTATATTGAAAATGGCAATTTATGGTCATTTTTTTTTCTATATACATGTAATCTATACATTTTGGGGATCCATCTTGAAACATGCTATATCCATAGCCGCGTTATAACGAACAGTCTTAAAATGCGGTTGCGGTGCAATAAATCTCAAAAATACCTATACGCAGTGTCGTTCTGCATAGGAATTTGGAATTTTCTTGGCATAAACCTAACTGGTTTCCTTTCCAGAAATGCAGTATGTCATTCGTATGAACGCGTTTGGAAAACTATCCAATGTAAGTCACAGTTTCGTACATTTTTTATTGAGTAACTTCGTGTTAATCCTGTTTCAAAAGCGGTCACTAATCTTTATCCCAACCTTTGAAAATCTGGTCTCGGCATTTGATAAGATTGGCTGAAAACAGAGTCTTAGTCACCGTGTCTGTTCTTGACATACTTAATTGCTGACCTATACATTAAGCAAGAAATTGTATCAATACGAAAACACGCCTATACAAAAACATTGTAAACTTTACCGACGAAAAAAACAACAAAAAAAACACACGAAAATTTCAGAAGAAAAATTGTAATACTTTTAGTACTTTTTTTTTCAAAATATGGATTGTGGGTACACGTTAAAACCGCCCCATTGAGGCTGTTCTAATGAGTACCCACAATCTATATTTTAGAGCAGAAATAAGACAAAATAGGTTTACCCCTATAAACCTCAGGTTTACTACATAAAAGTGGGGTTCAAGGGGGTCAGAATTTTATAGGCGTGTTTTCGTGATGCATTTCATCAAAATGACCCGGAGTGCGACGATCTAGAACTCACGTTTGTCAGATGTAAATGTTCAAAAGTTTGGTCGAAAGATTACGTAATGTTCTTATGTTCTTTTGAGGCATGTTAGTAAGGCAATGGTAAAGAGTACCTGCATTATATTATATTTGCTCAAAATATAGATTGTGGGTACTCGTTAGAACCACCTCGTTAAGGTTTACCCCTGTAAACCCCAGTTTTACTATATAAAAGTGGGTTTCAAGGGGCTAAAAGTTATATGTGTGTTTTCGTCATGGATGTTCTATAGTTTATTATTATTATTATTATTATTATTATTATTATTATTATTATTATTATTATTATTATTATTATTATTATGCTTTTAAGCTGTATCAAATCACTGACTCCGCCCATCCGGGCTTGGATAAATAGATTGGGCTGCATGATGCTTCCACGCAGAGCTGAAACCGACCGCACCTTAGTAGCCGCGTGGAAGGTCTAAATATGTTCTATAAAAGGGTTATCCTTTGGAAGCAAGGAATACACCACAGAACTAGAAAATATGAAGTGTACATTTTTTTCTGGACCAGATTAGCTAGTTTCGGCTAATTAGGCCTCATCAGTGACCCTCAAATATTTTCAAAATTCCAGAATGGAATCAATGATCCAAAAGGACAAGAAAATATAAACTACACTATGATGTAGGGCAGGGAGACGTTTTGCGGCCGCCACACATTCCCAGACACCAGCTGTAGTGACGGTAAATATGTTCTATAAAAGGGTTATCCTTTGGAAGCAAGGAATACACCACAGAACTAGAAAATATGAAGTGTGCATTTTTTTCTGGACCAGACTAGCTAGTTTCGGCCAATTAGGCCTCATCAGTGACCCTCAAATATTTTCAAAATTCCAGAATGGAATCAATGATCCAAAAGGACAAGAAAATATAAACTACACTATGATGTACGACAGGGAGACTTTTTACGACCGCCACACATTTCCAGACACCAGCTATAGTGACGTTAAATATGTTCTATAAAACGGTTATTCTTTGGAAGCAAGGAATACACCACAGAACTAGACAATATGAAGCGTACATTTTTTCTGAGCCAGCCTGCTAAGGCAAAGTGGTCGGACCGCTCATGCATATACACTTATTGGTTTCATTGGGCGGCAGGGATTGAGATGCAATTTGTAAACGTCCCACAAAATTAGAAGCAACGTCTCCAAAATGACCTAAATAGTGTTGACGGGGACAATAAAGCTCGAATCAAACAAACAAACAAATATATTAAATCAACAACTTTTTGAGAGTTCAAAATTCAAGCGTGATGAGTCTATTCCAATTTGTAGGGAAGGCAAGTTTTAGCTACATTTGTCACGCAATTTTACATTTATTATTATTATTATTATTATTATATATTATTATTATTATTATTATTATTATTGAGAACGTGACCTCTTACACGCGACCCCAGCCATGCGCGAACCACAGCGGTAAGAGCCCCAACGATTAAAGAGTCAGCAACCTTATCCACTAGACATTTGGCCACATTGAACTTCATCTGCCTTCGGCCTCCCACTGTGCTAGTCGATCCAGGTCACCTTGTAAAATAAGCCAGTCGGAAGGCGAGTATAGAAAACAATCATCAGCAAACAAACAGACAGATTAGCTGATATTATCGGGGAGATCAATTATGAATACTAAAAAAAAGATCGGTCCAAGTACCAAGACTTTGGTACAGATACGCTTGGGAGAATGTTGTCAGCGCACACGCACTTATCTCGCGTTTGTATCGCATGAGAAACGCACTCGCAGTTCAAGCGTTTCAACTGCGAATTACACTTTAGCCAATGGATTTCCTTTATGGAAAACGCGATACTGCGCATAAATTGCGATTTTCGATCAGCCAATCAAGACTGCTTGTCGATACCGCAGATACAGCCTCTTCTGCGTTTCAATATCAACCATTCAATACCGCGTAACAATTTCGCGCGAATCGCCCTTTTTCCTTTTTTTCTTCCAAGTTTGGTTGTTTCAGATTTTTTTTATCTGATTAGTTCCGTAAAGAAACACAGAATAAATGGAAGGGGGAAAAAGTAAATTGACAAACCATTAATTCATTTACAGTAAAGTAAAAGTAAAACAAAGATCAGGAATCGATACAATTATCTTAATCCACCCATCAAAGACACCAAAGGGAAAGAAATACAAACATAAAGCGACCAGACCATAATGGAAACCTAAACAAAGGAAGGCCATAAGGAAAGTTACTTTCCCACAAAATGGCCATATGGCCATCCAAAATAAAAAGACACAAGTGATACACACAGTAAGTAACAAACAACAACATAAATAAACCGCCACAGAAGAACCGCCTTGGAACGGTCAGTGGAACGATTTCCACTGGGGGGGCTTAAATTGATTTTACGTGGCCACAATCCTCGCCCTTACTTCCGTCGCGATTTAGACAAATAATTAGTTCAGTCCGCATGAAGGCCTCCTTACTCATCATTGCACATCTCCGTGAACACAAATAATCAAAGAACCACCGAGGTGAGACAACGGTGAGGACTCAACAGCAAGAAACCACTGAAATGCTGTAGCAAAAGAAAACCAACAGTTAGACTCCGATGGGCCCGACCAGAGACAGAGCATCAGGCACCAACCAACATTACCTTGATTTAGATCTATCTAATTCTCAATAAGCCTTTACGTTGGAACCGTCATAGAATCTGAGGCCTGACGCACCGGCGTGCAATTAAAGAGGGAAACAAAGTTGCCAACCGTGATTTGGTTAACTACCATGCATACAGTCTGTCGTATAACATCTATGTTCTACCCAATCTGTTTATATCGAAGAATGATTTTACGAAATTTGGTGCTGAAGTCATTGCGGTTATATATTTTTCTGAATTTATATACTAAGTCACCATAAAATGCGGGTTCCGATAGACCTAATGCAGAAGAGATTTAAGTCCAATATTGAATTTTGAAATTAAATCAGAATGGCGTCTATAAAATTTTGAAAAAGGCTTTGCGTAGTTTATGGTACCGATAACCCTGATTAAGAAGTTTAGCCGTTAATAATTTATTACGAGTGTTGAAGTCAGTTACATGACTACACAGCTTAGCAAATCGAATTTATTGCGAAATATACACGCCATAGGATGGCGCACGAGGAACATCACCATCCAAAAAAGGAAAATTTACAATCTCAAAATCAAAGTCATCGCGTTTATCATAAATTTTGCACGAAACAAACCCATCTACAATAGATAGATGTAAATCCAAAAATGAGGCCTCGGTATCAGAAGAATTTGCTTTATTAACTGAAGTAAATCTGACTGATCAAACCATCTAAATAGGTATTATCAGTATTTAATAAATCATCTAAATATCTAGAATTGGGGCTAAAAGCTTCAACAATTTCAGATTGGTTATCAATGGAAAGCGACAACATGAAGTCTCTTTCATAACAATACAAGAACAGATCAGCCACAACAGGTGCGCAATTCGTACCCATCGGAATACCCTCAATTTGTCTAAATAACTTAGAACAGAAGCTAATATAAATAGTGTCAAGTAGAAAGGTGAGGGCATCACACACTTTCTGACATGACCAAAGTGTATAATTCTTATGCTCTTTGGAAGTGAAAAATGCATTTCTGACATTACATGCAAGATAGAGAGAATCTTCTCTGTGAAAAGCGCATTCAATTAAATCATTAAGCTTTTCTTTTATAAGATTATGAGGAAGTGTAGTGTAAAGAGTGGAAAAATCGTAAGTAGACAGACTTGAAGCACGAAAACGTCTGGATTTCAATTGTTTTAAAACCTTATTCGATTTTTATAGACCAAAGCAGATTTCTTCCTGATCTTTCAAAGACTTTATTACAGTATCTAATCACATGCGTTTTAATAGCAGTAAGACAGGAATTTAATAATTTAGAAAGTTTAGTGGTAGTGCAAGAGCTAGAATTTGCAATAAACCGTGCTTTGTAAGGTCTTTTATGAAGTTTTGGCAACCAGTATAGCGTAGGAAGTTTGTCTTGGCCTTCGGTAACACACACAGCAAACTTGGTGGCTGAATGACAAATATGTTCATCTACTATAGCTCTCTCTTCAGCTAAAGGCTGAAGTTCATAGGCCTTAGTACCACCAAGCTCCTGCTTAAGCGTGTTAACACAGTGGAGCCGTCACACAACGACGACGTTGTTAGCGGTCTGCAGGGGCCAAAACAAACTTCTTATGAAATTCTTCAATACCTAGTTTAAGATGACGTAAAGACGTCTTAGGCTTAGGAGGTAATAAGTTAGTATTTTGAGAATAGAAAGAAATGCGTTTATTCACTGGTTTTTAAATACTGAGTTTCCAGTCCTTAAGGACTTTATGCTTAACATACTCTCGCTTACACCATCGATTACCGAATTCATTCAAGGGAGCAGCGATTTCATCTCTACATTTACTGAAATCAATTTTAGAAGGAAACCGATATTTCGGACCTTTAGAAATTATATTCCTTATCCTAGAATCAGGAATAATTTTCAAATTGCCAGTAATTACATGACCAGCAGCAGGATTGCAATTCACTGAGTTTTTACACTCACATGAATCAGGAGTATTCGTATCAATATCAAGATCTGAAACAAGTTTATTGAAATTAAAAATGATAGATCTAACAGGTTTGTTATATTTATAGCAAATTATAGGTGTTTCAGTATTTTGAACCTGTGCAATTTGCCTGGGGGTAAATGGTAAAATGTAGTTACTGCATAGGGATTGAAGTTGATGGTATGTCTACAAGAAGTTGATTGCCAAAATACAGGATGTTTATTTATCAACAGTTTTATGACACCCAGGTGCACCTTGGAGCTATACAATCATTTATTTATTTATTTATTTATTTATTTATTTATTGTCTTTTTCTTAATTTATTTTCCATCAGGTTAACAAGTTCATTAAGGAACACCCTCTAAACTTCAGTTTATTTAGAGAAAAGTAGGGTTGACCAGGTATTCAACACGGAAACACGCCCATATAACTTTAACAGCACTTTTATATCGTAAAACATGGGCTTACAAGGGTACGTACATTTTTGTATATCTGCTCAAAAATATAGTTTCTGGATACTGGGCAGACACGCCCCGTTGAGGTGGTTCTAACGAGTACCCTCAATCTTTGTTTTGAGCATAGATATGTAAAATATAAGATTCTTGATCTGAAAATTTTCAGTTTTTGGTGATAAAAAGTTCAATATATTTGAATTGGCGTGCTTCTGTGATGCCCGTCAACGCGCATGACCTAAATGGCACTTTACAAGCGAGCTATGCAGTCTGATGGAACATGCTGATGACAGTCCTTGATGTGATGCCAGCATATGCGGGTTAAGGTACAACATCCCAAATTTATATTGCCTCGCAAAGCAGGGTCGTTGGATCGATTCCTGGCTTCTCCAGACTTTCAGATGGGTCTTTACACCAAGGTCCCGTCTCCATATGGCCTTAGTTGCTGGTGGGACGTAAAACTCTAGCTCACACACATGCAGTTTTATAGAAACTAAACAAAATCACTCGGGCTGCATGTGAGACGCCTATTTTTGCAACAACGAGTCAGGAGTTGTTTTTTGTTTTGTTGTGTTTTTGTTTTCCTGTTTTTCTCTGGGTACTCCCCTGAATAACGATCTGCTCGAAAGAAGGGAAATAATCCTGAAAGTTCATTTCCACCAAAACGGAATAAACCAAGATGTGTTTGTGAAACACTGATGTCTCCGGACAGCGCATGTAAAATATGAAAGCCCTATCACTAACAAATCAAAATATACGGCCAATGTTCAAGTCGTAAAAAGTAGGTCAAGGTCAGAAGGTCAAAATTATGGCACCGCTGGAAAGGTATTGTGTGATGGAATGCATAAGTGAAATATGAACGCCCTATCACCAACCAGTCAAAAGTTATTGCCAATTTTAAGGTTTATAAAATGTAGGTCAAACGTCAAGGTCAAGGTCACAAGGTCAAAAATTATGGAATCGTTGGAAGTGTCTTGTGACAAAGAATGCACATGTGAAATATGAAAGCCATGTCACTTACCAATCGAAAGTTATGACCAATGATAAAGTTTTTAAAAAGTAGGTCACACGTCAATGAAATGATATAAAAAAAAAATTATGGTACCACTGGAAAGCTCTTGTGACAAGGAATGCACGTGTGAAATGTGAAAGCAATATCAATTACTATTCAAAAGTTATGTCCAAAGTGAGGGTTTTGTGGACAAACAAACAAACATGCCCAAAGTGAGGGTTTTGTGGACAAACAAACAAACCGACAAACAGACGGACAGACAGACCGACCAAAAACTATATGCCCCCGAATTATTGATTCCGGGGCATAAAAATAATTATTTTGTTAAGAATGTACGAGTACTGGCCAGTTGTTATTGAGAAATTCTGTTGCAAAACTTTGAGTGTGACCTTATTATTGACACCCCCACCCCACACACCTTAGAGCCTTTGCCAGGTGGCTGGTGCTATGGATAAAATTGTATACTAAAATTCCAAACAGAAAACAGAAAGAAGTATGAGGAGTGTGCGTCGAGATATAAACTTTAACCCATATATGCCTAGCGGCCCTTTTTAGGACATTGGCAAATAGTGTAGACCCAGCTAAGACGTCACTGAACGTGGCGTATGATCTGAGTCTACATTGTTTGCTCAAAGAACTTATATTTTGCTACAACTTACTTCAAACAAAACATACCTGAAACCCCTATAATTGACATTGAACCACTCGCAACGTGTAAGGTTGAAGTTTCCGTTGTCATATATGGGTTAAAAGTGTTTTTTTCAGCCGTCTACCATATTTTCCCTATTTTTGCTCCAAACATAGGATGTGGGTACTAGTTAGAAACACCATCAACACCATGATAAGGCAGTTCTGATGAGCCCCCATTAACCAGCAAATAGCCGTGCCTTGTGAATTACATATCCCAGGGAAAATAATTACCCTCTCTTGGTCCCCTACTATTCTTCAGAATACCCCCAAGTGAGTTTTACCTCTAAAGGTGTTATGCAATCCAAAATGTGTCTTTAAATATAAATGTAGTTGTATTTGTTTATCCGAAGGAATCACTACTGATAAAAAAGACCAATACTAATGCATGAACGAATTAACATCCCCCCCCCCCCCACACACACACACACCAAAAAAAACATAAGGGTTAAACATACAAGCAAAGAGGATTTTGATTGGCCCGTGCTCTCTCGCACTCAAGCGTTTTATCGTCACTTACCTGTCTAATTCTTATTGGTTGAAATTCTCTCGCACAGAAACGCGTATTGAGTTTACCTAACGCGTTTCGAAAAATCACTTTGATTGGCTAATATTTAAAGCATTAAAATCGAGTGGGAACGCGATGTACCGCGCATTGAAACGCGATAATTTCACAGGCGCACAAAGCGCGTTTGTCACACAAACAACACGCGTAAACGGCAACATTTCTCGCAAGCTTGTTTGTACACCAGATTGGATCGGACACTTGGCCATCAAGTACAACTTTTTCTGTGCGCCCCAAGAGCCATGAGCTAATCAACCTGTGTGTGGATCCTCTTATCCCATAATATTCTAGTTTGTACAATAGCCTTCTGTGTGGTACCGTATCAAAGGCCTTGATGACTAAGACGGTCTGTTTGTGGCCACGGTCAATGGCCGCATCTAGACTGCTAGCCTTTCGTTTCTACAGGCTCGCCTTGAACTCAAGACAACTTTGATTTTTAGGCGTCTTCCGGTTTATTTTCGTACATGCAAATGATCTCTTCCATCGATAGTTTTATTTGAAACCTTTAGGACGCTATGCAAACCGCTTGATCTGATTTGTGTCAATTTAGATAAATGAAACATACTAGAAAATCCGATTTTCTCAAACATAATTGGTCGCGAATTACATAAATATCTAATTATTTTGGATAAGTTGCATTTAAGGACTGAATTGACCGTGTTCAATAATGAGTCTAGTGGCATTTGATAAATACTTAGGTTCATCGACAGGGTATTTATAATTTAAACATATTATATAGGCGTGTGGATGGAAGTATTCTAACCGTTGAACTGATTGGGATGCTGATGGGTCTGTTGGCTTTTAAGGGCATCACGACGATTCTCCCATGCGCAGCAATGGTGTCTTATATATTCGCAACTCACAAGCATGCCTATATAGTTTTGATCCCCTTGACTTCCACTTTTGTATAGCAAACCTGGGGTTTACAGGGGTAAACCTCATTTTTGTTATTTCTGCTCTAAAATATGGATTGTGGGTACTATTAAGAACCGCCCCTAACGAGTACCCACAATCTATGTTTTGAACAGAAATATGAAAAAAAAATCAGGACTTTTATCTGAAAAAGTCATATTTGAATAGACGTGTTTTCCTAATGGTAAAATTAGTTTTTGTTTTTTTTTTTCCATCAAGTTACAAATGCATGAAATGAAGACACCCTCCTAAACCACATTTTATAAAGAGAAAAGCAGAGTTTACGGGGGTATTCATTATGATCCTTATTTTTGTTAAAAGGTACTCGTTGGAACCGCCTCAGGGAGGCGGCTAACGTGCATCACAATCTATATTTTGACCAGAAATATAAAAATTTCAAATATTTGCATCAGGAAAAATGTTAGTTCTTAGAGATAAAATGGAAGCCATTTTAGCACATCACGAAAACACGCCTATATAATTTTGACCCCCTTGAACCCCACTTTTATATAGTAAAACTGGGGTTGCTGGGTATACCTAATTTTACTTATTTCTGCTCTAAAATATAGATTGTGGGCACTCGTTAGAACCGCCTCATCGAGGCGGTTCTAACGAGTGCCACAATCTATATTTTGAGCAGAAATAAGAAAAAATATCACAATTTTTTATCTTAAAATTTTTTTTTTTTTTCGGCGATAAAAGTGGCAATGTATTTGTATAGGCGTGTTTGCGTAATGAGATGGGTTCGTTATCTTAACGTTCAGATGATATATATTTCAACGAGATTTCAAAAAAAAAGGAAAAATCTGGTTTTCAGAATAATGTACGTCGGCGGGCGGCGGACGGGCAGGAGACCGTAAATATTTCGTTTCCGGAGCATAACTACGCAATAGTTCGAAAAATTCATTACGAAAACACGCCTATACCAATACATTGTAACCTTTATCGCCGAAAAAATGAGGCGGTTCTAACGAGTACCCACAATCTATACTTTAGAGCAGAAATAAGAAAAATAATGTATACCCTTGGAAACCCCAGTTTTACTATATAAAAGTGGGGTTCAAGGGGGTCAAAATTATATAGGCATGTTTTCGTGATGTGTACGTCGGCGGGCGGCGGACGGGCAGGAGATCGTCAACATTGCGTTTCCGGAGCATAACTACGCAACAGGTCGAAATATTTTAATGATTCTTGGTAGGTTTATATAACAGCTAATTGCAGAGTGCCATGTGCAAGAATGACAACTCTGCTTGTCTTCGTTTTTAAATTATCTCCCCTGATCCATAATTTACTTCATTCTCGTTTCCGGAGCGTAACTCGGCAACCGTTTGAAATATTTTAGTATGTAAAACTTGGTAAGATTACAGAACAGGTCATTGCTGAGTGTCGCGTGCATGAATGGTAACTCTGTTTGTCTTGATTTTCGAATTATCTCCCCTGATCCACATTTTTCAACTTTTCGGTTCTGGAGCATAACTCCGCAACCGTTTGAAATATTTCAATAATACTTGGCAGGATTACAGAACAGGTCATTGCGGAGTGTTGCGTTTATGAATGACAACTCTGCTTGTCTTCATCTATATTTTTCAACATTTTGTTTTCGGAGCATAACTCTGCAACCGTTCGAAATATTTTAATGAAACTTGGTAGGATTATAGAACAGGTCAGTACAGATTGTCGCATACAGAGTCACAACCCTGCTTGCCTTCGGTTTAGACTCATCTCCCCTGGTCGATAGTTTTACTTCATTTTCGTTTCTGGAGCATATTTTCGCAACTGCTGGAAAACCTAGTTTTCGTGGAATTTCCACGTTTCTTGTTTTTATATTTTCCTGATTTCTGCGTCAAACATGCATTTTGGCTGCTCGTTAAAACCACCCGAATGCGGCAATTGAAACCATGCCCTTAGAGCAAAAAAGTTAGGAGAATGAACGTCCTGTAATTGCAATAAGATGCTAAATGCATATTTTATCAACTATGACATTTTGATGAAATATGATGCTGGGAACGTAGATGCATAATGTCTCAAATCTTTGAAAATAAGAAAAACAATGCACAAAAAAAAAAAATGTGTCAACGACATAATTAGGGACGCCTGCAAGAGGATGCTATAAACCAGTCCATCAGGTGGACAAGTCCGTGAAATAAACACCCACTAAACCCCACTTGATACAGAGAAAACTGAAGTTTACGGTGGTATACATTATTTCTGCTCAAGACATAGGTTGTGGGTACTCGTTAGAACCGCCTCAATGAGGCGGTTCTAACGAGTACCCACAATCTATGTTTTAAGCATAAGTGAGAAAATATCACGGATTTTCTTCAGAAAAGTAGCCATGTTGGAGAGTAAAAAATGCACTATGTCACACCGGTGTGTTATGGTAATGTTTACTGCACGAAAGGTTTAAGTGGCATATAGCTCTTTCTTGTAGGATACAAGAGGGTTGACGCGTCGTTAAACACGAAATCATCATCATCATCATTCTTGTAGGATACTTTGTTTGTTTGTTTGTTTGATTTGAGGTTAAACGTCCACGTCAACACTGTAAAGGTCATTTTGGAGACGTTGCTTCCAATTTTGTGGGACTTTTACCCGACATTGAGATGAAACGACATCTCAAGCACTGTCGCCCAATGAAACCAATAGGGTTTATTAGCATGGACGGTCCGACTCGCACCGCTTTGCCTGGGCAGGCTTAGATCCTCTAAGCAGTTTACCAGTACTAATGTGCGGTTGGTTTCCGCTCTGCGTGGAAGCATCATGCAGCCCATTTATTTCTTTAAGCCCCAGTGGGCGTGGGCGGTCGGCTTAAAGAATATAGTAGTTTAAATACGGCTTGAATATATTGGGGGTCACTGATGAAGCCTTATTTGAAGAAACTAGCTAATTTGACCCAGAACAAAATGCGTTACCGGTTACATGTCCTTGACCCAAAGCATAAATCTTTACAGAAGACATTATCTACAGCTGGTAATAAGGGACTGTTTGGTCACCAAAATTGTTTTAGAAAAAAAACGTTTATATTTCTTTATTTCTTGCAAGTATTAAAACTACATGTATATAAGTTTATAAATATATCCATGTTTACACCATCACGTTAACAAGCCCGTGAAATGAACACCCCCTAAACCCCACTTTATATAATGAAAACTGGAGTTCAAGGGGGGGGGGGTATACATTAGTTTTCTTATTTCTGCTCCAAGACATAGGTTGTAGGTACTCGTTAGAACCGCCTCGATGAGGCGGTTCTAATGAGCACCCACAACCTATGTTTGCGCCATAAATAAGAAAAATATATTGGCTTTTCTTCAGAGAAATAGCCATTTCGGAGATGTGAAAAATGCACTATGTCGCACGGGCTTGTTATTGTAATGAGAACATCAGAAACAAATCAATCATAATCTATTGCAAATAGTTTCTTAAGTTCTCCTATATAAACAAAGTATCAATGTGTTACCCTCTATAAATACAGTCGAACTTCGATGGGTCGAACTCGGTAGGCTCGAACACCACGTTTGGGTCGAACTGACTTTTCAGTCCCGGCAAAATCCCTATTCATTTTAACTAAACATACCACCCTTGGCTCGAACCACGATGGCGCGAACCCTCGAACTCTAAGCCTGGTCCCTAGAGTGCATTTTCTATGTAAAATCCCACCGATGGCTCGCACTAATTACCTTTTTAAAAATTCCAGTTTTATCGATCAAGTCACGCAGTATCATAAGAAAGGTAACCTACGTGAAAGTGCGAAAGGTATACTACGTGGCTTAAATTATGACCGATAAATGTACCGGAAGTCACCAAAATCGCCGCAGCTATGATAAAAAATCATAGTACCCAAAGATGGATCTTGCCGAGTTTGACTCCAATGGCTCGAACTACCGATGGATCGAACTTTTTACGGCGGTACAGCTTGTACAGTGAAATGCCGCTATTAAGACCACCTGAAATAAAGATTAATTCTGCTTTTAAAAGCTTGTTTTGAAGGGTGCACTTAATATTTCTTTGTGTTTTCTGGCCACAGTGTCCTCTGGTCATGGACGACCTTTGGGACTGTTCAAAGTGGTCTTTAAGACCACCTTTGAATAGTCCCAAAGCTGGTCGTAATAGTGGAATTTTACTGTATTCTAGCGACAACTGAGATCATTTAGCATACTCCAGCAATCATTCCATAGTCTTAACAACGGGCCTCCGTTGCCTACTGGATAAGAGCGCTGACTCTTAATCATTAGGTCTCTCACCGCTGTGGTTCGAGCCTCGCTCGGGGCACATGTGAGACGCCAAGTTCTGCAACGGAAGGTCAGGTGGTTTTTATCCGGGTACTCCGGTTATCGCCCACCTCTGATTAACGATCGGCTCGATAGGAGTGAAATAATCTTGAAAGGTCCCCCCGCCACCCCCCCCCCCCCAAAAAAAAATCCATAGTCTTAACAGCATCAAATAATTGCGGCCCGTTTCACATAACCTTATTACATTATAACAGCACAGAAAACGCTTACTGTGATAAGGCCAAGTGGAAACTAATTTATTTCCATCATTTTTGCTAAAACCATAAATGTTGACAAAAGTAACGCATCAATTCAAGGCTTTCCCACAATAGGCTAGTCATTTTAGACCAAAAAGACCCTTAACCTCAAACAAATTCCTTCAGAAAGGTTTTCACTGTTTTCAAAATCAGTGAGGTGTCCTGACTTACAGGAAAAAATTCCCCAAAAATATTCCCTGGCGAAATCGATTTTTTGGGGTGAAATGTTCAAAATTTGAATAAAAATCGCCCAAAACAGGAATTAAATCATAAACCTTTCATGCAATAATACCAAATTGATTTAAATAGCCAGACATTGATAAACTGTTGTCAAGTAGCAATAGAAAAAATTTTCAGTTTCATATATTTAAAAAAAAAAACTGTCTTTTTTTGGGGTAAAAACTTTGAAAAATTGACAAAAATGCGGAAAACGGGAATAATTTTTTAAAAAGTTAGTGATTAGGATTCTTAAAAATGTCTTATTGTAAAAAGTGACATATGGGTCTAAGTTAACGACAGGAAAAAACAATAATTTTTAAATGTATAAAAAGTATCATTTTGAGGGGTAAAAAAATGCAAATTTTTGCATAAAACACACTGAAAGTCCATTATTTCGCGGCATTTAGAAACTTCTTTACAAAAGTAAATTGTATTACATGGAACTTATATGACCTGATGTGCACTCTCCAGTCACTACTGTCAACTAGCGATCAAAGATCTTTCAACTTCGAATCTGCACAGAAACTGCTCTTTTTAAGGTAGAACTCCGAAATTATGACAAAAAAGTGTGGAAAACAAGATATTTTTTTTTTTAAAGTAAGTGTTGAGGACTTCTTTAAAATGTTTTGATGTAGACATGTACATATGGGTATCAGTTGACTACATAATAAAAAAACTTGATATTTAGATTTCATAAAGTTCTGTTTTTTAGACTAAGAAAATGCTCAGTTTAACCAGCAAGAGGCTCATTGAGCATAAATGACTCACCTTAGGAACATTTAAATACGTAAGCTGTGTACCCCATGGTTTCAGGGCAGAAGATTGTTTTTCTCGCAGTTCTTTCAGTAACATGTTTAAGTCTGTGGAAGCTATTGAGCGTAGGGAGGTGGCCAATTCGGACCCCACGGACATGTTTGGCAGGATTTATGTTGGTGACCATCTGACCTGCAAACTAAATATCGATTCTTTGGGCCTTATAGTTTCAGAGAAGAAGAGTTTTGAGGTTTTTCCTATTATAAGTCTGTAGAAGCCAAGGAGCCCTGGGACATAGCCCATTTAGACTCCAGGCACAGGATTTGCAGGATTTATGTAGGTGGCTACATGCTTACATCTAAGGTCTGTGCCTTATGATTTCAGGGAAGATTTTTGAAGTTTTTCCAATTTTTAGTCATTGGCAGCTAATGAGCCCAGGGTGCGGCCAGTAACATTTTTGGAACCCAGTAACATGACAGGCATATATGTAGGTAACCACTTGATATTGCTACATACTAAATATCTAAGATCTGGGCCTTTTGGTTTCGTAGAAGAAGATTTTTGAAGTTTTTTTTCCATTATAAGTCTATGGGAGCTAATGAGCCCTGAGGGTGTGGCAAACTTTAACTTTAGGGGCATGATTAGCAACATTAATCTAGGTGGCCACTTGACATTGCTACATACTATATATCTAAGCTCTGCGCCCTGTAGTATCAAAGACGAAGATTTTTTAATCCATCATGCGTCTATGGGAGCTGATGAGCCCTTGAGCGGGGCCATCTTGGACACCAATGTCATGATTGGCAGGATTTATGTAGGTAACCAGTTGGCATTGCTGCATACTAAATATCTAAACGTTTGGCCCTGTGGCTTCGGAGAAGATTTTTGAGGTTAAGCTATTTAAAAAAAGTCTATGGGAGCTAAGTAGCCCTGGGGCATAGCCAGTTTGGACTCCAGAGGCATGGTTGGCAGGATTTATGTAGGAGACCACTTGACATTGCTACATGCTAAATATCTCAGCTCTGGGCCATCTTGTTTTAGAGGAGAAGTTTTGTTTTTATTATGAGTCTGTGGAAGCTGATGTGCGCCGGTCTTGGCCAAATTCGCCCTGAGGGACATGGTTAGAACAATTTATGTAGGTGACTATTTTATATTGCTACATACTAAATATCTAAGCTCTGTGCTTTATGGTTTCAGCGAAGATTTTTTAAGCTTCCATTGTATGTCTATGGGAGGTAAGGGGCCCAAGTGTGGCCAATTTGGACCCCAACGGTATGATTGGCAGGATTTACGTAGGTAACTACTTGAAGTTTCCACATACTAAATGTCTAAGCTCTGGGCCCTGTGGTTTCACAGAAGAAGAGTTTTGAAGTTTTTCCAATTGTAATTCTTTGAGAGCTAAAGAGCCCTGGGCTGTAGCTTATTTGGAGCCTAGGAGCATGATTGGCAGAATTTATGTATGTGACCTTGTGACATTGCTACATGCTTAATATCTAAGATCTGGGCCCTGTAGTTTCAGAAGTTTTTTTTTTTAGTTTTCCCCATTGCAAGTCTTTGGGAGCTATATGTACCATGGCAACCAGAGTTCCCATCCGATCAGCCTGAAAACCTTAGATACCATTTAGATCCTCTCCCCATAACCACATATTTCTTGTTCATTATGGTTAGACTCATTCAGTCACACCAACCCGGGGGTCTTTTTGTGCTGGGGCTACGTCCCACCCAACTACCTCATACAAGAGGGCCATGATGGCCATGGATCGCTCGCTGATCTATAGTGTAACAAGTGGGCCCCTTGGAGGGCCATTTTTGAACCCAGGGCTATAATTTGCAGAACCTTGACAGAGGTCTACAAGATGAAGCTTCATACCAAATATCAAAGCACTTAGCCTTCTGGTTTCAGACGAGAAAATTTTAAAATGTTTTCCTTATATAAGTCTATATAAAAACCACTGGGCTCCGGGGCATGGCCATTTTTGGCAACAGGGCTATAATTTTAACAATCTTGGTAGAGGTCCACAAGACGAAGTTTCATACCAAATATATCAAACACCTTGGTCTTCTGGTTCCAGACAAGAAGATTTTCAAAGGTTTTCCCTACATAAGTCTATGTAAAACAAGTTGGCCGCCGGGCGGGCCATTATTGGCCCCAGGACTATAATTTGAACAATCATGAAAGAGGTCCACTAGATAAAGCTTGATCCCAAATATCCAAGACCTTGGCCTTCTGGTTTCAAACAAGAAGATTTTCAACGATTTCGCCATATAAAAGTCAATGTATAACCAGTGAGCCCCGGATTGGGCATATTTTTGCCCCAGGACCATAATTTTAATAATCTTGATAAAGGTCAACAAGACCAAGCTCCATGCCAAATATCAAAAACATGAGCCTTCTGGTTTCATACAAAAAGATTTTTAACAAAATTCCCTATGTAAGTCTATGTAGAGCAAGTGGGCCTCGCAGCAGGGCCATTTTTGTCCTCATGCCTATAATATGAACACACTTGAAAGTGGTCGACTTGACGAAGCTGCATACCAAATATCAAATACCTTGGCCTTCTAGTTTCAAACAAGAAGATTTTCAAGGTTTCGCCCTATATTAGTCAATGTAAAACCAGTGGGCCCCAGGTTGGACATGTTTTTTGCCCCAGGGCTATAATTTCAACAATCTTGATAAAGGCCCACAAGACCAAGACCGGAGCCTTCTGGTCGCATACAAAAATTTCTTAAAAAGTCCCTATGTAGGTCTATGTAGAGCATGTGGGCCCCGCAACGGGGCCATTTTTGTCCTCATCCCTATAATATGAAAAACATGAAAGAGGTACATTAGACGAAGCTTCATACCAAATATCAAAGACCTGGGCCTTGTGGTTTTAGAGAAGTTTTTTCATTAAAAAAATCTATTTTTGCCTCCTGTGACCTTGCTGTGCAACGGACCGGAACCATTTGAACAACCTGGGAGACCTTATAATCGGTCAATTAAAATCATATCATGTTAAATGGGCGAAGTGGCCCATGGGTCATTTGTTCTTGTACCTAACAAAAATTTCAGCATGATGTAAAGCTAGCTGATGTTCATAAAGTTCTATTTTTTAGACAATGAAAATTCTCAGTTTTACCAAAAACACTAAGAATCCATTATTTTTCTTTTGGCAAATTGGATCTACATAACAAAAAATCTTAGTACGATGGTTATATAAATAAGTTCCACATTATTCAATAGGGCCTATTTTTCTACATGCCCCGAACAATGGATTTCAGTTTTTTTTTTTTTTTTGTAAAATTTTTTCGTCCCCCACGAAATGATACTTTTTATATATTTAAACCTTTTATTTTCTTTCCTGTAGATAACTTAGACCCATATGTTATTTTTTACAATAAAACATTTTCAAGAAACCTAACCACTAACTTTTTATAAGATTATTCCTGTTTTCCGCGTTTTTTGTCAATTTTTCCCGATTTTTTACCCCAAAATAGACAATTTATCGTAAACGTATGAAGCTGAAAAGTTTGCTATTGCTACTTGACAACAGCAAATCAAGGTCTGGCTATTTAAATCAATTTGTGTGTTTCTTGAAAATTTTATGAATTAAGTCCTGTTTTGGGCGACTTTTATTCAAATTTCAAACATTTCACACCCCCCCACCCCCCCCCCCCCCAAAAAAAAAAAAAAAAAAAAAAAAAAAAAACATTTTTGCCAGGAAATATTTTTGGGGATTTTTTTTCCTGTAAGTCAGGACACCTCACTGATTTTGAAAATAGTGAAAACCCTTCTGAAGGAATTTGTTTGAGGTTCAATACTATTTTGACTGGCCTACAGGCACATACGAGCGAAGCTATGTTAGCGTAGGAATAAAACTAGAAATGTGTCAATACGACACAGATGCCCCCGTCCATGGACCTACCCCACCCCCATTACCCAAAAGACTCATATTACAATAACACATGTCATTGGACAGCATAACTCGCCTGGAAAATTGAGGTCACTGGCATACATTGGTGTATTGCTGATTAAACCGTTGAAAATTAACTATCATCATACCAAATAGGAACTCAATCCATCAAATGGTTTGGAAAATATGAGCTCTTAAAAACGTTAGCATTAAACATTTCTAAGTCCGCAAGCTTGACCTTAAGGTCATGGGGCAGGGGCGGGATTAGGGCTGAATGAAACTTTTGACATGTACCTATCATCATTCCAAATATGAAGCAAATCCATCAAATGGTTCAGGAAATATGAGCTCTCAAAAGACATAACATAAAAAAATTCTATGTCTGTGACCTTGACCTTGCGTTCAGGGGTGGGGGTATGGCTGAATGAAACTTTGGACCTGCAACTATTGTCATACCAAATATGAAGCAAATCCATTATAAAGTTTGGAAAATATAAGCTATTAACATACTTAAATTTGAAAATTCCTTTGTCAGTGACCTTGACCTTGAGGTCATGTTCATTGGTGGGGGTGCTGCTGAATATCACTTTGGACCTTTATCTATCATAGCACCACAGTCCATCATATTGTTTGCAAAATATGAACTCTTGAAAAATCAACATTATAAGAATCTTATATGGGTGTAAGGGGTGGATGGTAAAATCCGCCCCAAGGATCACTATCCGGCAACACGAGGCGTGCCGAGAGATGCCGGACAGTGATCCCGAGGGATGGATTTTTCTATCCGCCCCTCACACCCATATAGGAAAATTTTTCTAGCATACATTCCATTTCTTAGCGCAGATTTTTATGCCGCAGTCACTTCGAGTACCGACGTCCGCCATATTGTGATGACAGTACAGGAACATTTAGTGATGTCACGTAACGTGTTGTGACGTCAACCTTAACGACGGTGCATAATTATGTTAAACACTCCTCATTCATACACATATTTTATTCGATAACGGAAACACGTGATCTTTCTGTCTTCTATTAAAGCCGGTATCAGCAGCAGATGAGCCGCAAGAAGGAAATGTGCGTCTTGGGAGATTTATGCAACCGCGCAGACGGTTCAGAGTATTCATTGTATGCAATATGAGTGTTTGGTTAACAAAAATGTATTTGCGTGGACACAGAAAACAATTCTGTTGGATGTTATACAGGCTGATTTTCACTTCCATGTGTAGCCAGACTTGTAGACACGTTTTCAGCTTGCTAAGGTTAAAGAGAATGCCTCTGAAACATCTAAAGCCGCACAATTGCTACTTATACCGACAAGTAACTGCAATCAATTCACCCCGCCAATTATTTAAAACGTTTATCAAGAACCGATTTAAATCAGTGAATATCACATTTATTCTCCCTTGATCTAAAGCACGAAGCTTGTTATCAAAAGACTAAATGTTTTTGCAACAAAACGTTCAGGAAAACAGGTAATTAACCCATATAGGCCTAGCTTCCCATTTTTGGCATTGTAGACCCAGATCAGACGCCGCGATTAACGGCGCCTGATCAGAGTCTACACCGTTTGCTGATAGAACTAACGTTTATGTTGAAACTACCACAAATAAAATAAACCTGCCACCCCTATAATTGGAAAGGAACACTCCAAATTTAGTAGACGTCATATATGTTTTAAACGATAAATGTTGCCTTTGTAAACAAAGAACAAATTACAGATAAATTAAATTAAATTGAGAACTGATACCTCTGTTTCACTGAGACTCGCGCTCCAGCGTGCGCTGCGCTATACGAATTTTACACTGGTGTCACGGGTAGATAGAATATGCTTGCACACCAGACAAGGAAATCCGTGATTTTACCTTGGGATAGAAATTTATGTTCTGACCCTGTTTGATAAATGCACTGGTTGATTACGAACTCGTATACGCCGTCCTTAATGTTTATGTCACAACACGTTACGTGACGTCACTTAACAGTCATGCAGAGCCATCACAATATGGCAGACTTCGGTAACCGAAGTGACTGCAGCATTAAAAATCCGCGCTGAGAAATGAAAGGTATGCAAGAAAAAGAATCCTATATTGGTTTGAGGGGCGGATATAAAAATCCGTCCCTCGGGATCACTGCCCGGCATCACGAGGCAAGCCTCGTGATGCCGGACAGTGACCCTCGGGACGGATTTTACAATCCACCCCTCACACCCATATAAGATTCTTATAATCTGTCCCAAGGGTCACTGTCCGGCTGGTCGAGTGATGCCTGAGAGTGATCCCGAGGGAGGGCGTTTGCTATCTACCCCTCACACACATGTAAGATTCTTTTTCTTACAATACCTTTCATTTCTCAGAAAGGATTTGTAATGCAGTCACTTGGTTTGACGACGTCCGCCATATTTTGATGATAATAACGCGATGCTTTTGACGTGACTGTTTTTTCTTGCACACCAGACAAGGAAATCCGTGATTTTACCCTTGGATAGAAATTTATGTTCTGACCCTGGTGTTCCGACCCAGGCAACTTACATAAATGCGCTTCAATTCTATTCAACTGCCGGAACTACTTCCGCACTACTTTTATTTTGTAAACAATATACATGTGCGAACTGTCAAAACTAGCCGGAGGTGTTGTGCAAGAAAAAGAATCCACCGTGCTGAGCGGAACCTCGGCGTAGCCTCGGTTCCGCTCAGCACGGTCATCCCTCGGGTTGGAAACGGTCATCTACAACAGAACCCATATCAGATACTTATATTATTCAACCAGCGCACAATCAAACACGCAAAACAAAATCGATTTTTACCCTCTTCGTGGGAAGGAATAAAATATCTGTTCCAGGGTTTAGTCCTAGATTTTCTAATCTGGTGTTCAAGAATTATCATGTACTTCATATAACGAAATCAGACTCAGTGAATCAGGATTAAAATATGTAAATTAGTGGATTTTATTTATTGATTGATTGACTGATTGATTGATTGATTGATTGTGTTGGGGTTTAACGACAGGTCAATCCTCCTTGGACAATTTTGTGTCGTCTCCCAGAGAAAAGGAAAAAAGCGACAGAAGTAGTAGTTGAGATGAAAGTGAAGGGACAGGGGAGAAATGGGGAAAATGTATGAAAAAGAAGACCGAAAGGGACCGAAATATCGATTTCCTCCTAAAATTGATTTCAATAAATGTAGAGATGAAGTTGCTGCTGCCTTGAATGAATTTGGTAATCGATGGTGTAAACCAGAGTATGTCGAGCATAAAGCTCTTAAAGAATGTAAACTTAGATTCTAAAATGAGTGAACACTCGCATTTCTTTTTATTCGCAAAATAGAAGCCCCTGTGGCGCAGTGGTTAAGCTACTCGCCTTCTAAACCAGGGATCGCAGGCTCGATCCCGGGCTTCTCCAGACTTTCGGATGAGTCTTTAAACCGAGGTCCCGTCGCCGTATGACCTTAGCTGTTGGGGGGACGTAAAGCTAAAATCACTCACTCACTCACTCACTTTATTCGCAAAATACGAACTTATTACCTCCTAAACCTGTGAACCTAAGACGGCTTTACGTCACCTTAAACTAGGTATTCAAGAATTTTATAGGAAGTTTGTTTTGGCTCCAGCTGATAAGGCCGCTAAAAATATGGTCGTTTGACGGCTTCACTAGGTTAACACGCAGCAAGAACTTGGTGGTACTAATGCCTATGAACTTCAGCCTTTAGCTGTAGAGAGGGCTATAGTTGATGACCACATTTGTCTTTCATCCACCAAGTTTGCTGTGTTTCAAAAGGCCGAGACAAGCTTCCTACGTTATATTGGTTACCTAAACTTCATAAAAGACCATAAAAAGCACGGTTTATTGCAAATTCAAGCTCTTGTACCACCACTGAACTCTCCAAATTATTAACCTCATGTTTTACTGCCATCAAAAAACATGTGATATTGCGACAAAGCCTTCGAAAGGTCAGGTAGAAATCTGTTTTGGTCTATAAAAAATTAATGAAGTTTTAAATAAATTGAAATCCAGGCGTTTTCGTGCTTCAAGTCTGTCTATTTATGATTTTTCCACCCTTTACACTACACTTCCTAATAATCTTATAAAAGAAAAACTAAATGATTTAATTGAATGGACATTTAATAGGGAAGACTCCCTCTATCTTGCCTTTAATGTAAGAAATGCTTTTATTTCTCTTCTGAAGAGCATAAAAATTATACTTTATGGTCATGTCAGAAAGTGAGTGAATCTCTCACCTTTCTACTTGACAATATTTACATACGATTTAGTACTAACTTATTTTGAAAAGTTGTGGGTATTCCGATGGGTACTACTTGCGTACCACTTGTGGCTGATCTGTTTTTGTTTTGTTATGAGAGAGACCTTATGATGTCCCTTTCTGCTGAAAACCAGTCTGAAATAATTGAAGCTTTTAGCTCCATTTCTAGATATTTGGATGATTTATTAAATATTGATAATACCTATTTCGATGGTTTGATCAGTCAAATTAACCCCCCCCCCCAGAACTTCAGTTAAATAAAGCAAATTCTTCTGATACTGGGGCCCCGTTGTTGGATTTACATCTGTCTATTGTAGATGGGTTTGTTTCTTGCAAAATTTATAATAAATGCGATGAATTTGATTTTGAGATTGTAAATTTTCCTTTTTTTGGATGGTGTTGTTCCTCGTGCGCCATCCTATGGCGTTTATATTTCGCAATTTATTCGAATTGCCAGAGTGTGTAGTAATGTAACTGACTTCAATACTCGTAATAAATTATTAACGACTAAACTTCTTAATCAGGGTTATCGGTACCATAAACTACGCAAAGCCTTTTCAAAATTTTATAAACGTCATTCTGATTTAATTTCAAAATTCAATATTGAACTTATATCTCTTCTGCAACAAGGTCTATCGGAGCCCGAATCTTATGGTGACTTAGTATATAAATTCAGAAAAATATATAACCGCAATGACCTCAGCACCCAATTTCGTAAAATCGTAATTTCGATATAAAAAGATTGGGTACAACATAAATGTTATACGACAGACTGCATGCATGGTAGTTAACCCAATCACGGTTGACAACTTTGCTTCCCTCTATAATTGCATGCCGGTGGGCCAGGCCTCAGATTATTGACGGTTCCAGCGTAAAGGCTTATGTTGGTTGGTACCTGATGCTCTGTCTCTTGTCGGGCCCATCGGAGTATAACTGTTGATTTTCTTTTGCTCCAGCATTTCAGTGGTTTCTTGCTGTCGAGTCCTCACCGTTGTTTCATCTCTGTGGTTGTTTGATTTTTGTGTTCACGGAGATGTTGCACTGATGAGTTAGGAGGCCGTCATGGGGACTGAACAAAGTATTTGTTTTAATCGCGACGGAAGTAAAGGCGTCGATTGTGGTCACGTAAAATCGATTTTAGCCCCCTCCCCACAACACCACCCCCCCCCCCCCCAAGTGGAAATCGTTTCCGCCGACCGTTCCAAGACTGTTCTTCTGTCGCGGTTTAATTTTGTTATGGTTTGTCTTTGGGCGTTTGTGTCGCTTATGTTATTTTAATTTGGATAGCCTATTTGCCATTTTGTAGGAAAGTAACTGTCCTTTTGGCTTTCTATTGATGTTTCCACTGGGGTCTGTTGTTTTGTGTTTGTGTTTCTTTCCCTTTTGGTGTCTCTGTTAAGGGTGTGGGTTAATTGTATCGAATCCTGATAATTGCCTCCACTTCTATTTTATATGAAAGAATTGTTGCCACTGGCGAAACTTGGATCCATCACTTCGATCCTGAAACGAACAGCAGAGTAAACGATGGACTGGTCACGGTTCACCGCGTCAAAAGAAATTAAAGCCTCTGCCTTGAGTGGCAAGGTCATGGCAACTGTGTTTTTGGATAGCAAGTTCTGTTGTCATGGCCAGACTATTAATGGGGACTATGGTGCTAATATTTTGGCCCAATTATGTGCAGCTTTAGTACAGAAAAGGCGTGGAAAATACAAAAAGTGTGCTGTTGCAACATGACAATGCTAAAGTCCATACGTGCAATGTTTCTTTGGACGCAAAGACCCTGAAGTCTACAAAAATGGACTTTCAGTCTGGGAACATCGATGGAGGAAGTGCTTATTGCTGCAGGGTAACTATGTGGAAACAGACGAAATCAAGCGTGATTCTAAGTAATTAAAGTCAGATGCTTACAGAACGACCCTCATACATTGCAGTTGTAAATACCTACTCTTTTCTGCTCATTAAGGGAACTGTTGTGCTATCAATGATGAAAATGTCAAACTTGATCCTGAGCTGCCGAGGGATTTTTCGTATTGGGAAAACTTTTTTCCAGTAATTTTTTTTCCGATATGTTTTCTTATTCGCTTTTAACCCCTGTCCTGCTTAATATTCAAATATGCTACACCCACTACTTATTATCAACCAATCAGATTACTTGATGCAAATTACTGCAACAAATTCACAATCTGAATGACAAAGTAGATCCTGATCAGATGGCTTCTTCAGAAGCCATCTGATCTGGATCTACATTGTTTGAAAGGTACGGCATATCCGGGCTCAGCAGGGCAAGGGTTAATACTAAAGGCAAATATTAAATGTGAGGTCTGTAATAAATATATACATATACAACGTAAAAAGGTTAAATATATGTAGTCCTACTATACCCGCCACCAGCAAGGCAATGCCATAAATTTTCAGTTCTGTTCTGTGGTTGTGTGTTTGGTTTTATTGAGGGTTTTACGTCCCCGTCAGCGCTATTTAGGTCATTTTGGAGACGTTGCTTCCAGTTCTTTAGGAATTTTATCGTGATCGCAGTTACGATTGACTCACCGGAGCTATCCAAGTTTTGTCAATATATACTAGGGACAAAAATAAGTGAACCCCCAAATTCAAATAGAAAGAAGCGAAACTTCAATGTCACATGGATGGTTTATATGCAAAGGAGATCAGTATCTGGTCCATGCACCACGAGCATTGATGCATGCACGACACCTTCCGGGCATACTAGTGATTGTGCGACGGATTGTGCGTTGTCGTCTTGGAATTTGGTCTATGCAACGCTGGCCAGTCAAGTTACCATGATCTTTCAAGGTAACTTGAATGGCCAGCATTACGTAGACCAAATTTTACGCCCAGTGGTTGTCCGATTCGCCCGGCGCATTGAACTTCGAGTTCAAACACGTCAACGCACGTCCACATCGAGCCCGTGCTGCCGTCGAATTTCTGAGACAACAAGGTGTAAGGACACAGCCAAATCCCCCGATATGTCGCCGATTCAGCACATTTGGGATGTCTTGGGTCGCCGCGTGCACATTGTAACGATCTGCAACAGCTTGGCCGAGCATTGCAAGAAGAATGGCGACGGATACCAAGGGAGATAATCCGTCGCACAATCACTAGCATGCCTAGAAGGTGTCGTGCATGCATCAATGCTCGTGGTGCATGGACCAGATACTGATACCCTTTGCATATGAACCTTCCCTGTGCATTGAAGCTTCGCTTCTTTCTATTTGAATTTGGGGGTTCCCTTATTTTTGTCCCTAGTATATATACATGTACATGTCAAATTCGCTGAGCCAACCAAAAGATTCGGTAGAGTGTTTTTCGCATGCTTTCTGCAAGCGGACGAAATGACTATAAGAATCTTATAGTGCGAACAAATTGACCTGAGACTGACCTTTATGCAAGGAATAATTTACTCACAGCTATCGCCTAATACGTCGGCTTTCGTAAACTTCTCGTGAGTTTTCGGCATCACGTGAATTGCGACCCATTTACCGACCGCTGTGTATTGAATAACAATATCGTCACCTTCGGGAGACGGCGAAGATACATACATGCATTCAGTTGGGTGTGAAATTATGTTAATAGAGTTCACCAGTCTCAGGTCAATTTGTTCGCACTATACGTGGGTGCGAGGGGTGGATGGTAAAATCCGTCCCGAGGGTCACTGTCCGGCATCACGAGGTTTGCCGAGTGATCCCGGACAGCGATCCCGAGGGAGGATTTTTCTATCCACCCCTCACACTCATATTGGATTCTTTTTCTTGCATTCCTTCCATTTCTTAGCGCGGAATTTTAATGCTGCAGTCACTTCGGTTACCAACGATCGCCATCTTGTGTTGACTATGCAGGAATGTGAAGTGACGTCACGGATCGTGCATGACGTCAACCTTAACGACGGCGCATACAAGTGCATTTATCAAACACGCGATTATATTCGATTTTGGGTCGGAACACCAGGGTCAGAACATAAATTTCTATCCCAGGGTAAAATCGTAGATTTCCTTGTCTGGTGTGCAAGAAAATATACTCTATAGTAGTCGCAGATAAGATTGACTAGGCAGAGATATCGTTTGCACCTGCTTTTGGAATGTTCTATTGACAGAAATGTGAACCAAGTCACCCGATAGCGTGAATTCAACTGTAACCCAATAAAGCAGTGGCGTATATGGGCATTTTGTTCGCTAACAGAAAGCATAGACTTCTGGTGGACTCAGCGAATTTGACATATAGGGACATCTCCTGAATAGCTCCGCCTAGTCAATCTTATCTGGGACTACTATAATCGACATTGAGATGAAATAATATATCAAGGCCCACCGCCCAGAGTAACCGCTCGCACCACTTTTCCTGGTCAAGCTTAGACCTAAGCGGTTTACAAGTACCCAAGTCCGACGCTAAGGCTCTTGTACAAACAGCCCAAACTAAGTTTTCTCATCTTCATCCTTAGCATTCACGATAATATAATAATGAGCCAGCGCACGACAAAAACTACAATAAGACATGTGCGCCCATCGAAGACTTAGTTCAGCCTGTGCATCCATATAGTCTAACCAGAGACTTCTCTTGCTGCATGAAGGTGCATTGTGTCTTAGCTATCCTTAGAGCGCACAACGAAGACTCTGATCAGACTGCGCGGATGCGCAGGCTGATTTGAGTCTTCGTTGGGGGCACATGTCTTATTGTAGGTTTTGTCATGCGCTGGCTCAATACATATTCCAGTCGTAAAAAGTGACAGTGAAAATGTCAATTCTTCGCAATATGAATATGGACTGAGGCACAGGGTGCACCCTTCGCAATATGAATATCGACTGAGGCACAGGGTGCACCCATCGCAATATGAATATCGACTGAGGCATAGGGTGCACCCTTCGGAATATGAATATCAACCGAGGCTTTCCTGTATCTTACACATGACACACTCATTTAAGGGGAAGGGGAACACCTGGCTGATTTTGTTGGCCATTTTTGCTAAGGGAGACAACTTTCGGGACAAGGGGATCTACTCTTAAAGGAAAGAATTTTCTCCTCAGGAGATCAACGAACATCTAAGCCGGCGTAAGCCGGTAAACAAATGATTCGGCGTACAGGAGGCACAAGCGATGTATCGGCGTACGCCGTTTCGTAGCAAAACGAACACAGCCGGTATCCACGAAGAGTTGTCGCCGTATCGGACGGGAATCGGACTCCGCCTGGTCATCATTCAGACGCCCATCCTGCTGAGCTAGGGCTACGACGTGTTCTAAAGACCACTTTTTATAATATACACGCTATTATCGTAGTTTTCATCATATCTCAAAGATTTAGAATTGTCCTTAAACATGTTAAATGGGTTCAAGTATAGAATGTTTTGTTTTTATCATGACCATAATCATGATTATACCAAAACAATCTAGAAATGCTTCTTCATCAAAACAGCAGTTACCCCTGGGACACGCAGCAGATAGTTTACTGACACTGGACAAAAAGCCGATCTGACAAGACAAATATCATTCAAGAGTATAAAAGAACGTTTTAAATGATTAATGGTAAAGAGACAGTGAGTAAACTTAAACCCATACATGCCTGGCGGCCCTTTTTGGGATATACAGACGCAGAGCGCGGCGTCTAATCTAGGACCGCACTGTTTGCTTAACGTACAGGAGAACTTCGCTGGCTCGAACACCGATGGCTCGTTCACCATGGATGTGTCGAACCAATTCTTGAGCCCCTAGCGAAATCCTCTACATAAGAAATAGTGGGGGGATAATTAAGGAGATTTTAGTCTTTTATCTTGCAAATGTTTGCTGTTTGTACTCATTAGAATCGCCTCGACGAGGCGATTCTAATGAGTACACACAGCATGCATTTTCATTATAGAACACCGAAAAGATGTCTAAAAGTATCTCGTTATGCCTCCTGGCTGTAACCTCAGTGGCTCGAACTGCCCCTGTCTCGAACAGATTTTCGAGGTCCCAAAGGTGTTCGAGCCATTGAAGTTCGACTGTACGTACAATTGTGTAAATTTTACTACACACAAAACAAACCTGACACATCTACTCGTATAATTGTAAATGGGCGTCTCCAAAATTACCATGTGGAAGATTCCATTGTCATATATGGGTTATTGAGCACATGCGGCAAATGTGTCGCATTCCATGTGCGCATAGCAAAGACTTAGATCAAGCACAGGCTAATCTGAGTCTTCGCTGTCAAGGTTCCTGGTGGCCATATCATAGCAGACTATGTTATGAGTTGATTAAAGTGTTTGACAAAATGCGCATGTCAAAATGTTTGTCAAAATGCACCTGTCTCTTTATGTGGCTTAAAAGCCCGGTAAATCCAGACGTGTAACAAGAAGATGTACTTTAGAACATAAATCAGCTATATCGGCACAGCCGCAGAGGCAGATCAGGACCTTCTTTGTCCCGCCCCCGCCCATCGGGGCTTGGAGAAATGATTTGGCTGCATGCTGCTTCCACGCAGGGACCGAACGAGCATTTGAGTACTGGTAAACAGCTAAAAATGGACAAAGTGGTACAAGTCGGTCCATCCCTTTAACGCTAGCGGATTTGTGAGCGGTAGGGCCATCTCAAAGTCCACTGAAAGTCCCACAAAATCTGAAGCAACGTCCCCAAATGATCTAAATAGTCTTGATGTGGACGTAAAACCTCAAACAATCACGAAAACGCGCCTATATAATTCTGACCCCCCTTGAACCCCACTTTTATATTGTAAAACTGGGGTTTGCAGGGGTAAACCTTATTTTTCTTATTTCTGCCCTAAAATATAGATTGTGGGTACCCGTTAGAACCGCCTCATGTATCCACTGTCTATATTTTGAGCATAAATAAGAAAAATATCACAATTTTTCATCTTAAATTTTTCATTTTTACGGCGGTAAAAATTATAATGTATTTGTATAGGCGTGTATTCGTAATGAAACAAAACCTTTTTTGTCGAAATGAAATTGCAATATATCCATGTCTATTCACAGGGCAGGCAGCGGTCATCATAGTAACTGGGTATTAGTTTCATACATCACTCTACCGAGTCTGTTTTATTGGGCAATAAGAAAATACGCTGTCTTCTTTCACTGGCCTAAAACACATCACGAAAACACGCCTATATAAATATGTACCCCCTTGAACCTCACTTTTATATAGAAAAACTGGGGTAAACATTATTTTTCTTATCTCTGATCTAAAATATAGATTGTGGGTACTCTTTAGAACCGCCTCGATGTGGCGGTTCTAACGAGTACCCACAACCTATAATTTGAGCAGAAACAAGAAAAATATCACAATTTTTCTTCCAAAAAATTTCGATTTTTCGAAGTTTACAATGTATTTGTATTGGCATGTTTTCATGATGAACACTTTATTCTGATGAAATTTTGTACATTCCTTAATAGGTTTTAACATGTACACACAAACTGTTCATTGGAAAGAATACGACCCAATACCCAATGCTTAGCCTGTGATAAACCCAATGCCTATGCCCCCCCCCCCCTCCCCCGCCCAACCACACACACACGCACAAAGCGGAGTAAACGAGGGTATTTAATCACATAGATGTTTTGCGTGATGAGACCATCACGAAAACATGCCTATATACTTTTTATCCCCCTTGAACCCCACTTTCATATAGTAAAACTGGGGTTTACAGGGGTATACCTTATTTTCTTATTTCTGCTCTAAAATATTGATTGGGGTACTCGTTAGAACCGCCTCAATGAGGCGGTTCTAACGAGTTCCCACAATCTATATTATGAGAAGAATTAAGAAAAATATCACAATTTTTCATCTTAAAATTTTCGTTTTTTCGCCGGTAAAAATAATAATGTATTTGTATAGGCATGTTCTCGTAATGCAAGAAGACATTTGACCGGCCCCGACAGCTCAGTTGGTAGAGTGTCCGCTCCGGGGAACGGGAGGTCACGGGTTCGATCCCGGGCCGCGACATACCAAAGTCGTTAAGAATGGTACTAGCTGCTCCTCGCTTGGCACTCAGATTTACGGGGTAGAGCTAGGACTGGTCGATCCAGTGTCAGGATAATGTGACTGGGTGTGGTATCATGTAATGTGTCTGGGACATGATACTTCAGTGAGGCAGCACTATAAACGTGAGCATTGAGCTCCCTGTCGCAACCAGACACCGTCGTGATATGACTGAAAAATTGTTGAAAGCGACGTTAAACCCGAATTCACAAACTCACACACACTTTTATATAGAAAAACTGGGGTTTACAGGGGTAAACATTATTTTTCTTATTTCTGTTCTAAAATATAGATTGTGGGTACTCGTTAGAACCGCCTCGATGTGGCGGTTCTAACGAGTACCCAAAATCTATATTTTGAGCAGAAACAAGAAAAATATCACATTTTTTTTCATCTAAAAAAAATCGATTTTTCGAAGTTTACAATGTATTTTCATAATGAACACTTTATTCTGATGAAATTTTGTACATTCCTTAATAGGTTTTAACATGTACACACAAACTGTTCATTGGAACGAATACGAACCCAATGCTTACCCTGTGATAAACCCAATGTCAATGCCCCCATCCCAACCTCACACACACGCACAAAGCGGAGTAAACGAGGGTATTTCGCCCCCGCCCATAGGTGCTTGACGAAATATATGGGCTGCATGATGCTTCCACGCAGAGCTGAATCAGGCCCGCACACTAGTACTGGTAAACCGCTTAGAGGATCTGAGCCTGTCCAGAAACCGCGGTGCGAGGCGGACCGTCCATGCTAATAAACCCTATTGGTTTCATTGGGCGACAGGGCTTGAGATGTCATTTCATCTCAATGTCGGGTAAAAGTCCCACAAAATTGGAAGCAACGTCTCCAAAATGACCTTTACAGCGTTGACAGGGACGTTAAACCTCAAATCAAACAAACAAACTAGGGTATTAATCACACAGATGTTTTGCGTGATGAGACCAAGAAGACATTTGAACTCGTGACATGGCGGAATAATATGATGGAACTGATATAGTGGCACTGTACCAGAACAAAATAGTTCTCTATTGCTTTGAACTTATCTCAATAAAAGCAGTCTTACATAAATAATGGATAGGCTTTTAGATTTTAAGCCTTTCCGGTCTGTTGATTTTATCAGCAAGAAATTGTCCTAGAAGAAAAGAAAACAAAATATTCCAAATATTCGTTTCCAGCGTAAATAGCTACATTTATAACTCGGGGTCCAATCTTAAAAATCAAAGCGCCAAAGGCACTGAACAGACGGATTCTATGAGAAAATCATAACACTGTGAAAACTTACAGAAAACCTTTCTAAAAAGAGCTTAAAATTTAGAAACGTAGTTCTAATTCTAATATATTATATGTTTGCAGATGTCTACAGACCGGTGGTATTATGAAACGCCATTCGATGTACCATGTTTCAAATTTTTGAAAGAAACCATTTACGTTTTCAAAACCAAACATTAAAAGTCAAGTTTTAACAATGCTACTGTCCATAAGTAACAGTTTTTGTCTGGTCGGTTGTGGACACCTCTACCCAAAGATACTCTATGGGAAAGAGATCGGAGGAGAAAGGCTGGCTAGTCCAGTACATGAATTCCATTGGCTTGAAGACATTTTTGAGTAAGGACAGCACTATTAGCCCGCTCGTAATCCTACTGGATAGGATATCCCGGATTCTGAGCGTAAACAAATAAATGGAACCATGCGAGGCCGAAAGGCTTGATTGATGTAATGTCTCGCTGTTCAATCCACGTCTCAGCTATGATCTTGAATGTTCTTAATGACACTAAGCTGCGTTCGCTAACTACACGCAATAGCTCGCCACACAATTACGCTAATTTCACCCGATATGTCATGCTATATTACGCACGCGTCGCCTCGGCATACCTTACACCTATACGTCAAAACACCCGGAAACGACAACCGGCGTGATTCACGCTGTAGTGCGATTTGTCACTGGAACGCATATGTAAGTCGCTTAGACGCCAATATACGTATTTCATGCCCTAGGGTAAGTGTTCCGTACTGCCTCGATGCGTTAACCTTTGGTCACGACAGGGACGTCTAGCTCTCAAACGTACATCGCATAAGGGCGACGATCAGTGTGTCACAGAGGTCGGTTTTCCAGTATCGGTAAATACATATCAACGGTAATTCGTAGGACTGGAGTTGGAAACAATACTTATTTTTCCTATCGACCAATCAGTACTGCGGTTTTATAATTTTGTATGTGAGACGACGAATGATTGGTGTTCCGATAACCGATAACCTTTGCTAACCTTTCCTTCACTTTACGCGGTTTTGACACAAAGAAAATTTCCATCAGCTTCACGCTGAAGATGACAATTTTCGATATATTGTGGGGGTTTTCATAACCACAGTTAATTTATTGATATAGCCAGGTATGCCATTGAATTTCGTGTTGCCCTGTTTATGCCCATTTAACTGAAAACTAGTATCGCCAGTTCTCGACAACACAGATTGACAGCTGTCAAATGTACGATCATTTCCTGTGCCTTTTGTTTACAGTCTATTGGCACATATATATGTTGGTACCTACCAAAATGGAACAGCGAAGGCTTGATCATTATAGCAGCTGCTTGGATACCGTCCCTCCTATAATATGTATTTCTATATTTGAAAGGTTATTGCTATTGTCATATAATTTCGTGGTTTTACCATAGTTGATAGTTATCACCTATGCATCCCGGTGTAACATAAGATAATAATATCTTCTACACTCCGTTGTAGAATGATCTGTCTGTATTGTTCGTCCGTCCGTCTGCAACTGTGTCTGTTTTCTGTATTGTATGTTATGTGTATTGTTCTGTGATGGGTGTCACATTGTTGTCTTTTGTATCTTGCAGGCACCCTCTATTTTCATCATATATATATATATACATATATATATATCATCGAACAACCATCAACATAAACTCATAAACCATATACGGAGTTTATTGTATTTATGACCCCTGTGTCATTGGAGACCCCAGTAAGGATCGAACTCACGACCCCTGGTTTACAATAATAATGCTACCAAACATGATTCCACTGGATACTCTCCATTCTTCTTAATGTTTGGTAGACACCCCCGTCTTGCAGTGGATGCATATTTAGGCCTACAAAGTAGAAGTAAAACAAGATCAGGAATTGATACAATTAACTTACTCCATCCATAAAAGACACCAAAGGGAAAGAAATACAAACATTAGCGACCAGACCATAATGGAAACCTAAACAAAGGAAGGCCATATGGACAGTTACTTTCCCACAAAATGGCCATATGGCCATCCAAAATTAAAAGACACAAGTGATACACACAGTAAGTAACAAACAACAACATAAATACATCGCCACGGAAGAGCCGCCTTGGAACGGTCAGTGGAAGATTTCCACTGGGGGGCAAAGCCCAGCTCAGCCAGATTCTTCAAGGGAACACTATGTTTCCAAATTGAAGAAGCGACTGAACTTTGCTTATAAGGTCGCTGCAAGGGAAGCTGAAAAGAGTGCCAACCGCAATAAATCAAATTATGATTTAAAAGTAAGAGAAGCAACTCTAGATATAGGGGACCATGTTCTAATTAGAAATGTTGGATTGCGGGGCAAGCATAAATTGGCAGACAAGTGGGATAAACACCCGTATGTTGTCAATGGTATACCCGATAAAAATGTGCCTGTGTTTACTGTTCAGAGAGAATCAGGTGATTCAACAGTGAAAACATTACACAGGAACACGCTGTTACCATTTTCAGTCATACTGGGTATATCAGAGACAAATGTAGAGCCAACTCAAAATGTAAGTCCCGAAACTAAGAAAGTTACAACCAGAAGACAGAAAGCTGTATCCATTTCTGACTCTGATCCTGATTCAGAATCAGATGAATCAGACTATGTCCCGAGATACATTCCTCCCCATAGGAGGAATTGGAGAATTAATTTACCTATTGGTGTTTCATCTCGTGATAGTGATGAAAGGTCTATTACAATCAATTATTCTTCTTACCAAGATTCATACGGTAGTGCAGTTATTAGACCATCAGCAGCCATAGGTAGAAGTCAGTTAGACACGACAATTAGTCAGGAGTCTGATCCATTAGTTAGTCATGGCCATCAATCTTCTATAGGTAGACCTATGGATCAGTCTGAACAGTCACTTGTAGGTACAGAGCAGGCAGAACAAGATATAAGACCCCGTAGATCAGGTAGAACTCGTCAGCCACCAGATAGATACGGTGATTGGTTGATGAATCAACAGTCTGTCCAGGAATGGTTTGTTTAATTTTCTTATACTGTTTTTATCAAATCCCATACCTTTTAATTTTCAATACAGGGGAGAATGTCATATTAGTAAATTGTTCTCTGTTTTTGTCTCCTTGCTTTGATTTTGTATTGAACATATCCTGACCAAATTTTAAATGCTGAGTTTCAGATATATGTACTGCTGAATTTATGAGCATAAATTCTCATATATGTTGTGAAACAAGTTGATTGTCTCGCTTTCATATATATAAAAAGATCAATACTGATTTGCTGTCAGTAATGAATTTTGTTTCAGTGTTGGCATATAAAATTGTATCTGATTTGGATAGCTTTCCAATATCAGCAATCCAGTTTTCAGGATGCCAGCGATTAATAAGCATGTCTGTGATAAAGTACTATTCTGAATTTGTTTGTTTGAAGCTCAGCTATAACTCAGCTATCATTATTCAATGTAAATATATTTGAATGTTTCAAAATGTCAGGAGCCATTTTTTCAAAGCAGGGGAGAATGTCACAGAGGTCGCTTTTCCAGTACCGGTAAATATATATCAACGGTATTTCGTAGGACTGGAGTTGGAAACTATACTTATTTTTCCTATCGACCAATCAGTGCTGCGGTTTTATAATTTTGTATGTGAGACGACGGATAATTGGTGTTCCGATAGCCGATAACCTTTTCTTACCTTTCCTTCACTTTACGCGGTTTTGACACAAAGAAAATTTCCATCAGCTTCACGCTGAAGATGACAATTTTCGATATATTGTGGTGGTTTTCATAACCACAGTTAATTTATTGATATAGCCAGGTATGCCATTGAATTTCGTGTTGCCCTGTTTATGCCCATTTAACTGAAAACTAGTATCGCCAGTTCTCGACAACACAGATTGACAGCTGTCAAATGTACGATCATTTCCTGTGTCTTTTGTTTACAGTCTATTGGCACATATATATGTTGGTACCTACCAAAATGGAACAGCGAAGGCTTGATCATTATAGCAGCTGCTTCGATACTGTCCCTCCTATAATATGTATTTCTATATTTGAAAGGTTATTGCTATTGTCATATAATTTCGTTGTTTTACCTTAGTTGATAGTTATCACCTATGCATCCCGGTGTAACATAAGATTATAATATCTTCTACACTCCGTTGTAGAATGATCTGTCTGTATTGTTCGTCCGTCCGTCTGCAACTGTGTCTGTTATCTGTATTGTATGTTATGTGTATTGTTCTGTGTTGGGTGTCACGTTGTCTTTTGTATGTTGCAGGCACCCTCTATTTTCATCATATATATATATATCATCGAACAACCATCAACATAAACGCATAAACCATATACGGAGTTATTGTATTTATGACCCCTGTGTCAAGTGTCAGTGCTTATTAGTCGGTAGTTGAGACCCCTTGTTTATCTACAGGTACAGTGTAGCAGCTGCCGGCGGAAATCTGTTTCGCCTATGCGTCTGACGGCGAATCGATCTTGACGTACTGACGTCGGTCTTCAACTACGTCGACGTCCACTAGCGTCTTCTGTATATAGTAAGATGTCACTCCAATAGACGATAGATCACACACATGTGACACCCAAAAATCAGAGTCAACGTCATCCGCTTTCCGAACAGCTTCTAACTGTCCAGGGACACACTTACGGTCCTTTAATGCAAACTGTTGCAATACGCTCTCACTAGAACAAATTTCAGTTTCTTCTTTTCTAGACAGGACCTTACATTACACATCAAAAGTTTGATCCTGAACATGTGGTTTCTATCCGCACCGGTGTGAGGGTGGTGCACAGGATCGACGTGGCCGGACTGGTAACAAGACGTCACGGTTGATTGATTTAACCTTTTTAGCTTAAGGGCATGGTGTAATCATGCAATCGTTTGGTTTCAGAATCAAAGCACTGAGAGTGTGGGGTGTAGGTTGGAGTTATAGGCCTGGGCTGAGATTTAAATTGTTTCATTTAACTCTGAAATTCCAAACAAATAGTGTAGACTTTGATAAGAAGACGCGTTCGGCAGCGTCTGATCTTGGTCTACACTGTTTGCCAAGCTCACCCTATGATTTCGGGATAACCCTCTTCCGTCTTATGGAATACCCCGATCTCAATGCGGCTATTTTCTGCAAGACAAATAGTTATTCTGACAAGTCAGTGATAGGCACGTAGACATTAGCACTGAAGGGCTTTTCTTATTATCAACTTCTGGTCGAATGCCAAACAATCAACCCAAACATAGCCACGTCGTTTGTCAGTGTTTGGTACATGTAAGTGTTATCTGTAAAATCTGCACATGAATCAAATGTTGGATCTGGCAAACAATGTAAACTCAGTTCAAAAGCCACACATCACGGTACACGTTTTTGCATTAGTTACTAACATCTTAAGTTTAAACGAATCAGTCCAAGTTCCCGTTTATGACTAGCCTGCATTTAGAGGCAATCGGCATGTGTGTTGTCAGTGCTTTTATTTATTCATTGCCTTGGGTTTCTGGATTGCACTCTTCAATCACTGAAGTTGGGCTCGTCCATTCTGCTAAATATATGGTACCTAGAATTATATCACAGGACCTACACTAAGTATCTCTACCATATTCCAGGGTCGGGCTCATCGGAGTCTAACTGTTGGTTTTCTTTTGCTCCAGCATTTCAGTGGTTTCTTGCTGTCGAGTCCTCACCGTTGTCTCACCTCTGTGGTTCTTAGATTTCTGTGTTCACGGAGATGTTGCACTGATGAGTTAGGAGGCCTTCATGCGGACTGAACAAATTATTTGTCTAAATCGCGACGGAAGTAAGGGCGAGGATTGTGGCCACGTAAAATCGATTTAAGCCCCCCAGTGGAAATCTTCCACTGACCGTTCCAAGGCGGCTCTTCTGTGGCGATTTATTTATGTTGTTGTTTGTTACTTACTGTGTGTATCACTTGTGTCTTTTAATTTTGGATGGCCATATGGCCATTTTGTGGGAAAGTAACTGTCCATATGGCCTTCCTTTGTTTAGGTTTCCATTATGGTCTGGTCACTTAATGTTTGTATTTCTTTCCCTTTGGTGTCTTTTATGGATGGAGTAAGTTAATTGTATCAATTCCTGATCTTTGTTTTACTTCTACTTTGAAAGGGACAGCCTTTCTTTTCAATTTCTCCAAGTCAATATACACCTGAGTTGTAACTGACCTAAACCTGACCTCGAAAGTCAGAAAGAAACCCCATAAATATTCTTGTGTACAGCTGACCTGGTCCAACAGCAGGCTGGTATTTAAGGATCAAATATTGACAGCACTGATAGAAAACAGTGTAAAACCTAGGCAGACTGCTAAACAGACGCCGCATTGATCTGGGTATACAGTCCGTTCGCCAAACCCGTCGCATGATGCAGCTGATTCATATGAAATGCTGAATCGTAAAGTCGTCTGCTTCAAAAGTTTGCATTACACTTACAGGATAACTAGTACGCTTGTACAATTTTGATTACTGCGCCAAACCGGACTACATTTTGTGCGGACTCATATTTCTATGGCGGTCAAAGCCGGAAGAAAAAACCGGAATTACTTAAAACGTGCAGCACAGCAAGAATAGACAGATGGAATCTGTCATTAATTATGCCACTTAGAACATCACTTCGTAGTACGCAGCGTATAACCGCAGAATTTGGATTAAAATGAATATATACATGTAACAGGCTATGGTTTATAAACTGGCATGTTATCAAGACTAAATCAAGGGCAGTTTGGCTGTGCCAAAGTATGACGTCACAAATCTCAAAGTTGTATTAGCTAATTTTAAAAACTTCGTTTCAACTTAAATTTCTTAAAACTTTATTTATATTATCAAATAATGTCAATACCAGTAAGAAGTGCATTATGTGAAGATTCTTTAACAGTGATTAAAAATGATACACTTATCTACAGCCGGCCTCGGAGGCTCAGTCAGATGCGCAGCTGACTGGTGATCAGGAGGACGCGGGTTCGATACCTGCCGGGTCGGCAACATTCTTTCGTGGTGATTGATCATGTAGTCTTTTATACGGTCATGCTCTCCCTTCCGCTGATTCAAGAAGGGCAGTTGTCAGTGCCTGGCGAAAGAATGTGCACTGTACTGGCTGACCGCTTACGTGTAAGCCTGTCGCCCAGGACACGTGTGGCTAGGTAAACTGACCGGCTCAGGAATGACCTAAAAAAAAAAAAAAAAAAAAAAAAAACTCTTATCTACGGTGGCTTATTAGGAGCATGGGTCGTGTGGATCTATTTATTTTCTATCAATTTCATGTCAAATGCGATATTTCCATTATTAATAAAGGAAACAGTGCATTTTATACGAGATTATAGCCTATTATATGGGCAAGCAGCATGCCGAGAATCGTGTACACGTATGGTATGATTGCTAACAAATAGGATAAAAGGTATAACCGATATTTTTCAAAAAGAAGGCTTTCATTTGTTTCAATTTTCAAGCAAGTAAATGCAATAATAAAGTGTTTCTTATGATGAAAAAAATAGTAATTGTTAGGGCTGGCTAATCGGAGCTGAAATGATACTCGATTATCATTGCTATCATTGCGATCGATAACCGATTAGTAATCGCTGAAGATTTGGTCATAATTTTACCTGTCTGGCTTTCTGTCTGAGCATGACTCTTACCATATGTTGCACTTTACCATATGTACCGGTATATTTGAACAGACAGGCCTGAGCAAACAGTGTAGACCCAGATGAGACGCCGCAATGCGGCGTCTCATCAGGGTCTGCACTTTTCGCCACTCATCCAGCTATTTTAGGCATAACTTTGAGTAGTAAATTGTACCCATCAAGTAATCGATAAAAAGCATATCAGAAATGATAATCATTTTTGGGGAATGTATCGATCGATTAATCGATTTATACGGTTAATCGTGTCAGCCTTATTTTTTGTTTTATTGTTTCAAAACTATCACCATGAACTTACAAAAAAGGTAATATTTGCAATCCATGTTTTAACATTTCTTAGAAAGAAAAAAAATCTTCAAATAATATCATCGTATCTTCCTTCTTAAGAACGATTGTGATGTGATTGCACTCATTTATTGTACAAAGAATTCAAAATAGAAGTGGAGGCAATGATCAGGAATCGATACAATTAACACAGCTCCCACCGAAAGAAACACAAACATGAAACAACAGAAACTAATGGAAACATTGATAGCGGAAAGCCAAAAGGACAGTTACTTTCCCACAAAATGGCCACTTGGCTAACCAAAATAAAATAAACACACGAAAACAAACCATAACAAAACCAAACCGCGACAGAAGAACCGCCTTGGAACGGTCAGCGAAACGAATTCCACTGGGGGCTTATATCGAGTTTACGTGGCCACAATTCTCGCCCTTACTTCCGTCGCGATTTAGACATCCGCATGAAGAATAGAAGTAATTGATACAATTAACCCACAGCTCCCATCAGAGACACCAAAGGGAAAGAAACACAAACATGAAGCTACAGACCCTAAGGGAAACACCAACAGCGGAAAGCCAAAAGAACATTTACTTTCCCACAAAATGGCCAAAATAAAATAATATAAGCGACACAAACACCCAAAGACAAACCATAACAAAAATAAACCGCGACAGAAGAACCGCCTTGGAACTGTCAGCGGAAACGAATTCCACTGGGAACTTAAATCGATTTTACGTGGCCACAATCCTCGCCTTACTTCCTTCGCGATTAAGACAGATAATTTGTTCAGCCCGCATGAAGGCCTCCTAACTCATCAGTGCAACATCTCCGTGAACACAAATAATCAAAGAACCACAGAGGTGAGACAACGGTGAGGACTCGACAGCAAGAAACCACTGAAATGCTGGAGCAAAAGAAAACCAACTCCCATGGGCCCGACCAGAGACAGATCAAAAGCCCATCCAGTGTTTTTGTTAAAACTAGTCTAACCTGAGCCGCTCACAAAAAATATGACCTCCTCAGGAGGATAGATAGATAGATAGATAGATAGATAGATAGATAGATAGATAGATAGATAGATAGATAGATAGATAGATAGATAGATAGATAGATATGACTTTCCATGGGCATAGGGATTCCATTTTTTGTCCAGCTAAGGACGGCTAACCTTATTCATGTCATCCTTGCAAATTACAAAAAAAGATTGTTCACATACAATCTAAACCTCTTAAAAAGTGTTACATTCGTTACAAAACACAACTTATCTAAAAACTTCTATTACCCACCCTACTGTTGTGTCACCACTGAACTCCTCTTCCTATACCGGACGGCTGGAAATACCGGCTTTTAGCCGAGGAAAATTCGTTTTCTAAAATACGAAATTACAAACGCATCTTTTTCGTTAAAACGAATAGTCTATAAAAATCTTAATTTTTTAAGAGCGTGTGTTGTCCTTTTCGATTTTTTTTGATTTCCGAATAAGAAAACGTAAACAAAAATAAATGACATAATATGTGACGTCACGCAATTGAGTTAACAGAGTACAAACATTGCAGGCAGTGCTGTGAAAAATCTAGTGATGGCACTTTGAAAGCATTGTCGATTACAAACTGTAGATAAATGATTCATCTATCGAGTACTTATGGTTATATCAAGTAGACATGGTAAGATTTAATGTTCCACACAGTCGTCTATGTTTTTTTCTCGATTTGTCAGGTGGGTGGGGTTTCAGACCCGGCTCGCTACGCTCGCCAGATGCACAAATAGGGCGTTTAGTCTTCTTGATCAGCCGATTTATTGCATTGATGTAACGTCAGACGCCCGTGATTAAACGGATGAAAGAAAAATACAACTTATTCTACTGGACATAAACTTGGAGAGAACGTGTTGCTATCTGTAATCCCACAGTTTAGCTGTTTCATCACTGAAACCCTTTGTTTCTTCCCTTTTTATCAAGAATTTTAGAAGGCTATTTCCGTGTGCGGGTCAGAATCTTCGCTGTGTGCTATATTAACGCCCGGTGACCTAATGTGTCTTCCTGCAGAAATGGAAGGGATCCTTCTTCCCTCGGACCATTACATCTAATTGGTGTGGGCGGTGGACTAATTAACATACTATAGGTCCTAATGAATGAATGTCATTGATGTGTGTCTTCCTGCAGAAATGGAAGGTGTCCTTCTTCCCTCGGACCATTTCATCTAATTGGTGTGAGCGGTGGACTAATTTACATACTATAGGTCGTAATGAATGAATGTCATTGATGTGTCACCAGTAACGATGTGGATTTTAATTGTTATTGGAATGATGTATACTATTTTATGCCTCGGTCACAAATTCGGCGTACCCGGCCGAGATATACTAGACGTGCAAGATTTTTGCGGGGAAGCATCGGCGTATACGCCGGTCAGAAATTGGCCGGTGCACTGCAGGTTACCGGCCGTACGTCGGCCGTATACCTGGCGATTGTTACTAGCCGGCCGAGCATCGGTCGATGTTCCGCAGATGTCCGCCCAGTTCACGGCCGGGTCTACGACGTCGGTTCGAGTTCTGCTTGACATGTATTCGATGTGCCACCGACCTAGAAGTCGGTGAGAATTCGGTGAGAATTTTAAGTACGAGTTAAAATTTCACCGGGCCCCTCCCGACCACCACCGACCCCCAACATCCGGCGGGACGCCGGCCGGACTCCAGCCCGATTTCACCCCCAAATCAGTCGCCAAGTAGTCGGACGGGGCTCGAATAGTGATTTGTGACCGTGGCTTGAGTGGGTACGCCGGCTAATTTGATTCTTCACTGAGCGAACATGTTCGATGACTTCTTGTGTCTGATCGCGGATCATATATATTTCGGTGGTGCAATCGCATATTTGCACAATACATCACACAGTTTTTCTATCACGTAAGGTATCGCATTGGCATAATTATAAACGCTCTAGTCTGTATATTTGATTTTTGGTGCGTAGCTCTTGCAGCGTAGCTCCAGTGAAATGAGAAGTGATTTCGGCACTACTTTCGGTGTTACTGCGTAGGACCCAATCACCAGTGAGAACATAGTACCCCGTGTTAACATAGTAGATTATTACGCCATGCGGTATCTTCTTATAGACTACTTCACAGACCACCTATTTCAAACGGAATAGATGAATATTTTTAATAGATGAACTGTGTAGCAGTCTAATCTTTTTATAGTTCAGTTCATATAACCCAGTTTACAGTCCATTTGTACCATAAAATCCCAAACCTGGCAACTGGCAAACAGGAAAAACCCAGATGAGATACCACAGAACGCGGAGTCTCACTATGACCTACACTGCATACTTACAAAAAGGTTCAGCCAATTTTGCCAAATATTTCGTGGAAGACACAACCTGACATCTCTGAGTTTAAAATGAACCCATTCCATACTGATGTGTGTGGTTGGTTTAAACTTTATTTTATTTGCATAATACATAGTAAATATACAAAACGGTATAGAATACGATTATAAAACAATCACTGTACAAATGGGATTCAGAGAAAAGTCAAGTGACTTATTCGAATCTGTATCCCAAGTGTTTGCAATACTATTGTGTGTACAATCATATTGTAATTGTCATTCAATAATTGTGAAATTAATCACACTTTTATAACTGAGTAAACATAAATATAGTAGATAGTTGGTAGGGGCTCCACTGGGAGTGGAACATAAAGCCATTTTTGTAATAGTTAAAAAGTCAATATATTATGGACAACATTCAGCAATAAACCTGTAAAAAGCTGGAATTCATGCTGTTCGATATATGTCCGACGTGTTTTGTTTGTATGGTTTTGAGGTTTAACGTCCCCGTCAACACTGTAAAGGTCATTTTGGAGACGTTGCTTCCTATTTCGTGGGACTTTTACCCGACGTTGAGACGAAATGACATCTCAAGCCCTGTGGCCCAATGAAACCAACAGGGTTTAACAGCATGGACGGTCCGACTCGCACCGCTTTGCCTGGGCAGGCTTAGATCCACTAAGCGGTTTACCAGTACTCGTGTGCGGGTCGGATTTAGCTCTGCGTGGAAGCATCGTGCAGCCCATATATTTCTTCAAGCCCCATTGGGCGGGGGCCATATGTCCGAAATGTGTGTGTGTATGTTTGTGTGTGTGTGTGTGTGTCCGCATTTAAAAGTAGCGCATCTAAATTTACCTTACCGTACTTTATGCCATATAAACGCTTGTGGTCAAAACTAATTAATTTTAAAGACAGTTCGAACGTATAAACAGTCGAACGAGCTAACAAAAGCGTTTAGATTTTAGAATGTAATCTTGCACCGCTAAAAAGATGTCTTCGTTTTGATCCTCAGTACTACCATATAAGAAATTATTTAGTGTTGGTTTACAATATATCGATATAAGGTTGATGATTCCATTCGTTTAAAATGGGTTAAAAGTACGCAGTGTGGGTCGATAATGTATTACCAAAAAAGACAGTTGGAATGAGTTTGGACAGGTGCACGGCAAGGCTTATATTGTAAGCAGTAAAATTTGCAGTTTAGACACAGATGAGACGCCACTTGTTGTAGTGTCTGATTTGTCCCTAAAAAGGCTGCTAGACATATACTCAGAGTATGGGTTAATGGGGGGGGGGGCAATGTTACTTTGTTTAAAGCGACCTGTCTGCGTCCTAGGCATGTGCCCATAAATAAAGCAAATTATCAGCTCAGACGCAAGTTCGATACCTGTCGGGTTCGGCAACATTCTTTCCAGGAGATTGATCGTGAAATCTGTTCCACGGTGATTCTATTCCTTTCGCTGATTCAAGAAGGGCAGTTGTTGGTTTCCGGTAAAAGACTGTGCACTGTGCTGTATTGACAATATCTAACCAAAGAAATTGCCTTAATGCCAGCTCATTTCATAAATGGCATCGTCGAGGCAATTTATTTTTATATAATAATAACGGAGTATAATTTCTAAACCTCTTCAAATATTCCTATGGATTAACATTGACAATAACTAACCCAAGAAACTGTCGTATGCAAGATCACTTCATAAATGGTCTCGCCGATGCAATTAATATTTAGAAAAATGTTAACAGAGTATAATGTTCAAACCTCTCTGATTAGTCCGATCATTTTTGGCATTCGGATTGATATTGACAATACCTAATCCATGAGGCTGTTTTATGCAAGATTACTTTATGAATGGCCTCGCCGAGGCAAAATAATATAAAAAATGAATACGGAGTATAACATCTAAACCCGGCTTTGTTCATTTTCGGTATACAGGTTGATATTGGCAATACATAACCCGCAAAATTGCCTTATGCCAAATTACTTTATAAACGGCCTCGCCTAGGCAAACTGAAAAATTATTTCGAAGTGTAACATATTCTATTTGGAATATTTTGACAACTGTTAGCATGCAGAAAGATAATGTACAGATCTAACCAACGAGATTCCTGAATGCCCAATTTCTTTATTTTAGCCTCGGCAAGGTAAAAAATTCACCCACTGACACGGTCGTATAACTTTCAAACCGACGGGTATATTTTTATAATGTTTTGCATGCAGATGTAAATTGACAAGATCAAGCTAATGATATTGTCTAATGCCAAATAGCTATATAAACAGTCTCACCGAGGCAATTTTTAAAGACTGATTACGGATGTATATCTTATAAACTGCTGAGAAAATTATGATAATTTTTCACATGAGGATAATCATCATCAAGACGTAACCAAGGAGAATGTCTGTTGCAAGATAAATAACCTCCCCAAGGTAATTTTTCAAAAACTGATTACATAAAATAACTTAAAAGCCGCCAAACGATTGCGCAAGCCGCAGTTATTGCACGAACTATAGCTCAGCAGAAATCTTCAAGTAAACTGTAGAACTGCATGAATACTGTATTGCTCAAAAACAATGATTGTAGGTACTTGATAAAACTGCCTCGTCAAGGCGGTTCAATCAAGTCCCCGCAATCAATGTTTTGAGCAGAGATAAGAATATATCACAATTTTGTATCTTAAAATTTCCATTTTTTTCCCGAACAATTGACAGTGTATTTGTACAGGCGTGTTTCGTGATGGTTGTTGCAGGGTCTACACCTTAGCGTGAGGTAATTTCAATATAGGTCTTGTTGCTTTAACACGACTTCTGGTCCAGAATAGCTTCAAACAGCTATGTTCATTGGATCAATATGAGCCTTGTTCAATCATAAGAATCCTGCGCATCCCCGCAGAGCTTATTCTGTTAACCTTACCGCTACCTGTGTAAACCGCTTAGAGATAAAAATGCCTCCAATATGCATGTATTCCGCCACTCTACGCTGCTTATCGGTGAGTGACGTCACAGTTCCCATATCATTGAAGAGCGTGTTAAGATTAATGTTTATTTAATAATAATATTAATAATAATAATAATATAATAATCGACCTTATTTATAGAGGGTAACACATTTAGTAAACTAGTACTAATCTTCCATTTGGCCCTCAATTTCTTTGCATTGCGCTTTTATTTTCTGGAAACAAATACATTAATATGGCGTATTGTATAGCATTCGGGTGCACTAGTAAACATTCAAAAGGATGTGGGATTCATTTCTTTGCATTTCCAAGTGATCCTAAACATTTCCATGCAGCACAGGCACTCAAGGGCTGTCGGCATCGCGCTACATAAACCACAATCACACCTGCGGCAAAACAAAATCATAAGAAACTTCCAAGCGGGTACATAACGTTGAAATGACTTCGTAGCAACTTTTATGCAACGTCGCATCGACGTTGATACGTCATTTCAACATTGTGTTCCTTCTGCTACACGCTACATAAACCACAATCACACCTGCGGCAAAACACGAGTCCTTTGCCTAAGAAACTTCCAAGCGGGTACATAACGTTGAAATGACTTCGTATCAACGTTTATGCGACGTCGCATCGACGTTGATACGTCATTTTAACGTTGTGCACCTTCTGCTACACGCTACATAAACCACAATCACACCTACGGCAAAACAAAAGCATACGTGCCTATGAGTTCTTTGCATAAGAAACTTCCAAGTGGGTACATTACGTTGAAATGACTTCGTATCAACGTTTATGCGACGTCGCATCTACGTTGATACGTCGTTTTAACGTTGTGTACCGTCTGGATCAGGACTTGTGACCAATTATCTCTCAACTGTTATTTTGTCTTACTAAAGTAAATAAATGTTAAACGTATAGATCGATGACTGTTTACTGAACACTACGTCATATGGACTATTCCATCGGAAACCGTTATGTAGGGGTTACCGACATTTCCCTCGGTTAATTCACAAACTCTTTGCTTTATATTATTCTGATATGACATCGTTGCAAAAAATATGATGTGGCGGTATTGGTTAGATGCATAAACTTAACGACCTACTTCCCGAAGGTCGTAGTTTCGAATCTCAAATTTTGAATAACATTTTTATTTTTCGTTCTTTTTTTTCCTTTAATACACAGTTTTATGCAGCCTGTGGCAAGAAATGTTCAAGCCTGAGCTTTTGGAACTTTGCAAACGAAATAAACCAGCTCCTCCTAATCGAGTTGACCAGCTTTTGAAGAGACACGGGCACACAATGCTGAAGCTTTCACCATACCATCCTGATCTGATTGCCAAAAAGATAATATGGGGAATTTGAAAGGTTATGTTGGCCAATGAAATTTTCAGCTTCGCGTGGCAGATATAAAGACTCTGATCGAAGAAGGCATTGGAAGCATTGTTGAAAAAGAATGGTCTGCTTGCTTAACACATGTCGAAAAGGCTGAACAGGACTATTATTTTGTTTGATTTGAGGTTTAACGTCCCCGTCAACACTGCATTGGTCATTTTGGAGACGCTTCTTCCAATATTGTGGGACTTTTACCTGACATTGAGGTGAAATGACATCCCAAGCCCTGTCGCCCAATGAAACCAATAGGGTTGATAAGCATGGACGGGCCGACTCGCACTGCTTTGCCTGGGCAGGCTTAGGAGGCCTTCATGCGGACTGAACAAATTATTTGTCTTAACCGCGACGGAAGTAAGGGCGAGGATTGTGGCCACGTAAAATCGATTTAAGCCCCCCCCCCCCCCCCCCCCCAGTGGAATTCGTTTCCGCTGACCGTTCCAAGGCGGTTATTCTGTCGCGGTTTGTTTTTGTTATGCTTTGTCTTTGGGTGTTTGTGTCACTTATATTATTTTATTTTGTTTAGCCTATTGGCCATTTTGTGGGAAAGTAACTGTCATTTTGGCTTTCCACTGTTGGTGTTTCCATTGGAGTCTGTTGTTTCATGTTTGTGTTTCTTTCCCTTGGGTGTCTTTGATGGGAGCTGTGGGTTAATTGTATCGATTCCAGATCATTGTCTCCACTTCTAGTTTTAGATCCTCTAAGCAGTTTACCAGTACTCGTGCGGTTGGTTTCAGCTCTGCGTGGAAGCATCGTGCAGCCCATCTTCAAGCCCCAATGGGCGGGGGCCTGAACAGGACAATTGTAAAAGTGACATCGCTGTTGAAATGGAACGAATCATTAACCACATGGACTCTGACAGTGACGTTTGAGATTAAAGAGATTGCTTCTGAGGGTGATGAATCTGCCGACAATGCCGAACAATCAAAACTGTTTTTGTAATACAATTTCGAAATATGAAATTCTAAAATTATGAAATTCAAGTTAATATGAATCGCTAAAATTTGGAAATAATGAATTACATACTAATATTAAAAACAAAAACAAAACAAACAAACAACAAAAAAATAAACAGGAACAACATAATACGGAAAAAAAGAAAAAAAAAGTTTTAAAATAATTACACCGACCGAGTGTATTTTCCACCCCTCGCCCTAACCACCCCGAGGACTTCAATGATTCTGAGCTGCAACTATAACCACTCGGCTATTTGTTATTCACGAGCCATTTTGCGCACAGTAAACCTACTTTCAAAACGATGCCTACCATCAAATTATTGCGTAAGGTATTTGTTTTAAGTTTTCAGTTCTTCTCGACAATTTTGTCATATTCTTTATTTTCTATCTTTTATAATTCACACAATGTGTTCCATTGTTGCGCATGAGAATGAGTTTCAGCTTTTATTTGAGAAGTTTGCATTCACTGGTGACATTGTCATCCCTAGATAACGGTATTAGATGGACCGGTCCGTGTGACGTAATGTTCAGTAAACATTCATCGACCTATAATAATACTTGAAAAGAATACATAATAGATGCGGACCTTACACATCGTTACGGTCAAAAGTATTTTTCTAAATACGTTGCATTAATCAAATCAACATTTTGGTGCAACAAAGAAGGCAGTGCCACACTGACCAGTTTGTATCTTGCATCCTCTGTTCCCCAATAAGGCCATCCCCATTACTGTCTGAATAGGAGTCCTCAGACACGCTATTTTCCTCGTCCTGCTGCAACTCGGCGGGCTCAAACATGTATGGCTGTATTTCTGGTATCAGTTTTGTTTGTTTGATTTGAGGTTTAACGTCCCCGTCAACACTGCAAAGGTCATTTGGAGACGTTGCTTCCAATTTTGTGGGACTTTTACCCGACATTGAGATGAAATGACATCTCAAGCCCTGTCGCCCAATGAAACCAGTAGGGTTTATAAGACTCGGCACCGCTTTGCCTGGGCAGCCTTAGATCCTCTAAGCGGTTTACCAGTACTCGTGTGCGGGTCGGTTTCAGCTCTGCGTGGAAGCATCATGCAGCCCATATATTTCCTCAAGCCCCTATGGGCGGGGGTACAATGGAAGGAGTTTCAAGTTCGCTTGCATTTGGTTCCATTTTTTTTTTCTTCTTTTCTTTGTTTTCTGGCCGAATTGATACACGTGCGTTTGTTTACTATAGCTTAGTCTTTAGAAAATGGTAAGTCTGGCGTCACTACACCACGTGACTCGGCAGCTGATTAATTATCGGAATTTTCTCACGCGCACTACACTAGCAGACAAATCTACATGTTTACCTGGCTACTGTGTATTTATTACGCTCCAAATAAATCTCGGAATTTCATCAGCAGGTTGTGTTAATTGGCGATTTTTAGATGTTATTGATTTGAGAATAATTTCTCGTTTCCTTTAAAATACCAATCAGTCGCTTTTGCCTACATTAACGCTATCAAATTATCAAAGCTACGCTCCATCAGCACTCTCAGTGCTTTGATTATCTTGATTTGCTGGGTTCATCAGCCATCTAATCCTACATTTAGTCATTAGATTCCATCAATAATTTTGGTAAGCCTGAAGAAAGTTATTTCTGTTATAAGCAGTGGTTGACCTTATAATGATCTTACTTATTTACGTGAAGGACATGCAAATAAACGTTTAACTCTCTCTGTCAATCAGACTTTCTACGAGAACTCGGCCGCTAGGAAACCTAGAAATTAACTGAAATCAGATCAACCTGTGTATACGCTCAGACTGATCCGAGTCTTAACTATTCTATATAGATCTTGAACTGTCCACAAAAGTGCACGTGATGGCTCTTTATAGACTTTGTGGTGCACAACAGTCTCCAAGGCTTGCTGGTAACAGATGTCATCTGGTTGGATGTGCTGGCCCCTAGTTCATGGGAAATCTTATTTGGTTCATTAATGCTTGACTGATCAGATTTCTGTCGTTCCTTAACACATGTATGCCTAGCCAATCTTTTCTGGGACATTGGAAAACAGTGCAGACCCAGATCAGACGCCGCAGAACGGGTCTACATTATTTGCTTAAAGAACATTGTTTTTTTTTTCTTTGTAAAATTTGCCACAAACATAAACAAACCAGACACCCCAACACTTGGAAATGGACCACTCCAAACTTACTAGGATGAAGATTCCATTGTCATATTTGGGTTAAACCGGTTCATGTTGGTGGAGTTTCTTCTAATTGCTCAGTAATTATTTAAGGTAATAAACCTCTTTTAAAATCAGTTGCAAGTTCTTGAAATCAGCAATGGTTAAGCGTAATAGTAAAAGACTCAACCCTTTTTGTACCAAATGGAATCTTCCTCCTTATATAAAGCACGAGTCAATTTCAAAATTTAGGGGTGTCAGGTTGTGTTTTCTTCAAAACTGATTAGGAAAATGCCTGATTTTTTTGCAAACAGTGTAGGCCCTCTTCTGCGGCGTCTGATCTGGGCCTGCACTGTTTGCCAGTGTACCCGTTTTGGGGGTTCTGGTACTAAATGGGTTAATGTTTAGCCAGTGTTCCATATTCGCTATCAAACAACACAGTCATTTACAAGTGTCGATTGTAAGGCCTCAGGGGACAGTTTCGCATTTGAGGGTGGACGTTTTTCAAAATATTATAGTAGTAAGGTCAATAATGGCATGGTTGCTCATAGAAATTGTGATATGTGGATATTGTTTTGCAAATGTGGGCTTGTTTGCTGAGTATCTGTACTTTCATGAAATGGAATACGAAACTTTCACTCCAGCTGTCTGGATGCTGTACAAGTTCAAGGTGCAGCGGCATATCTGAATTCACGACGGTAGCTTTGGTACTAAAAAGTGGCTTTTTTTCAAAGGGGATGCCCGAAAAAGTTTACTGGTTGTGGTATACTTTTCTGTCTATTTCTTTGCATGTGACTGAATGTACATGACATTTCAACAGGTGTCAAGTACTGGTGTTTTGGGAGTAAATTCACAGGATCTGTCAAAGTGAGGTGGAGTCATGCTTTTTGTATGTAAACATAGTGGGTGGGATAAGTGGAATGATGCTGCGGTCAGCCTATGTAAACAGAGAAGAGTTTCTTTGGTATTCTGTTTTGATTTTGTGCGTGCATTGAGCACTTTGAAACCAGATCAGAAGATATCGATTTCTCCAGGAGTTGTCGATAACGATTCAAAAAGTTAGTGTGGCGCGGAGAAAAGTGCTACGATTAACTGCCCCCTGATGCCTAAAGCTGTTGTGGGAAAAGCTAACATTGGTTGCATATTCGCTTAAGCTATGTAGTACAATTTATGAGTTGCTAAGGCTCCTCTGCTCATAAAGACTTAGAGCGATTGTGCTAAACATCATGTAGATAAAGACCGTCTGATGGGTAGCCTTTCTTTGTTTGATACGAGGTTTAACGACCCCGTCAACACTGTATAGGTCATTTTGGAGACGTTTCTTCCAAGTTTGTGGGACTTTTACCCGACATTGAGATGAAATGACATCTCGAGCCCTGTCGCCCAATGAAACCAATAGGGTAAGCATGGACGGACCGACTCGCACCGCTTTGCCTGGGAAGGCTTAGATCCTCTAAGCGGTTTACCAGTACTCGTGTGCGGTCAGTTTCAGCTCTGCGTGGAAGCCCATTTATTTCTTTAAGCCCCAATGGGTGGGGGCCGCTGATGGGTAGCCTTAAAACGCAATTTAGAGGTGTTATACTTTCTGGTCCTTTGGGATCATTGAGTTCATTTTGAATCATTTTGAAAATGGAGTTCTGCTTAAGCCGGTGCTAGAGGGCGTGACCGGTTTTGCACATTTCAGTACGGGTCATGAAGAGACTGAATAAAACCTAGTCTGCTATTTTCGTTTGTTTGGTGTATTCTTTGCTTCCAAAATTTCCAACTATTTACAACTTATTTCTGAAGTGTGTTACTTATTTTTCTAATTTAAGCTCAAACATAGTTAGCTGGTATTCGTCTCAATTTAGCACATTACGATATTACACCCGTGCTACTTAGTGCATTTTTCACATCTCCAAAATGGATACTTTTCTGATGAAAATCCTTGATCTTTTTGGTATAAATGTTCAAAACATAGGTTGTGGGTACTCGTTAGAACCGCCTCACTGAGGCGGTTCTAACGAGTACCCACAACCTATGTCTTGGAGCAGAAAAAAGAAAAATAATGTATACGCAGTTTTCTCTATATAAAGTGGGGTTTAGGGGGTCTTCATTTCACGGACTTGTTCATGTTTTAATGTCATTTTGTAGCCTTGAATAAAAAAAGAACCACACCAAACGGGTCGCGACAAACTAAAATTAGTTTCTTAGAGCATGCGAACGATTCAAATCATTACGAAAACACGCCTATTTAAAAACATTGTTACCTTTATCGCCGAAAAAAAATGAAAATTTTAAGATGAAATATTGTGGTCTTTTTCTTATTTCTGCTCAGATTGTGGATTTTAGAGCAGAAATTAGAAAAATAAGGTTATCCCCTGTAAACCCCAGTAAAGCCGATAGTATATCGCAGACTATACTGTCGCAAGTTTTGAACGTCACGTTACATACGCAGGTCCATTAGAAGTTTCTAATTTCTGCTCAAACACATAGACTGAGGGTACTTGATACATGTAGAACCGCCTCAACGATTCTAACATGTGCCAAAAATATATGTTTCAGCAGACATCACGAAAACACGCCTGCTATGATTTTGACCACATCGAACCCAACTTTTATATAGTAAAACTGGGGTTAGCAGGGGTATGCATTATTTTTCTTAGTTCTGCTCAAAAACATAGATTGTGGGTACTCGTTAGAACCGCTTCGTCGAGGCGGTTCTAACGGGTATCCACAATCCATGCTTTTAGCAGAAATAAGAAAAATATTAAAATTTTTCATCTGATAATTTTCATTTTTCGGTGGTAAAATTTACAATGTATTTGTACAGGCGTGTTTTCGTGATGAATATGTAAAAGAATGTTTTATCCGAAGAAAAATAGCGCCCCGCCCATCTGGGCTTGGAGAAATACATTGGGCTGCATCATGATTCCACGCCGAAGTGCAACCGACCGACCGCATAAGAGAATTAATAAACCCCCATTACGCCATCACACCCGTGCGACATAGTGCATTTTTCCACATTTCCAAAAAGGCTACTTTTCTGATGAAAATCAGTGATATTTGTCTTATTTTTACTGAAAATATAGGTTATGGGTACTTGTTAGAACCGCCTCATTGAGGCGGTTCTAACGAGTACCCACAACCTATGTCTTGGAGCAGAAATAAGGAAAATAATGTATACCCCGATAAACCCCAGTTTTCTCTGTATAAAGTGGGGTGTAAGGGGGTGTTTATTTCACGGACTTGTTAGCGTAATGAGAGAGGTTAAGCCTGCCAGATTGCAAGTCGGACCGCCCATGCATACACACCATATCTGTTTGAGGTGTCAGTCTATCTCAATGTCGGGTAAAATTGAAAGTCATGTCTCCAAAATGACATATATAGAGTTGATTGGTGGAAGGGGGGGGGGGGGGTCGTTAAGACTCAAATCAAACAAACATAGGCACGGACTACCCCTGCACTGTACTCATAGTAGAACAGAACAGAACAGAACAAGAACTTTATTTTGTAAATCAATCTCAGGCCACTCACAGGTGGCATAAGAGAAAAAAACCAGTGCTTCAGCTGAAGTGCACGACCCGCCGGATGCTTTTAGCTTTATGAGTGTTACCATATATGGGTATGGCGGCCATTTTGGTCATGTGACCTGGACATAAAACGGTTCCCCCAATTAATGCGCCTTATCGTAAGAGGCAAAAATATATCTTATACTTTAGTACTGTATTCTGAATCGTTTGCAGGATAAAATCCAACACAAAAGCATATGTGTCAAAGTTTGACCTAGGCACAAAGAAGGTCAAGGTCAACCCAGGGTCACCATTTTAGCAATTTATGATGGGCCTACGTTCCAGATGCTATTTATCAAGTTTCGTGGAAATCTGCACAGTGGTTCTGGAGAAGACTATTTTTGAAGGGTTTTTACCAAATATTGCTTGGCGGCCATTTTGGTCATGTGACCTGGACCCCATGAGGAAATTTTGGTTTCCCCCATCCCGTAGAGGCTCCATATGAAATTTGACTTCAATCGGCCCAACGATTTCCGAGGAGAAGCAGTTCGAAAATTTTCACATTTTTCGCCTCGGCGAGGCTGTACTAAATGGAATGTAATATTTCGCAAGTTCATTGATAAGATCTCATTGATATTTATCAGTATGCCAAAAATTGTTTAAATATTCCAAGCAGTTAAGTCACTATCACCAATTTTCACAAACGGATTACGGACGGACATATAGACAGACCATATATGGCTTGGCGGTCATTTTGGTCATGTGTCCTGGACCCCATGAGCAATATTTGGTTTCCCCCATCCCATAGAGGCTCCATATGAAATTTGATTTCAATCGGCCCAACGGTTTCCGAGGAGAAGCAGTTCGAAAATTTTCACATTTTTCGCCTCGGCGAAGCTATACTAAATGGAATGTAATATTTCGCAAGTTAATTGGTTAGATCTCATTGATATCTATCAGTATGCCAAAAATTGTTTAAATATTCCAAGCGGTTAAGTCACTTTCACCATTTTCACAAACGGGTTACGGACGGACAGACAGACAAACCATATATGGCTTGGCGGCCATTTTGGTCATGTGACCTTGACCCCATGAGCAAATTTTGGTTTCACCCATCCCATAGAGGTTCCATATGAAATTTGACTTCAATCGGCCCAACGGTTTCCGAGGAGAAGCAGTTCGAAAATTTTCACATTTTTCGCCTCGGCGAGGCTATACTAAATGGAATGTAATATTTCGTAAGTTCATTGGTTAGATCTCATTGATATCTATCAGTATGCCAAAAATTGTTTAAATATTCCAAGCGGTTAAGTCACTATCACCAATTTTCACAAACGGGTTACAGACGGACCCAAAGAAGGTCAAGGTCAACCCAGGGTCACCATTTTAGCAATTTATGATAGGCCTACATCCCAGATGCTATTTATCAAGTTTCGTGGAAATCTGCCCAGTGGTTCTGGAGATGACTATTTTTGAAGGGTTTTTACCATATATGCCTTGGCGGCCATTTTGGTCATGTGACCTGGACCCCATGAGCAAATTTTGGTTTCCCTATCCCATAGAGGCTCCATATGAAATTTGACTTCAATCGGCCCAACGGTTTCCGAGGAGAAGCAGTTCAAAAATGTTCGAAAATTTTCACATTTTTCGCCTCGGCGAGGCTATACTAAATGGAATGTAATATTTCGTAAGTTCATTGGTTAGATCTCATTGATATCTATCAGTATGCCAAAAATTGTTTAAATATTCCAAGCGGTTAAGTCACTATCACCAATTTTCACAAACGGGTTACGGACGGACAGACAGAACGACAGATTGACAGACTGACAGAATGACAGAATGACAGAATGACACGGTGATTTTAGGGCACTCTTAGAAAAAACCGACTTCAGTCGGTTGCTTTTTCTGCGGGTCGTGCAATTTGACATAATATATCAACAGAAAATAACATGGCTGCAACAAGCATCAGACTGTAATTAAACGTGCATGTGTTCATAGCGACATTGTACAAGTTCGGGGCAGAGTGTACATTCTCAGTGTGCGCACATCGTGTGCACGGCATCGCGTTGGCGTAGATGCAACGTCGTTGCAACGACGATGATGCGACGCCGCTCAAACATGTGGTGCTCGCTGTGGTTGGTTTTTAAACTTTCAACAGTATATGATACCCAGGAATATGGACTGTTTGTAATATTAAATTATTTGTTTGCACCATCACTGAGCCAAGAATATATCGTCCACATCTGATTTTACTAACTATTTTTTTCATGATTTCATTGATGTATCTGGCCAGATTCAGTAATACATGCGATCGGTTGTTTGGGGTTGAGTACCATGCGACATGCCAGCAAGTCCTTTTAATGAACACCCCGGTAAATACATTTGAGCCAGCGCATGACAAAACCTACAATAAGACATGTGCGCCCAACGAAGACTCAGATCAGCCTGCGCATCCGCGCAGTCTGATCAGAGTCTTCGTTGTGCGCTCTAAGGATAGCTAAGGGCCCAATGTCCTTCATGCAGCAAGAGAAGTCTCTTGTTAGACTTTATGGATGCGTAGGCTAAACTGAGTCATCGGATGGCGCACATGTCTTATTGTAGGTTTTGTCGTGCGCTGGCTCATTTTATAAACCGGGTAATCCTTGGGAAACAAGGTCTGAAAATTGTGAAATACTTTTAAAACTCCACATTGGAACCAATACTCGCAAAGGACTAGACAGTACACTAGTAATGCCTATTTTGTATATAAAAGATGTGGTTTACTAACTCAGAGGGTATATATATTAACATACGTTCTTTTTTAATTTGGCTAAAACGCAGAGTGTGGGCACTAGACTAAGTTACAACCGACACCCCAAAGGGGTTCTCACGAGTCATCAAGAAAAACGCCTATACAAATACATTGTAAACTTTACCGCTGAAAAAAGCCCAAAAAAATTAAGATGAAAAATTGTGATACTTTTCTTATTTCTCTCAAAATATAGATTGTGGGTACTCGATGAGGCGGTTCTAACGATTACCCAAATCTATATTTTAGAGCAGAATTAAGAAAAATAAGGTTTACCCCTGTAAACCCCAGTTATATTATATAAAAGTGGGGTTCAAGGGGGTCAAAATTATATAGGCGTGTTTTCGTGATGTCCTTCAATATACTGAGCCTGCCCAGGCAAAGTGGTGCGAGTCGGACCGTCCATGCTTATAAACCCTAATGGTTTCATTGGGCTTGAGATGTCATTTCATCGCAATGTCAGGTCAAAGTCACACAAAATTGGAAGCAACGTCTCCAAAATGACCTATACAGTGTTGACGGGGACGTTAAACCTCAAATCAAACAAACAAACAATCTATATATTTGAAGAAGAATAAAGATGTCAACATGTTTTCATTCGTAAACCCTCTAAATCCATCTATTACAGCCTTTCTGTATGTACATTGATGTTGTAATGACTGATCGAGGTTCTGTAATATTTGAAGTGAACTCGATGTTATAAGAATCTTACTTGGTTGGGTGTGCGGGAGATGATAGAAAAATCCGCCCCGAAGGTAACTGTCCGGCATCACATGGCTTGCTGAGTGATGTTGGGACAGTGATCCCGAGGGACGAAATGTTTCTATCTACTCCTCAAACCCATGTCAGATTCTTTTTCCTGTTTGCCTTTCTTTAATGAGGGTACATAATTTCCTTGTCTTGTACGCAATAACAAATGGTCCTTGTTTCCAGTTTAACGGCCCAGTAAACACTATTTAAGCTATATCAACGCTGTCGATGTACCTGACTATACTTCCCGGACAGACGTATGTTAATTGGTTAATGAGTTAATGCACATTTATTTTTCTTGCCTAACAGATCACAACTGCCCTTCTTCAATCAGCGGAAGAGAAATACTGTAGAAACGAGTTCATGATTGAGCTTAACAGCCCGGTCAATTCTATTTCAGGTCATTTTTGAGCCGGTCAGTTTACTTATCCACGCTTTTCCTAGGCAGGCTTTAACGTAAGCGGTTAACCAGAACAGTACACATTCTTTCACCAGAAACTGACAACTGCTCTTCTTGAATCAGCGGAAGGCAGAAAATGACCATAGACAAAATTTCATGATCAATCTCCACGAAAGAATGTTGCCGACCCCGACAGCTATCGAACCCGGGTCTTCTGGTCACCAGTTTGTTTGTTTGATTTGAGGTTTAACGTCCCCGTCATCACTGTACAAGTCATTTTGGAGACGTTGCTTCAGATTTTGTGGGACTTTTACCCGACATTGAGATGAAATGACATCTCAAGCCCTGTCGCCCAATGAAACCAATAGGGTTTATTAGCATGGACGGTCCGCCTCGCACCGCGGTTCCTGGACAGGCTTAGATCTTCTAAACGGTTTACCAGTACTAGTGTGCGAGCCGGATTCAGCGTGGAAGCATCATGCAGCCCATATATTTCTTTAAGCCCATCCGACTGTTCTACCGAGGCCGGCCGATTTCATGATTAACCTATGCGAAGAATGTTGCAAGCCCGACAGGAACCCATTTGGATCTACACAGTTCACATAACTTTCTGTACCGAGTTACAGCGTTTAAATTGTAAATAGCAGTTTATATCTGTCATTCTACTCTGTCTATCATTACGAAAACACGCTTATTTACCCATTCAGTACCAGAAAGTCCTAAAGGGGTAGCTTTGCAAACAGTGCTGCCCCAGATCAGGGTCTACACTGTTTCCAAAAGTCAAGCCATGTCTCGAATAAATGTCCAAGAAACCAAAACCTTACACCCCTCAATTTCAAAATGAACTCCTGCCATATACAAGGAGGAAGACTCCATTTGGTACAAAAAGGGTTAAAACACATTGTAAATTTTACCCCTGAAAAAAAAAACGAAAATTTTCAGATAAAATTGTGATATTTTTCTTATTTCTGCTCTAAAATATTTATTGTGGGTCAACGTTAGAACTCACCCCTGAAAACCCACAGATTAACTGTACAAAAATGGGGTTCAAGGGGGTAAGAATTATAAAGGCGTGGGTTCGTGATGGTACGGCAAACATCCATGGCCAACTTTATCTGACATTTAATTTATTCGACCGTTCCTTGATAGTCACACTTCAAGTCAATATTGGATTGTCTCCCTTTGACTGAGGCCTATGGTATATACATGTTGTGAAATCTCAACTGTGTTATAATCCGGCTGTGTGTGAAATCATTTTCGCTTTTATGACCCTAGGGGATACTGAACGAGAATCGCTCATGCCAATTGATGTCTAGTTAATTTCTGACTGGCTGTTTTGGTGTGGCCTGAGTTTATCTCCAATAAAGTTCTGTTCTGTTCTGTCGTTACTAAAGTCTTAACGAGCGAGAGAATTACTCTTTTTTGTGAAACCGTTAAAAGTGAGCCATTTTTTTGTGCTTAACACAAAATAGTTTTGTTTCTCAAAAATTCAATTTTTGTGTGCTGGAATGAAATATTCTCTTTTATATATTAAAACAAGATGTGTTTGTGAAACACGAACATGTCCCCGGGCATGGTCATTTTTATTCAAAGTTGCTCACAGTTCAAGATGTTTGTGTGGGAAGCCCTTGATACAAGAAATTCACATGCAAAATATGAAAGCTCTATCTTAAACGGTTCAAAAGCTATGAACAATAATATTTTTTCTTTAAAGTAGGTCAAGGTCACAGGTCAAAAAAATTTGCATGAATGTAAAGTTCTTGTCACAAGGAACCTACATGCCAAATATTAAGGCTCTATCTTAAACGGTTCAAAAGTTATGGACAATTTTATTTTTTCTTTTAAGTAGGTCAAATGTCAAGGTCATGGTCCAAACATTTTGCATAAATGAAAAACCTTAATCACAGGGAACCTATATGCCAAATATGAAAGCTCTATCCCAAACGGTTCGAAAGTTATGACCAAAAATGTTTATTTTTTTTTAAGTAGGTAAAAGGTCAAGGTCACAGGTCAAAATTTTTGAATGAATGTAAAGCGCTTGTCACAAAGAACCTACATGCTAAATATGAAGGCTGTATCTCAAACGGTTCAAAAGTTATGACCAATGTTAAATTTTTCTTTTATGTAGGTCAAAGGTCAAGGTCACAGGTCAAATTTTTTTGTGTGAATGTAAAGCTCTTGTCAAGAGGAACCTACGTGCAAAATATGAAGGCTCTGTCTCAAACTGTTCAAAAGTTGACCAAAATGTTATTTTTATATTTTAAGTATGTCAAAGGTCAAGGTCAAGGTCACAGGTCATTTTTTGCATGGATGTAAAGCTTTTGTCACAAGGAACATACATTCTAAATATGAAGGCTGTATCTCAAACGGTTCAAAAGTTATGACCAATGTTAACTTTTTCTTTTATGTAGGTCAAAGGTCAAGGTCAAGGTCACAGGTCAAAATTTTTTGTGTGAATGTAAAGCTCTTGTCACAAGGAACATACATGCAAAATATGAAGGCTCTATCTCGAACCGTTCAAAAGTTATGACCAAAATGTGATTTTTTTATTTTAAGTAGGTCAAAGGTCAAGGTGAAGGTCACAGGTCAAATTTTTTTTCATGGATGTAAAGCTTTTGTCACAAGGAACATACATGCTAAATATGAAGGCTGTATCTCAAACGGTTCAAAAGTTATGACCAATGTTTACTTTTTCTTTTATGTAGGTCAAAGGTCAAATTTTTTTTTGTGTGAATGTAAAGCTCTTGTCACAAGGAACCTACATGCAAAATATGAAGGCTCTATCTCAAACCGTTCAAAAGTTATGACCTAAATGTGATTTTTTTATTTTAAGTAGGTCAAAGGTCAAGCTCAAGGTCAAAGGTCAAATTTTTTTGCATGAATGTAAAGCTTATGTCACAAGGAACATACATGCTAAATATGAAGGCTGTATCTCAAGTGGTTCAAAAGTTATGACCAATGTTATTTTTTTCTTTTAAGTAGGTCAAAGGTCAAGGTCACAGGTCAAATTTTTTTACATGAATGTGAAGGTCTTGTCACAAGGAACCTTCAGGCCAAATATGAAAGCTCTATCTCAAACGGTTCAAAAGTTATGGCCAACGTTAAAGTTGTCCACGTACAAACCAACAAACCAACAAACCCACAAACAGACAGGGCAAAAACAATATGTCCCCGCTATCGCTACCGGGGACATAAAAATAGAAGAAGAAACAAAAACCAACTTTAAAGCATGTAGGTGTCAGTTGAATTATTTTAAATGACATTGTTTAGAAATGCCACATATTCACAAGTCCATGTAATGAAAACCTCTTTAAACCCTACTTTACATATAGAGAAAACCGGGGTTTACAGGGATTTACATTTTCTTTTTTCTGCTCCAAGACCTAGGTTGTGAGAACTCGTTGATGAGGCGGTTCTATCTAACGAGCATCACGACCTATGATTGGAGTATAAGTAAAAGAAAATTGCCACACATTGATTTTGTTATATATTAATTTGTATAGAAACGCAACATCTTAAAAAGTTTGTGTTGTGAACACCCCACTTTATATTGAGAAAACTGGGATTTACAAGGTATTACAATTTCGTCTGATCTGAGTTTCCAGTCTCAGTGTCCATGTTTGGGCTCTCTCGTCCAAAACGCACTTGAATCGGCTTGACTATCATCATAATGTTAACAAGTTCATGTAATGAGCACCGCTCTCAATCCAAGGTTACATACATAAAACTTTTGCCCCAAACATATGTTGTGAGTACTCGTTAAAACCGCTATGAAGCGGTTCTAACAAGTACCCACGACAGGGTACTCGTTAGAACTTAACAAGCACCCACGACCTATGTGCAAAGAAGAAATGAAAATATGACCTAATTTCAATGCAAAAGTAACCGTTTTCTGGATGTGAAAGAATGTAACCACACGGATGTGAGTTATTATAAAGGTCACAATGATCTTTCAAGGAGATAATGCTTACTTTCACTGTTTAAAACTAACTGTGACTGATAAAGCGTTATGTTTTAATTACTCGTTATTTACCTGTAACCATTTTAATTATTTGTAATAACAATCAAATATTTAATCTGGAAAGAAAGAGTTTCATTGATTGTTTAAGTAAAGGAATAAGTTTATCAATACCGACAATAACTAAAAATAAATTAAATTATATTGGTCGGTTTATTAAAAGCATTCAAACAGGGAAAGTTCAAAGTAAACAGAATGTCTACACAGTCTCATCTGGACTTTGACTGTTCACATGAAGAATACAATCGAATCATATATGCATATGAACACGTCTGTAATCCCACGTAAAATAGAGAAAATGGGGTTAAAAGGGGTATACATTGTTTCAGGACATAGGTTGTAGGTTTTGTTTATTTGTTTGTTTGTTTGTTTGTTTGATTTGAGGTTTATCGTCCCCGTCAACACTGTAAAGGTCATTCTGGAGACGTTGCTTCAATTTGGTGGGACTTTTACCCGACATTGAGTAGAAATGACATCTCAAGCACTGCCGCCCAATGAAACCAATAGGGTTAATAAGCATGGACGGACCGACTCGCACCACTTTACCAGTACTTGTGTGCGGGCCGGATTCAGCTCTGCGTGGAAGCATCATGCAGCCCATATATTTCTTCAAGCCCCGATGGGCGGGGGCCGAATAGGTTGTAGGTACTTGGTAGACTCGCCTCAACCAGGCGATTCTAGCGATCACCCCCTACCGATTTTCTGCTTAAAGATATATGTTCCGCCCCCGCCCATCGGGGCTTGAAGAAATAGATGGACTGCATGATGCTTCCACGCAGGGCTGAAAACAAACGCACATGAGAACTGGTAAACTGCTTAGAGATTCTAAGCATGCCCAAGAAAAGTGATGCGAGTTGGATCGTTCATGCATATAAACCCTATTAGTGCAATTGGTGTCGCAGGGCTTGAGATGTCATGTCATCTCAATGTCGGGTAAAAGTCCCACAAAATTGGAAGCAACGTCTCGAATATGACCTATACAGTGTTGACGCGGACAAAACTTGTCGGGTAAAAGTTCCACAAAATTGGAAGCAACGCCTCCAATATGACCCATACAGTGTTGACGGGACAAACTACAGACACATGTTGTCAATGACGCGTTTCCAGGAATCACCCCATACCTTTTCTTCTCTACATGACATAGGTTGTGGGTACTCTATTGAACAGTTCTAGCAAATCCTGGATAATATGTATTTGTCTGTTGAAGCAATTAAATTAAATTTTAAAGCAACGGTTCTATGGATAACCCACAACCTATACATGGAAATGTGAAAGAAGCTACTATGTCAAACGGATGTATTCTCGTAACTTGGACCCAGTATACATGTATATTTCACGGCCCCGCCCATCGGGCTTGAAGTAATAGAATGGCTGCATGATGCTTCCACGCAGAGCTGAAACCGACCGCACACGAGTACTGGTAAACCGCTTAGAGGATCTAAGCCTGTCCATGCAAAGCGGTGCGAGTCGGACCTTCCATGCTTATAAATCCTATTGGTTTCATTGGGCGACAGGGTTTGAGATGTCATTTCATCTCATTGTCGGGTAAAAGTCCCACAAAATTGGAAGCAACGTCTCCAAAATGACCTTCACAGTGTTGACGGGGACGTTAAACCTCAAATCAAACAAACAAAACAAACATGTTTATTGGATCCAAGCTATAATAATAATAATAATAATAATAATAATAGATACTCATTATCTAAATATTACTTATTCTGCTTAGAACTTAATGCATATGAATAAAGTCATTCGATAAATTTTAATCTCTCCGGAAAGGTAATACAATATACATTGCGCGCGTGTCCATTAATCTTCAGGCTTGCCGGTATATGTCATAAAAAGCGATAAAATACCAGTGATGTTTCCCCCCTGAGTGAGCTGAAAAATATATGGGCATAAAACCGCCAAATTGATATGGTTCTACCTATGTTTTTGTGTAAAATCATACGGATCCCTGATTACCCGACTGTTTTGTATAAAGTTGGGTTTACACGCATATTCTTTTTCACAGGATCATGGTCAGAACACCAGAAAAGGGGTACACACCCTATCTTAAATAATTTAATAACTAAGAGAATTTCCTTATAACCATTACATTATACATAAATGAATAGGAAAATAAAATAACAATAATAAAATAATTATAATAAAATAAACACATAACGATAATACATCCGTGCGGCATCCTGCATTTTTGATATCTCAAAAACAGTTAATTTGCCAAAGTAACTCATCAATAGTTAAAACATAGTTTTTATATTCTCGTTAGAACCGCCTAATTGAGATGGCTCTGACGAGTACCCACAACCTATGTTTTGGAGAAGAAATGAAACAAAAAATGAATACCACAGTAAACCCCAGTTTTCTCTATAAAAGCAGTTTTTAATGAGGTGTTCTTTACAATCAAGATAATAATATTGACTACAAAACAATTAACAAAGGCATTAATGGCATCTTTACGTACCAGACTGAATTCACAATAGCATTTAAATAATCAAACGCATGTTACAAAAAGAAAGAAAAATAAAATAAAACAAACATTCTTGTGGTATTCCAGCAAAACAATTTGCGAACAATGAAATGTCAGATTAGCCTGTATCTGAGTAATTGGAATAAGATATATATAATAACAAAGTTAATTTTTAACGTTTTAGAAATTTCGTGACGAATTCACATGGGTTTCTTTCTTTCTTTGATTTGTAATCATAAAAACATACAACACAAAAAATGCAATCATAAATCTTATCATAAAGTCATATATCTAGCAATGTTTATTTACCTTTGCGTAGTAAGTATGAAGAATGTGCAAAAATCTAATAAGGTCATGAAAATCAATAATTATCGGAATAAATAAATAAATAAATAAATAAATAAATAAATAAATAAGACGCAGATCAGATACCGCATTCTTAGATTGATTTACATTCTAAGGAGATGCCCGGGCAAGATGTGTTGATTTCTCAGTCGATTGAAAATGATCCGCTTTGGGATTACACGCGTGTGTAGACGATAAAGCTTTTTCTGAATAAGCTCCAAATGTAATCGCAAAATGCCGTTATTAAATATTATTTTGAAATATTATAATTGCTATCAAAATGCACAATATTGTAAACACATTGCGTCTGATACATACGCCTTTTGCAATATTAACAGAAAGTGCAGATTTTAGCCGTTAAAGTAGGGTACTGTCGTTGTTTTTCCACAGTTTTGTATGCTTCATGTAAGGATTAAGGGTTGTTAATTTGAAAATTAAAGTGCCGACAGCTAATTAAATAAAACTTCCACTTATTTGATATCTTTATGAAGGAATTTAAATGGACAATTAGTTCAAAACGGAACATGTTTGTCAAATTGAAAAATAGATAAGTTATATTTGTTTAAAAATTGTTTTCCATTAAAGCGCCTGCCATTTCTAACAAGAGATTCTGTACAGGTAAGCCGAGGTGGTCAGCGCACAGTAAAAAGCTTAATCCTTTGCGCAAAAGGCATAAATATCAATAATAGTTGCGGATGCACCGCAGTTGTGTCCACATAAAAAGTAGTGCGAATCGTGCTAAAGTGTTCGTGGGAAAGTAATCGTCTTTTTGGCTTTCCGTTATTGTTGTGTCCATTTGGGTCTAGTTATTTCATTTTTGTGTTTCTTTCCCTTTGGTGTCTCTGATGGGAGCTGTGGGTTAATTGTATCGATTCTTGATCATTGCCTTCACTTCTATTTTATTTATCTGGATGCAGTCCAATGACATTTAACCCTTACTGTGCTTTCAGCAAACCTATATAGCACGGAAAAAATAACTGAGTGACTGGGAGGAGTCAGGACTTTTATAACGTTTCCTCGCGCATGGTTGAATATATGAACGGTGCCAGATGAAAGTGTAGATCAGTCTCCAGGTCCGCCCGTTTAAGCCCCTTTATGCAATGTACAAGGGATGTTCGAAAAGAATTGCTTATTGTCCTCTAGCTCGATATCCACGTGCGGCACGATCAAAACCAATAAATTCTTGTACAGGGCTATTCAATATCTACACAATGGTGTATACATGTACATGTTAGACGAAGTGTAAGACATAAATTTGCCATTTGAATACACGCAGTCATTGACAACCGCAGTAAAACTGGTTGGTCGACTAAAAAGATGTAATACGGGCTTGCATCAAAGCTTGCTCAAAACTTGGTTGTTCTTTGAAGAAGCTGATGACTGAAATTTCTACTGCTTGTGTGTCTTATGACACAGTTCGGCGATGGAAAAAGGAATTTGAGTCTGGTGTAGAGTCCACAAAAAATGCACCGAAATCAGGTAGGCCAAAATCTGCATCTCGTTAAGAAATCGTTTCCAAAATAAAGGAAATCATTGAAAGGGATGCCAGATTTACAGTTCGTGATATTGCACGAAAGGTAGTCATATCACTATCAACGGTTCACCTTATTTTGACAAAAGCATTACCGGAAAGTCCCACAAAGACGAAGTACTGAAGAAACTGAAAAAGCATTATTAGAAACAACGCCCTGCCACTGGTTTTTAAACATGTCCGCCTTCTACATGATAATGCAACCGCTCATACCTCCGCAATAGCTACGTTTTTTTTGGAGAAAGAAAAAGTAACCGGTTTGCCTCACCCCCGTATTCCCAAGACCTTAACCAATGTGATATCTTTTTGTTTCCGAAATTGAAAACAGTCCTTGCTGGGCGGAAATGCCAGTCCTGACAGGCACTTGGATCTCCCATTCATTAGTACCTTATTACTGTGCCCAAATCAGCGTACCGTGACTTTGCATTTCTAGCCACGGGGAGTACTTCGAGGACATGAAATGAGCACTTTTTGGCTTACTTGAAATTTGAAGTCTCCAGATAGAAATAAGCAATTCTTTTCGGATATCCCTCGTATATCATAATAGACCAACGGTGTATATGTGGTATACATATTTTCCTTATTTCTGCTCTAGGACACAACGACCACACACACCTGTTTAGAGAATCTATTTACATTGTGATAAAACTTTCTCACATTGATGGCCTCGAGTTTTCATACAGCCATTAGACAGCTTGTCTTACGACACGCCTCATATGAACTCTGGGCGAGCGTAATCGAGTGCTAGATTGCATTAAAAGAAGTTTATAGGGTTGGAATAGGAATCTTTCGGGACGTACATAAGAATTCTGTCGACATCCTGATCTTATTAATACTACTTTAAGGAAGTTTGCAGAAGTCTAAATTTATTGCAGGACGTTTGTGTTTGCGATTTTCTATTATTGCAAGAGATACTGAACATTTGTTCCGATTAAGAAACTATCAAGGGACAAGTCAGACAAGATATAATTAATTGATTAAATAGGTGAATCGTGCAAAGCACAGTTGAATCCCTTGATATTTCTATGGCAGACTGTTTGCTCTATTAAGAAAACAACTGTACGGGATAAAGTTACCTTTCACGAATCTATCCTACGGTGGTATATTAATCACATTCAATATGTGTTTTTTTTTTTTGGGGGGGGGGGGGGGATTTATTGGCGAGTCCTCGACATATTATCTCGAGCTTCCGACATAATATCTCCAGTGCTCAACAAATTATCTTGAGCGCTCGACATATTATTTCGAGCGCTCAACATATTATCTCGAAGGCCCGACATAATATCTCTAGCGATCAACATATTTTCTCGAGTGATCGACATATTGTTTCCAGCACTCGACCTAGTATCTCGAGAGCTTGACATAATATCTCGGGCGCTCGACATATTATTTTCAGCGCTTGATTTACATCTATTACATATTATCTCAAGCGCTGGACTTATTATCTCGAGGCTCAACATATTATTTCCAGCGCTCGACATAATACCTCGAAGGCCCGACATAATATCTCTAGCGATCAACATATTTTCTCGAGTGATCAACATATTGTTTCGAGCACTCGACCTAATATCTCGAGAGCTTGACATAATATCTCGGGCGCTCGACATATTATTTTTAGCGCTTGATATACATCTATTATTTCGAACACTCTACATATTATCTCAATCGCTGGAATTATTATCTCGAGCGCTCAACATATTATTTCGAGCGCTCAACAGATTACCACGATCGCTGGACATATTTTCTCGAGCACTCAAGATTTTGTCTCGAGCGCCCGATATAATATCGAGCGATCGACATATCATCTGGAACAGTCGACATGTTATGTCGAGCGCTCACCCAGGTAACATGAAACGTTATCACAATATTACTATTTGGTTGTATCTAGGTTTAATTGCAACACAACTTTGCACAACGTAACCATGACGTTTGCAATACGTGGCGGAACAGTTTTGTTGAAACCAAACATAAGCAAACGTTGTGGAGCGTTTGATTTTCAACATACAAAAACATATGTATATATAACATCTTAAATTCAAAACGCGTAAATGGATTCTTTGCAATGTTTCTTTGTCACATTATAGCTATAGATCTCTTGATAACGTTTTAACAAAGTTTCGATAAAACATCATTTAACGTGGGCTTTCATGCGCACTTTCGTAATCCATCTCTCTCTCTCTCTCTCTCTCTCTCTCTCTTGTGGGTAAAATTTAGTCTTGGTCAGTGAGTAATTTTTTAAAGGTTTTTCTGTTGAATATTGCGCATTAAACTTGTTGTAACTCACAATATTTAGTTGCTAAATGTCGAAAATTATTCAAATGAAACGCTAACTCTGTATGCTGTCTTTCCGCCAATATTCTTATTAACCGAAACAAAGAAGTCTGAAAAGCGCGTATAATTTGATTGCGTTTTCCTCGTGTCGAAACAAACGACATACAAGGTAATGCTCAATTAAAAAAATATGAAAACTTTCGGTTGTCACTTGTTGGTCTTAATCAATAAGAATGGTATAACCGTATATTTGCTTGACATTATGTACTGTCATTGGTTTTCGTGACTACACCAGTGTGCATGTCTATACTACGTGCTTTATTAACTTATGTTAGTTCTGTTCCAAATAAATCGATTTTGACAAAACCCTATATGTGAATGTACCTGTCACAGAACGCAAAATGAAATATCTAAATTATTACCAGACAACGTTTCATTTGCAGCCAATACCTGCATTTGATGAACCTTTTGATAGAGTAATTCATCACGAAAACCTTTAAAATTTTGATCCTCTTGAACCGCAGTTGTATATAGTAAAACTGGGGTTCGATGATTCGATCAATCAAATTTACCCCCTTTCCCGAACTATAGTTTAATGAAGCAAATCTTCTGATACAGAGGCCCCATTTTTAGTTACATCTATCTATTGTAGATGGGTTTGTTTCTTGCAAAATTTGTGAATAACGCGATGATTTGATTTTGAGATTGTAAATTATCATTTCGTGGACAGTGATGTTCCGCGTGCGCCATCCTATGGCGTTTATATTTCGCAATTAACTCGATTTGCCAGATTGTGTAGTCATGTAACTGACTTCAACAAAGGCAATAAATTGTTAACTGCTAAACTTCTTATTAGAGTTATCGGTACCATAAATTACGCAAAGCCTTTTCAAAATTTTATAGACATTTCAAAATTCAATATTGGGCTTAAATCTCTTCTGCAACAAGGTCTGTCGGAACCCGAATTTTATGGTGACTTATTATATAAATTAAAAAAATATATATAACCGCAATGACTTCAGCACCCGGTTTCGTGAAATCATTCTTCGATATAAAAAGATTGGGTACAACATATATGTTATACGACAGACTGCATGCATGGTAGTTAACCCAATCACGGTTGACAACTTTGCTTCCCTCTTAATTGCACGCCGGTGGGTCAGGCCTCAGATTCTATGACGGTTCCAGCGTAAAGGCTTACTGAGAATTAGAGAGATCAAATTCAATGTCATGTTGGTTGGTGCCTGATGCTCTGTCTCTTGTCGGGCCAATCGGAGTCTAACTGTTTCTTTTGTTTTGCTCCAGCATTTCAGTGGTTTCTTGCTGCCGAGTCCTCACCTTGTTTCATCTCTGTGCTTGTTTTGATTTTTAGTGTTCACGGATATGTTGCACTGATGAGGTAGGAGGCCTTCATGCGGACTGAACACATTATTTGCCTCAATCGCGACGGAAATAAGGGCGAGGGTTGTGGCCACGTAAAATCGATTTAAGACCCCCAAGTGGAATTCGTTTCACTGACCGTTCAAAGGCAGTTCTTCTGTCGCGATTTATATTTGTTATGGGTTGTCTTTGGGTGTTTGTGTCGCCTATATCATTTTGTTTTGGATAGCCGATTGATAATTTTGTGGGGAAGTAACTGTCCTTTTGACTTGCCGCTTTGATGTTTCCATTAGGGTCTGTTTATTTCATGTTTGTGTTTCTTTCCCTTTGGTGATTCTGATGGGAGCTGTTGGTTAATTGCATCGATGCTTGATCATTGCCTCCACTTCTATTTTACAGGGGTAAATCTTATTTTTTTTCTTATTTTTGCTCTTAAATATGGATTGTGGGTGCTCAATACAAAAAGAAACTAGAAATGGTGTTTGTAAAACACAATGCCCCCAACCTTTGCTTGTCCCTAGATGGCAAAATATTCAACAAATATTGTTAAAGACTAAAAAAACATACAACAAGAACTCCCCCGAAGGCTATGTCGCGCCTGTGGGGGCGCAAAGTCACCAAACCATGAAATCTAGGTCAAGGTCAAACATGGATGCCTGTATAAAAATTTCACTCCTAGTTGCAAGCATGTACCAAGTATCATCAATGAAACTCTTAAAAACAGACTCTTACATCAGGATGAAAGTTAGGGTTGTCACACTATTTTACAAAGTCAGTGAACCATAAAATGTAGGTCAAGGTCAGAAATGGATACTTGCATTGAAGTTTCAATTCCTAAATGCAAGCTTGTACCAAATACAATTAATAAAGCTCTAATAGATCTTGAGAAATGGACTCTTACATTAGATAGAAAGTCAGGGTGGTCGCAATAATTCACAAAGTCAGTGAACCATGAAATATGGGTCAAAGTCAAATATGGATGCTTGCGTTACACTTGCAATTCCTAGATGCAAGTTTGTACCAATTGTAATTTAAAAAGCTTTTATGGTTTTTGAGAAATGGACTCTTACATTAGGGTGAAAGTCAGGGTGGTCACAATAATTCACGAAGTCAGTGAACCATGAAATATAGGTCAAGGTCAGATATGGATGCTTGCGTTGAAGTCGCAATGCCTGGATGCAAGTTTGTACCAAGAATGATTAATGAAGCTCAAATAGTTCTCAACATATGGACATGCTGACAAGATTTTATTACAAAAAAACAAGGCAGCGCATGCGATACAAATCCCCTCACACAAGACAACTTCAAACACTGAAATGGCAAAAGTCCAACTTGCTTGAGATATTATCATATGCAACATTTGTGTAAAGTTTGTTTAAAAATCCATCCATAAATGTAGGTTCTAGAGTGATGACAATATTTCTCTAAAAATAGTCATAGGGACCTTGACTTGAGGCCATGGCCGCGAAGTAGATCTTGCTCAAGATATTATCATAAGCATCTTTTGTGTGAAGTTAGATTAAAATCATAAATGTAGGCAGTAGAGCAATGACAAAGTTTTTCTAAAAATAGCCATAGTGACATTGACCTTGAGGTCATGACCTAGAAAGTCAAAACAACTCCAGATATTACCATAAGAAACATTTGTGTGAAGTTCTATTAACATCCATCAATAAATGTAGGCACTAGAGCGATGACAAAGTTTTTTCTAAAAAAAGCCACAGTGACCTTGACCTTGAAAGTCAAAATAGCTCGAGATATTGTCATAAGGAACATTTGTGTGAAGTTATACTGAAATCGGTGAAGAAATGTAAGCGCTAGAGCCATGTCAAAGTTTTTCTAAAAATAGCCACAGTGACCTTGACCTTGAAAGTCAAACTCACTCGAGGTATTGTCATAAGGAACATTTGTGTGAAGTTATATTGAAATCAGTGAAGAAATGTAGTCGCTAGGGCGATGACAAAGTTTTTCTAAAAATAGCCACAGTGACATTGACCTTGAAAGTCGAAATCGCTCGAGATATTGTGTTAAGGAACATTTATGTGAAGTTATATTGAAATTGGTGAAGAAATGTAAGCGCTAGAGCGATGACAAAGTTTTTCTAAAAATAGCCACAGTGACCTTGACCTTGAAAGTGGAACTCGCTACAGATATTGTCATAAGGAACATTTGTGTGAATCGATTTTGAAATTGGTGAAAAAATGTAAGCGCTAGAGCAATGAAAAAGTTTTTCTAAAAATAGCCGCAGTGACCTTGACCTTGAAAGTTAAACTCTTTCGAGGTATTGTCATAAGGATCATTTATGTGAAGTTATATTAAAATCGGTGAAGAAATGTAGGCGCTGGAGCGATGACAAAGTTTTTCTAAAAATAGCCATTGTGACCTTGACCTTGAAAGTGGAACTCGCTAGAGATTTTGTTATAAGGAACATTTGTGTGAAGTTATATTGAAATCGGTGAAGAAATGTTGGCGCTAGAGCGATGACAAATTTTTTCTAAAAATAGCTACAGTTACCTTGATCTTGAGGTCATGACCTTGAAAGTCGAACTCGCTCAAGATATTGTCATAAGAAACATTTGTGTGAAGTAATAGTGAAATCAGTGAATAAATGTAGGCGCTAGAGCGATGGCAAAGTTTCTTAAAATAGCCACAGTGACCTTGACCTTGAGGTCATGATCTTGAAGTCGAACTCGCTGAGATATTGTCATAAGAAACATTTGTGTAAAGTTATATTGAAATCAGTGAAGAAATGTAGGCGCTAGAGCGATGACAAAGTTTTTCTTAATATAGCCACAGTGACCTTGACCTTGAGGTCATGACCTTGAAATCGATCTCGCTGAGATATTGTCATAAGAAACATTTGTGTGAAGTTATATTGAAATCAGTGAAGAAATGTAGGCGCTAGAGCGATGACAAAGTTTTTCTAAAATAGCCACAGTGACCTTGCCTTGAGGCAATCACCTTGAAAGTCGAACTCGCTCAAGATATTTTTATAAGGAACATTTGTGTGGAGTTATATTGAAATTGGTGAAGAAATGGAGGCGTTAGAGCGTTGACAAAGTTTTTCTAAAAATAGCCAGTGACCTTGACATTGAGGTCATGACCTTGAAAGTCGAACTCGCTCGAGATTTTTTTATATGGAACATTTGTGTGAAGTTATATTGAAATTGGTGGAGAAATGTAGGCGCTATAGCAATGATAAAGTTTTTCTAAAATAGCCACAGTTTTAGCATACATTACAATGGGCACAAATTACCAAAATGACAAAGGGCCATAACTCACAAAGTATTTTTCGGAATTTAGTCAAAAGTTAAACAGTTCATCTACTCATCACCACCAATATACTCACCAACTTTCAAGGCTCTAGCTCCAATACTTTTTGAGATATCTTGCTGACAAGATTTTATTAAAAAAAATTCAAAGGGCAATTACTCTTAAAAGGGGTATAATCTGGACGGGAAAAAAATACATGTCAGCTAATTTTCCATAAGGAATCCATATATGAAATTTCAAAACCCTAGCATGCACGGTTCAAAAGTTATGCTATGCATCACTTTTAGCATACATTACAATGGGCACAAATTACCAAAATGACAAAGGGCCATAACTCACAAAGTATTTTTCGGAATTTTGTCAAAAGTTAATCAGTATATCTACTCGTCACTTCCAATATATTCACAAACTTACAAGGCTCTAGCTTCAATAGTTTTTGAGATATCTTGCTGACAAGATTTTATTAAAAAAATTTCAAAGGTCAATAACTCTTAAAATGGGCATAATCCAGACAAAAAAAAATATATATGCGCCAGCTAATTTTCCATGAGGAATCCATATATGAAATTTCAAAACCCTAGCATACACGGTTCTAAAGTTATGCTATGCATCACTTTTAGCATACATTACAATGGGCACAAATTACCAAAATGACAAAGGGCCATAACTCACAAAGTATTTTCGGAATTTTGTCAAAAGTAAATCAGTTCATTTACTGATCACCACCAATATATTCACCAACTTTCAAGGCTCTAGCTCCAATAGTTTTTGAGATATCTTGCTGACAAGATTTTATTAAAAAAAAATTCAAAGGGCAATAACTCTTGAAGGGGGCATAATCCGGACGAGAAAAAAAATACGTGTCAGCTAATTTTCCATGAGGAATCCATATATGAAATTTCAAAACCCTAGCATACACGGTTCTTTAGTTATGCTATGCATCAAAAGCGTAACGGACGGACGAACGGACGAACAGACGAACGGACGAACGAACCAGAAGCAATATGCCCCTCCAACTTTTTCAAAGTTGGGGGCATAATGAAAGCAATGATCATGAATCGATACAATTAACCCACAGCTCCCGTCAAAGACGCCAAAGGGAAAGAAACACAAACATGAAACAACTAGACCCTAATGGAAACGCCAAAAAGGACAACTAAAGTGTGTTAAGAAAGTTCGTTCCACATTTCAAATTGTATTTTTAATATGTAAACAGACAGCTAGCACTGAACAATTTACACAGTCAATAACCAGAGGGTCCACCTTTATTCTTTATGACATTGTGATTTCTCTTGGGCATAGAGTGTATGAGAGAAGCAACATGTTGTGAAGGTATGGTCCTCCAGGCGTGCTGCAAACGTCGGCGTAACTGCGCCATAGTCGAGGGGCGGGGGTCTTTGTAAGCCTCGCGGTCCAGTATACTCCAAAGGTTCTCAATGCAATTAAGATCAGGCGAATTGCCAGGCCACATGTCTTTCTTGATAAAGTTCGGAAGGTTGTTGGTGCACCAGTTCTGTGTTGCTGCCGCCGTATGTTGGGTAGCCCCATCATGCATAAACACTGTCTGTCCGGGGTAGGGTACCAGTCTCCGTTGATCGATTCTCCCGTTAGATCTTGTACGCATCAGTGCTGGTTTAAGTTCTCTCTGTAGAATATTGTCCACATAATAATTTGATGTAACAGTTTTTCCGGTGGGAACAATATGGAGATGTGACAATCCATTTACACCCATGGCTCCCCATATCATAACCTTAGAACTCGACTTGACACAACTAACGTCAGGTACATTATCTGATTGAGACCCCCCCCCCCCCCCCCACACACACACACAGTGTCATCCTTGCGATTTGGAACATGGAACAAATATTTGGTAGATTCAGCACTGAAGATGTAGTTTTCACAGTCCTGGGCAGATAAATGCTCGTGCTCCTTGGCAAAGGCCAGCCTTTTGCTCCGCTGTGCCTTGGTCAGTAACTGATTTCGGGGCCGTTTAAAGGATTTCCATTCTTTCACCTTACGAATGTAGTTAAACACTGTAACATGGCTGATATTATGACCAGAGTTCTTAAGCTATTTGCTCAGCTTCCTAGTGGATCGCCCCCTCTTATACTTGATGCTCTCGATGGTTTTCTTTACCCCTCCCCTCACTTTCGTCGGACGTCCGGTTCGGCGCTTATCGGCCAGTCCCGTTTGTTCATCCCGCCGTTGTCGCCACTTTCGCACCCAGCGCTGACTCTTACACAAGTATTTCGACACATATCGAATGTCAAATCCAGCATCTAATAAAGCCAAAGCCTGTGCTCTTTCTTGCTCAGGAGACAGTTTTGTGACACCACCGTTTTTGGATAAAACAGCCGGCATTGCGAATCGTCTGCAGCGAACAGTTGTTTACAAAATCCGATAGCAACACAAAAGTGTCACGCACAAGGGAAACTACTGCATTTGTTTATAGCACATAAGTATAACTGCAACTGCCGTAAATTTGATGGCGATTGGAAAACCGTAATCAATTGAAATATCCCGGTAAACTGTGGAACGAACTTTCTTAACACCCTTTACTTTCCCACAAAATGGCCAATTGTTCTCAAAACAATTGCCAACAACCCCGGTTCTAATGTGCACCCACTATGTATTTTTTGAGCAGAAATAAAAAATATATCGCAGTTTTTCATCTTAAAATATATTTTTTTCGGCTCTAAAATTTACAATGTATGTGTATAGGCGTATTTTCGTAATGAATAGCCTGCGTAGGTCCCTTGCCAAGAACTAAGCCTGAATGCGAATATCTTTTGGCTATTATTTGTGCTTCCACACGTTATCCGGAAGCCCATCACAAAAACACGCCTATTCAATTTTGACCCCCTCATACCCCATTTTATATAGTAAAACTTGAGTTTAAGGGAGTATACATTAATTTCTCTTATCTCTGCTCAAAAGCAGAAATAAGAAAAATATCAGATTGTGGATACTCGATAGAACCGCCTCGTCGTGGCGGTTCTATCGAGTCCCCGCAATCTATGTTTTGAGCAGAAATAAGAAATATATCAGATTGTGGGTACTCGATAGAACCGCCTCGTCGAGGCGGTCCTATCGAGTCCCCGAAATCTATGTTTTGAGCAGAAATAAGAAAAATATCACAATTGTTCATCTTAAAATTTCTATTTTTTGGCCAAAAAAAATGGCAATGTATTTGTATAGGCGTGTTTTCGTTATGCATTCCACTTTGAAATATCAAAACTAAGACAATTGTTAAGGCTTTAGTTAAGTTTTTTTTTCACATTTGTTGGATTTCCCAAGTCTATTAAGTCAGACTAAGTTACAAAGTTTATGTCTGGAATCCTGAAAGTCATGGTGCCATTGAGAGATTCCATCAAACATTGTAAAGCATGATAAGACTTAATGCTTTGACACAAAGAAGAATTGGGATGATGGTATTCATTTGCTGCTATTTGCTGTTAGAGAATCCGTGCAAGAATCTCTTGGCTTTAGTCCATTTGAGTTAGTATTTTGCCACACTGTTCGTGGCTGTTTTGAAACTTCTGAAAGATAAATACATGTATTTCTCTCTAATGATGACACTTCGCTTAACTGAAGTATGTACTGCATTTGACAATTTGTAGCACGTCAGATTATCACTTTTATCATATATGTATAGACTTTCACGTCAAATCGGACATGTTTACTACAGAAAAGCGTCTACCGTTTACAGATGAAGAAACGGTAGACGCAGTGCATAAATGCCAATTCTGATGCATTTGCGTATGTAACGCAACGTTTGATTGGATAACGTCAAAAATTTGCAACAGTATATTTAGGGGATAACTGTATTCAAAATTGTCATTTGGGGAGGTAAATCGGCGGTTTCACGGTCGGAAATTTCGTTTTACGGCGACGCGTCAGAGGAGCCGTAAAACGGAATTTCCGACCCTAAAACCAACGATTTACCTCTCCAAATGACAATTCTGAATACAGTTATCCCCATTCTAATGCGCTTATTCGGCTGTTAAGTTATAAATTGTACTATTTTGCACACCGCGGCAAGCGCTGTGAGCTGCGTAAAACCAAATGCCAGCCAATGAAAAGCGAGGTTACCTGATCACGTCGGGTTTCCGACAGTATATCGCAGAATATACTGTCGCAAATTTTTGACGTTAGCCAATCATACGTCGCGTTACATACGCAAGTGCATTAGAATCCACGATATACTGTCGGTAATCCGACGTCACCACGTAACGTCGTTTTTCATTGGCTGACATTTTGTTTTACGCAGTTCTCAATGCCTGCCGCTTTGTGCAAAAACTAAACAACTGAATAAGTGCATTAAAATGTGGATAAACTGTATTGAAAATTGTCATTTGGAGCGGTAAATCGTTGGTTTTACGGTCGCAAATTCCGTTTTACGGCTCCGGTGACGCGTCGCCGTAAAACGAAATTTCCGACCGTAAAACCAACGATTTGCCTCCCAAAATGACAATTTTCAATACAGTTATCCCCTAAATAACACATGCACTTGTTAGGATTGTACTTTGAAATACTAGAATACATTCCACTTCTTTTTGAACGCATTGGTATATCTTCTTCCAAGGATGTGCGATTTGATAGGAGATAGTCTAATTCTAAGATTATTTTTAAACAAATTAGTATTGCCTGCTCCAATGAAATTAACGGAAGCGGCAGAATACAAATTTATAGGTCTGACCAATACCAACGGCAACATAGCCCTAAAGTTGTTAATACAATGGGGAATCCGTCCAGAATAAGCAAAATGTAACCTAAAAGGAGATATTGTAAGTTTAAATTTATATGTGATACTCGTGTATGTCGTGTCGCGATACCGTCAAATCTAAAACGATAGACATAAGGGTCATTAAGTTAAACAGTATACGAAAGAACTGAATGTAAATCCTTCAAATAGAAGGAGGGTATAACTAAAGCCCACAAAACAGTAATGCCTGCGAAAAGTCCATAGATATCAAACATAATAAGTTGTAATTTTCATATCTCAATGACCTTGGACCAAGGTCAACGAATGGCCTTGACCTTGAATACTCAGTAATTTCATGCGCTCATTAAGCTGACTGCGACTACCAATTTTCAGATGTAATAATTTCCCAGAAAAAAACATGTTTTCGTCTTTTACCACATACACAAATTTATGTGACCAAATTTGACCTTGAGCGCTCGAGATAATATGTTGACAGATCGAGATAATATGTTGAGCGCTCGAGATAACATGTTGAGCGCTCGAGATGACATATCTAGAGATCGAGATAACATGTCGAGCGATCGCGATAACATGTTGAGAGATAGAGATGATCAATTGAGCGCTCGAAATAACATATCGAACGCTCCAGATGATATGTCGATTGCTCTTGATAATATATCGAACGCTCGAGGTAATATTTTGAGCGCTCGTGATAACATGCCGAGCGATCGGGGTAACATGTCGAGAGATCGAGTTGATCAGTTGAGCGCTCGAGATAAAATATTGAGCGCCATAGATGACTTGTCGATCGCTCGTGATAATATGTTGAGCGCTCGAAATAATATGTCGATCGCTCGATATAATATTTTGAGCACTCGAGACATTATGTCGAACGCCCGAGATAATATCTCGAGCGCTCGACATAATATTTTCCAAAAAATATATTGAAAGTCCTTAATATACGTGGACTAGTTTACTATTTAGGAGTTCAGGGCATTCAATATATATACTGTTTTAAAAAATATACAGTAAAACTTCGATGGCTCGAACACCGATTGCTCGTTTACCATGGATGTGTCGAACCCATTCTTGAGCCCCTAGCGAAATCCTCTACATAAAAAATAGTTGGGGGTAATTAAGGAGATTTTAGTCTTTTATCTTGCAAATGTATGCTGTGTTTACTCATTAGAATCGCCTCGATGAGGCGATTCTAATGAGTACACACAGCATGCATTTTCATTATAGAACACCGAAAAGATGTCTAAAAGTATCTCGTTATGCCTCCTGACAGTAACCTCAGTGGCTCGAACTACCCCTGTCTCGAACAGATTTTCGAGGTCCCAAAGGTGTTCGAGCCATTGAAGTTCGACTGTATATTGAATGTCCTAAATATTCCACCGTTCTATCCAGTCAGTTCAACAAGGCCTTGTAATAAACACCCCTCTAAACCAACATTATATAGACAAAATTAGGGTTTACCAGGTTTTTTTTTATTATTTTCCCCAGTTTTGCTTAAATTATTTACTCTTGGTACTCTTTAGAACCGCCCCTATTAGACGTTTCTTACGAGCACCAACAATCAGTATTTGGACCGGACATCAAAATAAAACGTTCGAATTCTAGAGAATAAGAGAGACTTCATTTTAGCATTTAGCACACAGGTGTGTCAAGTTTTAAAGCGTAGAATTAGGGGAGAACTGTATTCAAAATTGTCATTTGGGGAGGTAAATCGGAGGTTTTACCGTAGGAAAATTCGTTTTATGGCGACGCGTTAGCGGAGCCGCCAAACGTAATTTGCGGCCGTAAAACCGACGATTTAACTCCCCAAATGACAATTTTCAATACAGTTATCCCCATTCTAATGCACTTATTCGTGTGTTTTGTTAAAAATTGTACTTCTTTGCACAGAGCGGTAAGCGCTGTGAGCTGCGAAAAACCAAATGACAGCCAATGAAAAGCGACGTTACGTGATGACGTGGGGTTTCCGACAGTATATCGCAGAATATACTGTCGCAATTTTTTGACGTTATCCAATCAGACGTTGCGTTACAGTACATACGCAAGTGCATTAGAATCTACAATATATCATAAGGAAAACACACCTATTCAAATACATTCTAAATTTTACCGACAAAAATTGAAAATTTTTCGATAAAAATCGTGATATTTTTTTATTAATTATGTTCAGAATACAGATTATTGGTACTCGTTAGAACCGCCTCGATAAGGCGGTTATAACGAGTACATGTACCCACAATCTATATTGTGGTTTGAAAATATTTATTTCCATCACGTGAACAAGTCCGTGAAATGAAGACCCCCCATACCCCATTTTATATAGAGAAAACGTAGGTTTACGGGGGGATACATTATTTTTCTCATTTTTACCCCAAGACATAGGTTGTGAGTACTCGTTAGAACCGCCTCAATGAGGCGGTTGTAACGAGCACCCTAGACCTATGTTTGCAGTATTTATAAGAAAAATACAAGTTATTTTCATCAGAAAAGTAGCCATTTTGGAGATGAGAAATATGCACTATGTCGCACGGGTGTGTTATCGTAATGTCTAGTACAAAATAGAAGGCAGTGATCATAATTATACAATTTTGTGAACAATCGAAAGGATAAGAACGAAAGCATTTCCGTTCCCATTACGAAACACGCCTATACAAACACATTGTTATCTTTATTGCCCAAAAAATGAAAATTTTAAGATGAAAAATTGTGATATTTTTCTTATTTCTGCTCTAAGCTATAGATTGTGGGTACGCGTTAGAACCGCCTCGCAGAAATAAGAAAAATAAGCTTTACCCCTGTAAACCCAAGTTTTACTATATTAAAGTGGGGTTCAAGGGGGTCAAAATTATATAGGCGTGTTATCGTGATGTTAATCCATATTTTAGAGCAGAAATAAGAAAAATAAGGTTTACGTCTGTAAACCCCAGTTTTACAATAAAAGTGGGGTTCAAGGGGGTCAAAATTTTATAGGTGTGTTTTCGTGATGTTGAAGAAAATAACCACACGGCTCCTGACACCTAAATCCGTGAGGCACATTGCAATATTAAAAAACAAAAAAAGGAAAAAGCAGATGTCGCAGACATAACGATAACACACCTATGCTAATCATAGAAAGACGAATGTCATAAATCTAAAACTAGAACTTTTTCAGATGAATATTTGTCCTTTTATCTGTAACAGTTCCAAACATAGATCGTGTTTTCGTGATGTTATCTATATTTTAGAGCAGAAATAAGACAAATAAGGATTACTCCTGTAAACCCCAGTTTTACTATATAAAAGTGGGGTTCAAGGGGGTCAAAATTATATAGGTGTGTTTTCGTGATGTTGAAGAAAATAACCGCATGGCACCTGACACCGGCTTCCGTGAGGCACATTGTAATATGAAAATAAAAAAAAAAAAAAAAAAAGCAGATGCCGCAGACATAACGATAACACACATGTGCTAATCATAGAAAGACGAATGTCATAAATCTAAAACTAGAACTTTTTTTTCAGATAAATAGTTTTCCTTTCATCTGTAACAGTTCCAAACATAGATCGTGTTTTCGTGATTTTAATCTATATTTTAGAGCAGAAATAAGACAAATATGGTTTACTTCTGTAAACCCCAGTTTTACTATAAAAAGTGGGGTTCAAGGGGGTCAAAATTATATTGGTGTGTTTTCGTGATGTTGAAGAAAATAACCACACGGCACCTGACACCGGCTTCCGTGAGGCACAATGCAATATTAAAAACAACAACAACAACAAAGCAGATGCCGCAGACATAACGATAACACACCTGTGATAATCATGGAAAGACGAATTTCATAAATCTAAAACTAGATCTTTTTTCAGATGAATATTTTTCCTTTCATCTGTAACAGTTCCAAACATAGATCGTGCATTACGAAAACACGCCTAAACAAGTACATTGTAAGTTTTACCGCCGAAAAAAAAACGAAAATTTTAAGGTGAAAAATGGTGATATTTTTCAAATTTCTGCTCAAAATATAGCTTCTGGGTACTCGTAAGACGGTTCTGACGAGTACCCACAATCTATATTTTAGAGCAGAAATAAGAAAAATAAGCTTTACTCCCTGTAAACCACAGATTTACTATATAAAAGTGGGGTTCAAGGGGATCAAAATTATATAGGCGTGTTTTCGTGGTGGATGCGTTTTAGAGTTAAAACAGTACGCGGCATTATGAATTTTTTTTACATTTCATAAATGGCTACTATTGATGGTGAAAATTGCTGGAAAACATAGTTTGTAGGTGCTCATTAGAACCGCTTCATTGAGGCGATTATAACGAGTATTCAGAACCTATGTAGGGTGCTCGTTAGAACCGCCGTATTGAGGCGATTCTAACGAGTATCCAGAATCAGAAAGAACATAAATAATGTCAACTTCGGTAAACCCAAGTTTTCTCATATAAAGCAGGGTTTAGGGGTGTTCCTATCGACGACTTTTTCACATGATGCTGCCTTTTTGAGTACCCGCTATTTGATATCGAGAACAAAAGTATATATTATACCCCTGTAAACGTCACTTATCACCACATACAGTGGGCTTATAGGGGAGTTCCGCACATGGCCTTGTTAACATTATGGGTAAACCACGTAAAAGTGAAAAAAAAAAAAAAAAAAAAAAAAAAAAACATTAGTTTGAAAAACCGCCCTTTTTCTCTGGGACGAATTGTAAATTCATTCTGTCCTTTACAGTATTTTTCACATCTGTTTTTGTCGCTGATTTTGGAATAGAAATGTATTGCTAATATGATTTACTGGTTGACCATCTAAGTTGATTCGTCTGAAGCTGTATGTCTATATGCGAGTCTGTAAATGACAAATGACCTTAATAACTCATATATGCCTAGCGGCCCTTTTCTAAACATTGGCAAACAGTGCAGACTCAGATCAGACGCCGCAGTACGCGGCGTCTGATCTGAGTCTACAATGTTTGCTTAAAGAACATTCATTTTTTTGTAAAATTTTCCACAAACAAAAACAAAACTGACACCCTTATAAATGGAACTGGACCACTCAAAACTTTTCAGGTGGAAGATTCAATTGTCATGTATGTGAGAAATCACTATTGTCTGTGGATGACTTAACACTGCTGGATATACGAACTTATTGCTTCTTGGCGTAAGTGTCTGGACACCATCAGTTAGTGCTGGTTCATTTTTTATTAATTTATTGGTGCTGTTTGCACCCTACCATCGATAATAAATCAAATCATAGTGCATTGTGCTGTCGGAAGGAAAACGTTTTTCGTCTGTATATAACACATATCAAACATGATGAATAATCTGTTTTCGTTATTTTCTAGTAGCAAAGGTGCAGACACGCCTATGTCATCCGCCCACTTTAGTTTGAGGGCGCTACTTAGCTAACACAATCCACATTACGACAAAGTAGAGGCGGTTTCTAACGAGTACCCACAACCTTTGTATTGGAGCAGAAATAAGAGAAGCAATGAATACTCCCGTAAACCCCAGTTTTCTCTATATGAAGTGGCGGTTAGGGGTGTTCATTTCACGGGCTTGTTCACGTGATGCCGTTGTATCTATATCTAAAAAATCAAGACTTTGTTTGTCTGTGTACGTTACGAAAACTCGCCTATACAAATACAGTAACATTCCTGTATTAAGATGACCTTTGGGACTGTCCACTTTTGTACAGTCCCAAAGGTGGTCTTTGACCAGAGGACATTGTGCACAGAAAACATGAAGAAAGAATAACTGTAGCCTTCTAAATAAGCTTTTGGGTGATCTTAATAGCGGAATTTCACTGTACATTATAAATTAACCGCCGAAAAAACGAAAATTTTAAGATGAAACATTGTGATATTTTTCTTATTTCTGCTCAAAATAAAGGTTGTGGGTTGGTTTGATTTGAGGTTTCACGTCCCCGTCAACACTGTAAAGGTCATTTTGCAGACGTTGCTTCCAATTTTCTGGGACTTTTACCCGACATTAAGATGAAATGACATCTCAAGCCCTGTCGCCCAATGAAACCAATAGGGTTTATAAGCATGGACGGTCCACCTCGTACCGCGGTTCCTGGACAGACTTAGATCCTCTAAGCCCTTTACCAGTGTGCGGGACGGATTTAGCTCTGCGTGGAAGCATCATGCATTCCATATATTTCTTCAAGCCCCTATGGGCGGGGGCCGTATAGGTTGTGGGTACTTGTGAGAACCGCAATCTATATTTCAGAGCAGAAAGAAGAAAAATTAGGTATACCCTGTAAACCCCAGTTTTACTATATAATAGTGGGGTTCAAGGGTGTCAAAATTATATAGGCGGGTTTTCGTGACGGGTACTCGTTGGAACCGCCTTGATGACGTTGGAACCGCCTCATCAAGGCGGTTCTAACGAGCATCGACAATCTATATTTTGAGCAGAAATAACAAAAAATCACAATTTTTCATTTTAAAATTTTCCTTTTTTTCAGTGGTAAAGTTTGCAATGTATTTGAATAGGCGTGTTTTCGTAATGGGAAAGGCCATATTCAAAGAACACAGTCATCTCAAGTCACCTAAAGAAGGTAAGTGACATGGAAGCACACACAAAAACAGACGATACATCAACCAACGGCACAATAAGACGCTGCAAAAGAAGGACCGCCTTGGGACGTCCAGTTGTAAAGCTGCTGGCCGGTGTGTGTGTGTGGGGGGGGGGGCGCCTATACAATTTTGACCCCCTAATACCCCACTTTTATTTAGTAAAACTGGGGTTTAAGGGGTATACATTATTTTTCTTATTTCTGCTCAAAAACATAGATTGTGGGTACCTCGACAGAACCGCCTCGTCGAGGCGGCTCTATCGGGTCCCCGCAATCTATGTTTTGAGCAGAAATAAGGAAAATATCAGAATGTGGGGACTCGATAGAACCGCCTCGTCGAGGCGGTTCTATCGAATACCCGCAATCTATGTTTTGAGCAGAAATAAGAAAAATATCAAAATTGTTCATCTTAAAATTTCTATTTTTTGGCCAAAATATGGCGATGTATTTGTATAGGCGTGTTTTCGTAATGCATTCCACTTTGAAATATCAAAACTAAGACAATTGTTAATGCTTTAGTAAAGTTTTTTTTTTCACATTTGTTGGACTTCCCAAGTCTATTAAGTCAGACCAGGTTTCAAATTTTATGTCTGGAATCCTGAAAGTCATGGTGCCAGGTTTCAAATTTTATGTCTGGAATCCTGAAAGGCATGGTGCCATTGAGAGATTCCATCAAACATTGAAAAGCATGATAAGATCTTATTGCTTTGACACAAAGAAGGATTGGGATAGACATAACGGTCATTAAGTTAAACAGTATACGAAAGAACTGAAGGTAAATTCTTCAAATAGAAGGAGGGTATAACTAAAGCCCACAAAACAGCTATGCCTGCGAAAAGTCCATAGATATCAAACAAAATAAGTTTTAATTTTCATATCTGAATGACCTTGGACCAAGGTCAACGAATGGCCTTGACCTTGAATACTCAAGTAGTTTCATCCGCTCATTAAGCTTACTGCGACTACTAATTTTCGGATGCAATATTTTCCCGAAAAATACACGTTTTCGTCTTTTTCCACATACACAAATCTATGTTACCAAATTTGACATTGAGCGCTCGAGATAATATGTTGAGAGATCGAGATAATATGTTGAGCGCTCGAGATAACATGTTGAGCGCTCGAGATGACATATCGAGAGACCGAGATAACATGTCGAGCGATCGCGATAACATGTCGAGAGATCGAGATGATCAATTGAGCGCTCGAGATAACATATCGAGCGCTCCAGATGATATGTCGATCGCTCGTGATATCGAACTCTCGAGATAATATTTCGAGCGCTCGAGATAACATTCCTATCGATCGGGGTAACATGTCGAGAGATCGTGTTGATCAGTTGAGCGCTCGAGATAAAATATTGAGCGCTATAGATGATGACAGGTCGATCGCTTGTGATAATATGTTGAGAGCTCGAAATAATATGTCGAGCGCTCGATATAATATTTTGAGCACTCGAGATATTATGTCGAACGCCCGAGATAATATCTCGAGCGCTCGCCTGACATAATATTTTCCAAAAAATATATTGAATGTCCTAAATATACGCGGACTTGTTTACTATGTAGGACTTTAGGACATGCAATATATATACTTTTTTTTAAACAAAAAATATAATGTCCAACGCCAGAGATAATATCACGAGCGCTCGACATAATATTGTCCAAAAAAAAATATATATATTGAATGTCCTAAATATACCACCGTTCTATCCAATCAGTTTAACAAGGCCTTGCAATAAACACCTTCTAAACCAACTTTATATAGACAAAATTGGGGTTTTCCAGGGTTTTTAATTATTTTCCCCAGTTTTGCTCAAATTATTTACTCTTGGTACTCTTTAGAACCGCCTCTATTATGCGTTTCTTACGAGCACCAACACTCAATATTTGGACCTGACATCAAAATAAAACGTTCCAGAGAAGAAGAGAGACTTCATTTTAGCATTTAGCACACAGGTGTGTCAAGTTTTAAAGCGTAGAATTAGGGGATAACTGTATTCAAAATTGTCATTTGGGGAGGTAAATCGGAGGTTTTACGGTCGGAAAATTCGTTTTACGGCGACGCGCTAGCTCAAAATACAGATTGTGGGTACTCGTTAGAACCGCCTCGATAAGGCGGTTATATCGAGTACATGTACCCACAATCTATGTTGTGGTTTAAACATATTTATTTCCATCACGTGAACAAGTCCGTGAAATGAAGACCCTTATACCCCGCTTTATATAGAGAAAACGGGGGTTTACGGGGGTATACATTGTTTTTCTCATTTTTACTCCAAGACATAGGTTGTGGGTACTCGTTAGAACCGCCCCCACAATCTATATTTTAGAGAACAAATAAGAAAAATAAAGTTTACCGATGTAAACCCCAGTTTTACTATATAAAAGTGGGGTTCAAGGTGGTCAAAATTATATAGGCATGTTTTCGTGATGTTAATCTATATTTTAGAGCAGAAATAAGAAGAATAAAGTTTACCCCTTTAAAACCCAGTTTTACTATATAAAAGTGGGGTTCAAGGGGGTCAAAATTATATAGTAGTATTTTCGTGATGTTGAAGAAAATAACCACACGGCACCTGACACCGGCTTCCGTGAGGCACATTGCATATTAAAAACTAGAGAAAGCGACCAGTTGGTCACGTATACCCCGGCCAGCCCAATATTCGGATATATCTTTTGAGCTTGTATATAATATGAATGAAGATGTCAAGAAGTTATAAGAATCTAAAAAATGTGCTTGTAAAAGCTAAACCAAACACAACATTTCTAAATGGATCAAGGGAGTTACTGACGGGGTGGGGGTATCAATGTTACTGAGGCAGCAAGGTGGGGTATGCATCAATGAAATCGTTGGACTGCTATGCAACATCGATGCAAGCATCAACTGAATTCGTCTTAGACTTTAGATCATACAGGCATCTATAAACTTTGTCATAAAACTTGAATCAAATGTAAAATTTTTAAGTCCGTGACTTTGAGGCCAATGTCAAGGTCACCGTGGGTGGGAGAAGGGACATACATCTCGAAATGTTTGGACTGGTACATTGATGTAAGTATCAACTGAATTTGTCTTAGAGTTAAGAATTTACAAGCATCTATTAACTTTGTCAGAAAACTTTAACCAAATGTAAAATTTCTTAGTCTGTGACCTTGACCTCAAGGTCACTGTGGTGCTGGGACATGCATCAATGAAATGTTTAGACCAGTATGCAACTTCAGTGTAAGTATCAACTAAATCTATCAAAGTGCTCAGAAGATACAATCTCTTAGAAACTTTGACGCAAAACTTAAACCAAATGTAAAATTTCTTAGTCTGTGACTTTGACCTCATGGTCACTGTGGGGGTGGGACATGCATCAATGAAATTTTTAGACCAGTATGTAACTTCAGTGTAAGTATCAACTAAATCAATCAAAAGGCTCAGAAGATACAAACTCTTTGATACAAAAACTTTGACGCAAATCTTTAACCAAAATGTTAACGGACAGATGGAAAGACGGACGCACGGACGGGACGGACGGACGGACGGACGAACGGCAGGACGAAAACATTATATCCCCATAGCATACTTTGTATGCCGGGGGTATAAAAACCCCAAAAGAGTAGATGCCTCAGACATAACGATAACACACCTGTGATAATCACAGAAAGACGAATTTCATAAATCTAAAACTAAAACTTTTTTCAGATGAATATTTTTCCATTCATCTGTGACAGTTCCAAACATAGATCGTGCATTACGAAAACACGCTTTACCGCCGAAAAAAAAGAAGAAAATTTTAAGGTGAAAAATTGTTCTGACGAGTACCCACGAGGTATATTTTGAGCAGAAATAAGAAAAAAATAAGGTTTACCCTGTAAACCCCAGATTTACTATATAAAAGTGGGGTTCAAGGGGTGTTTTCGTGATGGATGCGTTTTGGAGTTAGAACATTACGCAGCATTATGCAGTTTGTTCACATTTCCACAATGGCTACTTCTCTGATGAAAATTCCTGATATTTGTCTTATTCATTTGTTTGTTTGTTTGATTTGAGGTTTAACGTCCCCGTCAACACTGTATAGGTCATTTTGGAGACGTTGCTTCCAATTTTGTGGGACTTCTTAAGCCCTGTCGCCCAATGAAACCAATAGGGTTTATTAGCATGGACGGTCTGCCTCGCACCGCGGTTCCTGAACAGGCTTAGATCCTCTTAGCGGTTTACCAGTACTAGTGTGCGGGCCAGATCCAGCTCTGCGCGGAAGCATCATGCAGCCCATATATTTCTTCAAGCCCTTAATGGCTGTCTTAGTCATACTGGAAAACATAGTTTTTGGTTGCTCATTGAGGCGATTATAACGAGTATTCAGAACCTACGTAGGGTGCTTGTTAGAACCGCCGTATTGAGGCGATTCTAACGAGTATCCAGAATCTTTGTCTTGGAGCAAGCAGAAAGAACATAACATAATGTCTACTTCCAAGTTTTCTTTATATAAAGCAGGTTTTAGGGGTGTTCCTATCGCGGACTTGTTCACATGGTGCTGCCTTTTTGAGTACCCGCTATTTGATATCGAGGACAAAATGAGGAGAATCAATGTATACATTATACCCCTGTAAACGACACTTAACACCACATACTGTCGGCTTATAGGGGAGTTCCACACATGGCCTTGTTAACATGACGGGTAAACCACGTAAAAGTGAAAAAAAAAAAAAAACATTAGTTTGAAAAACACCTTTTTTTCTCTTGACGAATTGTAAATACATTCTGTCCTTTACAGTATTTCACATCTGTTTTTGTCGCTGATTTTTGGGATAGAAATGTATTGCAAATATGATTTACTGGTTGCGGACCATCTAAGTTGATTCGTCTGAGGCTGTATGTCTATACGACATTGTGCGAGTCTGTAATTGACAAATGACCTTATAAACCCATATATGCCTAGCGGCCCTGTTCTGAGACATTGGCAAACACTGCAGACTCTACACTGTTTGCTTAAAGAACATTCATTTTTGTAAAATTTTCCGTAACAAAAACAAAACTGACACCCTTATAGGCTTATAAATGGAACTGGACCACTCAAAACTTTTCAGGTGGAAGATTCATTTTCATATATGGGAGAAATCACCATTGTCTGTGGTTGATTTAACACTGCTGGTTATATGAACTTATTGCTTCTTGACGTAAGTGTCTGGACACCATTAGTTAGTGCTGGTTCATTTATTGGTGTTGTTTATTGTTTATTGTTGTTAATTTATTGGTGTTGTTTGCACCCTACCATCGATAATAAATCAAATCTTAGTGCATTGTGCTGTTGGAAGGAAAACGTTTTTGGACGGGGTTTTCAAGGAAAAATTCCGTTCTTTAGAATAGCGATGTCCATGCGGCCGGGCGGCCGGCCGGGCGTCCGCGTCGGTTAACCCTGAAAAAAAAAACCGTCCATAATGCCATTTGGCGTTTTTCTTGTTCGTCTGTACAATGTATATAGCAAATATCAAACATGATGAATAATCTGTTTTCGTTAAGTTCTAGTAGCAAAGGTGCAGACACGCCTATGTCATCCGCCCACTTTGGTTTGAGGGCGCTACTTAGATAACACAATCCACATTACGATAAAGAACCGCCTCATAGTAGCGGTTCTAACGAGTACCCACAACCTATGTATTGGAGCAGAAATAAGAGAAATAATGAATACTTCCGTAAAAACCCCAGTTTTCTCCAAATGAAGTGGCGTTTAGGGGGTGTTCATTTCATGGACTTGTTCACGGTATGCTGTTGTATTTATATCTAAAATCTCAAGACTTTGTTTGTCTGTGTACATAGGCCATCGCCCATAGGGGCTTGAAGAAATATATGGACTGCTTGATGCTTCCACGCAGAGCTGAATCTGGCCCGCACACTAGTACTGGTAAACCGCTTAGAGGATCTAAGCCTGTCCAGGAACCGCGGTGCGAGGCGGACCGTCCATGCTAATAAACCCTATTGGTTTCATTGGGCGACAGGGCTTGAGATGTCATTTCATCTCATTGTCGGGTAAAAGTCCCACAAAATTGGAAGCAACGTCTCCAAAATGACCTTTACAGTGTTGACGGGGACGTTAATCCTCAAATCAAACAAGCAAACAAATTGTCTGTGTACATTATGAAAAACGGTCTATACAAATACAGTAAAATTCCTGAATTAGACCGCCTTTGGGACTGTTCAAAAGGGGTCTCTAAGACCACTTTTGTACAGTCCCAAAGGTGGTCTTTGACCAGAGGACATTGTGCACAGAAAACATGAATAAAGAATAACTGTAGCCTTCTAAATAAGCTTTTTAAAGCAGAATTTATCTTAATTTTAGGTGATCTTAATAGCGGTATTTCACTGTACATTATAAACTTAACCGCCGAAAAAACGAAAATTTTAAGCTGAAAAATTTTGATATTTATTTTTTCTGCTCAAAAAATAGGTTGTGGGTACTCGTGAGAACCACAATCTATATTTTAGAGCAGAAATAAGAAAAATTAGGTATACCCTTTAAACCCCAGTTTTACTATATAATAGTGGGGTTCAAGGGGGTCAAAATTATATAGGCGTGTTTTCTTGATGGCTAAACAGGCCGGTTTGTACCTTTCATTTTCGCAAGCCTAAAACATTACGAAAATACGCCTATACATTATAAACTTAACCGCCGAAAAAACGAAAATTTTAAGATGAACAATTGTGATATTTTTCATATTTCTGCTCCAAATATAGGTTGTGGGTACTCGTGAGAACCGCAATCTATACTTTTGAGCAGAAATAAGAAAAATTAGGTATACCCTGTAAACCCCAGTTTTACTATATAATAGTGGGGTTCAAGGGGGTCACAATTACACAGCCGTGTTTTCGTGATGGCTAAACAGGCCGGTTTGTACCTTACCTTTTCGCAAGCCTAAAACATTACGAAAATACGCCTCTACAAATACATTGTAAATTTTACCGCCGCAAAAAAATGAAAATTTTAAGATGAAAAATTGCAATATTTTTTCTTATTTCTGCCCAAAATATTGATTTTGGGTACTCGTTAGAACCGCTAGAACCGCCGAGATAAAAATGGGATTCAAGGGGGTCAAAACTATATAGGCGTGTTTGCGTGCTGGGCAGGTTTTCCCGCGACTGCATCTTATGTGTTTGATTAATGCTGTGTAAAAAGCAGTCTTTGAAGCGCAGCGATTTATTATTTTAAAATTCCTAAAACCTTTCGAGTACGTTTTATAGTAGGGGATCCTCACAACGGGACCATCCGTTAGGATTCATCACGAAAACAGGCCTTTTTGATCTTATTAAACCAACTATTATATAGTAAAACCGTAGTTTACAAATGAACATGTTTTTCGTTTCTTATTTCTGCTCCAAGACATAGGTTTATGGGTACTAGAACAGCCTCAATTGATTCATTAGATAAATAAGAATATAAGAATCTTATATGGGTGTGAGGGGTGGATGGAAAAATTCGTCCCAAGGGTCACTGTCCGGCATCACTAGGCTTGCCGAGGGATGCCGGACAGTGATCCCGAGGAAGGATTTTTCTATCCGCCCCTCACACCATATAGGGTTCTTTTTCTTGCATACCTGCCATTTCTTAGCGCGGATTTTAATGCTGCAGTCACTTCTATAACCAACGTCCGTCATATTGTGATGACACTGCAGGAATGTTTATTGACGTCACGCAACGTGCTGTGATGTCAACCTTAACGGCGGCGCATACGAGGTCGTAATCAACCAGTGCATGTATCAAACACGCGATTATAGTCGATTTTGGGTCGGAACACCAGGGTCAGAAAATAAATTTCTATCCCAAGGTAAAATCACGGATTTCCTTGTCTGGTGTGCAAGACAAATTTTTCATCAGAAAAGTAAGTATTTAGGTCTTGTAATACTTTTATATTCTAATATCTAAATCAGCATTGAACATTACGAAAACACGCCTATACAAATACATTGTAACCTTAATCGCCGAAAAATGAACATTTTAGGATGAAAAATTGTGATATTTTTCTTATTTCTGCTCAGAATATAGATTGTGGTACTCGTGAGAACCGCCTCATCGAGGCGGTTCAGCACAATCTATAGCTGAGACCAGGATAAAGAAAAATAAGGTTTACGTCTGGAAACCCCAGTTTTACTGTATAAAAGTGGGGTTCAAGGTGGTCAAACCTTTATAGACGTGTTTTCGTGATGATTTACAGGAAAAATAAAAGCAACAAAAAACGTACAGTTGTCTATTGTGATGTAATGGTAATCCTACAACACATTGAGTCAAGCAACGTCAATGACTCCATACATCATTTTCAGACATCGTTAATGAAATTGCAGTTCTGTCTTTATACCTCAGTCTTCAATGGCTAGAAAGAAATCTGACGAATAAGTGTAGAAAAAAAGCCGGTTTCCACTTAGAAGATTACAGAAGTTTGAAACATGCAATATGAAATCTTAACTAGTGAGAAAAGGTCACTCAGCATCACGAAAACACGCCTGTGCAATTCCGGCCCCCTTTAACCCCACTTTTATATAGTAAAACTGGGGTTTACAGGGGTAAACCTTATTTTTCTTATTTCTGCTCTAAAATATAGATTGTGGGTACCCGTTAGAACCGCCTCATCAAGGCGGTTCTAACGAGTACCGACAATTTATATTTTGAGCAGAAATAAGAAAAATATCACATTTTTTCATCTTAATTTTTTTTTTTCAGTGGTAAAGTTTGCAATGTATTTGAATAGCCGTGTTTTCGTAATCGGAAAGGCCATATTCAAAGAACACAGTCATCTCAAGTCACCTAAAGAAGGTAAGTTACATGGAAGCACACACAAAATGAGGCGGTTCTAACGAGCACCCAAAACCTTTGTTTGGAGCAGAAATATGGAAAATATCACAGATTTTCATCAGAAAAAAAAATACCTTTTTTTCGGGTTTGAAAAATGCACTATATCACACGGATGTGTTATCGTAAAGTCTTGTGTTATCTCTGTATTTGTTTTCATATTCTTGGAGATATTAAACTGACGAGTTACAAGCCTTTCATGCGAACTGAACAAATAATTTGACTAAACCACGACACAAACAAGGGTGGGGATTGTGACCATGCAAAATAAATATAAGCTCCAAATGAAAAACTTTTTACTGAACGTTCCAAGGTGCTTCTTCATTGGGGTTTATTATTGTTTTCTTTCATCTTTGCATGTGTGTCTTGCTAATATCTTTTTATTTTGGATAGCCGTTCGGCCATTTTTTGGGAATGAAACTGACCGTTCGGCTTTCCGCTCAGAAGCCTCCGTGGTGTAGTGTTTAAGCTACTCGCGTTGAAAACCAGGAGTCGCAGGATCGATCCCGGGCTTCGCCAGACTTTCGGATGAGTCTTTAAACCGAGGTCCCGTCTCCGTATGAACTTAGCTGTTGGTGAGAAGTAAAACTCACTCACTCACTCACTCACTCACTCACTCGGCTTTCCGCTTGACAGTGACGTTTTAATTATGGAGAAGTTGTGTATTTTGTGGTGTTTTATTCGCTTTTGGTGTCTTGGATGGAAGGTGTGAGGTAATTTTATTGATTCCTGATCATTGCTTTCACTTCTATTATAATTATATCTGAACGACAGCTTTGCCTTTTTTGTTTTGGACATCAATATCCCTGACGCATACATAGTGTATGTTTTCCCGTAAGATAATTTATTCATCCCAAATTTATCTCCATAAAATATTATTATTGCACAGTTGTTTCACCTGTGTGTGTTACATGCATACACTTCCCATATACCCTCCCTCCACCTCGCCAGCACCCTCACTTCCACCGACCGGAAAGGAAAATGCACATACACACGCACACGTGCACGCAAAATAGTGTTTAAAAGAAAAATAATCAGATATGTGCACATGCAATATAGACTAAACAAATATGTGTGAGCAATTGCTGCAGGCTGTCGTTTTGAGTACTCATAAGAACGTAGCTTACTCAAGATGTGTGATTTAACCTTGCTTTTATATTTTTGTATGTGGCCACTTTCGTTCCTTTCCCGCCATCTGTTGCTCACATAGATGATCCCTTTTCCCTTCCACAGGACGGCAAAATGACTAATGTGTCATTTAGATACCTAACTATAACTCAGCAAAAAATATATGTTATTCAAGAAACTATTATTCAGTCAGTGCCTCACAGGTACAGTTAACGGCTTTTCAAAAATATCAATAATTTTGTATGTATGTTTTTTTCCAGCTATATATAGCATTATCCATGGCATGTTCTCTCACTCTCACTTTACATCAACTACATATATTCGATTTATCACAATATATATACTTAGTCAAAAAAGTAACTATACCAACTTTCGGGTGTAACTCACTAGATATCTGGCCGCTATTGAGCTACATTTGGCTGTAGACATTTAAATCGGACGTTTAGCTAGAGAACGCTCAAACTTGCATTTGTCCATACCTTTCTGCTCCAGAGTTGTCTTGCAATATGTGCCTAGAAAGATTTTGGTAGAAAATGGACATTTCGCATGCGCAGAAAGCTCTTTTTGTCTAAGATGGAAAACAATATTCTCTGAACATCGGATAACACTTTACTTTTTCAATATCTCATGATCTCGCATAACAAGCGAGGTTTTAATTTGTGAAATTCTCAAATTATCTCACTTGCAATTAAAAATAAAGCAATTTTCGAACTGCTGTAATTTTTATTCCTGTCAATCAATTTTTGCCAGTTTTTAAAAAAAACGCTTTGTATCCACCATTGCTTTTCATCATGATGGGAAAAAATACAGAAAATTCATGTAGCATGTAGCACTATCGATTTCGATTTTCTATGGAGTTCCCATTGAAAGCAGCATTAGCACACAACTTCTAAGAATTAGAGGTCAATATGTGATATCCTGTTTCTCGTAGCTGATGCAGCATAAGTTCCAAATCTTTTGTGAATAGACGCAAATGGTATCTTAAGAAATGTCACATGTATCAAATTTTAGAAATGTTGGGTACAGGGAAATTTTGTGATGTTAAATCATAGCATGTTTTAATGATTTTATCTGCGAAAATGACACAGTGACCCTTGGATTTTTAAATCAATAGTCTGCGATGATGTTTTTACGAAAACAAAAACGAATGGTGCTTTTGCACGGAAAAATGAGTCTTCTTTTCAAACAAACTTTGTGTAGTTTTTATCTGTAGTAGCTATAGTAACAGAAGCAATTTTAAGTATAGGAACTTTTTTGACTGAGTATATATACAACAGACGGTTTACTGTACTTAATACTTAACCAGATATATTCCAAAATGCTCAATATTCACCGGCTTATCTCGGTCTGTCAGAGGGTGAATGTAATATTGTTATAGACCTACTTGTGTTAATTTGTAACTTCAACATAAGAAGTTATAAAATTTTAAGAACATGGCTTCAACGAAGATGACTGACATACAGCTACAGTTAGTATCAGCGTGTTATACGAATTCCTCACAAGATTGCATTATCCAGCCCGTCATCATTTAGTGAGAATATGCCTGGAAAATTATATCGGACGGACAGATCCTAAGCTCATAGAATTCGCGCTAAACGGTGTTAACTCAAAGAAAAGTAGCATAATTTCATTAGCCTCTAATAAGTCAATGTCCTTTTATTTTATTAATTTCTCGTAGAATCGGTCTTTTCAGTACCCTTGCTGCTTTGACCAGCCATATATCTCATGTACAACTTGCTACCGTGATGTAAAGAGGGAACACTGAAAACTAAGACCAATTGAACAGCAATATTTGGCGCAAACACAACTGGAGGCCCAAGAGGTTCAGAAATCGCTCACCTGGATGAGGATGATTATGAAGTGCCACATTATGCCTTGGTGACCATCTAATTTATCGGACCACATTGCCAATACTTGACATATATTGACCACAACAACTGAGCTGCCCCGCCCCGCCCCGTCCCGCTCCGCCGACCTTATCTGCGATTAATATACGTACATGTGCTTTGAAGAATTTCAAGATGGGCGCCATCTTGGATATCGGAATTTTATCAATTCTAAGTTTCCATGTCACCCAAATGCATTACACCAATGTCAACTCATCACGTGAACAAGTTCGTGAGATATAGCCCCCCTAATTCCCATTTTATATAGAGAAAACTGGGTTTATGGGGGTATACTTATTTTTCTTATTTCTATTCCAAGACATAGTTGTGGTTACTCGTTAGAACCGCCTCAATGAGGCGGTTCTAACGGGCACCCACAACCTATGTTTCGAGCATTTATAAGAGTGAGTGAGTTTTAGTTTTACGTCCCACAAACAGCTAAGGTCATACGGAGACGGGACCTCGGTTTAAAGACTCATCCGAAAGTCTGGAGAAGCCCGGGATCGATCCTGCGATCCCTGGTTTACAAGGCGAGTAGCGTAACCACTGCACCACGGAGGCTTCTAGCATTTATAAGAAAAAATATCACAGATTTTCATCAGAAAAGTTGTTATTTTGGGGATGTTGAAAATACACTATGTCATGTTATCGTAATGTCAATGCGACTGACGGTTCGGGAGCAGGTGTGGTTTGAAATTTTTCATCATGGCCATCATGGCAGCCATCTGGGATATAAGAGTGAGTGAGTGTTTGAGTTTTACGTCTCACCATTAGCTAAGTTGGTGCGGAGACGGGACCTGGTTTAAAGACTCATTCGAAAGTCTGGAGAAGCCCGGTATTCCGGGATATAAGAGCAGAAGGGTTCTAACAAGTCTAGATCTCTATGTCGCTCCAATGGCTCCTAGCAGATTTCGACTAAGTTTGACTAAATGTGGTTTGATGATTTTTAAGTTGACCACCATGGCAGCAATCTTGGATAATGGAACGGAATAATTTTAGCAATTTTGATTCTCCATGTCGCCACAATGCCTCCAATAAAGAATTAGCTCAATCAGACTTTAGGTTCGGGGGAGATGTTCTCTAGAGAATTAAAAGATGTCCGCCATGGCAGTCATCTTTGATATTTAAATGGAATGACTTTTGTTATTCTGAGACACCATATCTCCCTGGTAGATCTCACATAGTTTCAGCTCGATCTGACTTTCTATACGTAAGTAGATGTCCTTTCAGGACTTTCAAGTTGGCCGCAGTAGTGGCCATCTTGGATAACGGAACGGAAATGTTTTAGCTATTCTGAATCTTCATGTCGCTGCGATGCCTCCCACCATGTTTCAATTCAATTCAATCTTTGGTTTGGTAGGAGATTTGTTTGAAGAAATTCAAGTTGGGGGCAGTCTTGGATATTGGATACGGAAAGGTTTTACGAAATCTAAATTTCCTTGGCGGCCATCTTGGATATCAAAAACGACAGTTTCCGCAAATCTGAATCTTCATGTCGCCCCGATGCTTCCCCTCATGTTTCTGCTGGATCCGACCTTTTGTTCGGGAGAAGATGTAACTTTACGAATTTTAAGATGGCGGCCATCTTACAAACCGGAACGAAGCGATTTAAGCAAATCTGAATCTTCATGCCGCCCCGATGACGCCATCAAGCTTCAGCTCGATCGGACCTTTGGTTCAGGAACAAATGTCTGTTACATGTTGGTTTACGGCGTCCCGCAAACTCCCATGCTGACAAGACAACCGAGCGTGATCTCTGACAGGTGTACGGGCAGCTGTGGGATAAGGCACAAGAAAGATATCAAATGAATGACATGAATTATTTACAGTATCTACATGTATATACAACAACACTAACACAAAACATCACATTTATTTGCTTCTATAGCGCACTCACGACGTCCGTCCCGAAGGCAAAACAATGTTCTGTGCTCTGAACGGGGTGACGTGAATGTCTACAGAAGCAAATAACAAAACAAAATAAGAAAAAGAAACAACACAAGACGCGACTGGCCAGATTATAACTTAGGGTGAACCCCCTCTCGCGCACTGGTGTGAACTAGTTTGTCGACCTTGTTGTCGACCACAGGTTGATATATATCATTTATCGATTGACGACCTTGAAGTCCCGGTAACTTCTTCGTTTGAATCGCCTGCAGGTAGTTCTCTACGACCTGTTTAGAATGGTCTCAGGTCGCTTTCTACGACCTGTTTATTTTGGGTTTCGACGTCTGTTATTGGGTCTGTCCGCCCTTGCTGGACACTAACCGACAGCGTCGTACCAGTACCTGCTGCTATTTTGCAGAGACAACAGGTCACCGCACATTGTTGTGCCTGCAAATTACGATAATTGGACTAAGATACAGTTCACAAAACATACATGCTATATCATGATCCCCCTTCCGGAGAAGTAAGAATATGTTCATGCATATACCGTTATTGCGCATGCGCCGACCAGACACACAGGCTGATTTGTGCATGCGACAAATAACTGCACAGCAGAACTCAACTTGACTGTGCATCAAATTATCAGCACCCAGCGCTTGACACAAGAATACACAAAGTCTATGTTTCCTTACTGAGCACTACAGAAATCAATTAATGCTCACTGCTTCTGAGCATAATACTCATTAAATTCGTGCTCACTACATTATCACAAGTAAGAGGCAATTAATCAGACCACGCCTTTGCGCTACCTGGTCAGCCGCCAATTACAGGAAACATAACAAACTCTATTTCATATCCTTCTCCGCGACAAGGCTCACAAATATAGCTATTTACAAATTCATTACATTACTACAAACAGAAAGATTTTCATCTATTCTCCACAACATTTGTTAGTGTCTCATAAGGGCCAACACTGTTTGCCGTAAATTCTCTCTGTATTTGGTAGGCACCGCGTCATAACCGTCCTCGTGACGCTGATGACGCAGCTGACGTCATCCACACCGATCAGGCCGTTATGACGTGTGGCGACCAATTACTCTCACTTATCATCATCACGTTCTTTATATGTACATACATGCACAAACCGAGTTCTCAGACAAAAACGGCATCATTACAAAATGAACTCGTAATTCTTCTTGAACAAAATTATTTCTACTCATCATGAACACGCGTGTAAAATCAAATTCACCACGGTTCATCATCACGGATAACCCGAAAGGCTCTTGTAAGAGTTTGCCCTGATGATGAAGATATGGTTAAACCCGTCTTAATTTTACGTCCCCTCTACACCTAATATCATATAGAGACGGGACCACGGTTTTCTAACCACAGCTATTCAAAAGTCATGGATCAAACAAGTGACCCGGCGTTTATTAATTATATTCTACAAATGGGGTCTAAAAGCCGAAATGAATCAAGAATAAGCGGGGATTCAAACTTTTCGTCTCATCAACATCTAGGGTAAGAATGAGACAGGACCTCGCTTAAAAAGACTCTCATTCTACTTCTGGAGAAGCCTTGGCTCGATCCTGCGACCTCTAGCTGGCGAAGCTAGAAACCTAATCACTACACCACAGAGGCTTCAAAAGTGAATTCAGAATAGGCTGCAGAAAGTTTGGGTATACTAGAAGTAAACCCCTCCAAAACCTACAAGCATGTTCATATAAAAATAATACTAAACATAGATTTAACATACCTTTCAATATACTTTCATTGTCCCGTCACCATGCTGTGTGAATTCGTTACAACTTGACCTGCTGCTGAATAGTGTTCGTTTTTCAGGGTTTTTATATCTATGAATACTACCGGAAAATCATGCATACTCATATTAGCTCGCTAAAATCGTGGCGAGGTGAAGATACCGTCCACAATTAAAGCCAGATAGTAAAAATCGAGTAGATAATGGATTTGCGTTCAAATAGTATTTCCCATAGGGAAAAAATGATGAAACGACCCTATAAATTAATGGCATAACTCCCGTCAAAACGAACACACACACAACACGTGACTGGAATGAAAATTATATATGGCACAATTTGGCGGTTGGCGAGTTTTAGGCAAATTTTATAGAAATCAGCCTTATAGCGGCCCACTGTATTGTAAAAACATATCTCCACAAACCACTCATGTATACATCGTATAATATGTGCATGACTTGTGCATGGGGCAGCACATTTTGCCTACCGCATTTCACCTAAAATATTTCATTCGCACCGCCTTACCATATACCTACTAAAATAATTTAGATGTGCATAAGCACCAGAGAGGTTTCCTATTCCATCTCGTAACAATGTCGTTTGAATAATGTTAAGGTGACCCTCGTGGCAACCATTTAAGATATCGGAACGTAACGATTTTAGCGAATCTGAATGTCCATGTCAAGCAGATGACTCCAATAAGGTTTCAGCTGGACCCTGCCTTTGGTTCGGAAGGAGATGTCGTTTGAAGAATTTGAAATCGATCCGACTTTCGGTTCAGGCAGAGATGCCCTTTGAAGAATTTCAAGATGGCCAGCACGGCGGCCATCTTTGTTAAGGGAATGAAAGGATTTTAGCAATTTTGAATCTCCATGTCAACCAGATTTCTCCTTCCAAGTTTCGGCTTAATTCTACTTTTTGTTCAGGCGGAGATGTCGTTTGAAGAATTTCAAGATGGCTGTCATTACGCAAACACGCCTATACAAATACATTGCCACCTTTATCGCCGAAAAAAAAATGAAAATTTTATGATGAAAAATTGTGATATTTTTCTTAGAGCAGAAATAAGAAAAATAAGGTATACCCCCGGAAACCTTTGTTTTACCAATTAAAAGTGGGGTTCAAGGGGATCAGTATTATATAGGCGTGTTTTCGTGATGGTCATGAAGGCCGTTTTGGATATCGGAACGAAAAGATTTAAGCAATTCTGTATCTCCGTGTTGCCCAAATGCCTTCCACGGACTGTCAGCTCAATCAAACCTGTGGTTCTGGAAAAGATGTCGAAAACGTGAAAAGTTAACGACGGACTGACGGAAGACGGACAACAGGCCATGGCATTGGCTGAATTGGCGCTTAGCTGCAGAGCTGCAAGTGAGCATGTCCATGCGAATTCGATTTTCCGCCGTTATAGTTTAAGATTTTTATATAAGCTCACAAAGTGTAAATATAAAAGTCAGCACACACACACACACAAAAAAAAAAATGAGGAAGGAAAAAACAAACACATACGACTAATAACATCAATAATCATCTTGTTCCTCTTAATATTCATAAGTTATTGACTTCATACTGTGAATGTTCGACACGAGTGCATATGGCGAAGGACACACGAGCTTGCGAGTGCGTCTCCGCCATATGAACGAGTGCCGAATATTTCACAAAACTAAGTCAACAATCTTTTTATTATATACCCTCTGCCAGAATTTAGGGTTGCCTGGCATAGAAATCTGAACGTAAAATCAGATTATACAGCTTAAAGTGGTTTGAAATGGAACAAAATGCAGGTCCTACACGTGGAAAAACCACGCCCAATGGCGCCAAAGTGAAGACGACTTTAACGTAGTGGATGTGACTTCATTAAAAACATTGACGTTTCCCAACGCAGGGCGCCATTTTTTCCGAAGTGTCCGTTTTATTTCTTTCAGAATAGTCTTGCTTTCCTGAAATGAAGTATTGAAAATCTAAACAGATTGCAGGTACATGTAAGTCGTATTTGTTAGCAAATAAATGCGCTTTATTCCGTCTGTCACAGCCTATATTCGTTTTGTTCTTTCAGTCGATACGCATCCCAAAATGGCTGTCAATTTTTTGTATCGAAATGGACACATTTGAAAGCACGGGGTATTCGACTCGTACCTGGAACGCAGACGGACACCGAAAACGCCGACTAAAAAACAAAAAACAAAAATAAAACAATAAACATTCGTGATGAGTTGAATAAAATCGCATTTTACGGGCATATATTAAATAGATGCCCGCAGATGTTGAAAGCAATCCGTTTCGCAGTGTCTCGGGATACTTTCCACGAACTGCGGACGTAAATCCGTCTGTCAATGACGAATTATAACCGACTTTATTCGGCAAAATATAGATGTTTGATGCAAGCCGACAGTTTTTTTTTTTAGTTTTACAGCAATCATTCATACATGTACATAATTTTCAATGTTTCCCGAATAGCATAAAAACTTATGCATTGAGTACCTGTCATGCGTTTTTAGAATTAACAAAAAGCAGTATTTTAGAATTATAGGTGTTCGAATAAGGATACCAATGACGACCCGCACAGATACCACGGAATGCAGACGGCACAAAGTTATGGTTATGGTTATCACTTACGTGAAAACCAAACGCGTTGAAAAATGAAACCAGAGGACCAGTGGTCCTGAACCGCTCACCTGTCTGGTGACAATTTTCCTACTTAGATCAGCAGAAAATGTCATTTACCCTGCTCATAAATTTTAAAATGCCATCTCAATATTTGTTGGCATTTTAAAACTTATGAGCAGGGTAAATTTCATGCTGAAGTGAGTTGAGCGTGAAAAAAGTTTTATAACCTCGGTGCCTGGCTCACAGAAAGGGAAAATATGAGGAACTGTCCATTGGACATAAATGGTATACTGTATACAGAAGCAAATGAAACAAAAAGAAAACTTGTTCCAATTTATTTTCATATCTCAAGAGCAGTAACAGAACAAAACTAGATTTTGTTTTTCTACAAAAACACAGATGTCTCCCCCCTTTTTTTATCATTGAGGTGGTTTCCTATAAATCCATTATTTTCACTTTGCCCCATGCAAAAGCCTAAGTCGGCAAATTTGACATTGCTGTAAAATAGGTCAAGGTCAACCCAGGGTCACCAGTTGTACAAACCATGATGGGCCCGAATACCATATGCTACATGCCAAGTTTCAAGGCCACTGGCGTTATGGTTCTGGAGAAGAAGATTTTTGAAGGCTTTTTACCATATATGGGCATGGCGGCCATCTTGGGTCTAAGCCAATGAATGACCTTGACCTTTCTCACCCACAGATCTTCATGTAATCAGTTACTTTACCTGATCTACCAATTTTGGTGACACTGTCTTCAATGGTTTCCTATAAATCCATTATTTTCACTTTGCCACATGCAAAATCCTAAGTCGGCAAATTTGACATTGCTGTAAAATAGGTCAAGTTCAACCCAGGGTCACCATTTGTACAAACCATGATGGGCCCGAGTACCATATGCTGCATGCCAAGTTTCAAGGCCAATGGCCTTATGGTTCTGGAGAAGAAGATTTTTGAAGGTTGTTTACCATATATGGGCATGGCGGCCATCTTGGGTCTAAGGCCAATGAATGACCTTGACCTTTATCACCCATAGATCTTCATGTATTCAGTTACTTTACCTGATCTACAAATTTTGGTGACACTGTCTTCAATGGTTTCCTATAAATCCATAATTTTCACTTTGCCCCATGCAATAGCCTAAGTCGGCAAGTTTGACATTGCTGTAAAATAGGTCAAGGTCAACCCAGGGTCACCATTTGTACAAACCATGATGGGCCTGAGTACCATATGCTACATGCCAAGTTTCAAGGCCACTGACCTTATGGTTCTGGAGAAGAAGAATTTTGAAGGCTTTTTACCATATATGGACATGGCGGCCATCTTGGTCATGTGATCCAGACCCCGCGAACAAACTTTCGTTCCCCCATCCCACTGAGGCTCCATATGAAATTTGGCTTTGATTTGTCCTGCAGTATAGGAGAAGAAGATCTTTGAAAATGGTGGACGGACGGACGGACGGACGACGGACGGACGGACGACGGACCATGGCTATACTATAAGCTCACCTATGAGCATAAAGGCTCAGGTGAGCTAAAAATCCATTATTTTCACTTTTTCTATGCAAAAGCCTAAGTCAGCATATTTGACATTACTGTAAAATAGGTCAAGTTCAACCCAGGGTCACCATTTGAACAAATTATGATAGGCCCGAGTACCATATGCTACATGCCAAGTTTCAAGGCCAATGGCCTTACGGTTCTTGAGAAGAAGAATTTCGAAGTGTTTTTACCATATATGGGCGTGGTGGCCATCTTGGTCATGTGATCTAGACCATATTGGCAGCTTTTCATTTGTTCAACTCCCAAAGGCTCCATATTGAATTTCACTTCAATTGGCTCAGTAGTTTCTGAGAAAAAAAAATGTTTGAAATATTGAACCTGCGTGACCTTGGTCTAAGGTCAATTAATGACCTTGACCTTTCTTACACTTAGATCTTCATGTATTCAGCTACTTTACCTTATCTACTAATTTTGGTGACAGTGTCTTCAATGGTTCCCTAAAAATCCATTATTTTCACTTTGCCCCATGCAAAAGCCTAAGTCGGCAAATTTGACATTGCTGTAAAATCGGTCAAGGTCAACTCAGGGTCACCATTTGTACAAACTATGATGGGCCTGAGTACCATATGCTACATGCCAAGTTTCAAGGCCATTGGCCTTACGGTTCTGGAGGAGAAGAATTTTTAAAGCTTTTTACCATATATGGGCGTGACGGCCATTTTGGTCATGTGATCTAGACCGTGTTGGCAATTTTTCATTTGTTCAACTCACAAAGGCTCCATATTAAATTTTACTTAAATTGGCTCAGCAGTTTTGGAGAAAAAATGTTTGAAATATGGATCCTGAATGACCTTGGTCTAAGGCCAATGAATGACCTTGACCTTTCTGACCCATAGATCTTCATGTATTCAATTACTTTACCTGATGTACAAATTTTGTTGACACTGTCTTCAATGGTTTCCTATAAATCCATTTTTTTCACTTTGCCCCATGCAAAAGCCTAAGTCGGAAAATTTGACATTGCTGTAAAATAGGTAAAGGTCAACCCAGGGTCACCATTTGTATAAACCATAATGGGCCCGAGTACCATATGCTACATGCCAAGTTTCAAAGCCACTGGCCTTATGGTTCTGGAGAAGAAGATTTTTGAAGGCTTTTAACCATAGATGGGCATGGCGGCCATCTTGATCATGTGATCCAGACCCGCGAACAAGGCCAATGAATGACCTTGACCTTTCTGATCCATATACATTCATATATTCAGTTACTTTACCTGATCTACAAATTTTGTTGACACTGTCTTCAATGGTTTCCTATAAATCCATTATTTTCACTTTGCCCCATGCAAAAGCCTAAGTCGGCAAATTTGACATTGTTGTAAAATAGGTCAAGGTCAACCGAGGGTCACCATTTGTACAAACCATGATGGGCCCGAGTACCATATGCTACATGCCAAGTTTCAAGGCCACTGGCCTTATGGTTCTGGAGAAGATTTTTGAAGGCTTTTTACCATATATGGGCATGGCGGCCATCTTGGTCATGTGATCCAGACCCCGCGAACAAACTTTCGTTCCCCCATCCCACTGAGGCTCCATATGAAATTTGGCTTTCATTGGCCCTGCAGTATAGGAGAAGAAGATCTTTGAAAATGGTGGACGGACGACGGACGGACGGACGACGGACCATGGCTATACTATAAGCTCACCTATGAGCCTAAAGGCTCAGGTGAGCTAAAAAGGGAGTAAAATACATTGAATTTCTGTTTTCGTTTACTTTGAGAGTTAATCCAGACACTGGAGCGTTACCACAGTGTACCTCGACCAAATATGGTATTCTCAATGTGGAAGGGAAGGCAATGACCAGGAATCGATACGATTGCATTTCGCCCTTCGTCAAAAGACACCAACAGGACGGTATGTCTTAATACCGCATGTGAGTCATATGCGCGCATATGACTTTAAATAGAGCACATGACCCGTCACTTTTTATCAGGTGTCATAAATCTGTGATTTCATAATGTTAGATAATTTTACGATCAAATAGGCAAGATTGGTAACTTTTCTTTGGTCTGTTAATAGCGTTATCCCACAAAACAACTACGGACATGAATTCATTCCTTCTCGTTTACTTTTGTCCATGCAGAATACGTTTAATTTCATTATTTTGACAGATAAATATGTTTACATTATATTTCAAAACAGATCGTACTAGGACTGTACGAGTTTGTTTCATTATTTTGATTATACCATCGCGAAAACACGCCTATATAATATTGACCCCCTCGAACCCCGCTTTTATATAGGAAAACTGGGGTTTACAGGGGTATACGTTATCTCTATATGTCTGCTCTAAAATCTAAAATATAGATTGTGGGTACTCGTTAGAACTGCCTCGAAATAAAGATTATGGGTACTCGTAAAACCGCCTCGATGAGGCGGTTCTAACGAGTACCCACAATCTACATTTTGAGCAGAAATAAGAAAAAAAAATCTCAAAATTTTTCATCTGAAATTTTTCATTTATACGGCGGTGAAATTTACAACGAATTTGTATAGGCGTGTTTTCGTAAAGACATTATTATAACGACGTTGATATGACGTTGTTCCAGCGTGTGGTACGTGTTGGTGGGGTAGGGCCTTACGAAATTACGAATCCAGGATATTTGTTTGTTTGAAATGAGGTTTAACGTCCCCGTCAACACTATTTAGATCATTTTGGAGACGCTGCTTCCATTTGTTTGGGACTTTTACCCGACATTAAGATGAAATGACATGACATGACATCTAAAGCCCTGTCGCCAAATGAAACCAACAGGGTTTATAAGCATGGGCGGTCCGACTCCCACAACTCTGCCTGGACAGGCTTAGCTCCTCCAAGCGGTTTACCAGTACTCGTGTGCGGTCGGTTTCAGCTCTGCGTGGAAGCATCATTTAGCCCATCTAAGACTTCAAGCCCCGATAGGCGGATGTATTTGAGTTTTACGTCCCCACCAACTGGAGGCGGAACCTCAGTTTAAAGACTCGCCCGAAAATCTGGTGAAGCCCAGAATCGATGCCACGACACCTGGTTTGCGAGGCGAGTAGCTTATCCTCTACACCATGGAGGCTTCTAATTGGCATATATGGGATATAATAACGAAGCGGAATGAACACAAAGTACCCGCATGTAAAACAGGGTGTTTATACAGATGCCAATACAGAGTATGCCAAGATGAGACCTCTCATTCGGAGACTTCTCATCATGATCTACTATATGGGCCCCGTCAAGCGATTTTGGTACTTTTCGCCTTTGCGAGCAGCGAAGGTTCGGGCGAGCCTGCGCATCCGCGCAGTTTATCTGTCAGCAGTTGAAACCTGCTTTCTCACGAACAGTTTTGACGGACTGCATTCACATTTCCTATACACGTTCATATCGTGTAAAATCCGCCTTTTTTATTCTTCTTCTTCTTCTTACGGCCCATATTAAGATAATTTCTCTTATTTTCATCCCATTATTAATCAGAGGAGGGTGAAACCCAGATAAACCGGAAAAGATGACTGGCAATCCGTTGCAGAACTCAAATGTGACCCGCGCGGGGTTCGAACCCACAGCAGTGAGAGATGATATGTTAAGAGTCAGCGCTCTAACCCGCTTTGTCATAAAGGCTCTTTGTTGACATTTGAAACTATGATATCTTAAACTATGGTTTATGAGTTTTGATCTAATATTATATAGACGAAACCTCGAACAATTATCAGCCGATTTGTGGTCTATCTGGAAAATCCTCTGCGGATGATTTATCTGGAAAGTCCTCTGTGAATTTTAAGTTCTCTTTTTTATTATGTTATTCAATAAAATGTGATATTATTATAGTAAAAACAATTATTAGAACCAAGGAAAGGCTCTCTGACTGTTCCTATTCATCAGTTACCTTCTTAAGACACTTATGTAAGTATAGGAAACATGAACTATCCAAACTTTTTCTGAAATGGAACTTGTTGAAATTCATACTCCCTATACCAGGCACATGCAGAGAGAGAGAGAGAGAGAAGAGAGAGAGAGAGAGAGAGAGAGAGAGAGAGAGAGAGAGAGAGAGAGAGAGAGAGTTATTTGCTTTTCTTACGCTATTTTCACTGTCCATTGTCTGCGTTAAGGAATGAGTGCGTCATAAGGATTATCTTCTTTCAGCATGGTGCACTCAAGTCCATGCTTATTGCTGCCCGAGCAACAAGTATAAAGGAGTTTATTTTTGAACAAGAACTATTTCTCTTTCAAGCTACAATGACATCTTTGGATAAATTAGTCACATTTCTGGTAATTAAACTATTTTTTCTTTTTTAGAAAATTTGCATGTTTGCAATTTAGTTGTCTGTAAAGACGCTTTCATGTAGTCTATCGAAGCAAACATACCATTATGAAACAGCTGTGACAGTTCCAGAAGAAAACAGCAAAAATCAAAACACATTTTTTAAAAGGGCTCCAAAAAACAGGATTTTACCGACTCACCCTCTTTCAAATCGAAAGTAAACAGTCGGCGTTTTTGGTGTCCGTTTGCGTTCCAGGTAGTCGAATACCCCGTGTGATTGTGAACGCGACTGCTTATCTACGGGCAATATGAACTTGACTACAGGCAATTTGGAAAAATATTGACCGGTAACTTCTGTACAAATTAAACGGGACATTTTCTGGGTATATAATAAATAATGTATATATCATGTCCGAAACAGATATATTGACATGCTGACGCTGTTCCGTGATTCTTTAAGAAACCATCAAATACAAAAAGACATGAAGACATCTTGAGTTAATTTTACAAGCCGCTGATTTCAGATTGGATAATAGTTTATGACGGGAAATCCATCGAGGAACTCTCTAAGGGATGCTTTTGACGCAGCGATTGTTCGCAAACATCTTATTTGCACCTTCATTATTAAATCTAAAATAAAGTTGACATGACAGACAATGCTTAAGCTCTGCTCTCGAGTGTACATTTAGACATCAGCTCACTTTTGTAATTCTTTGGAAAAATGATTTCCAACAAATGTCAATGAAGTTAATAAAAACAGTGGTATTCACATGTTACAGAACATTCTTTCGTGGAGATTGATCATGAAATCTTTTCTTCGGTCATTTTCTCCCTCCTGCTGATTCAAGAAGGGCAGTTGTCAGTTTCTGGCGAAAGAATGTGCACTGTACTGGTTAACCGCTTTGCCATAAGCCTGCCAAGGAAAAGTGCGGATAGGTAAAATGGCCGGTTCAAAAATTACCTAAGATAATGTTAAACTCCAATAAAAACGAACAAAACATGTTACAGAGTCGAAGGATATGTCCAACCTATTCTACTTCGGGTTGCCCTGTGTTAAAATACCACAACAGACGATCATGTGATTTGTTTTAAGTCTTCCTGCAGACCAAGACAAGTATAAGTTATATCAAATGAGTAAGTAAAACGACACGAAACTGAATTAAAAAAGATTAAATCATTACTGACACCTTTTCCATTGGGCTTTAATGACAACATTTATGATGAGGGTAATATTTCTAAAATGCCAGATTTTGATATTCCCTTTCTAAAATGCCAGATTTTGATATTTTCTTTCTAAAATGCCTGATTTTGATATTTGCTCGCTTCTGGACTGTCTAAATCGTAAAACTAGATCGCACGGCACCAGAAAAAAGACATCAACCATATTATACAAGTGCTCACCCCACCCCTTAATAGTAGATTGCAAAGTGCAAACTGTTCCAGTTATAAAAATATATGGCTGCTGCCATATTCTTGCACTGAACCATCATCAGATTGGGGTTTGCAGGGGTAAACCTTATTTTTCTTATTTCTGCTCCAAAATATAGATTGTGGGTACTCGTTAGAACCGCTTAAATGAGGCGGTTCTAACGAGTACCAACAATCTATATTTTGAGCAGAAATTAGTAAAATGTCACATTTTTTCATCTTAAAATTTTCATATTTTCGGTGATAAAGGTTACAATGTATTTGTATAGGCGTGCTTCCGTAATGGGGGTTTGTTACATTGAAATAAAGGTCAAGAATACCAAGATGTGATCATCATAAAATAAAACCTTTGTTTGGTTGCAATGATATATTGTACCAAGTATGACAGAACTCCATTAATGCATTTATGAGATAAGGTGCTGACAAGCCAAAATTGACAGATTTTTGGAAGTCTAGATTTATGGAAATCTATGTCCTTATAAAAAAAGGTCAAGGTCACCAAAGTCTTATCAAATCTTTGCAGGTTGTATGATATATTGTATCGACTTCGATTAAATCTTATCTATTCGTTCGTGAGATAGGATGCAGACAACTCAAACGACAGTGTTTTTTTTACGCCTGTGCCCTTGAAAATAAGGTCTAGGTCACCAAAATCTAATCAAAACTTTGTTAGGTTGCAATGGTATATTGTATCAACCAAATGTCATCAGTTCGTTCATATGATAGGGTGCAGACAACTCAAAATTGACATATGTCTTTTAAACATGTGCCCTTGGAAATAAGGTCAAGGTCACCAAAATCTAATCAATTCTTTGGCAGGTTGAAATGAAATCTCCTACCAAGTTTGACACAAGCTCATCGATTCGTTCATGAGATCGGGTAAGCAATCCGAAATTGGCAGTTTTGAGGGTCATAGGCCTTAAAATTAAAGACAAGCTCACCAAAAACTAATGCAATCTTTGGTAGGATGCAATAATATATCATATAAAGTTTGACAAAACTGCATTGATTCGTTTGTGAGATACATGTATGGTGCAAACAAGCATAAATTGGCAGTTTTTTTTTATTGGGCACGTGTCCTTGAAAGGTCATCAAAATCTAATCGAATCCAGTTACCAGTTTTCAAGCTCGTTTTTATCCCTGATTTACATATACAGTAAAATTCCTATATTAAGACAACCTTTGGGACTGTTCAAAAGTGGTCTTTAAGACCACTTTTGAACAGTTCAAAAGGTGATCTTTGACCAGAGGACACTGTATGCAGAAAACACATAGAAAGAATAACAGCAACCTACTAAATGAGCTTTTTAAAGGAGAATTAGTCTTAATTTTAGGCGGTCTAAATAGCGTAATTTAACTGTATATATTAGTTTCTAAACGAACCAATGAAAACTTAACGGGCTACGGTGGTAACAAGGTAAAAACACATTTTCTGCAATCAAGGGCATGTAAATCTATGACAAATAAGCCGACTTCACCAGTTTTCAAACTCATTTAAGCTTTTACCCCTGATTAATTTGCGTAAAGTTCAAGAAGATTAGATAAAACTGAGGAGGCTAGGGTGATGACAAAGTCAAAGATAGGCCTTTTTTCTGCAATCATAGGGACGTAAATATATGATAAAAAGGTCGACCTTGCCAGGTTTTGAAGCTTTTTTCCCTGACTTACTTGTTTGTAAGTTTCAAAAAGATCCCATAGAAATTGGTGAGCCACGGTAATGACAGGGTAAAAGTAGACATTTTCTGCAATCAAAGGGACGTAACTATGCTAAAAATGCCGATCTTAGCAGATTTCGAACTCATCCGAGCCTTTATTCCCTGCGTCAGGTGTATTTCAAAAAACGATCCGGTCAAAACTGAAGGGGCTGCGGTGATGACAATGTCTGAAATAAGCATTTTCAGCAAAATAGGGCAAATAACTCCATGAGTTTTGGAAGATCAGATCAAAACTGAAGGGGCTACGGAGATAACAAGGCCAAAATAGGCATTTTTGCAATCAAGGGACATAACTCTTTAATTTATCGAAACTAACTCATCCGAGTGACTATCCTATAAAGTTCAGAAATATCTGATCAATGTCGAAGGTGACGATGATGACAAGCGTTTACCCACTGTAAGTGTAAGGGACATTGTTGTTGCTATAGCAACCAAAGATTTCATACACTTTCAATAAAAAGCGTACGCCATCAACCCCCCACCAGAGGCATGCTACAGATGAGAATTGATTGGGATCAGCTAATAGGTTGCATAGTAATAAGTGGTTAAATGTGTAAACGGACTGACGATGGACGAACGATGGACGAACGACGGACGAAAAAAAGACGACCCACTATACTATAAGCTCACTAGAGCCTTCCGCAAAGTTGAGCTTAAACGACAAGGAATATTTTGATAATTTTAGCTTGCAAATGTACATTGACAAACTCTAGTCTAATGCCGCAGCTTCACCGAGGCAAAATTTAGCAGTCTGATTACGGATGCATTACTTGTAATCCGTTAGGAATAGTTTAAGAATTATCCGCATATTTACGAAAACACGCCCATACAGATACATTGTAACCTTTATCGCCGAAAAATGAAAAATTTAAGATGAAAAATTGTGATATTTTTCTTATTTCTACTCGAAATATAGATTGTAGGTACTCGTTAGAACCGCCTCATCGAGGCGTTTCTAACGAGTACCCACAAGCCTCATCGAGGCGTTTCTAACGAGTACCCACAATCTTTATTTTAAAGCATAAATTTGGAAAATAAGGTTTACCCCTGCAAACCCCAGTTTTACTGTATAAAAGTGGGGTTCAAGGGGGCCAAAATTATATAGGTGTGTTTTCCTGATGGAAGCTTAATATCGACATGACATAAACCAGGAGATTGTTTAATGCAAGATAAATAACCTCGCCCAGGCAAAATGTTCAAAGAATGATTACAGAGTATAGCTTTTAAGGCTCCAGACATTGCATGATCCGAAGCTGTTGCAAAACCCGTAGCTAAATTGAAACTTGGAAACTAATACCCCACCCACATTTAAGTAGGGCCAATGCAACAGTGCAGTTCCTCAGAGATTATCTCCATGTCCTGCCTTAATGCAAATTTTAACACCTACATAATATTACTTGTATACCATCACGAAAACACACCTTTATAATTTTGGCCCCCCTTGAACCTCACTTTTATACATTAAAATTGGGATTTACAGGGGTAAACCTTATTTTTCTTATTTTTCTTATTTCCGCTCTAAAGTTTTGTTTGTTTGATTTGAGGTTTAACGTCCCCGTCAACACTGTAAGGTAAGTTTGGAGACGTTGCTTCCAATTTTGTGGGACTTTTACCCGACATTGAGATGAAATGACATCTTAAGCCCTGTCGCCCAATGAAACCAATAGGGTTTATTAGCACGGACGGTCCGCCTCGCACCGTGGTTCCTGGACAGGCTTAGATCCTCTAAGCGGTTTACCAGTACTAGTGTGCGAACCGGATTCAGCTCTGCGTGGAAGCATCATGCAGCCCATATATTTCTCCAAGCCCCTATGAGCGGGGACCAACCGCTCTAAAACATAGATTGTGTGTACTCGTTAGAAATGCCTCGATCTGAATTTTTGGCAGAACTAAGGAAAATATCACAGTTTTGTTTATCTTAAAAAATTCCATTTGTTTTCGACGATAAATTACGGAACCCGGGAAGGGACATAATTTTTTTTAATTTTATAAGTTGTGCGCATAATATATTGTGTGGACAAGATATTATCTTGGTCTGACAACATATTATCTTGTGCGCACAAGATATTATATTGTGCGGACAACATATTACCTTGTCCGCAAAAGATATTATCTTGTGCGGACAACATAACTTGTGCAGACAAGATATTATCTTGTCTGCACAAGATATTAAGTTGTGCGAACAAGATATTATCTTGTCCGCACAAGATAATATCATGTCTGCACAACATAGATCTTGTGCGGACAAGATATAATCTTGTTCGCACAACTTAATATCTTGTGCGCACACGGTCAGGAATGTGTTTGTCTTTCATACTGAAGTGGATTGTAGATACATGTAATTTGATATGCATTGTTCAATATTTTATCATTCTTAAAGCAAAAGAAAGCTTTATTACATAAATCTTTCTTTTCTTCGAAGAGGGAGAGTGTTATGCATAAGAATTTATTTTTCTGATTCCCACTTTCACCCCACTGGGTGACCTAAAAGTGCTATTAATATCTCTTTAAAGATTATTCTAGAAATGCGTCATATATTTGTAAACATCTTGATTACAAGGAAAAGTACTTTGGAACCTTCCAGAAAGTTCAGGTTTGCATTATTTTTTGAAAATTACATCATCTTATTCCACAGCCCTGTGGAACATTCTAGAGAAATCTTAGGGTCTATAAAAGAGCTTGATTTTTCTCATTGAGTCAGACTTTGGAGTTTGATGCTTTCAAACAAAGTTATTTCTGGATTCTATGTTGGATTGTCAGGATATTATATTTCATTTCGGACTGTGAATTCTGTGGGATCAAGGAAAATAGATACATTCAAGGATATTTCATGATAGAGCTAAGTACATTTAATTTTCTTACTTCTACAGGATATAGATAACTTGTAAATAAATTTTGTTAAATTTTTCCAAAAGGCTTGTTTGCTTTTTCTTATCTGCTACGCCTGGCTCGTAACAATATTCTTTGCTTCCAACGGAACTAACTATTCCGAACTTATTTATTTTGTCTACCTATATGCTCCAGCTATTTCCGGAAATGCACGATGCTAAAGATACCCTATGCATTTTCAGTGTAATGTATGCAAATTGTATCACCTGTCCGGGGTTAATTTTAACAGTCACTTCAACTGCATAAATTGTATTTTAAAGATCACCATAGGATTACCTTGGCTCATATTACAACGGGGACAAATTAAGTACTTTATATATGAGGACGGGTAAAGGTTAGCGTTAAAGCAATTCATTTTCTTCACTTATTGTTGGCTTTGATATGAAAGTATGTAGATACACTAAGCTACATGAAACTCTGTGTGAATACTAAGGGTCAAGTCAAGCAGATTAAGTGGCACTCGTTTAAATGCATTACGGAGTGGGCCATATTTTATATTGTCTCTTAAAGTGACAGAATGTAACTTTTTGTCGTTTGTCCAGGTTACATAACAAAATAGAAGTGAAGGCAATGCTCGGGAATCGATAAAACTACCCTACCCCTCCCATCAGAGACACCGAAGGGACAGAAACACAAATATGAAAAATTTAAAACCTATTGAAAACATCACAAGCGGAAAGCCAAAAGGACAGTTACTTTCCCACAAAATGGCCAAAACGGCTATCCAAAATAAAAGATGTAAGCAATACATACATACAAAGACAACCTAGAACAAAAATGAACAGCGACAGAAGAACCGCCTCGGAACGGTCAGTAAGAAAATATTTCACTAAATGGGTGGGGGGGGGGGGGACAAAGATGGCCACAATGCCGATTAAACGCCAAAAGTTTTGAAAAGACGGCCCTTGCGTGACCTTGACCTGAGATGATTAGGACTAAATGTTTTAACATTGCAACGTAGAAGGGTAGGTAATGAATCGGAATCGATGCAATTACATGTAACCTTTCACCCAAGACAGCAGCAGTCCAGAAAAATACATGCAAAGATGAAACGAAACAAGACAGGTAGAAATCCACAAAGACAGTGTTCCTCCCATAACGAATGGCCCAACGTATATTTTAAATAAGCATCATTGCCAGAAAATACTTGAAAGCAAGGAATACAATGTTTATTATAACCCAAAACAGAAGCACTAGATTTGAACGGCCAGTAACTTTACAGGAGTGGGGCGGGAAACGGGATTCAGTCGAATATAAAATTAATATCGGTTCTCTTTTACACTGATTAAAGTCGCGTTGCACATTGCTCCTGCATTGGATAATTCTTTAACTGAGAGTTGTTGGGCGGGGCGCGGAGGCTTAAATCGATCATTAAATTAACATTCATTGAATGCGAATTGAAGTTGACTACATGTATATTGTATCTTAGGTCTAATGCGATGAGGTATGAAACTTGTTTCAATAATCAAGGTCTTGGTTTCTTTGTCATTACATGATATAAACGTCATAGCCTCTTTTTCCCTGGAACGAACAGGCCATTGACCTATGAAACTTGATTAAGATAGTAAACGAAACCAGCTAGGAAAATACTTAATCCGCTATCAGTACCAATGATAGAAGCCACTCGAATGGGGAATAAACTAACCACATTTGCTACTTAGTCTGGCCCAGAAAACATGCACACTCCATATTTTTCAGTTCTGTGGTGTATTCCTTGCTTCCAAAGGATAACCCGTTTATAGAACATATTAGTATCGATAATATATTTAAAGGCATCCTCAATGCGTTTTCACATCCACTTGTCAGTCTAGGTTAAGGCTCATTCCTGTGAAGTTTGTTCAAAATCCCATCAATGGTTAAGGAGGGGATGTCGTTTGAAAAAAAATGTTTACGGATGCACGCTCGACAGACGACGGACAAAAAGTGATCACAAAAGCTCACCTTGTCAGTACGTCAGAGCTGAGCTTAAGTGGAATAAGGCAAACATATTAAACGGCATTCTTGTTTAAATGGCCCGTTGCACCAGTCATCACAACAGCTATATTCTCTAAGAATGAAGCAATTTAGTCTAATTGGTTGACGAAAGGTTATGATGATGATGATTTCGTGTTTAACGACGCGTCAACCTTATTTGTGGGTCATAAGTTTCAAACGGTTTATGATCAAAACGTGTATTAGAGAATCAAACGTTCTACTTACAGAATGAATCAAATCAGTGAAAACTATTTTTCCATAGAAGAAAAGAACAGGAGTTGAAGCCCCCCCCCCCCCGACTCTCCCCAGTAGTTGTACTACTGACCGCCTTTGGTTCATGTTTCGTCTGTTTATGTATGTGCCTCTGTGTCACTTTCTATAGGTGACTTGAGACGGCTGCGTTCTTTGATTGTGTCCTTTCCTGAGTGACCGTTTCACACTAGTTAAACATGCTCATATTAAAACAATTCTTTAAACAATGAAACTCTGATATGATTTATAGTGATGAATGACAAACAGAATAACATGGAATGACAGAAACTGGTGATTACTGTTTGAGATACAGGAATCACTTTCAATATTGGTCATTTATTGACAAGATACCTCAGTTAATCAGTTTGTTAATTGAGTGGGTGCATTTATTTCTCCGGATATTTTCCAGCCAGTTATATCCCTCTTGAGTAAATATGCCGTTTTGCACAACATGATTTTACTGTACAGATATATCGTCATTTTCTATCGTCAATACGACTAAAGCTGACACGTCGCTTAGAAAGTCTTATTCACACCACAAAAAATAAATAAGTAAATAAATACTGATTAGTTTAATTCTTTTATACAAATTTGCAGGGCAATGACCCCTTCTTTAGGGAATAAAATACAGAATAATAAATTCTTAGTGCTGACAGACTCAAGTAACTGTCCTTTTGATGTTTTCTTTAGGTTCTAGTTATTTCATGTTTGTGTTTCTTTCCCTTTGTTATCTTGCTGGGAGGTGTGAGTGGATTTATCGATTCCTGATCTTTGCCTTTACTTCTATTTCACTTCCTGTTTCGTCCTCGTGGTAACGTTACATCCTACTTCACGACGCCAAAACTAAGCAATGACGTTGGCGGTTTAGCAACCAGAATACCATCCTAATCCCAAGAAGTGAGTCTACAGACAATTCCATGCAGACCAACATTTTTTAGCCCTTAAGATGGCAATTACAGCAATTGTCGTCCGTTAATTTATAAATTATTGTTGCAAACAGTGTGATCCCATATAATACTGCCAGACCAGGGTCCATACCGTACGCCTGTTTCTACAATTATGTTTGAAATTTTTGCAGTAAGATTCAGCAGACGTCATCAATATGCGACAACTATCACATATGCCAACAGCGAAGGTTCTAACTACCTGTCTTAAATCATAGCTCCAGACATAATTAGAGGCTTCCGTGGTGTGGTGGCTACGCCACTCGCCTTGTAAACCAGGGATCGCAGGATCGATCCCGGGCTTCTCCAGACTTTCGGATGAGTCTTTAAACCGAGGTCCCGTCTCCGTATGACCTTAGCTGTTGGTGAGACGTAAAACTCAAATACTCACTCACTCCAGACATAATTGGGAAAATAAAGGCTTTATTTACGGTCGTCTATAAAATAAAGGTATGTTATGTGTACTCATTAGAGTATTCTAATGAGTTCCAATAACATACCTTGATAAAGCAGAACATGGTACGTTGAAATTTTATGAAAACAGGGTTTTCCAACACTTGCAAGAAACTAAGAAAACATTACAAGTGCAGAGTTGTCATTTTTGCGCTCGACCCTTTGCACGGACATGTTCTGTAATCCTACCAAGTATTATTAAAGTATTTGAAACGGCAGAGTTTTGTTGCGGTAACAAAATGTTGAATAATATGGATCAGAGGAGATAATTCGTAAATGAAGACAAGCAGAGTTATTATTCTTGCACGTGATACACCGCAATGACCTGTTCTGTTATTCTATAAAGTATTATTGAAATATTTCTAACGGTTGCCGAGTTATGCTCCGGAAACGAAAATAAAGTGAACATATGGATCAGGGGAGATAATTAAATCAAAGCGCCAAAGGCACTGAAATGACAGATTCTATGAGAAAATCATTACACTGTGAAAACTAACAGAAAATTTTTCTAAAAAGATCTTAAAATTTAGAAAGGTAGTTCTGCAAATTCCAATATATGATATGTTTGCGGATGTCTATAGACCGGTAGTATTATGAAACGCATACGATGTTTCCAATTTTTAAAGAAACTATTTATGTTTTCAAAACAAAACATTAAAATTCAAGTTCTAACAATGCTTCGGTCCATAAGTAACAGTTTTTGTCTGGTCGGTTGTGGATACCTCTCTCGATACCCTATAAGAAAGAGATCGGAGGAGAAAGGCTGGCTAGTCCAGTACATGAAATCCATTGACTTGAAGACATTTTTGAGTAATAACAGCACTACGAGCCCGCTCGTAATCCTGCTGGATAAGATATCCCGGATTCTGATCGTAAACAAATAAATGGAGCCATGATTGTGAGGCCGAAGCTCGTGAGTAATGTTCAGTTCACATCTCAGCAAGAATCTTGAATGTTCTTAATGACACTAAGCTGCGTTCGCTAATTACATGCAATAGCTCGCCACACTATTACACGTATTTCATCCGATATGTCATGCTCTATTACGCACGCGTCGTCTCGGCATACCTTACACAGATACGTCGAAACACCCGGACACGACAATCGGCGTGATACACGCTGAAGTGCTATTTGTCACTGAAACGTATATGTCAGTCGCTAAGACGCCAATTTACGTATTTCATGCACGAGCGTAAGTGTTCCGTGCTGTGTCGACGCGTCAACTTTGGTCACGACAGGGACGTCTAGCTCTCAAACGTACATCGCATAAGGGCGACGAACACTGTCAGTGCTTATTTGTCGGTAGTTGAGACCCCTTGTTTATCTACAGGTACAGTGTAGCAGCTGCCGGCAAAATCTGTTTCGCATATGCGTCCGACGGTTGAAACGATCTTGACATTCTGACGTCGGTCTTCCGCTACGTCGACGTCCACTAGCGTCTTTTGTATATAGTAAGATGTGGCTCCAATAGACGATAGATCACACACATGTGGCACCCAAAATCAGAGTCAACGTCATCCACTTTCCGATCAGCCTTTAACTATCCTGGGGCACGCTTACGATCCTTTAATGAAGAATATTGCAAAATGCTCTCACTTAATGCTTTTTTGAGAACAAATTTCAGTTTCTTCTTTTCTAGGCACCACCTTACATTACACGTCAAAAGTTTGATCCTGAAAATGTGGTTTCTATCCGCACCGGTGTGAAGGTGGTGCACAGGATCGACGTGGCCGGACTGGTAACCAGACGTCACGGTTGATTGATTTAACCTTTTTAGCTTAAGGGCATCGTGCCTACGCGTGTTGTAATCGTGCAATCGTTTGGTTTCAGAATCAAAGGACTGAAAGTGTGGGGTGTAGGTTGGAGTAATAGCTCTGGGTTGAGATTTAAAATGTTTCATTTAACTCTGAAATTCCAAACAAATAGTAAATAGTGAAGATTTTGATAAGAAGACGCGTTCTGCAGCGTCTGATCTTGGTCTACACTGTTTTCGAAGCTCATCCTATGATTCCCGGACAATCCTCTTCAGTCTTATGGAATACCCTGATCTCACTGCGGCTATTTACTACAAGACAAAAGGTTATTCCGACAGGTGAGTGATAGTCACGTAGACGTTAGCGCTGAAGTGCCTTTCTTATTAGCAACTTCGGGTCGAATGCCAAACAGCCACCCCAAACATAGCCGCGTCATTTATCAGGGTTGGGTACATGTACGTGTTATCTGTAAAATCTGCACATGAATCAAATGTTGGATCTGGCAAACAATATAAACTCAGATCAAACGCCACAGAACACTGTGCTGATCTTGTTCTACACTTTTTTGCATTAGTTACTAACATCTTAAAGGTGCATTATTGAGCTATCCGGTAAAAATGCTTCCAAAAATAAAATATATATAGCCGGTATTTTTCTTTAAAACAATACAAATGAATGCATTTTATGCAAAAGTGCGAACAATTATGATGACAGATAAACGTGTTTGAGAGGGATTCCCTAACTAGGTTTCGAACACAAGTTAGATCTATTTTTAGTTCGTGACAAAAATAGAATCTCCATATATGACGTTATGCGACGTTCATTTTTGGCCTTGTTTGCTTAGGCCATGCCTGAATCGGAAAAAAATGACGCTGAATACCATGCCATAAGTAACGACACTCAGAGACGATACTGTCGCCATGAATGTGTAAAGTGACAGATTTATTTTTAGAACAGAAATTCCGAACACGTGTTCAGATCGAAGGGTAAACACGAATGAAAACAACCATTTTCACAAAAGTGTACACATGGCAAAGGAGTATGCATTGAAGATAAAAACCAAAAAAAAAATTTGAGACCCGGTAGCTCAATAATGCACCTTTAAGTTTAAACGAATCAGTCAAAGTCCCCGTTCATGACCAGCCTGCATTTAGAGAAATTGGCATGAGTGTTGTCAGTGCTTTGATTTATTCAATGCCTTCAGTTTCTGGAGTGCACTCTTCCATCACTGAAGTTGGGATCGTCCATTATGCTAAATATGGCACCTGGAATTATATCACAGGACCTACACTAAGTATCTGTACCATATTCCAGGGTTGAAAGGGACAGCCTTTCTTTCCAATTTCTCCACGCAAAGTCAATATACACCTAAGTTGTAACTGACCTAAACTTGACCTCGAAAGTCAGAAAGAAAACCCATTAATATTCTTGTCGGCAGCTAACCTGGTCCAACAGCAGGCTGGTCTTTAAGAATTAAATATTGACAGCACTGATAGAAAACAGTGTAAAACCTAAGCAGACTGCTGAGCAGACGCCGCATTGATCTTGGTATACAGTGTTCGCCAAACCCGTCGCATGATGCAGCTTATTCATATGAAATGCTGAATCGTAAAGATAAAATCGTCAAGGCGTGTGCTTCACAAGTTTGTATTACGCCTATAGGATAACTTATACTCCTGTACAATTTTGATTACTGCGCCAAACCGGACTAAATTTTGTGTGGTCTCAAGCCGGAAGAAAGCCTGAATTACTTTAAAACCTGCAGGATAGCTAGAAATGACAGATTGAATCTGCCATTAAAACGAAGACGAGCACAGATGTCATTCTTGCACGTGACACTCGGCACTGGCCTGTTCTATAACCCTACCAAGCATTATTAAAATATTTCAAACGTAGTTATGCTCCGGAAACGAAATGTAGAAAAATATGTATCGGGGAGAAAAATCGAAAATGAAGACACGTAGTGTTGGCATTCTTGCATTGGACACATCGCAATGAACTCTTCTGTAATCCTACCCAGTATTACTGGAATATTTCAAACCTTTGCCTAGTTATGCCCCGGAAACAAAAATAAAGTAAAAATATGGATCAGGGGAAATAATTAAAAAAGAAGACAAGCAGAGTTGTCATTCGTGCATTCTTGCATGCGACACTCTGCAAGGACCTGTTCTATGATCCTACCAGGTTTCATTAATTTATTTCAAAGGGTTGTGGAGTTATGCATCAGAAACGAAATGTTGAAAAATATGGATAAGGGAGATAATTCGAAAATGAAGACAAGCAGAGTTGTCATTTTTGTACACGACACTCCACAATTACGTGTTCTGTAACCCTACCAAGTATTGTTGAAATATTTCTAAAGGATAACGAGTTACGTAAATCATTTAATGAGCAGAGTTTTTCGTTGGAAAAACTGGTTAAAACCTTGCTATAATATACATGAATATCTAAAGATCTTGGAGGCATTTTCTAGACACTCAAAAACGAGTTCGAAAAAAAAAACGTAGTGAACGAGGCATCCGTGTTGGAGTAATCAAAGTTTCACCGTACCTGACTTTTTTTATTTTGAACTATTTGTTGATTTCCAGATTTATAACAATGCATTATAGCGACGGTGTAGTTTTCACGTTCAGTGACGCCAACCACAACGACATACACAATTAGAGTGAAATTGAGATTTCTGGGTTTAATGTCAAATAATGTGTTTTTTTTTAAAGATTAAATCTTACCTGTAAAAAGCCAAGATCCTGAAACACAATCTCTTTTCTGTTTATATCGTGAGAAAGCTGTGTTCAATTTTAGAATGTAGGAAAGTCTTTTTAAATAATCTCCCCTTACAGTTTTGAACTGGTACTTTTCAAACTTAGTTTGCAGATGTTATGTACGTAAAAATAAAATAAAACGTGCTCCATTTATTTAATCGTTTAATGATCTTTTCAATGTCTCACATTTTACCCTTAATTACGTTTTGCCTGAAATGCTGTGAAAAATACTTTATGGAATCAATCCTTGTTACAGCCTTTTCGCATTTTAAAACGCCACACCTTTTCACGGAATAAAAACATGCGAGCGTTTTCATATCAAACATCTTCTGATAGTTTTCTCCCTTTATACGCTGTGTCTACATACGTTTGGGTTTGCTTGAATATGCTTTTATAGTATATCAACTCTCTGGGTATTTTGTGAAACAATCTTCTTATACAGCTTTTCGCTAAAGTACCTTGCACCCTGAATGAAGGTATGTATGTTGTTTTAGTATTATGTTCAATACTTTTGTTTGTCCGACACCCGTGGCCTGGTGGGTAAGAGCGTTGACTCTTAACCCTAAGATCTCTCATCGCTGTGGTTCGCGCCTCGCTTTGGTCAAATGTGAGACACCATATCCTGCAACGGAAGGTGAGGCGGTTTTACAGAGTGCCAACAGTCTATGTTTTGAGCAGAAATAAGAAAAATATCGCAATTTTTCATCTTAAAATTTTCGTTTTTCCGTGGTAAAATTTACACTGTATTTGTATAGGCGAGTTTTCGTAATGAATGCTCTCATGTCTTTCTGGCAGTTCTAAAATGTTGACATGCGTAAGAAATCTTTTTTTTTTTTTTTTTTTTTTTTCATTTTCTGCATAAATCTATTCGAAACCGATACACTCGAAGCAAAGAATAGGGAGCATAAGTTTCGAAATAATGATAATGGAAGGCCTTTCTGGCAGCAATAAATATTCCTGGATATTCCGAATATTGTGTCACAAAGTGTTCTTTAATCTTTGAACATGAACACACATCTCAAATACGTGTTCATACCACATGTTTACCAACCAAAATGGTGTCCATTAAAAGTGTATCTAATTACCAGATCTGAACCTAAAACACGTTATAATCCAAATGAATGACGCAGATCGGAAATTTGATCAAAGTAGAAGTAAAACAAAGATCAGGAATCGATACAATTAACTTACTCCACCCATCAAAGACACCAAAGGGAAAGAAACACAAACATTTAGCGACCAGGCCACAATGGAAACCTAAACAAAGGAAGGCCATAAGGACAGTAACTTTCCCACAAAATGGCCTTATGGCCATCCAAAGTAAAAAGACACAAGTGATACACACAGTAAGTAACAAACAACAACATAAATAAACCGCCACAGAAGAACCGCCTTGGAACGGTCAGTGGAAAGATTTCCACTGGCGGGGGGGGGGGGGGGGGCTTAAATCGATTTTACGTGGCCACAATCCTCCCCCTTACTTCTGTCGCGATTTAGACAAATAATTTGTTCAGTCCGCATGAAGGCCTCCTAACTCATCAGTGAAACATCTCCGTGAACACAAATAATCAAAGAACCACAGAGTTGAGACAACGGTGAGGACCCAACAGCAAGAAACCATTGAAATGCAGGAGCAAAAGAAAACCAACAGTTAGACTCCGATGGGCCCGACTAGAGACAGAGCATCAGGCACCAACCAACATTACCTTGAATTGGATCTCTCTAATTCTCAATAAGCCTTTACGTTGGAACCGTCATAGAATCTGAGGCCTGACCCACCGGCGTGCATTTAAAGAGGGAAGCAAAGTTGCCAACCGTGATTGGGTTAACTACCATGTATGCAGTCTATCGTATAACACCCATGTTGTACCCAATCTTTTTATATCGAAGAATGATTTTACGAAATTGGGTGCTGAAGTCATTGCGGTTATATATTTTTCTGAATTTCTATACTAAGTCACCATAAAATTCGGTTTCCGATAGACCTTGTTGCAGAAGAGATTTAAGTCCAATATTGAATTTTGAAATTAAATCAGAATGGCGTGTATAAAATTTTGAAAAGGCTTTGCGTAGTTTATGGTACCGATAACCCTGATTAAGAAGTTTAGCCGTTAATAATTTATTACGAGTGTTGAAGTCAGTTACATGACTACACATTCTAGCAAATCAAATTGATTGCGAAATATAAACGCCATAGGATGGCGCACGAGGAACATCACCATCCAAAAAAGGAAAATTTACAATAAAGTCTTTCTAGTCCACACGCTCTTTGTGACGTAGGTCAGTTATGCTGCCAGATCAGTTTATTCCGGCCTTGAAAATTATTTTTCACTCTGAAAAGATTTGATCCCATACTTACAGGTCGTTTTTACTTTAACCGTTTTGCCTAGCATCGCAAAAAAGTGACATTAACAAACACTTGGGTAGAGTAGAGTCCACAGTGTATGTTTGCAGTTGGAGATGCTTGTAAATGCAATTAAACCTACAATCCTAAAACTGAAAATGAACATGCCCAAAGATATCGTCATCGGAAAGCCTTCAAGTAATATGAGCAGCACAGGTGTCAGGTAAATGCCCTGTAAAATGCTACAGAGCAGTATATTTGTTTCTTTACTTCGGTATCCATCACGAAAACACGCATATATAATTTTTACCCCATTGAACCCCACTTTTAAACAGCAAAACTGGGGTTAACAGGAGTAAACTTATTTTTCTTATTTCTGCTCTAAAATAAAGATTGTGGGTACTCGTCAGAACCGCCTTGATGAGGCGGTTCTAACGAGTACCCACAATTTATATTTCTAGCAGAGGCGGTTCTAACGAGTACCCATATTTTATATTTCGAGCAGAAATAAGAAAAATATCACAATTTTTCATCTTAAAATTTTCATTTTTCGGCGATAAAGGTTACAATGTATTTTTATAGGCGTGTTTTCGTAATCTCAGCGAGCGCTTTCTGCTCCTGTTTACGTGAGAAGGTACGGTACGTGAGAAGGTGTTGCAAAGGTCTTCAATCAGGAAAACACGCCTATACAATTCTGACCCCGTTATAAAATGGGGTTTAAAGGTGTAAATCCTAAAATAATAAATGTGCGTGTGCCTTCTAACGAGTACAATATCTATATTTTGAACAGAAAAACAATAATATCGCAATTTTTTCGTCTTAAAATCTTCATTTTGTTTTCGGCGGTGACATTTACAAAATATTTAGTATATGCTTTCGAAATGTTCTTTTGGTGAGTCTCAATAGACCCGGAGATCCCATTTTCCATATGTGAGTACCTACAAACAAGACACACACATACCTGCTCAGCTACAGATCTAGCAAGAGTCTTGACAGTTTAGATATAGTAACTAGAGTAATAATACTATCCAGTCGGCGAGCACAAAGGTTCTGATTAAAGGCAACCACAATAAGTTTGATTTCAAAATCTCTGAAAGGCCCAGAACCCTCGTATCGGAACAATCAGGATTATGCACAATGTATCTTCCGGGCGCTTCTGTGACAGTTTTGAAGGTCATACTTTCTAGACAGTGTTATGATTTGCAAGTTGACTGACGCAGCAATTTGTGTCATTTGGGAATGTGCAATTCACTGATTGATTCTTTGAGACTAGATATTTGCATTATATATCGTCTTAGGAGTATGAATTTTGAATATATATTCTGTCGCTATATAAGGACATATTTCCATAACTGATATTATCAGAGAAGGCACACATTTCAAAATGTCTAGTGAATAAGATGAGTTCATCTATAAACATACTTTCCTCCCAAAAGATTTTGATTATAAGAGAATTCGAAACTGAAAAGAAACTTGTGTCGTAATTTTACCAAAGAGTAAAATCAAAAACGCAGCCACACAAAATAATAGTGTCAATCAAACGCAACCAGAGGGTCTGGGCATATATAATAGAAAGAAAGGGTTATTTAGGAAAAGCCTCAAACAGTCAGCGAAAGAAGTTATGAAGTTATGCAAAACATTACTTGCACCAACGCTACTTTCAAGTAACATATGAGACACTACAAAAGGACAACCGCATTTGGACGGGCATCGAGAAAACAATCCCAATCTGCTTACAGAACACTTTCAATGAAAGAAATAGATCGGTCTTAGCAGTCCACTGTTTAGTTGTAATTAACAGTTTGAAGGCGCGTTGTAAAGTAGACCAAATCACGAGCAAGTAGCGCCAGTAATTTCTCTACTTATAACTGGCCGAGGAACTGTGATATATTATTCAACAAAACCATACTCTAAGTCAGATATACACTAAAAGTCGACAATAATTGTATTGTTTCTTTCAAATTCTCCCAAACTTTCGTCATCGAAGAAGAAACCCCGCCAAAAGTATTGACTGTATTACTCAAAAATATGTCCTTTTTTTAGGTTTTTGACGCAAGTAGATACCGTTTCACATTTTAATGTCAATATAGAAGTGTACGCAATGATCAGGAATCGATAAATTAACCCATACCTCGCATCAGAGACACCACAAAAAAAACCTAATGGAAACATCAATAGCGGAAAGCCCCAAATACAGTTACTTTCCCACAAAATGGCCAATTGACTATCTAAAACAAAATAATATAAGCGTTACACACACTCAAAGACAAGCCATAACAAAAATATACCGCAACGAATTTCACTTGTGTTGGGGGGGATGGGGGGGGGGGCTTAAATCGATTTTACATGGCCACAGTCTTTGCCCTTACTTCGAAATAATTTGTTCAGTCCGCATGAAGGCCTCCTAGCTTATCAGTGCAACATCTTCGTGAACACAAAAATCAAACAACCACAGAGATGAAATAACGATGAGGACTCGACAGCAAAAAACCACTGAAATGCTGGAGCAAAAGAAAACCAACTGTTAGACTCCGATGGGCCCCACCAGAGACAGAGCATCAGGCACCAACCAGCATTACATAAAATTAAAGCATCTCTAATTCTCAGTAATCCGTTACGTTGGAACCGTCATAGAATCTGAGGCATTACCCACCGGGTCAAGTGTGTTCAAGTTTCGAAATCGAACGCCGGTTTTTAGTATTACCCACCTTCACTCAGAGATTTACTGCAGAATGAAACACAATTCCTCTACATTGCCTATATAACGGGCTATGCTAGAATTAAGTTAAGTTGCATCTCAAATTTCAAAAGAGTGCCTTTTTCATCTTACATTTTATGACGTCCAATTGAGATTGGTGTGCATTTCCCAACACGAAAAATACGCCTATATAGTTTTGATCCCCTTGAACCCCATTTTATATAGTAAAACTGGGGTTTACACGGGTAAACCTTATTTGTACCTTTAATATAGATTGTAGGTATTCGGTAGAACCGCCTCATCGAGGCGGTTCTAACGGGTACCCACAATCTATATTTTAGCAGAAATAAGAAAAATCTCACAATTTTTCATCTTAAATGTTTCGTTTTTTTCGGTGGTTAAGTTTACAATGTATTGTATAGGTGCGATTTCGTGATGTATGTCAAAATATTTGTGTTAACATATCACTGTATTATAGCATCTAGGTCAAGACGCTGAAGATTTATTATAAGAAAAGTAAACTTTGTGGATGTAAAGAATGATACATTTTTGGCTTTCGACTGATTACTTGTCATATTCCCCTCTGATTTGCATCAAAATAAGAATCATATACAAGTTAATTTGTCTTCTGTAACACAACCGTACATCCTAATATGGCACACAAAACATTCAGGTCAACGATTCATCAATCACTGGTAAATTGCATCATTGCCTACACAACAACAAGGGTGTATTGAACAAAGTAGAAGTAAACAAAGATCAGGAATCGATACAATTAACTTACTCCACCCATCAAAGCTACCAAAGGGAAAGAAACAGACATTAAGCGACCAGACCATAATGGAAACCTAAGCAAAGGAAGGCCATAAGGACAGTTACTTTCCCACAAAATGGCCATATGGCCATCCAAAATAAAAGGACACAAGTGATACACACAGTAAATAACAGACAACAACATAAATAAATCGCCAGAGAAGAACCGCCTTGGAACGGTCAGTGGAAAGATTACCACTGGGGGGGGGGGGGGGGGAGGCTTAAATCGATTTTACGTGGCCACAATCCTCGCCCTTTCTTCCGTCGCGATTTAGACAAATAATTTGTTCAGTCCGCATGAAGGCCTCCTAACTCATCAGTGCAACATCTCCGTGAACACAAATAATCAAAGAACCACAGAGGTGAGACAACGGTGAGGACTCGACAGCAAGAAACCACTGAGATGCTGGAGCAAAAGAAAACCAACAGTTAGACTCCGATTACAAAACATTATTTTGATTTAATTTTAGCTTGTCAGAAGTATACTACAAGCTACAACAGTCAATCTACTGCCTCACTTTGTATCTACGGCCGCATTCGAACTTTTGCTTGCAGTTTAACTCGAGAAATATTCCCTATCACTATTGTTTCCGATGTCAATCGAAACTGCCGATTTTTCTGAGCACAATGTTGCCTTCACGTCTCTGATATTCACGTTATCTCTGGCATTACCCAGATTCGTTAGGTTTAGGTAACGCGTTTAGCAAGCCATCAATGAAGATGGTCGGGAAATGTTACCATCACGAAAACACGCCTATATAAGTTTGACCCCCTCGAACCCCACTTTTATATAGTGAAACTGGGGTTTACAGTGCTAAACCTTATTTTTCTTATTTCTACTCTAAAATATAGAGTGTGGGTACCCGTTAGAACCGCCTCGATGAGGCGGTTCTAACGAGTACACACACTCTATATTTTGAGCAGAGGCGGTTCTAACGAGTACACACACTCTATATTTTGAGCATAAATAAGAAAAATATCACATTTTTTCATTTTAAAATTTTCATTTTTTCGGCGATAAAGGTTACAATGTATTGGTATAGGCGTGTTTTGGTAATGCAACCACAGAATTTAGACTTCCAATGACACCAAAAATATAGAAAATATACTACGGGAAGCAAAATAGAAATCTCTCTTTACAGGTAGGTGAAATGAACAACCTCCATAACCCAACTTTTTATAGAGAAAACCGGGGTTTATGGGGTATATATAATTGTTCTTATTTCTGCTCTAAGACATAGATTGTGGATACTCGGTTAAAACTGCCTCACTAAGCCACTTCTGAGGTGTGAACACATACACTTTCTTGCACACCAGACACGGAAATCCGTGATTTTTCCCTATGATAGAAATTTATGTTCTGACCAAGGTGTTCCGACCCCAAATGGAATATAATCGCGTGTTTGATAAATGCACTGGTTGATTACAACCTCGTATGCGCCGTCGTTAAGGTTGACGTCACAGCAACGTCACCAAACATTCCTGCAGTGTCAACACAATATGGCGGACGTTGGTAACCGAAGTGACTGCAGCATTAAAAATCCGCATTAAGAAATGGAATATATGCAAGAAAAAGAATCCAATATGGATGTGAGGGGTGGATAGAAAAATCCGTCCCTCGGGATCACTGTTCGAGATCACTCGGTAAACCTCGTGATGCCGGACAGTGTCCCTCGGGACGGATTTTTCCATCCATCCCTCGGGATCACTGTCCGGCATCACTCGGCAAACCTCGTGATGCCGGACAGTGTCCCTCGGGACGGATTTTTCCATCCACCACTCACACCCATATAAGATTCGTATAATGTCTTCCGGGTATGTTATCGTTATGTTCCCCGACGGTGCTATAAAGGAAATAAAAATAATGACCATTCATCAGACAGGCCCTAACATCAAACCATCCGTGTGACGGATGATCTTCAGCGAACGACACAAGAACTAATGCCTTTGAATGTTAGTCGCAATTACCACTGGGGCATTAAACTCGCCTTTGCAGGGACAAAATCTTAACGTTGGAATCAAATAATGTTCAATGTGTACTAGGACAAAGACATAACATGAAACCTCAAATCATTGCAGATTGCGTTCCATGAAAATAGAAAAATCATTAAATGTTAAAGGTATATTTCAAAGATATTGGTGATATCGATGCGCATTGTCTTATTTGGGAATACTGAAGAACATGATGTTCCCGGTGAATTTTGAGATCCCGGCGCGCAAGAGTATATATCATTAGCAGTGAATTAACTTTTTTTATTATACAGCTAAAAATAGTTTAACTCTGAAAAATGATTGAGTTTAAAAATATAATTTTATATTTGATGTCCACGTTATGACAGTTTCTATAATAGTGTGAAAGAAATAATCCAATACGAAATCATGTTTGCTGTAGTGCGATAATAAGATATTTGGCTATCGCCCGCATCATCAACCCGCTAGCCTATCAGCAGCTTTAGCTCGGGGGCTAATAATCGTCGATGTTGGTGCAGAGGGCGCAAATTAAAATATATTTGATAAAAGGGTTACCCTTTCACAGAAGTGTAAAGTACGGAGTGTACAAGTTTTGCTGGGTCAGACTTGTTAATTTGACCTAATTAGGCCTCATCAGTGGCCATCAAGTATTTTTAAAATTCCACAATTGAATCAATCACCCCAAAGGACAAGACAATATAAACTATATTATGACGAAGGGCAGGGGATGGGCTTTTTACGGCCGCCTCACATTCCATTATCGCAAGGTGTAGTTCGTTTAAAGGGTTATATTTTGTAAGCAAGGAATACATCACAGGAGAGTATATGTTTTTCTGGGCCGGACTAGCTAAATTTCATGCTATAATACTTCTGGCGTCTATTACCTTAAGCAGAGAATTGTGCATGATCACCAAAATGAAATAAATCAATTAAAATCAATCAACCAATCAATGAAACGTCAAATCATCAGTATTTAATATGTTATTATGTGACGAATTACATTGTGTTGGTATACAAATTATGGATAATCTTGAAAAGGTAAACTGTTTTCAAAAGTACAATCAATCACACAACAATAACTATATGAACATTATATACTAAAGTTTCTATGTATGTTTGAGAGATGAATGCAAGTACATGATGATATTAAAATACTGATATCGTCATCGCGTTTTCAACTAGATTTGAATAACAACACTGGACACAGCGGACAATAAAATTAATTATTAATTGATTATCCTATATTACACAACGTCAACCATTATTCAAAAATCATAAATCATGTTTTTAATTGCGTCAATTAATAAAATTGTCATTAATCAAGTAATTTCGTATTGGCCAAGTTACAGGTCCTCGGTCAGCTGTATTGGCCTCGGCCTTCGGCCTCGTGCCAATACAGCAGACCTCTGACCTGTACCTGGGCCAATACAAAATTACTTGATTAATAACATTATATTGTTAATCGCTTGGTGATCAGTCTGCGTAGCTGTACCGATTGATCAAAAGCCTCCAATTATCGAAGCAGAGAAGACTATTAGCCTACGGCAAAATAAAACAAATGTCACAAATTGTCCACATAAGTTAATTCTACAGCCATTAAAGAAATGCGCGTATAGCATGTATACGTTAATTAAATGTGTAACGTTACTTCAGGAGTGAGTGTTTGAGTTTTACGTCCCACCAACAGCTAAGGTCATACGAAGACGGGACCTCGGTTTAAAGACTCCCCGAAAGTCTCACGTAACTTCAAGCTCTGATTTAATCAGAACACAAAGCCTTTCCCAAATATATAAGGCAAGATGGATAAATACATCTTAATAACGTGAGACCCAAGAGGGCCTGTCGCTCCACTGGCTAAATTCAGTCAACTGTCATATTTATTTCATTAAAAAAGAGAAGTGATCCATCTCAGGAATATTCATTCTAAATTATAATAGAAATCACCCAACTGACCATTTTGAGTTTTTTTTTTTTTTTTTTTTTTTAGGTTTTATCATGATTATCCAGGATTCTGATAACCAAAACCTCACGTGTCCATCCAACTGATGCCGCACATAAATTTTGATCAAGATTAGTCAGCATTCAAAGTATCAAGCTCAAAAGGATTGATGGGTGGACAAACAGATGGACACACAGAATGACGGATGTAAACCAGTATCCCCTTTCTCCACTTTTCAGAATTGGGAATATAAATATAAGCTGCTGGTTTCATGGTTTCAGAAAATATTATTTTAAGTTTTTTTTTTTTATTTTATAAGGCTTTTGCGGCTAATGACCACAGGGCATGGCCAATTTGGGCTCCAGAGACATACTTTGCAGGACTTGTGTAGGTGGCCACTTAACGTTGCTATATACTAAATATCTTAGCATTGGACCTAATGGTTTCAGAGAATCACATTGTTGATTTTTTCCCTTTATAAGTATATGGGAGCTAGTTTGCCAAGGGCCGTGGCTATGGCGGCCATGTTTTTGTCTGATCAAAATTTCTTCACTTAATCTGACAGAGGTCCACCAAGGAACATTCATGCAAAATAAGAATAAAATCCATTGAGCGGTTTTGGAGAAGATTTGTAAAGATTTTTAAAGTTTTGTATCCATAGCAGTCAGAGTTCTACATGTAACCAAATTCTTTGTAGGAATATAGAAGAAGACTAAGTAAGGAACATGTCTGTGAAGTTTTGATACAATCAGCCGAGTAGTTTAGGAGAAGATGATGTTTAAAGAAAAACATAAGCCCTACAGGATTTCGGCCTTTGACCAGTGAAGATAAAAAAACACAAAAAAAAAAAAAAAAAAAAAAAAAAAAAAAAAAATTACAGGCGACAACCGAGTTACGGTTTGCAGCTTTGCTTCCCTCTTTGGTTGCACGCCGGTGGGTCAGACCTCAGATTCTTTGACGGCTCCAACGTAAAGGCATATTGAGAATTAGAGAGATCTAATACAAGGTAATGTTGGTTGGTGCCTGATGTTCTGTCTCTAGTCGGGAGATGTTTCACTGATGAGTTAGGAGGCCTTCATGCGGACTGAACAAATAATTTGTCTAAATCGCGACGGAAGTAAGGGCGAGGATTGTGGCCACATAAAATCGATTTAAGCCCCCCAGTGGAAATCTTTCCACTGACCGTTCCAAGGCGGTTCTTCTGTGGCGATTTATTTATGTTGTTGTTTGTTGCTTACTGTGTGTATCACTTGTGTCTTTTAATTTTGGATGGCCATATGGCCATTTTGTGGGAAAGTGACTGTCCTTATGGCCTTCCTTTGTTTAGGTTTCCATTATGGTCTGGTCGCTTAATGTTTGTATTTCTTTCCCTTTGGTGTCTGTGATGGGTGGAGTAAGTTAATTGTATCGATTCCTGATCTTTGTTTTACTTCTACTTTAGCTCCACCTCTAGATATTTAGATGATTTATAAAATGTTGATAATACCTATTTCGATGGTTTGATCAGTCAGATTTACCCCCAGAACTTCAGTTAAACAAGGCATCGCATGCGATACAAATCCCCTCGCACAAGACAACTTTGTGTGTGGAAAACATTGAAATGGCAAAAGTCCAACTTGCTTGAGATATTATCATATGCAACTTTTGTGTAAAATTTGTTTAAAAATCCATCAATAAATGTAGGTTCTAGAGTGATGACAATGTTTCTCTAAAAATAGCCATAGTGACCTTGACTTGAGGCCATGACCGTGAAACAGGATCTTGCTCAAGATATTATCATAAGCATCTTTTGTGTGAAGTTATATTAAAATCTGTTAATAAATGTAGGCGGTAGAGCGATGACAAAGTTTTTCTAAAAATAGCCACAGTGACCTTGACCTTGAGGTCATGACCTTGAAAGTCGAACTCGCTTGAGATATTTTTATAAGGAACATTTGTGTGAAGTTATATTGAAATTGGTGAAGAAATGTAGGCGCTAGAGCGATGACAAATATTTTCTAAAAATAGCCACAGTGACCTTGACCTTGAGGTCATGACCTTAAAAGTCGAAGTTGCTCGAGATATTTTTATAAGGAACATTTGTGTGAAGTTATACTGAATTTTGTGAAGAAATGTAGTCGCTAGAGCGATGACAAAGTTTTTCTAAAAGTAGCCACAGTGACCTTGACCATGAAGTCATGACCTCGAAAGTCGAACTCGCTCGAGATATTTTTATAAGGAACATTTGTGTGAAGTTATATTGAAATTGGTGAAGAAATGTAGTCGCTAGAGCGATGACAAAGTTTTTCTAAAAATAGCCACAGTGACCTTGACCTTGAGGTCATGACCTTGAAAGTCGAACTCGCTTGAGATATTTTTATAAGGAACATTTGTGTGAAGTTATATTGAAATTGGTGAAGAAATGTAGGCATACATCGTTAGAGATAGAAACTTGAATCCTCTGGAACTGATAGATCTTTGGTCTGGGAAGTGCATGAACTTTCGCAAGTTTGATCCACAACAGGGGACGGGGCCCGGCGGAAGGGGCCCGGAGTTGGGATCAAAAATCAAAGTTTTCAGAAAATGGTCGTTTAACATATCAAATCGAACGGAAGCGTGGGGATATGCGATGGCTGCCATCAATTGCACAATTCTAGGTTCATTTGCAGTTATCTATTACATGAACATTTAATTTATAATATAATATTTCATTACTTATGACTTCTGAATGGCATTATACATTATGTCTTAATTTTTTGGTTTAAAGTGCAGTTGGAGGTATATATTACGGCAAGTCCTTGTCTCATATAATATTGTTGTTTCATGTCTAATTTCATAACTGTATATGTGTCAGCAACTACAACAAGAGGGCCCACAGGGCCCTGGTTCGCTCACCTGTGTGCCAATTTCTCGAGTACATTCTATTTTTAGCTGTGGTGGCCATCTTGTTCATCAGCAGAGTGATTTTAGCTTATTTGGTAGGGAGTAACCTATGCAACATTCCTTTGAAGTTTGAATCAAATTGGCTATAGGGTTTAGGATGGGTTCACGTTTGAATCAGATTTACAATATTTTTCTTTTTTTAGCTCCGGTGGCCATTTTTTTCTTCAGAGCGGGAATGGTTTAGCTTTTTCGGTAGAGGGTCATCTGAGCAACATTTCTTCGAAGTTTGAATGAAATTCGCCCAAGGGTACAGAAGGAATTGTCGTTTGAAGATTTTTTTTTTTATTTTTAGCTCTGGCAGCCATCTTGTTCATTGGAGTGGAATTAGTTTTAACTATTTTGGTAGGGAGTCACCTAGACAACATTCCTATGAAGTTTTAATCCAATTGGCCCAAAGGTTTAGAAGGAGTTCACATTTGAAGCAAGTTTACAATGTTTTTCTATTTTTAGCTCTTGTGACCATTTGTAAATCGTTATGTTATTTTCCTAGAGGGTCATCTACACAACATTCCAATGAAGTTTAGAAGCCTTCATGGTGAAGTGATCATGCTACTTGCCTTGTAAACGAGGGGTAGCTGGATTGATCCCAGACTTCTCCAGACTTTCAGATTGGTCTTTAAACAGAGGTCCCTTCACTGTATGACCTTGGCTATTGGTGAGACTTAAACTTAAACACTCACTCCTGTGAAGGAACCTATATGCCAAATATGAAGGCTGTATCTTAAATGCTCCGAAAGTTATGACAAAGTAGAATAAAGGTCAAGGTCATGGCTCAAAAGTTTTGAATGGTTGAGAAAACCTTGTCACAAGAAACAAACATGCCAAATTTGAAGGCTCTATCTCATATGGTTCAAAAGTTATGATAAAGTAGGTCACATGTCAATGTCACAGGTCAAATCTTTATATGCGTGGGAAGCCCTTGTCACAAGGAACCTATATGCCAAATATGACGGCTCTATCTGAAAGATATTATCATAAGCATCTTTCGTGTGAAGTTATATTAAAATCTGTTAATAAATGTAGGCGGTAGAGCGATGACAAAGTTTTTCTAAAAATAGCCACAGTGACCTTGACCTTGAGATCGTGACCTTGAAAGTCAAAGCGATTCGAGATATTATCATAAGAAACATTTGTGTGAAGTTCTATAAAAATCCATCAATAAATGTAGGCGCTAGAGCGATGACAATGTTTTTCTAAAAATAGCCACATTGACCTTGACCTTGAAAGTCGAGATAGCTCGAGATATTGTCATAAGGAACATTTGTGTGAAGTTATATTGAAATTGGTGAAAATATGTAAGCGGTAGAGCAATGACAAAGTTTTATAAAAATAGCCACAGTGACCTTGACCTTGAAAGTCAAACTCGCCCGAGGTATTGTCATAAGGAACATTTGTGTGAAGTTATATTGAAATCAGTGAAGAAATGTAGGCGCTAGAGCGATGACAAAGTTTTTCTAAAAATAGCCACAGTGACCTTGACCTTGAGGTCATGATCTTGAAAGTCGAACTCGCTCGAGATATTTTTATAAGGAACATTTGTGTGAAGTTATATTGAAATTGGTGAAGAAATGTAGGCGCTAGAGCGATGACAAAGTTTTTCTAAAAATAGTCACAGTGACCTTGACCTTGAGGTCATGACCTGGAAAGTTGAACTCGCTCGAGGTATTTTTATAAGGAACAATTGTGTGAAGTTAAATTGAAATTGGTGAAGAAATGTAGTCGCTAGAGCGATGACAAAGTTTTTCTAACAGTAGCCGCAGTGACCTTGACCTTGAGGTCATGACCTTGAAAGTCGAACTCGCTCAGGATATTTTTATAAGGCACATTTGTGTGAAGTTATATTGAAATCGGTGAAGAAATGTAGTCGCTAGAGCGATAACAATGTTTTTCTAAAAATAGCCACAGTGACCTTGACCTTGAGGTCATGACCTTGAAAGTCGAACTCGCTTGAGATATTTTTATTAGGAACATTTGTGTGAAGTTATATTGAAATTGGTGAAGAAATGTAGGCGCTAGAGCGATGACAAAGTTTTTCTAAAAATAGCCACAGTGACCTTGACCTTGAGGTCATGACCTTAAAAGTCAAACTCGCTCTAGATATTTTTATAAGGAACATTTGTGTGAAGTTATACTGAATTTTGTGAAGAAATGTAGTCGCTAGAGCGATGACAAAGTTTTTCTTAAAGTAGCCACAGTGACCTTGACCTTGAAGTCATGACCTTGAAAGTCGAACTCGCTCGAGATAGTTTTATAAGGAACATTTGTGTGAAGTTATATTGAAATTGGTGAAGAAATGTAGTCGCTAGAGCGATGACAAAGTTTTTCTAAAAATAGCAACAGTGACCTTGAGGTCATGACCTTGAAAGTCGAACTCGCTCGAGATATTTTTATAAGGAACATTTGTGTGAAGTTATATTGAAATTGGTGAAGAAATGTAGGCGCTAGAGCGATGACAAAGTTTTTCTAAAAATAGCCACAGTGACCTTGACCTTGAGGTCATGTCCTTGAAAGTCGAACTCGCTCGAGATATTTTTAAAAGGAACATTTGTGTGAAGTTATATAGAAATTGGTGAAGAAATGTAGGCGCTAGAGTGATGACAAAGTTTTTCTAAAAATAGCCACAGTGACCTTGACCTTGAGGTCATGACCTTGAAAGTTGAACTCGCTCGAGATATTGTCATAAGGAACATTTGTGTGAAGTTATATTAAAATCGGAAAAAAATGTAGGCGCTAGAGCGCTGACAAAGTACGTACGTACGTACGTACGTACTTACGTACGTAGGTACTTACGTACGTACGTACGTTCGGGACAAATGCTATATCCCCCCTCACAACTATGTTGTGCGAGGGGATAATAAAGCAAATTCTTCTGATACCGAGGCCCCGTTTTTGGATTTACATCTATCTATTGTATATGGATTTGTTTCGTGCAAAATTTATGATAAACGCGATGACTTTGATTTTGAGATTGTAAATTTTCCTTTTTTGGATGGTGATGTTCCTCGTGCGCCATCCTATGACGTTTATATTTCGCAATTAATTCGATTTGCTAGAGTGTGTAGTCATGTAACTGACTTCAACACCCGTAATCAATTATTAACTGCTAAACTCCTTAATCAGGGTTATCGGTACCATAAACTACGCAAAGCCTTTTCAAAATTTTATAGACGCCATTCTGATTTAATTTCAAAATTCAATATTGGACTTAAATCTCTTCTGCAACAAGGTCTATCGGAACCCGAATTTTATGGTGACTTAGTATATAAATTCAGAAAAATATATAACCGCAATGACTTCAGCACCCAATTTCGTAAAATCATTATTCGATATAAAAAGATTGGGTACAATATGGATGTTATACGACAGAGTGCATGCATGGTAGTTAACCCAATCACGGTTCGCAACTTTGCTTCCCTCTTTAATTGCACGCTGGTAGGTCAGGTCTCAGATTCTATGACGGCCTCAACGTAAAGGCTTATTGAGAATTAGAGAGATCTAATTCAAGGTAATGTTGGTTGGTGCCTGATGCTCTGTCTCTGGTCGGGCCCATCGGAGTCTAACTGTTGGTTTTCTTTTGCTCCAGCATTTCAGTGGTTTCTTGCTGTCGAGTCCTCACCATTGTCTCACCTCTGTGGGTCTTTGATTTTTAGTGTTCACGGAGATGTTGCACTGATGAGTTAGGAGGCCTTCATGCGGACTGAACAAATTATTTGTCTAAATCTCGACGGAAGTAAGGGCGAGGGTTGTGGCCACGTAAAGTCGATTTAAGCCCCCCAGTGGAAATCATTCCACTGGCCGTTCCAAGGCGGTTCTTCTGTTGCGGTTTATTTATGGTATTGTTTGTTACTTACTGTGTGTATCACTTGTGTCTTTCTATTTTGGATGGCCATATGGCCATTTTGTGGGAAAGTAACTGTCCTTATGGCCTTCCTTTGTTTAGGTTTCCATTATGGTCTGGTCGCTTAATGTTTGTGTTTCTTTCCCTTTGGTGTCTTTGATGGGTGGAGTAAGTTAATTGTATCGATTCCTGATCTTTGTTTTACTTATACTTAACAGCTTTTTCCGAACCATCTGAAATCTGAGTTACCTATTTGAACTAAATGAATTGGACACACTGAGTGTTAAAATGCCCCTTTTTCCGAACCAGGTGAAAACTGAGTTACCTATTTGGACTAGATACTTTAGACACACTGAGGGTTAAAATGAAAATATTTAGAAGTTGAAAAGCACCAAACATAAAACAAATGAAATCGCAAAGGACGTGACGCATTGGGACGACCAGTAATAGTTATCGGGGCTATATCAATGTATAGTACAACGATTGCGATGTTTATGTAAAACAGAAGAAAACGCATTACAATTACCTTACCTCTCTAATCCAAGATTCTAAAGGGCAAGAAACATTAGCATTAACCAACTTTATCACAATTAAAACATCACAATCAAAAAGCCTACACGACAGTTTTTGCCCCTCAAAATGACCAAAACGGCTAACAATAAATAAATAAATAAATAAATAAATAAATAAATAAATAAATAGCAGTAAGCACAAGCAAATACAAACAATAACAGTAACATTTTTATTTTAAGGGGCCTGGATCCGCACCCTTTGGTTGTCATGATTTACAAGATTTTTTGTTCGCTACTGTCTCTGAGGTGAGCTATGGGCTAATTGTATCGATTCCTGATTTGCCTTCATTTCTATTTTAAGGCATCAGTGCAACATCTCCGAGAACATAATAATCAAACGAATACAGATATGAAACACAGATGAGGACTCGACAGGATGAAATGACTCAAATGCTAAAGCAAAAGAAAACAGGCAGTTGGACCTAGAGGGGCTGACCAGAGACAGCGTCAGGCACCAACCGACTTACTTCAAACGTAAGTCTTTAGGGAGTCTTAGATCCGATCCACCAGCGTGCAATTACAGAGGGAAGCAAAGTTATCATTCATGATTTAGTTTACTGGCATCGTATAGTATTTATGTCGTACACAATATTTTTGTATCGAAGAATGACTTTTCGAAATTGAGGACTGAAGTTATTAATAATAAATTAAAAAAAAAGCTAAGCGAAGTTTGTGATACCGGTCACCATAATTAAGAAAGTATGTATTTAATACTTTATTGCGAGCATTGAAGTCAGAGACATGACTAGACACTCTGGCGAATTGAATTAACTGCGTAATAAAAACACAGTAGGATGCCGTACGAGGAACATCCCCATCAAAGAGATTACCGGAAACTAACTGATAAATCTTTTGTCTGGGGAGTGCATGACACTTTCCATATATTCGTCTCACCCCTGGGGGCGGAGCCGGGGGCGGGGCTCAAAATCAAAGTTTTCAGATCATGGTAGTCTAACATAGGAACTCGAACGACATGGTGAGAAGAACGCATTGCAATCAAAATTTGACCCCTCGGGTCAATGTGACGGTCTCCAGAGGTAAACAAACATACCCGACCATAACGATGACCTCATACATCGTTAGAGATAGAAACTTGAATCCTCGGGAACTGATAGATCTTTGGTCTGGGAAGTGCATGAACTTTCGCAAGTTTGATCCACAACAGGGGACGGGGCCCGGCGGAAGGGGCCCGGAGTTGGGATCAAAAATCAAAGTTTTCAGAAAATGGTTGTGTAACATATCAAATCGACCGGAAGCGTGGGGATATGCGATGGCTGCCATCGATTGCACAATTCTAGGTTCATTTGCAGTTATCTATTACATGAACATTTAATTTATGATATAATATTTCATTACTTATGACTTCTGAATGGCATTATACATTATGTCTTAATTTTTTGGTTTAAAGTGCAGTTGGAGGTATATATTACGGCAAATCCTTGTCTTATATAATATTGTTGTTTCATGTCTAATTTCATAACTGTATATGTGTTGACAAAATAGCCACAGCAACTACAACAAGAGGGCCCCACAGGGCCCTGGTTCGCTCACCTGTGTGCCACTTTCTCGAGTACATTCTATTTTTAGCTGTGGTGGCCATCTTGTTCATCAGCAGAGTGATTTTAGCTTATTTGGTAGGGAGTAACCTATGCAACATTCCTTTGAAGTTTGAATCAAATTGGCTATAGGGTTTAGGATGGGTTCACGTTTGAATCAGATTTACAATATTTTTCTTTTTTTAGCTTCGGTGGCCATTTTTTTCTTCAGAGCGGGAATGGTTTAGCATTTTCGGTAGAGGGTCATCTAAGCAACATTTCTTCGAAGTTTGAATAAAATTGACTCAAGGGTACAGAAGGAATTGTCTTTTGAAGATTTTTTTTTATTTTTAGCTCTGGCAGCCATCTTGTTCATTGGAGTGGAATTGGTTTTAACTATTTTGGTAGAGAGTCACCTAGGCAACATTCCTATGAAGTTTTAATCCAATTGGCCCAAAGGTTTAGGAGTTCGCATTTGAAGCAAGTTTACAATGTTTTTCTATTTTTAGCTCTTGTGACCATTTGTAAATCGTTATGTTATTTTCCTAGAGGGTCATCTACACAACATTCCAATGAAGTTTAGAAGCCTTCATGGTGAAGTGATCATGCTACTTGCCTTGTAAACGGGGGGTAGCTGGATTGATCCCAGGCTTCTCCAGACTTTCAGATTGGTCTTTAAACAGAGGTCCCTTCACTGTATGACCTTGGCTATTGGTGAGATTTAAACTCAAACACTCACTCCTGTGAAGGAACCTATATGCCAAATATGAAGGCTGCATCTTAAATGCTCCGAAAGTTATGACAAAGTAGAATAAAGGTCAAGGTCATGGCTCAAAAGTTTTGAATGGTTGAGAAAACCTTGCCACAAGAAACATACATGCCAAATTTGAAGGCTCTATCTCATATGGTTCAAAAGTTATGATAAAGTAGGTCACATGTCAATGTCACAGGTCAAGTCTTTATATGCGTGGGAAGCCCTTGTCACAAGGAACCTATATGCCAAATATGACGGCTCTATCTCAAAAGGTTCAAAAGTTATGACACAATAACCTACTGATCTACTTTTTTATTTGACATGACCCATATTTAAACTTAGCTGAGATATTGTCCAGATGATCATTCTGAGCAAGTTTTATGATGCTTTGACTAAAACTGATGCCTTTTAGAGTGTTCAAAAACGTTTTTCTATGATTTGGCCTGCTGACCTACTTTTTGATCCGACATGACCCATATTCAAACTTGACCCAGATTTGTTTGTTTGTTTGTTTGATTTGAGGTTTAACGTACCCGTCAACACCGTAAAGGTCATTTTGGAGACGTTGCTTCCAATTTTGTGGGACTTTTACCCGACATTGAGGTGAAATGACATCTCAAGTCCTGTCGCCCAATGAAACCAATAGGGTTTATAAGCATGTACGGTCCGACACTCACACCGCTTTGCCTGGGCAGGCTTAGATCCTCTGTGTGGTTTACCAGTACTCGTGTGTGGGTCGGATTCAGCTCTGCCTGGAAGCATCATGCAGCCCATATATTTCTTCAAGCCCCGATGGGCGGGGCAGAACTTGACCCACATATTGTCAAGATGATCATTCTGAGCAAGTTTGATGATGATCGGACCAAAACTGGGGTCTCTAGTATGTCCACAAGATTTTTTCAACAATCTGACCTACTGACCTACTTACTGACCAGATATGACCCATATTTGAAATTAACTGAGATATTGTCAAATGATCATTTTGAGCAAGTTTGATGATGATCGGACCGAAACTGTGGCCTCTAGTGTGTTCAGAGGGTTTTTCTATGATTGCATCTACTGACCTACTTTTTGACCGACATGACCCATATTCGAACTTGACTCAGATATTGTCAAGATGATGATTCTGGGCATTTTTGATGATGATCGGACCTAATCTGTGGCCTCTAGTATGTTCACAAGGTTTTTCTATGATTTGACCTACTGACCTACTTTTTGACCTGAAATGACCAATATTCGAACTTGACCGAGACATTGTCAAGACTATCATTCTGAGCAAGTTTGATGAAGATTGGACCAAAAATGTGGCCTCTAGTGTGTTCACAAGGTTTTTCTCTGATTTGACCTACTGGCATACTTTTTGACCTGCCATGACCCATATTCGAAGGTGACCAAGATATTATCAAGATGATCATTCTGAGCAAGTTTGATGATGATCGGACCAAAACTATGGCCTCTAGTGTGTTCACAAGGTTTTTCTCTGATTTGAACTACTGACCTACTTTTTGAACCGACATGACCCATATTCTAACTTGACTCAGATATTGTCAAGATGATCATTCTGGGCAAGTTTAATGATGATTTGACCAAAACTGTGGCCTCCAGTGTGTTCATAAGGTTTTTCTGTGATTTTACTTACTGACCTACTTTTTGAACCGACATGACCCATATTCGAACATGACCAAGACATTATCAAGACGATCATTCTGAGCAAGTTTGATGATAATTGGACATAAATTGTGGCCTCTAATGTGTTCAGAAAGTTTTTCTATGATTTGATCTACTGACCTACTTTTTGATCCGACAACATCTATATTCGAACTTGACCGAGATATGGTCAAGATGATCATTCTGGGCTAGTTTGATGATGATCGGACCAAAACTGTGGCCTCAAGTGTCTTCATAAGTTTTTTGTCTGATTTGACCTACTGACCTACTTTTTGACCCAACATGACCCATATTTGAACTTGACCGAGATATTTTGTGGTGGTACAAAATGTGTGCAAGTTTAGTTAAAATCAAATCATAAATGAAACAACTATCATGCAGACAAGACCAAAATAGGCAATTTTTGCACTTTCAGGGGCAGTAACTCCGTAACACATGATGGGATATGGCTGGTTCAAGAATGGAACCCAGATCTCATGGTAGTTCAAGTTGTATGCAAGTCTGGTTAAAATAAAATCATAAATGAAGATGCTATCATGCGGACAAGACCAAAATAGGCATTTTTTGCCCTTTCAGGGGCCGTAACTCCGTAACACATGATGGGATATGGCTGGTTCAAGAAAGGAACCTAGATCGCATAGTGGTACAAGTTGTGTGCAAGACTGGTTAAAATCAAATCATAAATGAAGATGCCATCGTGCGGACAAGAAATTGTTTACGGTCGCACGGACGACGGACAAAATGTAATCACAAAAGCTCACCTTGTCACTACGTGACAGGTGAGCAAAACAGATAAAATTGCTAAAATCATTATAGAATGTATTTTATAAAGCTTTAAACGATAAAATAGCTAGAATATCATTATACCTTAAGGGCCAGAAGAAATAGCTTTTTATCCACACACAGACGCCATTCTCACTCTGGGACAGTCATGCTGTTGATGTCTAAGCTTAACTTTACCAATGCGTTAGCATCGGACTCAGATTCAGAACTCTATGTCTGTTCAGGTGCGGCGCCTTGAAGTTAAATTCAGGTTATCCAAGGTGCATTTGTGGGAAACATTACCTTATGGCATTACAGCTGACACTTGATCCCATGCTGAATTAAACAGCAGTACTTTTCACCATTGTAACCTGGTATTGCAAGAAAACTACTTTACAATGACTAAAATGCCGTAATCTGAAACGAACAAGACGTTCAAATGACAAAGAAGTAAGAAGTTAACAAGCATAAGCAGATCAAGCGGAATAAAACAGAGAAGAGAAAAAAAATGTAATGCATTATGCAACTTAAGTGTGTCTCAACTAAAATGGACATGTAAGTTTAACCATTTGCTTGGTTACATGTAAAACCGGACAAGTCACACAATATACATAGAACGTTCTAATGATTAAAGATATTAAGAAACTGGTGTAATCTTGAATCATTTGTTAGCAGCAATAGCTTACTTGGGCGCAGTAAAAAGGTTTATCTGGTAAAATGATTTAAATCAAAGAATTGTTGCATTTTGGTTCAATGATGTTTTGGCGATCCAGGCAACATAGTTGAACAACTGTCGCTGGGAAGGCATAGACATCCCAAAAAATAAACATTATGTGAGTGTCCCGTTAGTAAATTCTGACGTGTTTACGACAGGAGTCTACAGTATTTAAACTGTGTGGAAAGTTATGAAAATCCGCGCACAATGCATATACTCCGAACACAACAGAGCCTTGCCTGATCCATAGCAGGACATCAGGACGCTGTCCGGCTCAATTTGGGTCGCGATTCAAAAATGTGAATAAACTAACATAATGATTTAATCATAACACATATTAGTCGCCAAGCAAGTCTCAAGCCTATTAGTTGTAATACAATGCAGGTTTGCTGTGGGGAGGTGTTCCTTTACCCATGATTTATACTAAATAAATTATTTCCAATAATATGAGAACCATTGTATTGTATTGAGAAAAATATGAGAACCATTGTATTGCTGCTCTTGCAAATAAACAACAACCCTTTAAGGAAATGGCATAAACATCTATTTTTAACGGTTTTCTTTGGGAAGTCTGGATAAACAAGGAAGAAGGAGAACATTTTTTTACACATAGAACATACTCACACGATATTAATGAAGCGGTTTGGCTAACACCTTTTTCGTGTGACTTATAGTCAGTCCTACTAGTCGAGCATCTAAAATGGGTAAATCTACAAACAAATATAACAATCTATGTTTGATTGAAAAAGAAGACATCGTGACGCATGCCATCAATTAGACAGCATGTCATTTGTTCTGGAAACATAAATTATTTATTTTTATTAATTATACGTTCAGCAAATTTGATGAACAAGTGAGAGCCACATTAAGAAATGACCATAATTAGGGACTTGTCTTATTATCGCCCTTGCGTCCTTATGCCCTGTTTTCAGAATTGGCAACATGGCAAAATGTGTCCAGCAGACTCATACCAATAAAATAAATCTTGTTTGCTGTTATAGACTGAGTATTACGAGACCATATTCTGGCATGGTTGGACCCCGGCCTACAACCAGAGACAGAGCATCGGGCGAAACAAAAACACTTAACTTTAATAAAAGTGTTGTAGCGCCTGAGTCGCGACCCGCTTGCGTACAACTGAATACGGAATCAACGTTTGAAACCGAGATTGTGCTGACTACCATGCATGCATTTTGTCGTATCCCATTTATGTCGCACGCAATCGTTTCATATCGAAGAATGAGTTTTGGAAATCGAGTACTAAATACAATGCGCGCATATATTGCACGACCCGCAGAAAAAGCAACCGACTGAAGTCGGTTGATTTCTAAGAGTGCCCTAAAATCACCGTGTCATTCTGTCATTCGGTCATTCTGTCAGTCTGTCCGTCCGTCCGTAACCCGTTTGTGAAAATTGGTGATAGTGACTTAACCGCTTGGAATATTTCAACAATTTTTTGGCATACTCATAGATAACAATGAGATCAAACCAATGAAGTTGCAAAATATAACATTCCATTTAGTATAGCCTCGCCGAGGCGAAAAATGTGAAAATTTTCGAACTGCTTCTCCTCGGAAACCGTTGGGCCGGTTGAAGTCAAATTTCATATTGAGCCTCTATGGGATGGGGGGAACCAAACTTTGCTCATGGGGTCCAGGTCACATGACCAAAATGGCCGCCAAGCCATATATGGTCTGTCTGTCTGTCCGTCCGTAACCCGTTTGTGAAAATTGGTGAAAGTGACTTAACCGCTTGGAATATTTAAACATTTTTTGGCAAACTGATAGATATCAATGAGATCTAACCAATGAATTTGCGAAATATTACATTCCATTTAGTATAGCCTCGCCGAGGCGAAAAATGTGAAAATTTTCGAACTGCTTCTCCTCGGAAACCGTTGGGCCGATTGAAGTCAAATTTCATATGGAGCCTCTATGGGATAGGGAAACCACAATTTGCTGATGGGGTCCAGTTCACATGACCAAAATGGCCACCAAGCCATATATGGTAAAAACCCTTCAAAAATAGTCTTCTCCAGAACCACTGGGCAGATTTCCACGAAACTTGATAAATAGCATCTGGGACGTAGGCCCATCATAAATTGCTAAAATGGTGACCCTGGGTTGACCTTGATCTTCTTTGGGTCCGTCCGTAACGCGTTTGTGAAAATTGGTGATAGTGACTTAACCGCTTGGAATATTTTAACAATATTTTTGGCATACTGATAGATGTCTATGAGATCTAACCAATGAACTTTTGAAATATTACATTCCATTTAGAATAGCCTCGCCGAGGCGAAAAATGTGAAAATTTTCGAACTGCTTCTCCTCGGAAACCGTTGGGCCGATTGAAATCAAATTTCATATGAAGCCTCTATGGGATGGGGGAAACCAAAATTGCTCATGGGGTCCAGGTCACATGACCAAAATGGCCGCCAAGCCATATATGGTCTGTCTCTCTGTCCGTCCGTAAACCCGTTTGTGAAAATTGGTGATAGTGACTTAACCGCTTGGAAAATTTAAACAATTTTTGACATACTGATATATATCAATGAGATCTTACCAATGAACTTGCGAAATATTACATTCCATTTAGTATAGCCTCACCGAGGCGAAAATGTGTACATTTTCGAACTGCTTCTCCTCGGAAACCGTTGGACCGATTGAAGTCAAATTTCATATGGAGCCTCTATGGGATGGGGGAAACCAAAATTTGCTCATGAGGTCCAGGTCACATGACCAAAATGGCCGCCAAGCCATATATGGTCTGTCTGTCTGTCCGTCCGTAACCCGTTTGTGAAAATTGGTGATAGTGACTTAACCGCTTGGAATATTTAAACAATTTTTGGCATACTGATAGATACAATTATCAATGAGATCTAACCAATGATCTTGCGAAATATTACATTCCATTTAGTATAGCCTCGCCGAGACGAAAAAATTTGAAAATTTTCGAACTTCTTCTCCTCGGAAACCGTTGGGCCGATTGAAGTCAAATTTCATATGGAGCCTCTATGGGATGGGGGGAACCAAAATTTGCTCATGGGGTCCAGGTCACATGACCAAAATGGCCGCCAAGCCATATATGGTCTGTCTGTCTGTCCGTCCGTAACCCGTTTGTGAAAATTGGTGATAGTGACTTAACCGCTTGGAATATTTAAACAATATTTGGCGTACTGATAGATATCAATGAGATCTAACCAAAGAACTTGCGAAATATTACATTCCATTTAGTATAGCCTCGCCGAGGCGAAAAATGTGAAAATTTTCGAACTGCTTCTCCTCGGAAACCTTTGGGCCGATTGAAGTCAAATTTCATATGGAGCCTCTATGGGATAGGGAAACCAAAATTTGCTGATGGGGTCCAGTTCACATGACCAAAATGGCCACCAAGCCATATATGGTAAAAACCCTTCAAAAATAGTCTTCTCCAGAACCGATGGGCTGATTTCCACGAAACTTGATAAATAGCATCTGAGACGTAGGCCCATCATAAATTGCTAAAATGGTGACCCTGGGTTGACCTTGATCTTCTTTGGGTCCGTCCGTAACGCGTTTGTGAAAATTGGTGATAGTGACTTAACCGCTTGGAATATTTAAACAATATTTTTGGCATACTGATAGATGTCTATGAGATCTAACCAATGAACTTTTGAAATATTACATTCCATTAAGAATAGCCTCGCCGAGGCGAAAAATGTGAAAATTTTCGAACTGCTTCTTCTCGGAAACCGTTGGGCCGATTGAAATCAAATTTCATATGAAGCCTCTATGGGATGGGGGAAACCAAAATTTGCTCATGGGGTCCAGGTCACATGACCAAAATGGCCGCCAAGCCATATATGGTCTGCCTGTCTGTCCGTCCGTAACTCGTTTGTGAAAATTTGTGATAGTGACTTAACCGCTTGGAATATTTTAACAATTTTTGGCATACTGATATATATCAATGAGATCTTACCAATGAACTTGCGAAATATTACATTCCATTTAGTATAGCCTCGCCGAGGCGAAAAATGTGAACATTTTCGAACTGCTTCTCCTCGGAAACCGTTGGACCGATTGAAGTCAAATTTCATATGTAGCCTCTATGGGATGGGGGAAACCAAAATTTGCTCATGGGGTCCAGGCCACATGACCAAAATGGCCGCCAAGCCATATAAGGTAAAAACCCTTCAAAAATAGTCTTCTCCAGAACCACTGGGCAGATTTCCACGAAACTTGATAAATAGCATCTGGGACGTACGCCCATCATAAATTGCTAAAACGGTGACCCTGGGTTGACATTGATCTTCTTTGGGCCTTGGTCAAACTTTGACACATATGCTTTTGTATTGGAAAAGTGAGAATGCATTTTATCCTGCAAACGATTCAGAATACAGTACTAAAGTATAAGATATATTTTTGCTCCTTACGATAAGGCGCATTTATTGGGGGAACCGTTTTAGGTCCAGGTCACATGACCAAAATGGCCGCCATACCCATATATGGTAACACTCATAAAGCTAAAAGCATCCGGCGGGTCGTGCACTTCAGCTGAAGCACTGGTTTTGTTCTGAATTTACCATAGTGCTACCATATAATTCAGGTACCGATAAGCCTTAGAAGCCTCCGTGTTGTAGTGGTTACGCTACTCGCCTTGTAAACCAGGGATCGCAGGATCGATCCCGGGTTTCTCCAGACTTTCGGATGGGTCTTTAAACCGAGGTCCCGTCTCCGTATGACCTTAGCTGTTGGTGGGACGTAAAACTCAAACACTCACTCACCGATAAACCTTGTTGCAAAAATGGTTTAAGTCAAACAATGAAGTTTAAAACTGAATCAAAACACGCCTATGGCATTTAAAAAATGCTTTGCTGAGTTTATAGTATGATAGAGGTTAAGCAAATAATGATTTATTTAGAGTCTTAAAATGACTAGGCACTCTGCCAAACCGAATTAGTGTTGATACATTAATACCATAGGATGCCATATGATGGACTCCTCTATCACAGAAAGGAATGTTTACAATCTTAAAAGCCATCGCGTTTATTATCATTTTTAAAGGAAATAAGCCCATCGAAAAAAGACAGACTTGATTCACGAGTACTTTTGGTTTTAAGTCCATTTCACAAGTCATTCGACTTTTGTGGGCCAAATTAGTTTTTTTAATTTAATATCTTTAATTAAACCTGTACCAATATTAGGATATAATTTGACGACAGTACGATAATGTAAAACATATTTGAGCCCCGTCAAGCGATTTTGGTACTTATCGCCTATGCGAGCAGCGAAGGTTCAGGCGGGCCTGTGCATCCGCGCAGTCTCGCCAGAACCTTCGCTGCCCGCTCATACAAGCAGTGAATCAAGAGGAACCTTCAGACAGAAAGCCATATCCCTGGCCCCTCTGAATGGCCGGGCATGCGCAGTTAAAATTTGTCATGACGGAATGCTCGAAGACACAAATTCGCTTGGCGGGGCTCATTTAGTGGTACAAGAGCTTGAACTTGCGATAAACCATGCTTTGGCCCCGCTTTAGTTAAATTTGGGTAGCCAATATAATGTAGGAAAAAAGTAGTGACGGCAACGATCAGCAATTAACATAATTACCTACCACATTCTTTATAAGACACCAAAGTGAAAGTAAAATAAACATAAAGCAGTCGTCAGCCATAATTTAAGCACTGAAATAGCGAGACAAATGGACAAACTATCTTGACCTTCTTGATCACTCACAGCATGTTTAGCGGCTGAATGATTTGTTTGTTTGATTTGAGGTTTAACGTCCCCGTCAACACTGTATAAGTCATTTTGGAGATGTTGCTTCCAATTTTGTGGGACTTTTACCCGACATTCAGATGAAATGACATCTCAAGCCTTGTCGTCCAATGAAACCAATAGGGTTTATAAGCATGTACGGTCCGACTCGCTCCGCTTTGCCTGGGCAGGCTTAAATCCTCTAAGCGGTTTACCAGTACTCGTGTGCGTTCGGTTTCAGCTCTGCGTGGAAGCATCATGCTGCCCATCTATTTCTCCAAGCCCCGATGCGCGGGGGCCGGCGACTGAATGAAAGACATGGTCAAACTCCACACTTCTCTTTACCAAGGACTGCAGTTCATAGTACAAATCAGTACTCGCTAAAGAGTTTTGTCATTAATGCAGCCGTTAAACGACGCCATTTGCTGTCAGTGTCATGCGCCTCCAGCCATCGTCCTTGCTTTTACCCGTTATAAAATTTTACCTATACAGTCCAACCTGTATTAAGCTAGCACCTATGGGATATTCAAAATGTGCTTGCTTAAGGGAGGTGCTTGTTTAACACAGGTGAATTTTGATACATTTTCCTTTTTCGGGAACTGAATGCCTGCTTGCTTAAGACAGGTTACCTGCTTAATAGAGATGGCCACTAAGACAGGTTTGACTGTATTTGACTTTGATAATGCACTGGTGAGTTTAGAAAACATTAATGCAAACGGAATATTTTCTGTTTCATGTTGAAACTAGAACTGTCATAGAGGATCTGACTGCTATACCCCCCACTTCAGCGCATTTTACTGAAACGGGGATCGAACATGTGACTTTTTACTGCGTAAACTGGAATTTTTAGGGTGTTCATTACACAGAACAGTTAAAGTGATAATTCGTCATCGTACAACTACTATACAGACAAAGTTCTAAACATAATCAAAGCACTGAGAGTACTGGTGGGTCGATTGTCTCCGAATGTAGATTTGGAACGAGGACTTACACTTAGACATTTAACCCTTAAATTCCTGTGCTGTAAGCAAAAGATGTAGACCCTGATCAGGTGCTGCGTTTTTTTTTTTTTTTGGTGGCTCACTCATAAATTCCTGTACTGTAAGCAAACAGTGCAGACCCAGATCAGACGCCGCATTCTGCGGCGTCTGATCTGGGTCTACACTGTTTGCCAAGCCCATACCATGATTCCAGCCCAGATTTTACAGATAACTCTTATACGCAACACGCTGAACTAACTCTGCTATTTTCTATAAATAAGTTAAATTGATTTCGAAAGTCACGTGGACAACAGCACGAATTCAGTTTCTGTCCTTTATAACATTGGGTCGATTGTAAACCAATCGACCCAAAAATACAATATCCAATAACTCCACTTATATATTGCAGGTAGTGTTAGGGTCCTTGCGCACTGCACATTACGAAAACATGCTCATACAAACACATTGTAAACTTTACCACCGAAAAATGAAAATTTTCAGATGAAAAATCGTGAATTTTTTCTTATTTCTGCTCAAAACATAGATTGTGGATACTCGTTAGAACCGCCTCGGTTTTTGTTATGATTTATCTTTTACAACATAGACAGCCATTGCTAAAACGGAAAAGGCGATATAAAACGATTTTACAAGCATTAAACTGTTACTCTGTTATGAGCAGGACCGATTTTAACATATTTCTTTGTATTAGACAATTAAACATCAAACCTTATCCCCTTGATTAAAATGTCGCATCTCCGATTCTCGGATAATCGGCAATAGATAAACCAATTGACAAACTTAATGCGTGACTAAGCAGATGCCAAAAAAGATTGATATTTTTACTTTTGATGGAAAAATTGAGTAGAGTATAGCACCCATGCTAAAGGTAATCCTTGATGTGTGTCAAAAACCAAAGGTGTGGGTGCCACGTCTGAAAATGCGTCCGAGGCTCAGAAGTAGGTCAAAGGTCAAATGAGTGCAAAATAAAATTAAACTACTCATAACTCTCTTTTAACGTATATTTGGGGAAAGTGCTTGCTTAAAATCACCATAAAACTATTCAGGTGCAGTGAACAATGGAAAATTATTTTAGATTTACCCTCAAAGTATGTCAGTCTTATAGGTCAGGGGTCATTTAAGAACAAAACTCGTGAAAAATGGGTGTTTGTTAATCAATCAAATTTTGTCATATTTAGGCTGTGTTGATGACAAGTATTTATCATAAAAAAAATTTAAAATACATTTGTTACGTGTATTTGATTGTCAAAGACAGATTTGAATTCCTTAAGTTGGTATCAAAGATTGCTGTTAGACAGTTATCCACTTCTCTTATAAAATAGAAGTGAATGCAATGATCAGGAATCAATACAATTAATCCACAGCTCCCATCAATGGCACCAGAGGGAAAGAAACACAAAAATTAAATAACTAGACCCGAATTGAAACATCAATAGCGGAAAGCCAAAAGGACAGTTACTTTCCCACAAAATGGCCAAATTGGCTATCCAAAACAAAATAATATAAGCAATACACGCACTCAAAGACAAACGAAAACCAGAAGAACGGCCTGGTAATGGTTAGTGGAACGAATTGAACTGGCGGGGTGTTAAATCGATTTTATGCAGCTGCAATCCTCGCCCTTACTTCTGTCGCGATTTAGACAAATAATTTGTTCCGTCCGCATGAAGGCCTCCTAACTCATCAGTCCAACATCTCCGAGAACACAAAAAATCAAACAACCAGATGAAACAACGACGAATGAAGACTGGACATCAAGAAATCACTGAAATGCTGGAGCAAAAGAAAACCAACATATAGACTCCGATGGAGCCGACCAGAGACAAAGTATCAGGCACCAACCAACATTACATAAAATTAAATTCTTTCTAATTGTCAGTAAGCCTTTACGCTGGAACCGTCATAGAATCTGGGGCCTGACAAGGCAAAGTTGTGCGAGTCGGACCGTGCATGCATATAAACCCTACATTGGTTTCATTGGGCGGCAGGGCTTGAGACTCCATTTCATCTCAATGTCGGGCAAAGTCCCACAAAATAGGAAGCAACATAGAATATGAGGCCTGACCCACCAACGTACAATTAAAGGGGGAAGCAAAGTTGCCAACCGTGATTGGGTTAAATACCATGCATGCAGTCTGTCGTATAATATTTATGTTGTACCAATCGGGGCTTGCAGAAATAGATGGGCTGCATGATGCTTCCACCCAGAGCTGAAACCGACCGCACACGAATACTGGTAAACGGCTTAGAGCATCTGAGCCTGCCCTGGCAAAGCGGTTCGAGTCGGACCGTCCACGCTTATAAACCCTATTGGTTTCATTGGGCGAAAAGTCTTGTCATCTCTGTGGCTGTTTGATTATTTGTGTTCACGAAGATGTTGCACTGATGAGTTAGGAGGCCTTCATGCGGACTGAACAAATTATTTGTCCAAATCACGACGGAAGTAAGGGCGAGGATTGTGGCCACGTAAAATCAATTTAAGCCCCCCCCCCCCCCCCAGTGGAATTCGTTTCCGCTGACCGTTCCTAGGCGGTTCTTCTGTCGCGGTTTATTTTTGTTATGGTTTGTCTTTGGGTGTTTGTGTCGCTTACATGATATATTGGATAGCATATTGGCTATTATGTGAGAAAGTAACTGTCCCTTTGGCTCTCAACTATTGATGTTTCCATTAGGTCTGTTGTTTCATGTTTGTGTTTCTTTCCCTTCGGTGTCTCTGATGGGAGCTGAGGGTTTATTGTATCGATTCCTGATCATTGCCTCCACTTCTATTTGGTGGTGTTATTTACCTCAAGCAACGTCTCTAAAATTACCTCTACAGTGTTGACGGGGATGTTAAACCTAAAAATAACAATATTTTTTATATCGAAGAATGGTTTCACGAAATTGGGTGCTGAAGTCATTGCAATTATATTTTTTTCTAAATTTACACACTAAGTCACTATAAAATTCGTGTTCGTATAGACCTTGTTGCACAAGAGATTAAGTCCAACATCGAGTTTGAAATTAAATCGGAATGACGTCAATAAAATTTTGATACCGATAACCCTGATTAAGAAGTTTAGCAGTTAACAATTTACTACGAGTATTGAAGTCAGTTACATTACTAGACACTCTGGCAAATCGAATTAATTACGAAATATAAACGCCATAGGATGCCGCACGAGGAACATCACCGACCAACAAAGGACAATTTACAATCTCAAATTCAAAATCATCGCGTTTGTCATAAATTTAGCAGGAAACAAACCCATCTACGTGTAAAAATAGACAGATGTAAATCCAAAAACGGAGCCTCGGTATCAGAAAAAATGTTTTAAAGAACTGAAGTTCTGGGGGTAAATTTGACTGATCAAACCATCGAAATAGATATTGTCAATACTTAATAAATCATTAAAATATCTAGAAGTCGAGCTATGAAGTTAAAATGGCTTGTTATTTATGACTAGGTCTATCATTTCAGATTATGCGGAAGAAAGCTCGTATCAGTGATATCGGAGAAACCCCTATTTGGTTTGCATTGCATAGACTTGTCAATGTTGAAGTAAAAACACTCAAATCATATGGGCGCAAACGCGAGCTGTTACCCTTTACATTGTAGTCATCTGAACGGCTCTTACTTGTAAAATACAAACTTTGAATACTGTTAAACACTTAAATTAAGCGGCCCCAAATTTTAACGCTTTTTATGAGTAGACCTTTTCGTGGATTTTATATTTCGGCGGATTTTCGATTTCCTAAGAAAAAAAAAATCGGTTGAATCTCCAAAGCTCTGTAGGATGACAAAAATCATCAGAGTTGATCATCAACAGCGCCATGCAGAAACTGTGGTAATTAGTTAAAAGTTTTGTGTTCATCGCATGATTAACCTAATGTGCTACCTTGACAATCCAAATGTCTGTCTAAAGGTGTATCACTTCGCTCTATCTGATTGGTTTGCCCATCCTATTGAGCTCACAGTTAAAGCCATCAATCGATTACCAACTATATCCACAATTTTGACAATAACTCTCAAGGTGTGTTTGTTTTCATTCAGCCGTTTTGAGATGTCTTATGACTAGGACATTGGCTTTCTTTGTTTCGACTTCTAAAGAAGTAAATACACTTTTTCTTTTGTCACCGATGATGCCTATGACCAACTGACACATCATAATTGTGATGTGTAGAATATCTTCTCTTGCACTATTTTAAGATTTATTGGCGGATTTTTTTTTTTTTTGGCTTTTTTTTCCTTGAATGCAAATGGCGCCAAAAAATGACCGCCAAAAATAAGTGTTTTACGGCAGCTGCACGTGGCCTTTGATGATGACCCAGTTATGTTATTATTAGATAGATATATCTTCATAATATACTATATCCTTGAGATATCATTGTGACGTTTAGGAAGAACTCAGACGATTTGGAATGTTACTTATAATAATGGATGACATGTGAAGAATCAACGTATTTTGCAAAATAAACATATTTTGCCAAATATGTTCTTAAATAACCTTTGACCTACGGCGGATTAGGTTGGTCATTATGCTGTTTGTATAATGTTTGGGTTTAATGCTTCCTAGGTAAGGAAATGGGAACTCATGTGACTTTGCTTCAGTTGACATACTAGATATCCCTTTGTATAATAAAAATGATGCATATTTAAAAAGTTTTGTACTTAAATGACCTTTGACCCTGACCAAATTTATGATTTAACTTCTTTTCTCACATATAATGCATAAGTAATATGTCCTAAGTACATTGCTGGTGTTTTAATTAACTTTATTTGGTCTGTTTAGATAGTGAGAGGGTACAAATACCACCATGTACAAATTTTATTGTACTTTTGCACTCATTTGACCTTTGACCTAATTTTGAGGCTCAGGGGCATTTTCAGAAGTGGCATCCACCCCTATCACTTTTGCAACACACTAAAGAACACAATCAGCATGGATGCCAAACTCTACTCAATTTTGCCATCAGAAGTATTTTTTCGTAGTTTGGATGGCCAACTAAATATTGCAGCGAGAGTAATGGGATTTATTTACTGCACCTTTCCAAAGTGCCTATACAAGTGTGAGACGTTTCATTTGGTTATCCCAAGCGGTTTTTTAGTTATCTACCGGACAAAATTCTGGCGCATTGACAGATAATCAGACAGACAGACAGACAGACAGACAGACAGACAGACAGACAAACAAACGGAACAACAAGCTGACTCCTACGTTTCCCCTCAAACATTGCTTGCGGGGTATAATTGCACCTCAACCTAAGGCGAAGATTTGCCGTCAATAAAAAGTCCTTACCACCCGACTGAACGAAGCTTGTTCGACCGATCATTCTAAGGCTGTGATTTTGAAGTTGTTGTTGATGTATTTCAAGAAACAGTTTTGCGTTTTGTATTTTATTGTGCAATGTTGTTTAGTGTTTTCTAGCAGCATAGTGAACCCGCTTGAGAAAGAGAAGTCTGATTGCTAATCGTTTTGCTTGCATCATATTGACAAGTCCGTGAAATGAACACCCTCTAAACCCCACTTTACACAGATAATACTGGGGTTTACAAGTGTATAAATCATTTTGCTTATTTCTGCTTCAAGACATAGGTTGTGGGTACTCGTTAGAACCGCCTCAATTAGGCGGTTTTAACGAGAACCCACAGCCTAAGTTTGCAATATAAATAGGAGAAAATACCATAGATTTTCATCGGAAAAGTAGCCATTTTGGAGATGTGGACAAATGCACCTTTTTTTGCCAGGTATGGGTGTGTTATCCTAATGAAAAGTAAGAGATGCGTTTACAGTACTGTTCAAACCATTATTTACACCTAATTAATAAGGAGTCGACTAAGATAAGAATGCGTCTAGACCTCATTACGCAAACACGCCTATACAAATACATTGTCACCTTTTTCGCCAAAAAATGAAAATTTTATGATGAAAATTTGTGTTATTTTTCTTATTTCTGCTCAAAATATAGATTGTGGACACTCGTTAGAACCGCCTTATCGAGGCGGTTCTAACGAGTACCCACAATCTTTATTTTAGAGCAGAAATAAGCGATGAGGCGGTTCTAACGAGTACCCACAATATATATTTTTGTGCAGAAATAAGAAAAATAAGGAATACCCCCCGGAAACCCCAGTTTTTCCATATAAAATTGGGGTTCAAGGGGGTGAAAATTATTAGGCATGTTTTCGTGATGCAAGGTTAACTACGAGTAAACCAGGAGTTAATTATATACTCTCAGCTGTTTTTTATCAAACCATTATAGTTAACTCCATAGTTAACAAGAAGTTAACACCTTGTCTGATTTTTTGTTGGCTCCTAGTTAACAAGGGTGTCAAGAACAGTTTTAACGGTACTGTATTTGCTATTTAAAATGCTCAGTTTCCATACTGTAAAACATTCTTTCCAGTTTTGCTTTTATAACCAGTCACAAAAAAAAAAAAAAAAAAAAAAAAAAAAACACGAGCAGGTGTTGCCGTGATATGCCCCAGGCCTTTCTTCAGTTTCATTTGTTTGAAAGGGATATGACAATAAAGTGTTATTAAACATGAACCTGCTAATGGAATGTATTGCCCACTTAATCTGTCGATTTCTTAATCTTTATGACAAAATTTTGTTTTTATTACGAATAATGTTGCAATAAACCTAGATTTTCTTTAGCGATTAGTGTTAATGTAAACAACGTATTCAATAGTGTTAGGATTTTATTTGGGCGACGCTTATAAAACTATATTAAAATATGTTATGATTTTCCACGGGCAGATTTTCCTTCCTTATTGTCAATCCCAAGATGGCGCATTCTGTTGTTTAAACCACTGTTTGCGGGAAACCCCAAAAGGGGTACCTTGGCCTAATCAGGGCCTACACTATTTGCTAACGGAAATTTCCGTCAAAAAGAATATAAAAAAACGAAAAAAATAGGCCTGACATCCCGTATATGACAAATGGACTAGTCAAACATATAGCAATGGAAGAGTCCACTACCATACAATGGGTTAAACGGCGTATGCAAGAAGGTGTATTTTTATCACACAGGCGAGCCACAAAGCTCGGACTTGACTCTGGTCAGAAAGTTGGCTGCACGTCGACATGTTTAGGAGACCCTTCGGTTGTGATCGTTGTAACAACGCAATTCTTTGTTTGTTTTTGATAACCGTTTGGCCATTTCGTAGGAAAGAAACTGACATTTTGGCCTTCCGCTTATGACGTTTTAACCCATTTAGTACCAGAAACCCCCAAACGGGTACCCTGGCAAACAGTGCAGGCCCAGATCAGACGCCGCAGAACGCGGCGTCTGATCAGGGCCTATACTGTTTGCAAAATGTTCAGCCAATTTCCAAATAGTTTTTGAAGAAAACACAGCCTGACACCCCTAAATTTTGAAATGGACTCCTGCTATATATAAGGAGGAAGATTTCATTTGGAACAAAAAGGGTTAATTATGATGAAGTTGTTTTATGTTTTGATTGGTTGATTGATTGTGTTGGGGTTTAACGGGACGTCAACCGTTGTGAGCAATTTTGGTGTCGCTTTCCAGGGAAAGGGATAAAGGGTACAGAGAAAGGGATAAAGGGTACAGAGAAAGGGATAAAGGTAAAGAAGAAACAGTAGAAGAGATCAAACTGAGGCGCAGGCGAAAAAGATATAAAGAAAACACACCTATTCAAATATACTGGTTAAATTTAACTACCAAAAAATGATTTCTTTTTTTTTTCTCACATAAAAATAATGATAATTTTCATATTGCTGCTCAAAGCATAAATTGTGGGTGCTCATTAGAACCCCCTCGGTGAGGCCAATCTAACTAGTACCCATCTATGTTTTGAGCAGAAATAAAAAAAATGCACACCCCTGTAAACCCCACTTTTACTGCATAACAGTGGGGTTTAAGGGGGTCGAAGTTATATAGGCGTGTTTGCGTGATAGGATATTTAATGGAAGTGTATTCTCTACCTTATTCACTCTACCTGCTACAAGGACCACAGACATTGTCCAGCTGTAAGCCACCATCAGTTGGACGCCCAAGAGACACAAGATACATGACACTTATTGGTGTTTCCTTTCAGTGGAAACGTCCCTCAGGACCGCAGGACCTTTCCAGAGTTTTCAAGTAGAATTTGAAGAATTTTCGCTCCAGTGCAGACTTCTCTCTAAAAGTTGCTGATAGCAACCGTAGTCTACAGAAATAAACATTGTGGACCAGTCAGAAATAGACACATATACTTCATTGTGCTATGTGTTGTGTGTATTTTGCCAAAAGAACCTAAACGAAAGTTGCCATTTTCAAGTATGAGGTTAAACAAAGCGTTTGTCCTATGCTAGAAAGTGCGTAGTTAACCGCATCCAGTAACTTCCGCAACTTGTAGAACCGTCTTACAACGTCATTTCATAACTGTGACGCTGATTTGCAAATATATATAAACTGAGACAAAAAAGCTATACTAATGAAGATGACCAGAAAATGCGACATCAAACAGCCTAATTATGGTCAAAGAGGAAAGGGAAACCAATACATAACCAACAATTATGAAGAAATCAAGCATTTGACAACTTCAACATTGGATAATCCCATCGACTAGACCTTGTCAATATATATCTGATGCCAAAATACCAAACTATTAAATGCGGTTTATAAGTTACACTCCGTATTCAGTTTCTGAAAATGTTGCCTCGGCGAGGCCCTTTATCAAGAAATGTAGCATTTATGACAATATAATAAATGCAGCTGCGAGAGTACTGTAAATCTCTCACGGTAATGGCTGTAGATCGTGAACTAGTCGCATTAAGTCATCTGGTATTTTTCGATTTGCTTTCTTCACAATTTGTTCATTAAAAAAGAAACTACAGGTTACCCAGGAAAAGCCATAACCAGCTGTCATAGACATCCCACGTAAAGTAAATAAAAACAAACTAGAGCAAGTCGATGTGGAGATCATTTCACAATAAAATGACCCAAAATACTTTTTTTTTACCTCTGCTAAGATTCTACCTCAATAAGCTGTAAAACACGTATATATGGCTGTCATTTTTTTTTTTTTTTTTGGTGCTATTGGCGGTCAATGAAAAAAAAAAGCCATAATAATAATAATATTAATATAAACGCCAATAATGATCGTAGAGAGTAAGAGACGAATAACAGACTGGAGGGAATTTTATTCCCAAATAAACATGACACACAGGATATGGGGGAATACAATGTCAGTCAATTGAAGGCATAATCGTGACAAAAGAAAAAGTATATTTACTTTTTAGAAGTCGAAAGTGTCAGGGAGTTTAGCGCATGGTTTATTACATCCAGCCAGAGTAAAATATATTTTATTAAGTCTTTCTCTGAGCATGACTTGTCAATTATGAAGCCGTTTAGCATGCGTAACAGGGCTGAATAAAACAAATGCACATTGACAGTTATTATCAAAAATGGCAAGTATTATAGCCACTTGATTAACGGCTTTTTAAATTCTACAGCTAGGTTTAAAATTATTAAACGGCATGAAACTGAATTAAAATGGATTAAATTATTACAGACACATTTTCCATTGGGCTTTAATGACATTATTTATCAGGAGGTTATTTATCTAAAATGCCCGTCTTTGATATTTTCTCGCTTCTGGACTGTCGAAAGCGTAAAACTAGATCGCACGGCACCAGAAAAAAAAATTGGTAATTATAAAAGTAAATTACGTGCTTTTAAAAGAAACAATACCAGACTGAAGTGACTGTCCATAATATTATTGAATCATGGACGCCACTCAATGCTTGCTTTTCTAAGTTCATTACCCATTTCTGTTTTACGGATTCTGGATACCGAGGCGAATAAATTCTACGATAGTTCTAATCAGTTATACGACGCTGCTCTTTTAACTAAGAGTTATATTCAGCATGCTCTTCGTCCTTTCATCGATTTTGATATTAATCACAAACGTCATTACATCAAAATATCATTCATTAATAAGGGTAAGGATTTTATAGATTTACCTAGTATCTTCCGGGACTGTTCGGTTATTTCATCCATTCCTGCTTATTTTCAAAATACTGAAACACCCATAATTTGTTATAAATACAATACAATACACCTGATAGATCTATCATTTTTAATTTCAATAAACTTGTTTCTGATCTTGATATTGACACTAACACCCCTGAGACATGTGATTGTAAAGATTCAGTGTATTGCTATCCTGCTGCTGGTCATATTATTACTGGCAATTTAAAAATTATTCCTCATTCTAGGATACGTAATATAATATCTAAAGGATCGAAATATCGATTTCCTTCTAAAATTGATTTCAATAAATGTAGAGATGAAATCGCTGCTGCCTTGAATGAATTTGGTAATCGATGGTGTAAACGTGTAAACGAGAGTATGTTGAGCATAAAGCTCTTAAGGAATGGAAACTTAGCATTCGGAAATTAGTGAACAAACGCATTTCTTTTTATTCGGAAAATACGAACTTATTACCTCCTAAACCTAAGACGTCTTTACGTCACCTTAAAGAAGCCTCCGTGGTCGAGTGGTTACGCTACTCGCCTTGTAAACCAGGGATCGCAGGTTCGATCCCGGGCTTCTCCAGACTTTCGGATGGGTCTTTAAACCGAGGTCCCGTCTCCGTATGACCTTAGCTGTTGGTGGGACGTAAAACTGAAACACTCACTCACTCACGTCACCTTAAACTAGGTATTCAAGAATTTCATAGGAAGTTTGTTTTGGCTCCAGCTGATAAAGCCGCTAACAATGTGGTCGTTGTTTGACGGCTTCATTATGTTAACACTCTTCAGCAAGAACTTGGTGGTACTAAGGCCTATGAACTTCAGCCTTTAGCTGTAGAGAGGGCTTTAGTTGATGACCACATTTGTCATTCAGCCACCAAGTTTGCTGTTTGTGTTACAGAAGGCCAAGGCAAGCCTCCTACGTTACATTGGTTACCTAAATTTTATAAAAGACCATACAAAGCACGGTTTATTGCAAATTCAAGCTCTTGTACCACCACTGAACTCTCCAAATTGTTAACTTCATGTTTTACTGCCATCAAAAAACATGTGATAAAATATTGCGACAAAGTCTTCGGAAGATCAGGTAGAAATCTGTTTTGGTCTATAAAAAATTCTAATGAAGTTTTAAATAAATTAAAATCCAGGCGTTTTCGTGCTTCAAGTCTGTCTACTTATGATTTTTCCACCCTTAACACTACACTTCCTCATAATTTTATAAAAGAAAAACTTAAGGATTTAATTAAATTGGCATTTCATACGGCAGACTCCCTCTATCTTGCATGTAATGTAAGAAATGCTTTTTTCACTTCTGAAGAGCATAAAACTTATACTTTATGGTCATGTCAGAAAGTGTGTGAAGCTCTCACCTTTCTACTTGACAATATTTACATAAGATTTGGTACTAAGTTATTTAGACAAGTTGTGCGTATTCCGAAGGGTACTAATTGCGCACCCCTTGTGGCTGATCTGTTTTTGTGTTGTTTGATCATTTTTATATCGAAGAATGATTTTACGAAATTGGGTGCTGAAGTCATTGCGGTTAAATATTTTTCTGAATTTATCTATGAAGTAACCATAAAATACGGGTTCCGATAGACCTTTTGCAGAAGAGATTTAAGTCCAATCTTGAATTCTGAAATTAAATCAGAATGACGTCTATAAAATTTTGCAAAGGCTTTGCGTAGTTTATGGTACCAATAACCCTGTTTAAGAAGTTTAGCAGTTAACAATTTATTACGAGTGTTGAAGTCAGTTACACGACTACACACTCTAGCAAATCGAATTAATTGTGAAATGTAAACGCCATAGGATGGCGCACGAGGAACATCACCATCCAAAAAAGGAAAATTTACAATCTCAAAATCAAAATCATCGCGTTTGTCATAAATTTTGCAAGAAACAAACGCATCTACTATAGAAAGATGTAAATCCAAAAACGGGGCCTCGGTATCAGAAGATATCCTCCAAAACCTCCAAAATTTGGTGCCACCAAATTTACTTGTTTCACATTTGCCCCGCTATGCGATAATCATTTCACAATAAAATGACCCAAAATACGTCTTTTTGACCTCTGGTAATAATAATAATAATTATAATAATATAATAATAATCGACCTTATTTATCTAGGGTAATACATTTAGTACTAATACTAACCTTCCATGTGGCCGTCTTTTCCTGGGTAAAAACCAGTACACAATGTTGATAAGGTCTCTAGCTCAAGTAAACGGCACTTGGCGCTTGCGGGGATCGAACCAGCTACCTCTAGATCTCAAATCCGATGCTTTACCACTGCACCACAGCGCTCAAGACATACCCACTGGGCCAAGTTCTGCACCATTGTGTTCTACTATTCTACTATTCATTACCTTTGATTTCTTCGACTTGACATGCAACATAGTTATGTATGTATGACGTAGATGCTAGATTTCTCAATATAAGTAGCCACGCCGAGGAAAAATATTCACTAGTGGAAATCAGACATGTTAAACCGCATGGTATATTTCAATAATTTTGGCATACATCTGCATGCAGATGTATATTGACAAGATCTAACATAGTCTAATGCCTGAACTTTTATTATGGGAAAAGTCTCGCCGAGGCAAAATTTATAATGCTTTATAGTCGTATTACTTTCAAACCGTTAGGAATATTTTGGCATGCAGATGTATATTGACCAGTTCTACGCCATTTTTATTTTTGATTACGCCTCGTCTTGAACCATATAAGGACTACTCTGCATGCCGATCGGAACGTGTATCTTACAGTAAGTTGATTTTTCACATTATTCATACCTTATTGTACTTTCAAAGAGATATCTACAGTGTAGCAGCTTGGTCTCCATAAAAATAGCCACCATGGTGTAGTGGTTATGCTACTCGACTCATGAACCGGGGGTCGTGGGTTCGATCCCGGTCTTCTCCAGACTTTCGGATGTCAGAGTCTTCAAACCGAGATCCCGTCTCCGTATGACCTTAGTTGTTGGTGGAACGCAATAACTGTCTCATACACTCTATCTAAAAATATATTAGTTTGGAGATGCATTTTAGTACTCCCGGCATACGAAGTATGTAGAACGTTTTTTTTTTTCGTAAGCCTGTTTGTTCTTTTGTCTGTCTGAGCCCACGATATGATGCATTATGAAAACACGCCTATACAAATGTACTGTAACCTTTATTACCAAAAAAAAAACAACATTTAAGCTGAAAAAATGTGATATTTTAGTAATTTCTGCTCAAAAAAAGATTGTGGGTACTCGTTAGAACCGCCTCATTGAGGCGGTTCTAACGAGTACCAACAATCTATATTTTAGAGCAGACATAACAAAAATAAGGTTTACCCCTGTAAAACCCAGTTATACTGTATAAAAGTGGGGTTCAAGGGGGTCAAACTTATATAGGCGTGTTTTCGTGATGGTTGTGTAACTGGTCGCCATATAATTGCAGTGACTTATACACATACAGTTCATTCCGCCGTAAGAACAAATAGCCTTTAAGTGACTGGCACATAAAACAAAGTGTCATTCCTACGAAAAGTACCGGCCCCGATAGCTCAGTTGGTAGAGTGTCCGCTCCGGGGAACGGGAGGTCTGGGGTTCGATCCCGGGCCGCGACATACCAAAGTCGTTAAAAATGGTACTAGCTGCTCCTCGCTTGGCACTCAGATTTACGGGGAAGAGCTAGGACTGGTCGATCCAGTGTCAGGATAATGTGACTGGGTGTGGTATCATGTGATGTGTCTGGGACATGATACTTCAGTGAGGCAGCACTATAAACGTGAGCATTGAGCTCCCTGTCGCAACCAGACACCGTCGTGATATGACTGAAAAATTGTTGAAAGCGACGTTAAACCCGAATTCACACACACACACACACACACACACACACTACGAAAAGTAGCATACGCACTGTTTCGTGAGAACGTGTATCCGTCTGTTAACACTTTTCTTCCATGTTTTGCTTCAATTCTTATAATAACATTTGAACCACTTGTCCTATTTGGTATATGAGATCTCTATACCACTGAATTAAACGTGAGTTAGTGAGCCACCTGGGTCAAGTTCTTGGATTGGGCTAGGGTCAGTAATTTCTATTTAGGACATAGCCGTATTGGTAATTTTCAGTTTTTGTGTATGTTTGTAATTTAATTTTGTTTCTTTAAGGCCCCGTCGCACTCAGACAAAGACCTCAAAGACCGCACTGCGTTCTTAAAACTTAAACTACGCAGGGAGAACGGGATGAAATGCAGGAAAAATCGCAGTTTTCAAGTTGGTTCTGCGTCCTTACTACGCCCATGTCAGGATGCCACTGCGTCTAACACACACCAGCTACGTTTTTTTTTTTTCGCGCGCTTGATCAGGCATACACCACGTCCTTTGCGTTTTTACTACGTTTTACTAGGTTCTTCCCAAGACCTTTGAGACAACGCCACGTGCTTAGTGCGCGTTTACCACGTTCTCACCATCAGTCTGTCATAGTGGCCAAATTGAAATCGTCTTTCAACCGAAAGCCAAGGGCGCACCCAACAAGATCTAGGTTGCCTTCTATTCCTCATCCTCCTTAATAACACAAGGGCAGCCTGCGCATCAAGCAGAGTTTGGTTGCCTTGGAACAACGCACACTACAGAAGAACGTTTTGATTCCGTGTGTTCATGATAAAAGTTGAAACACAAGTGAAAATGTGAGAAATTCGGTGAAGTATTTATACTAAATTGCTTGACGTGACATGGACGCTATGAGAACTTGCTGCAAACGTAAAACGGACGTGTTAACCACCGAACGAACGTGTAACAAACGTAATGTTGTCTTTTACAACGTGGTATGGACGTACTTTTGCCTTTGCAGAAACGTGGGACGGTCGTAGCGGGTACGCGACTGACGTGGTATGAACGTCGTATGAACGTCGTATGAACGCACTGCAATCTTTTCCGTCCATACTAGTTTTGTACTACGTCAATGTAGACCATATTAGGTTCATGCTCCGTTGGTACTACGTCAATGTCGTTGTTTCGATGTCCTTACTTAGTCCTTACTGCGTCCTTATTCGATCACATCCTCGCCACGATTTTTTTGAACATGTTTAAAAATCATCCACGTCAGCCAAGACCATAAAGATCGCATCACGTCCATATCGGTTTCTACTGGGTTCCTTCTTCGTCTTACAAGTTCGTACTACGTCAGCCCGGTTTTACATTGACGCAGTGGGAACTTGGCCTAGTGTGACGGGGGTTTTAACGTTGCATTGTAAAGTTATAATGCCTTACTGGTGTCATTTAATATAAACAAAGTATAGTTCCAGTCACGTGGCTGCTGCTGACAGAAGATCAAAGGCACATACTTTGAATGATTACTGTAATGTTTTACTCCTCGTCATGTTGATTGCTTTGTTTGTTTGTTTGTTTGATTTGAGGTTTAACGTCCCCGTCAACACTGTAAAGGTCATTTTGGAGACGTTGCTTCCAATTTTGTGGGATTTTTACCCAGCATTAAGATGAAACGACATCTCAAGCCCTGCCGCCCAATGAAACCAATAGAATTTATAAGCATGGACTCGCACCGCTTTACCTGGTCATGTTGATTGCATTGGAGTTGGACATATCATATCATACATCACAACAATCAATGTATAGTTAAAATCATGTGACTGCTTCTGCTGACACAGTGTAACTGAGTGTGGAGTGTGATTTATCATAAAGAGCACGAATACGTATGATTTAGGAACGGGGTTCTAGAATACGTATGATTTAGGAACGGGGTTCTAGAGACTTTCAGACATGTTAGGCTTTTTTATTAAGTTGAGGGATGGGGCATGGCCCCGGCGCACGACGGGGATTACCCAGCTGGGGCCACTGAATGTGTCTTATCACAAGAATCAAGAATGCATATGGTTAAGGTAGCAAAATCTGAACAGTTTCTGAAATATAAGCACTTCTATGAATAGACGGAGCGGTGCATGTCCCCAGCGCACTGGCACGGCCAGGCAGACTCCAGGTCTGTATCACTGAATCACAAGGAACAAAAATATATATGGTTTAGGATCTGAACGGTATAGGATATGAACAGCGGACCCTAAATTTGTGTCACTGAATGCGTCTTATTATAAGAAACAAGAATATATATGGGATATGGATCTGAAATTACGCCTGTTATGAAGTGGAGGATGGGACATGGCCTCGGCGCTCCCTGGGGGGATCCTCAGGTCGATATGACTGAATGCTTTGTGTGTTTGTATGTTTGAGGTTTTACGTCCCCGTCGACACTATACAGATAATTTTGGAGACGTTGCTTCCAGTTTTGTGGGACTTTTACCCGACACTGAGATGAATTGACATCTCAAGCCCTTCCACCGAATGAAACCAATAGGGTTATATACATGGACGGTCCGACTCGCACCACTTTGCCTGGGCAGGCTTAGACCCTCTAAGCGGGTTACCAGTACTCAAGTACAGTCGGTTTCAGCTCTGCTTGGAAGCATTATGCAGCCCAATCTATTTCTTCAAGCCCCGATGGGCGGGGCCCGATGACTGAATGCGTCCTATCATAACGAAAAAGAATACATATGGCTATGACGTGGGGATCTGAATAGTTTCTGTGGTTTAGGGCTTTATGAAGTGAAGGGGTGGGACATGACCTCAGCGTATCCAGCAGCACCCTTTGTTTGTGTCAACGAATACGCCGTAACTTAAGGAACAAGCATGGATATGGTTTAGAGTGGGGATGTGAGCGGTTTCCGAGATACTAGGCCTTTTTTTAAGTTAAGGGGTGTGGCATGGCACCGGCGCATCCAGAGGGCCCCAATTTGATGTCACTGAATATATTTTATCATAAGAAGCAAGACTAGATATGGTTTATGGCCGAGGATATGACAATTTACTGAACTATTAGGCCTTTTATGAAGTGGAGGGGTAGGGCCTGGCCTCAGAGCACCCTTGGGGACCCCCATGTTGGTGTCACTGAACGCGTCATATCGTAAGGAACAATAATACAAAAATATATATTGTTTAGTAATGGGAATCTAAAGTGTTCCTAAGAAATAAGGCCTTGAATAAAGTGAAGGGCGCGGGGCATGGCACCGGCGTACCCCGAGTAATACATGTACTTTGAAATCTTCTTGTGAAACTTTATATTGATGACCATCATTCCTCCGAAATTCAGACAAATATCCGTCGAGCGGTGACATACAACTCGTCCGGACAAATATTGGGCTTTTTATTCATGCCCCCGGGGGACCTTTTTGGGCTCGCAGATTTGAGACCCTTTTGCACAAATTCATTTCCATATTATATCCCAAAATTTCAGAACAATCCGTTCAGTGGTTACTGAGACCTCGTCCGAAAAAATAGGTGGAAAGAAGAAGAAGAAGGAGGAGGAGAAGAAGAAGAAGAAGAAGAAGAAGAAGAAACCAATAAGTCTGGCTACTTCGTTTCGAAGACCTTATCAATCCTTCAAATACCTGGGCCCAGTTTTTGAAAGCCTTGTTAGCTTAACGAGCTCGTTAGTGGTCATATTGTTAACTGTTCTAGCAAGTTTAATATTCAAAATTTTGATATTTTTGCTGGAAAAATGTGAGCTCATTTTTTTCAGCACAAATTTCAGCATATTTGCCATATGTAATGATAAAAATTTTAACGATACGTAAACTAACGACGTCGTTAATTTTGAACAACTGGTCCCTGGACGTTGAGATAAATGCTTCACTTACTTCAGATTGCAAACTAAATATCAATGCCTTAAAGTGTAACAGATTGTTTGCATTTTCAAAAAGTTAAAAGGGAGATAAAGGAAAGGACAACATACGGTGAGTATGCAGGTCTTAAAGGTAGCTATCTTATGCATGTGGTAGTTATCTGCGAGTTTCATGAATAGCCAGCAAAAAATATGAAGCTACGCTGTTCACAAGCATTTTTGAATAGGAAAGCCATGGTACATGTTAGTTGGCCCAGCAACCAAAGTACTGGTGTAATTTTCCTAAAAAAACATATGCAAGCAATCCATCCACCAAATCCTTGCTACAGAAAATAATGGTTGAGTTCTGCTTGCAGGCTACAAGGATATTGCAATTTAAAAGTGTTGACGACGGACGATAACGACGAAGACGGACGACGGGGGCTGTCATCCTATAAGCTCCCCAGGATCCTTTTGCTCAGATGAGCTTAACGTTTAAGTGAATATCAAGGCTGCTAGAGCCGTCATAAACTCCGAGTCCCGACCCACCGGTTTACGAAGTGAGCAAAGTTATCAACCGTGGTTGGATTAACTACCATGTATGCAGTCAGTCATATAGGATTTATGTTGTACACAATCCTTTAATATTATGATTTTAGACAATCGGGAACTAAAATCATTGCAAACATATATTTTTTATTGAATTTTTGTACTACGTCAACATAAAATTCGGGTTCCGATACGCCTTGTTGTAGATCTTGTTTGTTTGATTTGAGGTTTAACGTCCCCGTCAACACCTTATAGGTCATTTTGGAGACGTCGCTTCCAATTTTGTGGAATTTTTACCCGAAATTGAGATCAAATGACATCTCAAGCCCTGTCGCTGAAACTAATAGGGTTTATAAGCATGGAAGTTCTGACTCGTACTCCTGTGCCTCTAATTGATTTCAGTAAATGTAGAGATGAAATCGCTGCTGCCTTGAATGAATTCGGTAATCGATGGTGTAAGCGAGCGTATGTTGAGCATAAAGCCCTTTAGGACTGGATACTTAGCATTTTTAAACTAGTGAATAAACGCATTTCTTTCTATTCTCAAAATACTAACTTATTACCTCCTAAGCCCAAGGCGTCTTTACGTCATCTTAAACTAGGTATTCAAGAATTTCATAAGAAGTTTGTTTTGGCCCCTGCAGACAAGGCCGCTAACAACGTCGTCGTTTTGTGACGGCTTCACTATGTAATTACGCTTAAGCAGGAGCTTGGTGGTACTAAGGCCTATGAACTTCAGCCTTTAGCTGGAGAGAGAGCTATAGTAGATGAACATTGTGGTCATTCAGTCACCAAGTTTGCTGTGTGTATTACCGAAGGCCAAGACAAGCTTCCTACGCTATACTGGTTACCAAAACTTCATAAAAGACCTTACAAAGCACGGTGTATTGCAAATTATAGCTCTTGCACTACCACTGAACTTTCTAAATTATTAACTTCCTGTCTTACTGCTATTAAAACGCATGTGATTAATATTGTGATAAAGTCTTTGAAAGATCAGGAAGAAATCTGTTTTGGTCTATAAAAAATCCGAATGAGGTTTTAAATAAATTGGAATCCAGACGTTTTCGTGTTTCAAGTCTGTCTACTTACGATTTTTTCACTCTTTACACTACACTTCCTCATAATCTTATAAAAGAAAAGCTTAATGATTTAATTGAATGGGCATTTCACAGAGAAGATTCTCGTTATCTTGCATGTAATGTCAGAAATGCATTTTTCACTTCTAAAGAGCATAAGAAGTATACACTTAGGTCATGTCACAAAGTGTGTGATGCCCTCACCTTTCTACTTGTCAATATTTATATTAGATCCGGTACTTAGTTATTTAGACAAATTGTGGGTATTCCGATGGGTACGAATTGCGCACCTCTTGTGGCTGATCTGTTCTTGTATTATTATGAAAGAGACTTCATGTTGTCGCTTTCCATTGATAACCAATCTGAAATTATTGAAGCTTTAAGCTCCACTTCTAGATATTTAGATGATTTATTCAGTATTGATAATACCTATTTCGATGGTTTGATCAGTCAGATTTACCCCCACCCCCCCAGAACTTCAGTTAAATAAAGCAAATTCTTCTGATACCGAGGCCCCGTTTTTGGATTTACATCTATCTATTGTAGATGGGTTTGTTTCGTGCAAAATTTATGATAAACGCGATGACTTTGATTTTGAGATTGTAAATTTTCCTTTTTTCCGGTGGGTCAGGCCTCAGATTCTATGACGGTTCCAACGTAGAGGCTTATTGAGAATTAGAGAGATCTAATTCAAGGTAATGTTGGTTGGTGCCTGATGCTCTGTCTCTGGTCTGGCCCATCTGAGTCTAACTGTTGGTTTTCTTTTGCTCCAGCATTGCAGTGGTTTCTTGCTGTCGAGTCCTCACCGTTGTCTCACCTCTGTGGTTCTTTGATTATTTGTGCTCACGGAGATGTTGCACTGATGAGTTAGGAGGCCTTCATGCGGACTGAACAAATTATTTGTCTAAATCACGACGGAAGTAAGGGCGAGGCTTGTGCCCACGTAAAATCGATTTAAGCCCCCAGTGGAAATCTTTCCACTGACCGTTCCAAGGCGGTTCTTCTGTGGCGGTTTACTTATGTTGTTGTTTGTTACTTACTGAGTGTATCACTTGTGTCTCTTTATTTTGGATGGCCATATGGCCATTTTGTGGGAAAGTAACTGTCCTTATGGCCTTCCTTTGTTTAGGTTTCCATTATGGTCTGGTCGCTTCATGTTTGTGTTTCTTTTCCGTTGGTGTCTTTGATGGGTGGAGTAAGTTAATTGTATCGATTCCTGATCTTTGTTTTACTTCTACTTTACCAATACACGTGTGCGGTCGGTTTCAGTCCTGCGTGGAAGCTTCATGCAGCCCATCTATTTTTCAATCCCCGATAGTCGGGGCCGGCCTTGTTGTTTTTTGTTTGTTTGATTTGAGGTTTAACGTTCCCGTCGACACTGTAAAGGTCATTTTTGAGACGTTGCTTCCAAATTTGTGGGACTTTTTCACGACATTGAGATGAAATGACATCTCAAGCCATGCCGCCCAATGAAACCAATATGATTCATGAGCATCGACGGTCCGACTCGCACCGCTTTGTCTGGGCAGGCATAGATCCTCTAAGCGGTTTACAAGTACTCGTGTGCGGTCGGTTTCAGCTCTGCGTGGAAGAATCTATTTCTTCAAGCCCCGATGGGCGAGGGCCGGCCTTGTTGTAGAAGAGATTTAAGTCCAAAGGCTGCATTTTCTAGACTAGTCTCAATTTACAGCCACCATGATTTATGCAGCCACGTCGAATTAACACTGCTGTACGTGCATTGTCTAATCACATTGAATTGCCGTAGCACGGTGTCAGTCATAAAATCTCAAACCTTATCAATACTTTTAGCCGACTCTTGAGACGGCAAAAAAACATTTACCATTGGCTTTACTGTCCTACTTCTGAGTCTATACGAAATCAATATGTTATGTAACAGAGTTGATTTTTGGACAGGATAATTAATCCAAAGGAAACATCCCATGACTCAGGACGTCAAGGATGAGGATAAATATATCGATGTCATTCATTTCAATGTCATCTTTAACTCTTATCTTGCTGTTCACGACAACCCCTATCTTTGCAAACAGTGTAGCCATCTGATCAGGATCTACACTGTTTGACAGACAGTATATGAATTTGAAGGAAAAAATTACATCAAGTAATCTGATTGGTTCAAAGTCAGAGATGGGTGTGGCTAAAATTAATTTTCAGCAAGAGAATGTTTGTATTTCTTTCCCTTTGGTGTCTTTGGTGGGTGGAGTAAGTTAATTGTATCGATTCCTGATCTTTGTTTTGCTTCTACTTTTTAAATAAATTGAAATCCAGACATTTTCGTGCTTCAAGTCTCTCTACTTGCGGTTTTTCCACTCTTTACACTACGCTTCCTCATGGTCTTATAAAAGAAGGGCATAGTGATGTAATTGAATGGGCTTTTCACAGAGAAGATTCTCTCTATCTTGCATGTTATGTCAGAAATGCAATTTTCACTTCTAGGGAGCGTAGGAGTTATACACTTTGGTTGTGTCAGAAACTGTGTGATTCCCTCACCTTTCTACTTGACAATATTTATATTAGATTCGGTACTAAGTTATTTAGACAAATTGTGGATATTCCGATGGGTACGAATTGCGCACCTCTTGTGGCCGATCTGTTCTTGTATTGTTATGAAAGAGACTTCATGTTGTCGCTTTCCATTGATAACCAATCTGAAATTATTGAAGCTTTTAGCCCCACTTCTAGATATTTAGATGATTTATTCAATATTGATAATACCTATTTCGATGGTTTGATCAGTCAGATTTACCCACCAGAACTTCAGTTAAATAAAGCAAATTCTTCTGATACCGAGGCACCGTTTTTGGATTTACATCTATCTGTTGTAGATGGGTTTGTTTCGTGCGAAATGTGTGATAAACGCGATGACTTTGATTTTGAGATTGTTGGTTTTCCTTTTTTGGATGGTGATGTTCCTCGTGCGCCGGCCTGTTGCGTTTATATTTCGCAATTAATTCGATTTGCTAGAGTGTGTAGTCATGTAACTGACTTCAACACTCGTAATAAATTATTAACGGCTAAACTCCTTAATCAGGGTTGTCGGTGCCGTGGGCTGCGCAGAGCCTTTTCAAAATTTTATAGACGCCATTCTGATTTAATTTCAAAATTCAATGTTGGACTTAAATCTCTTCTGCAACAAGGTCTATCGGAACCCGAATTTTATGGTGACTTAGTATGTAAATTCAGAAAAATTTATAACCGCAATGACTTCAGCACCCAATTTCGTAAAATCATTCTTCGATATAAAAAGATTGGGTACAACATGGATGTTATACGACAGACTGCATGCATGGTAGTTAACCCAATCACGGTTGGCAACTTTGCTTCCCTCTTTAATTGCACGCCGGTGGGTCAGGCCTCAGATTCTATGACGGCTCCAACGTAAAGGCTTATTGAGAATTAGAGAGATCTAATTCTTGGTAATGTTGGTTGGTGCCCGATGCTCTGTCTCTGGTCGGGCCCATCCGAGTCTTAATGTTGGTTTTCTTTTGCTCCAGCATTTCAGTGGTTTCTTGCTGTCGAGTCCTCTCCGTTGTCTCACCTCTGTGGTTCTTTGATTTTTTGGGTTTACGGAGATGTTGCACTGATGAGTTAGGAGGCCTTCATGCGGACTGAACAAATTATTTGTCTAAATCGTGACGGAAGTAAGGGCGAGGATTGTGGCCACGTAAAATCGATTTAAGCCCCCCCCCCACCCCCACCCCCCCACCCAGTGGAAATCTTCCACTGACCGTTCCAAGGCGGCTCTTGTGGGGCGATTTATTTATGTTGTTGTTTGTTACTTACTGTGTGTATCACTTGTGTCTTTTAATTTTGCATGGCCATATGGCCATTTTGTGGGAAAGTAACTGTCCTTATGGCCTTCCTTTGTTTAGGTTTCCATTATGGTCTGGTCGCTTAATGTTTGTATTTCTTTCCCTTTGATGTCCTTTGTGGGTGGAGTAAGTTAATTGTATCAATTCCTGATCTTTGTTTTACTTCTACTTTAAGTAAATTATCCCATTTTTAAACAGCATCTCACTTGACAGTGTTGGTGTGATACCAAACATTGATGTGACAAATCAAGGTACAGGTACCCTGCCGTAATATGTCGGTGTTATGGTTTCAATGTTGATAAATACTCGTCTATTTATAAATCATAACAAACAACGGTGTTTTCCACAGGTACGTAACGGGTTATATTGTAACACACAAGCACTTAATTTTGCAGTCTCAATGTAATCAGTTGCGTAGCGCAACTAGCAACGAGGAGCGCCTTAAAAAACTGGTTTACTTTCCTGAGGGTCGCAGGGTTCGATCCTCGCAGACACCTTTTTTCATAAAGCTATTAAAAGCATGTTTTATTTTTTTCTTGATGATTTTTTTTTATAAAATAGTTTCAGAATTTACATTTTTATTATTTCTTTTTTTAATTTTCAATTCTGTTTATTATTTTTGTATTATTATTTTTTCGTGAATGGTTTTCTTCTTTGCAAATTTTCAAAATGTTCAGTGCCATGGCTTTGCTTTCGGCATTAAGAAGCTTTTTTGAAGACATGTTCGCGGCAGGGTAACCGAGTATGAACTAAGGAATGTTCAGTAAAAATTTATATCAGCACAAAAATGCATGCTTCACGAGAAAATCGAGGATTTTTTGCTTTTGGCGCGAAAAAAAAATGTTAAAGAAAAAACATCCCCAGCGGGATTCGAACCCGCATACTTCAGCTCTACAGGCCCGTGACTTTACCACTTGGCTAGCGTCGATACAGTGCAGGTATGGTATTTTTTAGCCTGATACCATCACATTAATAGGGAGTCACCAAAAATAAAATTAGATCATCCAAAAATAGCATATAATTGCGTAGATAAATTTAAAAATAACCTTTATTTACAATAATATTGACAATACCAAACTGACAACTGATGTCGGTTTTACTGTAGTATTATATGGATTGAACTAAGTTACAAAATAGAAGTAATTATAAATATTAACATGCGATAAATCTTGTAAAAACATTTATCGCGCAGTTTATTTTATTTCCAAAGTTTTAAAGTAGAAGTAAAACAAAGATCAGGAATTGATACAATTAACTTACTCCATCCATAAAAGACACCAAAGGGAAAGAAATACAAACATTAAGCGACCAGACCATAATGGAAACCTAAACAAAGGAAGGCCATATGGACAGTTACTTTCCCACAAAATGGCCATATGGCCATCCAAAATTAAAAGGCACAAGTGATACACACAGTAAGTAACATACAACAACATAAACAAATCGCCACAGAAGAGCCGCCTTGGAACGGTCAGTGGAAGATTTCCACTGGGGGGCTTAAATCGATTTTACGTGGCCACAATCCCCGCCCTTACTTCCGTCGCGATTTAGACAAATAATTTGTTCAGTCCGCATGAAGGCCTCCTAACTCATCAGTGCAACATCTCCGTGAACACAGAAATCAAAGAACCACAGAGGTGAGACAACGGTGAGGACTCGACAGCAAGAAACCACTGAAATGCTGGAGCAAAAGAAAACCAACAGTTAGACTCCGATGAGCCCGACCAGAGACAGAGCATCAGGCACCAACCAACATTATCTCTTTAATTTTCAATAAGCCTTTACGTTGGAGCCGTCATAGAATCTGAGGCCTGACCCACCGGCGTGCAATTAAAGAGGGAAGCAAAGTTGCCAACCGTGATTGGGTTAACTACCATGCATGCAGTATGTCGTATAATATCCATGTTGTACCCAATCTTTTTATATCGAAGAATGATTTTACGAAATTGGGTGCTGAAGTCATTGCGGTTATATATTTTTCTGAATTTATATACTAAGTCACCATAAAATTCGGGTTCCGATAGACCTTGTTGCAGAAGAGATTTAAGTCCAATATTGAATTTTGAAATTAAATCAGAATGGCGTCTATAAAATTTTGAAAAGGCTTTGCGTAGTTTATGGTACCGATAACCCTGATTAAGAAGTTTAGCCGTTAATAATTTATTACGAGTGTTGAAGTCAGTTACATGACTACACACTCTAGCAAATCGAATTAATTGCGAAATATAAACGCCATAGGATGGCGCACGAGGAACATCACCATCCAAAAAAGGAAAATTTACAATCTCAAAATCAAAGTCATCGCGTTTATCATAAATTTTGCACGAAACAAATCCATCTACAATAGATAGATGTAAATCCAAAAACGGGGCCTCGGTATCAGAAGAATTTGCTTTATTTAACTGAAGTTCTAGGGGTTAAATCTGACTGATCAAACCATCAAAATAGGTATTATCAATATTTAATAAATCATCTAAATATCTAGAAGTAGAGCTAAAAGCTTCAATAATTTCAGATTGGTTATCAATGGAAAGCGACAAAATGAAGTCTCTTTCATAACAATACAAGAACAGATCAGCCACAAGAGGTGCGCAATTAGTACCCATCGGAATACCCACAATTTGTCTAAATAACTTAGTACCGAATCTAATATAAATATTGTCAAGTAGAAAGGTGAGGGCATCACACACTTTCTGACATGACCAAAGTGTATAGTTCTTATGCTCTTTAGAAGTGAAAAATGCATTTCTGACATTACATGCAAGATAGAGAGAATCTTCTCTGTGAAAAGCCCATTCAATTAAATCATTAAGCTTTTCTTTTATAAGATTATGAGGAAGTGTAGTGTAAAGAGTGGAAAAATCGTAGGTAGACAGACTAGAAGCACGAAACCGTCTAGATTTCAATTTATTTAAAACCTCATTCGAATTTTTTATAGACCAAAACAGATTTCTTCCTGATCTTTCAAAGACTTTATCACAATATTTAATTACATGCGTTTTAATAGCAGTAAGACAGGAAGTTAATAATTTAGAAAGTTCAGTGGTAGTGCAAGAACTAGAATTTGCAATAAACCGTGCTTTGTAAGGTTTTTTATGAAGTTTTGGTAACCAGTATAGCGTAGGAAGCTTGTCTTGGCCTTCGTTAACACACACAGCAAACTTGGTGGCTGAAAGACAAACATGTTTATCTACTATAGCTCTCTCTTCAGCCAAAGGCTTAAGTTCATAGGCCTTAGTACCACCAAGCTCCTGCTTAAGCGTGTTAACATAGTGGAGCCGTCACACAACGACGACGTTGTTAGCGGCCTTGTCTGCAGGGGCCAAAACAAACTTCTTATGAAATTCTTGAATACCTAGTTTAAGATGACGTAAAGACGTCTTGGGCTTAGGAGGTAATAAGTTAGTATTTTGAGAATAGAACGAAATGCGTTTATTCACTAGTCTTAAAATGCTAAGTATCCAGTCCTTTAGGGCTTTATACTCAACATACTCTCGCTTACACCATCGATTACCGAATTCATTCAAGGAAGCAGCGATTTCATCTCTACATTTACTGAAATCAATTTTAGAAGGAAACCGATATTTCGGTCCTTTAGAAATTATATTCCTTATCCTAGAATCAGGAATAATTTTCAAATTGCCAGTAATTACATGACCAGCAGCAGGATAGCAATACTTTGAATTTTTACAATCACATGAATCAGGAGTATTAGTATCAATATCAAGATTTGAAACAAGTTTATTGAAATTAAAAATGATAGATCTAACAGGTTTGTTATATTTATAGCAAATTATAGGTGTTTCAGTATTTTGAAAATAAGCAGGAATGGAAGAAAGCACCGATCTCTCACGGAAGATACTGGGCAAATCTATAAAATCCATACCCTTATTAATGAAGGATATTTTGAAGAAATGACGTTTATGATTAATTTCAGAATCAATGTAAGGACGGAGAGTATGCTGAGTATAGCCTCTAGTTAAGAGAGCCGCATCATATAACTGATGAGAACTATCGTAGAATTTATTCGCCTCGGTGTCCAGAAGACGTAAAACAGAAACGGGTAATGAACTTAAAAATGAAAGCATAGAGTGGCGTCCATGATTTAATAATATAATTGACAGTCACTTCAGTCTAGTATTGTTTCGTTTAAACGCACGTGATTTACGTTTAAAGTTACCATTTTTCCTGGTGCCGTGAGATCTAGTTCTGCGTTTTCGACATTCCAGGAGTGAGAAAATATCAAAGTCCGGCATTCTGGAAATATTACCCTCATGATAAATGTTGTCATTAAATCCCAGTGGAAAAGGGGTCTGTAAAAATTTAATCCATTTCAGTTCAGCTTCATGTCTTTTGATTATTTTGAATCTAGATGTAGATTTTGCATCGTAATAAAGTTTTTCCACTGGTTGTATAATAATGTTATTTACAGAATGACCTGTACGTCGAAAGTGACGGTACAAGAAAGTGTCAGTTTTCTTAGGCTTACTCATTCTACGATAATGCTCGTTCAATCTAGTTTTAAGCATGCGGTTAGTTTGACCGACGTACTGCATATTACAGTTTGCAGCACGTCAAGTAATTAGATAAATTAAATCTGTAGACTGTCATGTCAAATCAGACATGTTAACTACAGAGAAGCGTCTACCGTTTACAGATGAAGTAACGGTAGACGCAGTGCTTAAATGCGAACAACATCTGCACCTCTTGGCATTGCACTTAGAAATACTAGGATACATTTTTTTTTTTTTTTTTTTTTTTTTTTTTTTGGTTTTGGTTTTACGGCCCTTTCAAGATTATTTCACTCATATCGAGCCGATCGTTAATCAGAGGTGGGCGAAAACCGGAGTACCCGGAGAAAAACCACCTGACCTTCCGTTGCAGAACTTGGCGTCTCACATGTGACCCGAGCGAGGCTCGAACCACAGCGGTGAGAGACCGAATGATCAAGAGTCAGCGCTCTTAACCACTAGGCCACGGAGGCCCGTTACTAGGATACATTCCACTTCTTTTCCACGGATTAGTATATTTTCGAAGGATGGGTGATTTGAGAGGAGATAGTCTTATACGAAGACTACTCCCAAAAACATTGGTATTGCCTGCTCCTTTGAGATTAACTGAAGTTACAGAAGACAAATTTAAGGGTCTAACCAATACCGAAGGCAACATAGTATTAAAGTTCTTAATAGAATGGGGAATCCGTACAGAAGAAGCAGAGTGTAACCTAAGGGGTGATATTGATATTTTAAATGTATTTGTAATACTCATTTTGGATAATAAGGTTGTGATACCGTCAAAACTAAAGCGATGTTCATACCGGTTATTAAATAAATAAAATTACTGAAGAAGTAAAAGTACAGTTAAAGTTTAAAGCACATTACACATTTAGCTTTCAATTGTACGCTATAAGAAAGAGTTGTCTTTTAATTGCTCATCGTTATAATGTGTATCTCCGGCTCATTTGTAATGTGTTTTTTTACATCTAACACCATCCTTTATTTTATGCGTTACTTTTTCTAACGATTCATTAATAGTCAAAATCAACCATCCAATAGGTTTTCAGTTGCGTATGCTAAACCATACTTAAACTCAGCGGATTATTATCATTGTCCTCCTATTCATAGATTTTGGACAACAGTTAAGCACCATCACCTCAAAAAAACAAAACAAAAAAAAAAACTGTAAAATATCCGCCTAATAGTTTCATCACGTCAGCTTGCAGATTGTATATTAATAATTACTGATTACAAACACCAAGAACAGATACAACGCTTCACTTTGAACAATTATCACAATGACAGAAAAGTCTCTACTTGAAGCCCGGCATGAAGTTAGAGGAAAAACTTTATTTCGGCAGTTATGTTCAGTTTCAGCTGCTTCTGAGGTTCGAAAGGAATGAGATACATATACGAGTATGGAGGATATTTACTTATCTTAGCCGAATACCATAAATATTTCACCGAGCGTGTTGAACACACCCAGATGTTCACGAGTGACAATTCTGATATTTTTAACACACTAGGTGACATATGTTTGGTAATGTTCAGGCTGCTACATTGAAAATAACAACATCATGTTATTTTTCACAGTGTGAAAATATCGTTTTCTTTTGTTTCAGATATGCATTGATTTTTGTTTGTTTGTTTGATTTGAGGTTTAACGTCCCCAACACTTGTAAAGGTCATTTTGATTGCTAAGTATAAAATAATAAAAAATACACTAATAGTTAATGACAATGATGAATATTGTTTCGTTCGGGGGTATATCATACTGATTTTAATTTCTTCCAAATTCGTGTATCTCGTACATTATCCGTAATCAATTGGCAACACACGCCGTGCGTTCGAACCTACAGTGGAGATAAAGTACTCGAACATCGATTTGAATTTATGGTGCTCGCCATCAAGAATACCCTTTTCAATACCACATTAAAGACAGAACCGCGGGTATAGAAACAGTACAATAACCGTTGAAGTTTCTTCCATTATACTATTTTTGTGTATACGCGGTAGGACCACAGTTTCCAGCATTCCAGTTAGAGTATCCACAATACATGCTTTAGAAAGTAGTTTAGGTCGTAGTACCAAAGCGTTAATCCAAAATTATTAATCCATAGACATATTGCAAATATTAATGTTCAAAACAACAGACATGGACTCCAGAAGAGTGTAATTAGGCGTCCTAGGATAGAAAGCATTACTTGGTAACCAAGCTTCGCCCACAATGCCTATCGACCCGAACGAAGAAAAAGAGTAAATGCCGAGAAGGGTATGTCCGAGATTTTGGAAGTCTTCCTATCGCTTTCCATTGGCAAACACAACAGAAATAATTCTGGAAATGGCCACATTGTACGGATCAATCAGATCATGATGCCTCCCATAGAACTTCTTTAGTGTTGATACAAGTTTTGTTTTTTATACCCCTGGCATAACAACCTGGTAGTGAGCTTCTTCCCAGGTTCCATAAAGTCCTGATACTTGGAACAGACTCTAGCATAACGGCTTATTGTAATCGATTCCTGATCATTGCCTCCACTTCTATGTTAACTGTGAAATGAAAACTCCGTATGTTGGTGCAGACGGGATATTACTGCTCAGGAAGGGCAAGGTAGAAAAGTAGAAAAATACCAGTCATGTTTATCAAAACCGTCATATCCAGAAATATACAATAGCCATCAAAAGAGATAGCAAATCCATCGATCAAACCCCAGTATGGCATTCAGAAGCCTTTACAATAGAAATAATACTCACTAGCTGATCCTCGATTTACGCGGATTGCAATTAGCAAGACATCTCCAAGAGATGGTAAAAATATGTGTTTTTTTTTAGTCTGCTAGCGACAGCTAGTAGGCACTTTGCAATAGAATGGGTTTTACAAGCGGATTTTAATCACAGCTCATTATGCATATATTCATACACGCACTTCTTTTCAACCAGGAGTAATGCAGCTCTGATACGGGTTATGTCAACGTGAATCAGCAAAACTTTGTATGACATTTTAATTTTGCTAACATAGACTGTAACTGAAATCGATTTAGATAAAGCAGTTTAAAATTTGGTGTACGCGCTACTTTTTTTCTGGGTGGTAACTCGGCACGTATTATTTCACTCACTATATTTTATGTAATGAAAAGAATGGTATCAGTATAATCAAAATCCAAAAGAAAGGTATCAGTATATATCAAAATCCGCTTATTCGATGTTGAAAATAGCAATAAATTAGGCACTTCATTCTTTCTTCCTCATGCTTTAATGACTTTTATTATTATTACAGCTAATCTTGTACTGAGAAGACTAAACTGGCTGTTCCATTAAGATTAAAATAACTGTTGATATTGTTGCTGTTGAATTGGCTTGATAAGTTGATGGCAAATTGTACTAAATTTTGTATAATCGTGGAGCTATATCTATATTTTTTTAGAACTAGGGCAAAATTAGAACTGAAATTTTAGGATATGGTGAAACTTCGATAACAAGAACACGGGAAATTCGATTACCGTGATAAATTCAAACTAGCTGAGAATATATCCCAAAGCCAAAGAAATCCTGTATTAAGCATATTATATGGATTTTCTCTCTGGCGTTATCTTGGAAAGGAACATAAATTTGTACACTCATTAGAATCACATAAATTCGGAGAATCTAATGGAAACACACATCAAATCTTTATTTTAACTCGTAAAGATGTCCTGATTGACTTCCATTCTGCCTTATGGCATTACACTATATGTTAAATTCATTTAATCGAACTACCCCTATCATGAACAAAAATTCCAGAAGGTGTTCAAGTTATTGATGTTCGACTGTACTAGAAATCTGTAGACACTTTTGAAATAATCAGGTGAAAAATCTTCACCGGAAAATGACAAAAAATATCATAAATTCAATAATTGCATTTGTCTAAATACTGAGATGCAGATAATGAAATGGAAGTTAAGTGAAGAAGGAAACAGGATAGAAGAGAAATACTTTTGTTTTGGTTTAAGTATATGGTTAGATTATCTGTGTGTATTTTGTTTCATACCTCGGACCCATCAATGGGTCCCGAGTTCATACACAAGATTCGAACCCACGGTAGTGAAAGACTGGTAATCGCCTTGAGTTTGTAACTGCAGTAACTTGAACATCTTCCTTTCTGTTAAGCCCACTTGCAGTGAGCAAGACTTATGCATTTGAACGCATATTCGTGCGTCCATCCGTATTTGCCCTTGCTAGCTAGAGATCATCATACGGTGTAGTTTGAAATTCTTCCTGGTTTTGGACTTGGATTCAGATTTGTAAAGCACAGGCGCTTGCCAGCAGATTTTTAAATTATTTTAACGAAGCCTTTTTCTCAGGAAGTACATTTTCCAAAAGGTTGATATATTCCTAAGAGTAGACTCTTAGGATTCTCAGTCCTTTGACAAGGATTGAATATTGAAGACATTTCTCAACACGATCGCGATTTCTATCCTAGATCGTCAATATACAAAGTACTGGTATACTAAAGGGTATAGAAGTTATGGTAATAAGATGTACCGCTATGTTCGGAACAAGAGTTAATATTGGCCATTTGCATTCCGGATTCCTTATTTCAACATTGGGTCAGCATTGAGTTACGGAGATCACAGTGCTCGAACCATTCTTTTCACTGACCGTTCCAAGGCGGTTTATCTGTCGCGGAATATGTTTGTTATGGTTTGTCTTTGAGTGTGTGTATCGCTTATATATTTTTGTTTTTGATAGCCAACTGGCCATTTTGTGGGACAGTAATTGTCCTTTTGGCTTTCTGCTATTCATGTCTCCATAAGTGTCTAGTTATTTCATGATTGTGTTTCTTTCCCTTTGTTGTGTCTGATTGGAGCTGTGGGTTAATTGTAACGATTTCTGATCATTGCCTTCACTTCTATAGTGTGGTTCTTGCACATAACATGTTTTCTTAACCTTTTGTGCAACTGTATAAAGTACCAGCTATATCTCAAGGATGTTAAGTTATGGGAAACAATCGGTGATACTGTAAGCCAGATAACCAAACAAAACTGGCGCCAGGAATTGTAACAATTGCTCGATACAGACTTTCCTAATCTCGTGTACAACTGTACCAAGTACCATCAATATATTTAAAAGATTCTGGAGTTGCAGTGATCACAAGGTTTTGTCAGAGGAGATACCACGGCACCCAAAGAATGGTTCTTGCTCGTCACACACCTTTCTAACATAATGTATAACTGTACTAATTAACGTCAGTATATATCAAGGGTTATTGCAGTTATGGCGATCACAATGATATATTGTCTGGTAGATAACTTATATACCATTTACCCAGAGCCGTGGATCTTGTATATTACACACCTCAACAACGCCCTGTACAATTGTACCAAGTAGCATTTATATATCTAAAAAGGGTATTTGTGGTATGGCGGCCAAAAACAATAAGACGGTTATATATATTGTCAAACAACATACAATCCATAGACGTGGTCCTATTTGATGGCACAATTTAACCCCATGCACTTTTGAAAAAAAAGTACCATTAGTATATCTGAAACGGCTTAGGATTTATGATAATCACAATATAATACATAAAATACCATGGCACTTAGAGTAGGTCTTGCACATAACAAAGTAGAAGTAAAACAAAGATCAGGAATTGATACAATTAACTTACTCCATCCATAAAAGACACCAAAGGGAAAGAAATACAAACATTAAGCGACCAGACCATAATGGAAACCTAAACAAAGGAAGGCCATATGGACAGTTACTTTCCCACAAAATGGCCATATGGCCATCCAAAATTAAAAGACACAAGTGATACACACAGTAAGTAACAAACAACAACATAAATAAATCGCCACAGAAGAGCCGCCTTGGAACGGTCAGTGGAAGATTTCCACTGGGGGGCTTAAATCGATTTTACGTGGCCACAATCCTCGCCCTTACTTCCGTCAACAACCCTTCGCAATCGCCACCACAGGTAAACAACTTACGTCGATATATCTTAAAGATATTGGAGCTATGGCGATCACAAGATTGACTCTACGGACGGACAGACGGCCAGATTGACGCCAGGCAGGTCACTTAATCGGTCGGTAATAACAAGAGGGCCATGATGGCTCTGGATCGTTCACCTGATCCATAGAGTAACAAGTGGACCCCGGGGAGGGCCATTATTGACCCCAGGGTTATAATGTGCATAATGTTGAGGGAGGTCTAAAAGGTGAAGCTTCATACCAAATATCAACTAAGGCTATAACTTGAACAACCTTGGCAAAGGTCCACTAGATGATGCTACACACCAAATAACAAAGACTTGGGCCTTGCGGTTTCAGAGAAGAAGATTTTTTAAAGATATTCCCTACATAAGCCTATGTAAAACCAAATGGCCCCCGAGGCGGGGGCATTTTTGGCCTCAGGGCTATACTTTAAACAATCTTGATAGAGCTCCACTAGATGAAGCTTCACACCAAGTATCAAAGACCTGGGCCTTGCTGTTTCAGAGAAGATTTTCAGAGATTATCTCTATATAAGTCTATGTAAAACCAAAGGGCCCCGGGGCGGGGGCATTTGTGGTCCGAGGGCTATAATTTGAACAATCTTGGTAGAGGTCCACTAGATGAAACTCCATACCAAATATCAAAGACATGGGCCGTGCAGTTTCAGAGAAGAAGATTTTTAAATATTTCCCTATATAAGTCTATGTAAAACCGAAGGGTCTCGGGGCGGAGGCATTTTTGGCCCCAGGGCTATAATTTGAACAATCTTGATAGAGGTCTACTAGATGAAATTTCATACCAAATATCAAAGCTCTAGGCCTTGTGGTTTCATAGAAGGAGATTTTTAAAGATTTTCCCAATATATATGTCTATGTAAAACCAAAGGGCCATGTGGCGGAGGCATTTTAGGTCACAGGGCTATAATTTGAACAAACTTGGTAGAGGTCTACTAGCTGAAGCTTCATACCAAATATCAAAGACCTAGGCCTTGTGGCTTCAGAGAAGAAGATTTTTCAGGATTTTCCCTATGTAAGTCTATGTAAAACCAAAGGGCCCTGAAGCGGGGGCAGTTTTGGCCCCAGGGCTATAATTCGTACAATCTTTGTAGAGGTTCACAAGATGAAGCTTCATACCAAATATCAAACACCTGGGCCTTGCAGTTTCAGAGAAGAAGATTTTTAAAGATTTTCCCTATATAAGCCAATGTAAAACCAAATGGCCCCCGAGGCGGGGGCATTTTTGGCCTCAGGGCTATACTTTAAACAATCTTGATAGAGCTCCACTAGATGAAGCTTCACACCAAATATGAAAGACCTGGGCTTTGCTGTTTCAGAGAAGATTTTCAGAGATTATCTCTATATAAGTCTATGTAAAACCAAAGGGCCCCGGGGCGGGGGCATTTGTGGTCCGAGGGCTATAATTTGAACAATCTTGGTATAGGTCCACTAGATGAAGCTCCATACCAAATATCAAAGACATGGGCCTTGCAGTTTCAGAGAAGAAGATTTTAAAATATTTCCCTATATAAGTCTATGTAAAACCGAAGGGTCTCGGGGTGGAGGCATTTTTGGCCCCAGGGCTATAATTTGAACAATCTTGATAGAGGTCTACTAGATGAAATTTCATACCAAATATCAAAGCTCTAGGCCTTGTGGTTTCATAGAAGAAGATTTTTAAAGATTTTCCCTATATATATGTCTATGTAAAACCAAAAGGCCATGTGGCGGAGGCATTTTAGGTCTCAGGGCTATAATTTGAACAATCTTGGTAGAGGTCTACTAGCTGAAGCTTCACACCAAATATCAAAGACCTAGGCCTTGTGGTTTCAGAGAAGAAGATTTTTCAGGATTTTCCCTATATAAGTCTATGTAAAACCAAAGGGCCCTGGAGCGGGGGCATTTTTGGCCCCAGGGCTATAATTTGAACAATCTTTGTAGAAGTCCACAAGATGAAGCTTCATACCAAATATCAAACACTTGGGCTTTGCAGTTTCAGAGAGGAAGTTTTTTAAAGATTTTCCCTATATAAGCCAATGTAAAACCAAAGGGCCCCGGGGCGGGGGCATTTTTGGCCCCAGCACTATAATTTGAATAAGCTTGGTAGGGGTCCACTAGATGAAGCTTCATACCAAATAGCAAAGACCTGCGCCTTGCAGTTTCAGAGAAGAAGATTTTTAATGATTTTCCCTACATAAGCCTATGTAAAACCAAAGGGCCCCGGGGCGGGGGCATTTTTGGCCCCAGCACTATAATTTGAACAATCTTGGTAGGGGTCCACTAGATGAACCTTCATACCAAATATCAAAGACCTGGGCGATGCGGTTTCAGAGAAGAAGATTTTTAAAGATTTTCCCTATATAAGCCCATGTAAAACCAAAGGGCCCCGGGCTGGGGGCATTTTTGGCCCCAGCACTATAATTTGAACATCTTGGTAAGGGTCCACTAGATGAACCTTCATACCTAATATCAAAGACCTGGGCCTTGCGGTTTCAGAGAAGAAGATTTTTAAAGATTTTCCCTATATAAGCCCAAGTAAAACCAAAGGGCCCTGGGGCGGGGGCATTTTTCGCCCTAGCACTATAATTTGAACAATCTTGGTAGGGGTCCATTAGATGAAGCTTCATACCGAATATCAAAGACCTGGGCCTTGCGGTTTCAGAGAAGAAGATTATTTAAGCTTTCGGTGAAACAAAATCTATTTTTGACTCCTGTGACCTATATGTGCAACGGATCGGAACCATTTGAACATCTTTGAAAGGGTCAAAATCCGATCAGTGGTTTAGGAGGAGATGTCGTTTGAAGAAATTGTTTACGCACGGACGCACGGACGCACGCACGGACGGACGACGGACGACGGACGACGGACAAAAAGTGATTCCAAAAGCTCACCTCGTCACTACGTGACGGTGAGCTAAAATACACCACTGCCTTGCATGGATAATGTCACACACTATTTAATGTAACGAACATATGTGTAACCCTTACCTTATTTAGAGAAACGTGGGTTTTATTATTACACTATTACCTATTGGGTTTAATTATTACACATTTCATCGGAAACAGATGCTTTCGCGAAAGACAAAAACGTATAACGGAAGCATACATGTGTGTTTTTTCCTTAAAGTTTATCCACACCATTTAAGGAGGGTAAATTCGGTTGACCACTGCCTTCCTTTTTCATTTCCTTCCTTTTGTTTGACAATATCACTTCCTCCAAAAAATATTCACGTTTTCACTCACGATAACGTTAACAATACTTTAATGAAAATAAACAAACAATCACGAAAACATGCCTATATAATTTTGACCCGCTCGAACCCCACTTTTATGTAGTAAAACTGGGGTTTTCAGGGGTAAACCTTATTTTTCTTATTTCTGCTCTAAAATATAATTTGTGGGTACTTTTTAGAACCGCCTCATCGAGGCGGTTCTAACAAGTACCCACAATCTATATTTTGAGCAGAAATGAGAAAAATATCACAATTTTTCATCTTAAAATTTTCATTTTTTTTCAGCGATAAAGATTACAGTGTATTTGTATAGGCGTGTTCTCGTAATGAAAAAACCAATTTGCAGACCCCAATTTGTATAAATGAAAACACAGGTTAACATGGGTATATATAAATTAAACTCCTTGTTTGTGGATTTTGCGTAATTGCTGGAACAAAATATAACACTAAAGGCAATGGTCCGGAAACAATACAATTACCACACACCTCCCATCGGTGACACCAAAGGGAAAAACACGAACATAAAATAACTAAACCCTAATGAAATAATCACAAGCGGAAAAACAGTGTTACTTTCCCACAAAAAGGCCAAACCGCTATCCAAAATAAAAATATATTAGATCAGCAGTCGATGGTATACCATCGCAAATACTCGCTTTTTCTATGAATAACACTAATGACTATGTATTAGCTAGCCAAAACCACATGTAAGTTAAAAAAGTTGCAAAGAACATTCTAACTGATAAGCAAAGTTTCAGAAGTGTAACTCTTATAGTTTAGAAGATATGGCAAAGTCATACTTTTTGACCTTTGACCTTAGGATTAAGTTGAGGTCCACCTAAAGTGTCCCAATTTATTCTAAATTCCAATAGCATTCCAATAACCAAGTTTCAGAAGTGTAACTCCAATAGTTTAGAAGATATGGCAAAGTAATACTTTTTGACCTTTGATCTTGGGGTCGAGGTCACACCAAAAGTAGCCCAACATATTCTATATTCCAAGGAGCATCTAATAAGCAAAGTTTCAGAAGTGTAACTCTTATAGTTTAGGAGATATGGTAATCATAAATTTTGACCTTTGACCTTGGGGTCATGTTGAGGTCAAGGTCACAAAAAAGTTCCCACTGCCATCTACATTCTATGTACTATCCACATGCAAAATTTCAAAAAGGAAACTTCAGTGGTTTCAGAGGAGATCTATTTACAAGAAACGTGACGGACGGACAGACAGACGGACGGACGAACGCACGGATGCGCTCGAACAGACGGACTGACGCCGGACTCAACAGTGGTACGAAAACAATATACCCGATTTTTCTTCGAAAAAGCGGGTATAATAAGGAATTGACACATGTAAAGACGAATTACAACAATATCAAACCACGAAAGAAGAACCGCCTTGGAACGGTTAGTATAAAGTATTAAACCGGGATCTTAAATCGATGTTAGATGGCCACAATCCTGCCTTTGGCTCTTTCGTGCTTTAGACGAATAATTTGGTCAGTCCGCGTCGAGGCTTTCTAACTCATCAGCGCTACATCTCCGAGAACGTAAACATCAAACGACTACAGAAACATGGAAGAGGCCATGAAAGCATTAAATAATTGAAATGATGGAGCAAACGAAAAAATACAGTTCGACTCCGGTGGGTCCGACCAGAGACAGAGCATCAGGTATCAACCGACATTTCCTAAAATCGTTTAAGTAAAATCGAAGTGAAGACAATGATTAGGAATCGACACAATTACCCGAGACACCAAAGGGAAAGAAACACGAACAAGAAATAATGAAATCCTAGTAAGAAGAACTGCTTTGGAGTGGTCAGAAAAACATATTTCGTTGGGTAGGGGGGGGGGGGAGGGGGAAGGGGCCCTGAATCGATATAACGTGGCCACACTCCGCGCCCTTATTTCATTTAGCGGCCTACACAAATAATTTGTTCAGGCCACATGAAGGATTTCCATCTAGTTAACATAAAATATCAAGCGGCAACATAGCTGAAACAACGACTTGGACTCGACAGCATGAAATAACTGAAATTCTGGAGCAAACGAAAACCAACTTAAGAAATTCTATTTTTCAAGGGAGGTTACTCTCGGAGGAAAATAGGCATGTATCAAATATATAAATGAGCATAACTTTAAGATAAATGGGATTTTTTTTCTTGTGGTTTTAACTAAAATAACTCTCATTTTTTCTGCTTTCACCATGCTTCATGTCTCCAAAACTGGCTTTTTTATCTAGAGCATAACGTACGTGTGTTATAGATCTTATCAGGGAATGAGGTTCCACAACGTATGTCTGGGAAGTATCGGTTAGAATTAATGTATTCCCTTGTAAAGACCGTAACGGTTATACTCTATGGTGCAGGGTTTACCTGGGTGTTCATTTCACTTTCTTGTTAACTTGATGCAATCGTGCTCATTACAATGAACTGTAAAATTGTTTTTCTTGGTTCGTTCTGTTTCGTTAAACAGATTTAGGACAATAGTAAGTAAAATATTATTATAACATCAATCAACAAGCACGCAGTTTATATCTGTCATTTTACTGGCATTTATCATCAACGACGTATTGACCGTTACGATCTAAAAATCCTGAATGTGTTGTTCAGACGTTGATTAGTCTAGAATCTTGACAGGAACCTCGGGAAAATGCTGTTTACAACAACTTTCGCATTTCGCTTTCCATTCAGTATTTCAAAAGCTATCGGACAAGAGATCAAGTCCTGTTCTGCTTGAATGCTGTATGCAGTAGACTCACAAAGCAAAGGCATTGATGTGCATCATAACAGGCTGAACAGATAAATTCGCTATTTGTTGACTGTTGTCATAATCAAAGTCCATTCTAGTCGAATAACAATCAGGACGATTGAAAGAAGGGTGGACAAAAAACGTTTTGTCAGATACGGTGCAATGTGAACAATGAGTTACCAAATCTATCAACCCAAAAGTAACCGAAAAGCAGGGGCATTTGTTTAAAACTAACAATGTCATATCGTTAAAACTTTGGTCATTTAATAAGGCAAATGTGTTAATATTTTTGTTCAACAATCGTGTATACATAGAAGTGAAGGCAATGGTCAGGAATCGATACGATCAACCTCACCACCCATCAGAGTTACCAACTGTAGATCCGTGGATTGCTTCTGATCAGAACCTACAATGTTTGCCACAGTTCAACTCTGTCTTTTCCTTGCTCAGTTCCACCATTGCATCCCAGCTCTTGCATAACAGTGATCATAAACAAAGCCACTTCAGCAATATATTTCAACCAAAACTTCATTCAATGCAACCCCCCCCCCACACACACACGCACACTTTATGGAAAAGTCTCAATCCCATGCAGTTTTTAACTCTCTGCAAAATACATGAAATTCGCACCCCTCTCTCGTTTTTCAGAGTCTGCGTATGGGCCTGAATCATTTTCAAACTGTTGCTGTATATATATGGCGAACAGTGCCAACCCTGATCTCAAGGAATGTACTGTCTATCCGAGTTGGGTCTACGATGTATGTCTAATGAAGATACCTTAAAATGTCTGGGCTGCTCATTTTTGCTCTTCAACAAATTTAAGTTCTTAGCAGAGGTGCGAAAAGTTTTTTATACATTTTTACACTCGACTCTATCTAACAGTTTTATGTATGAACGGAATGTTCCGGAAATCGTCACTTGATAACGCCTCTCTGGATTAATATATTGTTATTGCTTTCCTTCCATTACGTGAGCAACCGCATTCTTGTACTATTTCATTTAATCCTTAAATGCCACTTTAAAGCAAACAGTGTACTCACTCTGCAACCGGCTGAGGAGACTACACATTTCGCGACGTCTTACCTGGGTATTCGGTGTTTGCAAAACCCAGCACGCGATTCCTGTCCAGACTCTATAAATAGCTCTGACCTCCGTCTAACATCGATAGAAATAGCGCGACATTTTCTGTTAATAACTATAATATTGTTTTTTTTTTCAAAATCAGTGGTGGTCAAGTGGACAACAGTATAAATTCATATTTTGCCATTAAGTAAATTTGGGTCGATTATAAACACTCGATCCAACAACAACGAAAAAAAAAAAAAAAAAAAAAAAAAACAACTTTAAGCGACAAAGTCTCCAATGATGATGGTCCGATTTCACTATAACTTTACAGTTTTTTTTTTCTCATCTGAACCGTTACCAAACTTGATAAAATCCGTCCGCTTGGTCGAACAATATAGCCAAATGATCTTAAATAATAGTAATAAAGAAACATTTAAAAGCCCATATGTTCCCAGCTGAATGGCCTGATTTCAGAACTATTTTAAAAATGTTGAACGGTCACCAGAGCTAAAACAATATAGAGAAAACTTTTCAAATGACATTGCTTCCAAGGCAAAGACGAAATTTCAAATAAAAATTCACAGAAATGTTATCACCCTTTCCAACGTTGCTAAAGTGGTTGCCCCGGCGGGTCAAAATTGCCCTCAGAGCTAAATACAAAAATGTTAAACGACATCTCCTTTCAGGCAAAGGCAAGATTTCAAAATCAATCCACAGAAATGTTCCACTTAATAATTTATGGCCCTTTTACTAAATTGATAAAATATGTGCACCAAGAGCTGAAATTGCAAAATCTTAAAACTATATGTGCTAGACTTTTGAGGGTCACTGATGAGGCCTAATTGGCCGAAACTAGCTAGTCTGGCCCAGAAAACATATACACTCCATATTTTCCTGTTTTGTGGTGTAGTCATTGCTTCCAAGGATAACCCTTTTAAAGAACTCATTTAACGTCACTACAGCTGGTGTCTGGGAATGTGTGGCCGCCGTAAAAAGTCCCCCTGCCCTATATCATAGTGTAGTTTATATTTTCTTGTCCTTTGGGATCATTGATTCCATTGTGGAATTTTGAAAATATTTTGAGGGTCACTGACGAGGCCTAATTGGCCGAAACTAGCAAGTCTGGCTCAGAAAACATGTACACTCCATATTTTCATGTTTTTTGGTGTATTCCTTGCTTCCAATGATAACCCTTATATAGAACATATTTTATGATTCTTTTTTATAATTATTTCACAGAAATGTTCCACTGTTGCTGCCTAAAGCATTCCACTCCATTGAAAGAGATAACGTCCAAAATTGAAGTGAAAGCAATGGTCAGGAATCGATACAATTAACCTACAGCTCCCATCAGAGACACCAAATAGAAATAGAAAATGAAAAAACTTTGTTCCATATCTCCTTAACCCAGTGACTCCTTCACTTTCAAAAGCTGTGAAAAAATTTGTACCATCATAACCGTCTTGTTGTTATCAATATTATTGTTAGCATTATTATTATTGCTATTTATATCTCAACAGACAATACCTGTGAAAAGGCAGTGGAATATATCTTAATCAGAATAATTTGTCTGTTACGAGATGGAATAGGAAACCTCTCTGGTGCTTATGCACATCTAAATTATTTTAGTAGATATATGGTAGGGCGGTGCGAGTGAAATATTTTAGGTGAAATATGGTAGGCAAATGTGCTGCTCCATGAACAAGTCATGCACATATCATACGATGTATGCATGAGTGGTTTATGGAGATCTGTTTTTACAATACAGGGGGCCGCTATAAGGCTGAGTTCTATAAAATTTGCCTAAAAATCGCCAACCGCCAAATTGTGCCATATATGATTTTCATTCCCGTCACGTGTTGTGTGGGTGTTCGTTTTGACAGGAGTCATGGCATTGATTTATAGGGTCGTTTCATCAATTTTTCCTATGGGAAATATACTATTTGAACGCAAATCCATTATCTACTCGATTTTTGATATCTAGCTTCATTTGTGGCCGGTATCTCCACCTCGCCACGATTTAAGCAAGGTAATATGAGTAGGCATGATTTTCTGGTAGTATTCATAGATATATAAACCCTGAGAAAAACGAACACTTTAGCAGCAGGTCAAGTTGTAACGTGTACCTACAACATTGTGTCGGGAAATAGAAAGTATATTGAAAGGTATGTTAAATCTATGTTTAGTATTATTTTTGTATGAACATGCTTGTAGGTTTTGGAGGGGTTTACTTGTATTATACCCCAACTTTCTGAAGCCTATTCTGAATTCACTGTTGAAGCCTGTAGTGATTAGGCTACTAGCTTTGCCAGCTAGACGTCGCAGGATCGATCCCAGGCTTCTCCAGTAGTAGAATGAGTCTTTCTAAGTGAGGTCCTGTCTCATTCTGACCCTAGATGTTGGTGAGACGTAAAGTTTGGACACCCGCTCATTCTAGATTCATTTAGGCTTTTAGACCCCTTTTGTAGAATGTAATTAATAAACGCCGGGTCACTTGTTTGACCCATGACTTTTGTCTAGCTGTGGTTAGAAAACCGTGGTTCCGTCCCAATATGATATTAGGTGTAGAGGGGACGTAAACTTAAGACGGGTTTAACCATATCTTCATCATCAGGGCGAACTCTTACAAGAGCCTGTCGGGTTATCCGTGATGATGAACCGTAATGAATTTTATTTTACAAGCGTGTTCACGTTGATTAGAAATAATTTTGTTCAAGAAGAATTACGAGTTCATTTTGTAATGGTGCCGTTTTTGTCTGATAACTCAGTTTGTGCATGTATGTACATATAAAGAGCGTGATGATGATAAGTGGGAGTATTTGGTCGCCACACGTCATAACGGCCTGAGCGGCGGGGATGACGTCAGCTGCGTCATCGGCGTCGCGAGGACGGTTGTGACGGGGTGCCTACCAAATACAGAGAGAATTTACGGCAAACAGTGTTGGCCCTTATGAGACACTAACAAATGTTGTGGTATATAGATGAAAATCTTCTGTTGTAGTTTCTATCTGTTATTAATGTAATGAATTAGTGAATAGCTATATTTGTGAGCCGTGTCGCGGAGAAGGATATGAAATAGAGATTGTTATGTTTCCTGTAATTGGCGGCTGACCAGGTAGCGCAAAGGCGTGGTCTGTTCAATTGCCTCTTACTTGTGATAATGTAGTGAGCACAAATTTGATGAGTATTATGCTCAGTAGTAGTGAGCATTAATTGATTTCTGTAGTGCTCAATAAGGAAACATGAACTTTGAGTATTATTGTGTCAAGCGCTGGGTGGTGATAATTTGATGCACAGTCAAGTTGAGTTCTGCTGTACGGTTATTTGTCGCATGTACTAATCAGCCTGTATGTCTGGTCGGCGCATGCGCAATAACGGTATATGCATGATCATATTCTTACTTCTTCTCCGGGAGGGGGATCATGATATAGCATGTATGTTTTGTGACTCGTGTCTTAGTCCAGTTATCGTAATTTGCAGGCACAACAATGTGTGGTGACCTGCTGCTCCCTGCTTCATAGCAGCAGGTACTGGTACGACGCTGGGGGTTAGGGTCCAGCAAGGGCGGACAGACCGCCGTAATCAGCGCATACCAGAATCAGAATCAGAATCATTGTTCATTGTCAACAAATGTGAGACCATCCAAATGGAAGAGGTCAACTAAATAACCTGCAGGTGATTCGGACGATCGCTAAACCTGTGATCGGCAAACCTGTGATCGCTAAACCTGTGATAGGCAAACCTGTGATCGCTAAACCTGTGATCGGCAACTATGTCGATAGACTAGTTTGCACTCATTCGCGAGACGAGAATTCACGCGAGAGGGGATTCACCCTAAATCATAAACTGGCCAGTCGCGTCTTGTGTTGTTTCTTTTTTTTGTTTTTGTTGTTTTTGTTGTTTGCTTCTGTAGGTATTCACGTCACCCGTTCCGAGCACAGAACATTGTTTTGCTTTCGGAGCGGACGTCGTGAGTTGGCTACAGAAGCAACAAATTGTGATGTTTTGTGTTAGTAAGTGTTGTGTATAGATACTGTAAATAATTCATGTCTTTCATCTAATATCTTTCTTGTGCCTTACCCCACAGCTGCCCGTACACCTGTCAGAGATCACGCTCGGTTGTCTTGTCAGCATGGGGGTTTGCGGGACGCCGTAAACCCACATGTAACATTTGGTGTCAGTGAAGTGAGGATTTGATCTCTGGCTGGTGTTCCCGGCTGTGGATCAGCACATTTATACTCTGAATCATCAATTTAAAAAAAAAATGTATTGACAGCCACATTTAAAAATTAACTTGAATCTTCCTTCCTGCGTTGATGAAGTGCGAAACCCATGTATTCAACTAAATGAATACTGACAAGTTGATAATTTCTGAGCAGGTTCTTGGTAACGAAGAATTTAAGTAGACCCCACTTAATTGTGTTACCTGACATTCTACTAAGTTAAACTGGAGTTACTATTTGATCTTACCCACACATGGTTCTGACGTAGTGACGTTAACAATTTACTGACGTTGACATAACGGTAGCGTTAATATTTACGCTGTGGCTTGAGGTTAGGTATGACGTAATAGAAACATTAATGGTGACTTGTTATGATCGGAGTTTTGTAATGTGATGAAACTTCGAATTGTAGCATTTTTCTGTAAACGTCGTTAGTTTATGACGTCATATTAGACTATCAGTGCGTAACGTCATACTTTGCTGAAAGCATTTGACATTTCAAATCGCGTGTGCTTTAATAACTAACGTTTTAGTTAGATTAACGCGTATAACACATATCTTTACGTTTTAGTTAAGCCCATTCAGTCATCACTGATCATAACTGATCAGTTTATAGTGGTTTTGATAGTAACGTGAGATTTACGTTATCAATAATGGAGCGTTTAATGCAAATGGGAAAGGACTTAGGTTATGAGGGGAAGGAGTTACAAGGTTTTGTTAAGGAGCAGCAAGATATTGAGCGGGCAGAAAGGCAAGAGCAAAGGGATTTAGAAAGGTTAAGGTCTGAGGAAAAGGAAAGGGTACATGAACTAGCTAAGTTAGGAGAAAAGGAAAAAGAAAGGGCACATGAACTAGCTATGTTGAATGTTAATAAGGAACTTGAAATGGCACGCATTAAGAGTGAAAGGGAGGCAAAAGAGATTAGTGAGACCCATTTAGAACAAATAAAACATGGGTTTGAGCTTCAGCACCAAGAATTAAGGAACCAATTAGAAATGCAGAGAACGAAGCTCGAGCTAGAATTTGAAAAGCAAAAAGCTGAGAAGGTGGCTCATGCCCGGGATCCTAAGTTACCTTATTTTGAAGAGGGTAAAGATAAAATGGATAGTTATTTATCTAGGTTTGAGAAATATGCTACGGCTAATAAATGGGATAAGAGTGTTTGGGCCGCGTATTTAAGTGCATTGCTCAAAGGGCGCGCACTTGATGTATATGACCGGTTGTCAAATGAGGATGCGGCGGATTATGAAAAGTTAAAGGATGCTTTATTAAAGAATTTGGACATGACAGAGCGCGGATTTAGAAAGCAGTTTCGTTATAGTAGGCCCGAGAAATCAGAAACGTTCATACAGTTCAGTAGTAGACTGAGAAGTTATTTAGAAAAATGGCTTAATATGGCAAAGATAGAAAAATCTTTTCCAGCTGTCTGTGATTTCATGGCAAGGGATCAGTTCCTGGAGTCATGTAATAGAGAACTGTATGTACATCTGAAGCCAAAACAGTTTGGTAATTTAGATGAAATGGCTAGGGAGGCAGATTTGTTTGCAGAAGCGCGCGGGGGCGTATATAGTTGCATTAATAAGGGGCAACGCGATAATAGAGGCGCAGCGCAGGGTAAACAGGACAAAGTTGACTTGAACAAACCGAGTGGTAGACCGGATATCAAGTGTAGCACATGCGGTAAGGGGCATTTAACAATTAAATGTTTTAAGAACCCCGACAGGAAACAATTGTATAGCGCAGAGGTTGGAGCAACTGGAGTTGGGGATAGCGGTGTTAAGGAAAATTTTAACACGCGCGTAGAGACTCAAGGTTCTCAGGTTAAGAATGAGAATATGCAGAATGTAGGTCGTGGTTATACACATGGTCGTGGTAATTTTAGAGGGTCTTTTCGCGGACGCGGTAAGAATAATAGCACACCACGTGGCGCAGCACACCAAGTTAGTTTTTGTCAAACGGAAGTAACTAGGAAAGGTGATGAGATTGGAAGTATTTTTGAAAATAAGGTTGGTGATCCTTTGATTTCGGATAGGGAGGAGTGTAGTAAGGAAACTAGGGAAGGTGTCTGTTACTTCTTAAAGGCAAGGTTACCGACGGCACAAGGATTGGTTAATAATAAAAAGGTGGTTGTATTAAGAGATACTGGGTGTACAGGCTGTGTCGTTCGGAGAAGTTTGGTTTCGGATAGTCAGTTAATAGGGAAGGTATCAAATGTTACGTTGATTGATGAATCCACACAAAGGTATCCTTTGGCAATGATTGACATTGATTGTCCTTTTTTCACTGGGAAAACTGAAGCTTTGTGTATGGATGATACGTTGTACGATTTGGTTATCGGTAACATTGATGGATCAAAACTTCCTGATATGTCTCATTTCTCAGCTGCGGCTGTAACTAGGTCTCAAACTAGGCAGGATGAGAAGCCTTACAGAAAACTTAAGGTTCCCGATCAGATCATTAACGATGACAAGGAGGCTTTCAAGCAAGCTCAGGTTGATGATCCAACTTTGGAAAACATCAGGAAAAGGGTTGTATCTGGGAACAAGACTGTGAGTCGTGGTTTAAACCGAGGTGAAACTAGGTTTATTGAGAAAAAAGGTTTGGCATATAGGGAGTTCACCAAGGGTAACAAAGTCTCTTTCCAACTTGTGGTCCCTCAAAGTTTCCGAGGAAAGGTGTTGAAACTGGCTCATGAAACGCTTATGTCTGGACATATGGGGATTAGGAAGACATTGGATAGAGTTGTAACTGAGTTTTACTGGCCCGGTGTTTGCGGTGATGTCGCTAGATTTTGTAAATCTTGTGATATTTGTCAGAGAACCATTCAGAAAGGTCGGGTCACTAAAGTACCTCTAGGAAAAATGCCATTGATTGATACGCCATTTAAGAGGGTGGCAGTGGACATAGTTGGTCCAATTGAGCCTCGATCTGATAGGAAATCTCGGTATATTTTAACCATGATAGATTATGCGACAAGGTATCCAGAGGCGATAGCTTTACCGAGTATTGAGACGGAACGTGTCGCGGAAGCGCTTATTGAAATGTTTAGTAGGGTTGGCATTCCTGATGAAATGTTGACTGATTGTGGATCACAGTTTACTGCTGAGGTAATGAAGGAAGTCAGCAGACAGTTAACGTGTAGTCCGAGACACCCAATTTGCAACGGCTTGATAGAGCGTTTCCACGCTACGTTAAAGCAGATGTTACGTCGCATGTGTGCTGAACGTCCAAAAGATTGGGATAAATATCCTCCAGCTTTATTATTTGCGGTTAGGGAAGTCCCACAAGAGTCTTTAGGATACTCCCCTTTTGAGTTGTTATATGGACGTAACGTCAGAGGTCCAATGGCAATATTAAGAGAATTATGGGCTGAAGAGGTACGCGATGAGCAAGTTCTTTCGACGTATCAATACGTTATTGAGCTTAGGGAACGGTTAGAGCAGACATGCAAATTAGCGCGTGATAATTTAAAGAAGGTTCAGATTAAGCAGAAAGCTTATTATGATAAAGGCGCGAGGTCGCGTAAATTTGACGTCGGCGATAAAGTACTTTTGTTACTACCGACAGACAGTAATACATTATTGCTTCAATGGAAAGGTCCTTATGAAGTGGTTGAGGTAGTGAACAGAATGGATTATAAGATGACGTCAATGGAAATGTTAACACATATCACGCTAACATACTGAAGCAATATGTGGAACGTCAAAATGTGACGTCACATTGCTTGCTTTCTGTAGAGTCCATTCCGTCAACTGAAAATGATGATGTTGACGAATTCTCATTGGAAGATTGCGCTTTTCCTACTGCAAAGCAACCAGAGACGTTTAAGGACGTCAATATTTAAGAAATGTTAACGCAGGATCAGCGTAAAGAAATAGAGACGTTGATAAAAGAATACCCGGACGTACTGCCCAGTGTACCAGGACGAACTGACCAAATAGAAGACGACATAAAGTTGCTGACGTCGGAACCAGTGAGGTCAAAAGGTTATGCCATACCATATAAAGTACGGGATGTAATGGAAAGAGAAATTCAAGATTTGTTAGATTTAGGAGTTATTGAGCCATCAATATCTCAATATTCATCCCCTGTAGTACTTGTCCCTAAAAAGATGGTTCGGTGCGGTTCTGCATTGACTTCCGTAAACTTAATAAAGTGACGGAGTTCGATGCAGAACCAATGCCAAATATGGAGGAGGTTAAAAATAGAATGTCGGGGCACAAATACTTTAGCAAATTAGATTTGTCAAAAGGTTATTGGCAGGTAAAAATGACGTCTAAGGCAAAACCCCTAACTGCGATCGAAACCCCCAAAGTAGAAGTAAAACAAAGATCAGGAATTGATACAATTAACTTACTCCATCCATAAAAGACACCAAAGGGAAAGAAATACAAACATTAAGCGACCAGACCATAATGGAAACCTAAACAAAGGAAGGCCATATGGACAGTTACTTTCCCACAAAATGGCCATATGGCCATCCAAAATTAAAAGACACAAGTGATACACACAGTAAGTAACAAACAACAACATAAATAAATCGCCACAGAAGAGCCGCCTTGGAACGGTCAGTGGAAGATTTCCACTGGGGGGCTTAAATCGATTTTACGTGGCCACAATCCTCGCCCTTACTTCCGTCGCGATTTAGACAAATAATTTGTTCAGTCCGCATGAAGGCCTCCTAACTCATCAGTGCAACATCTCCGTGAACACAGAAATCAAAGAACCACAGAGGTGAGACAACGGCGAAGGCTTGTTTCAATTCAAAACTATGCCGTTCGGTTTGGTAAACTCAGGAGCAACATTTTGCAGGCTGATGAGAAAGATTCTGTCCGAACTTTCTAACGTTGATAGCTTCGTCGATGATATGTGGATCTTTACCGAAACTTGGAAAGACCACTTGACGTCATTACGTGAAGTTTTGGATAGACTTAGGACAGCCAAGTTGACGGCAAAACCTTCCAAGTGTATGATTGGATATAACAGTATCGAATGTCTTGGTCACAGTGTAGCTGCTCAGTCAGTTAGACCGCAAGAAGACAAGATACAAGCTATAAAGGATGCTCCTCGACCTTCCACTAAGAGACAACTAAAGTCATTTCTTGGGTTGGCTGGTTTCTACCGCCGTTTCATTCCAAATTTCTCATCTATTGCTTCCCCTTTGACAGATTTAACTAAGAAAAGTAGACCAAACAAGAACACAGACTGGCAGGACCATCATGAAAAGGCTTTCCAGACCCTGAAGAATAGACTCACGTCTAGTCCTATTCTTCGTCTTCCTATCTTTCATGATGAGAATCCGTTCATACTCCGGACGGACGCTTCTGATGTTGGTATAGGAGCCGTTTTGCTCCAAGAATTTGAAGGGGAAGGACGACTTCCCATTGCAAATGCCAGCAAGAAACTTTTGCCTCGTGAGAAAAACTATTCTGTGATAGAGAAAGAATGTTTGGCTATTATCTGGGGTGTTGAGAAATTTCGCAAGTACCTTTACGGAGTAGAATTCTTGCTTGAGACAGACCACAAGCCCTTGTCTTATATGCAAACAGCAAAAGTTCTCAATCCTCGAATTATGCGTTGGGCAATGAAACTACAGCCGTATAGATTTCGGATTGTTGCAATTCGGGGCCAGGAAAATTTGGGGGCAGACTACCTTAGTAGGTAATTCTTCGCACGGTTGTTGTGTAAATAGCTGTCTTGTTTAGATAGGTTCATCCTATTCCATCTCTGTACACAAAGAAAAAACATTTCTGATTGTTTTTTCTCCAAAAGGGGAAACCTTTGTTACGAGATGGAATAGGAAACCTCTCTGGTGCTTATGCACATCTAAATTATTTTAGTAGATATATGGTAGGGCGGTGCGAGTGAAATATTTTAGGTGAAATATGGTAGGCAAATGTGCTGCTCCATGAACAAGTCATGCACATATCATACGATGTATGCATGAGTTGTTTATGGAGATCTGTTTTTACAATACAGGGGGCCGCTATAAGGCTGAGTTCTATAAAATTTGCCTAAAAATCGCCAACCGCCAAATTGTGCCATATATGATTTTCATTCCCGTCACGTGTTGTGTGGGTGTTCGTTTTGACAGGAGTCATGGCATTGATTTATAGGGTCGTTTCATCAATTTTTCCTATGGGAAATATACTATTTGAACGCAAATCCATTATCTACTCGATTTTTGATATCTAGCTTCATTTGTGGCCGGTATCTCCACCTCGCCACGATTTAAGCAAGGTAATATGAGTAGGCATGATTTTCTGGTAGTATTCATAGATATATAAACCCTGAGAAAAACGAACACTTTAGCAGCAGGTCAAGTTGTAACGTGTACCTACAACATTGTGTCGGGAAATAGAAAGTATATTGAAAGGTATGTTAAATCTATGTTTAGTATTATTTTTGTATGAACATGCTTGTAGGTTTTGGAGGGGTTTACTTGTATTATACCCCAACTTTCTGAAGCCTATTCTGAATTCACTGTTGAAGCCTGTAGTGATTAGGCTACTAGCTTTGCCAGCTAGACGTCGCAGGATCGATCCCAGGCTTCTCCAGTAGTAGAATGAGTCTTTCTAAGTGAGGTCCTGTCTCATTCTGACCCTAGATGTTGGTGAGACGTAAAGTTTGGACACCCGCTCATTCTAGATTCATTAAGGCTTTTAGACCCCTTTTGTAGAATGTAATTAATAAACGCCGGGTCACTTGTTTGACCCATGACTTTTGTCTAGCTGTGGTTAGAAAACCGTGGTTCCGTCCCAATATGATATTAGGTGTAGAGGGGACGTAAACTTAAGACGGGTTTAACCATATCTTCATCATCAGGGCGAACTCTTACAAGAGCCTGTCGGGTTATCCGTGATGATGAACCGTAATGAATTTTATTTTACAAGCGTGTTCACGTTGATTAGAAATAATTTTGTTCAAGAAGAATTACGAGTTCATTTTGTAATGATGCCGTTTTTGTCTGATAACTCAGTTTGTGCATGTATGTACATATAAAGAGCGTGATGATGATAAGTGGGAGTATTTGGTCGCCACACGTCATAACGGCATGAGCGGCGGGGATGACGTCAGCTGCGTCATCGGCGTCGCGAGGACGGTTGTGACGGGGTGCCTACCAAATACAGAGAGAATTTACGGCAAACAGCGTTGGCCCTTATGAGACACTAACAAATGTTGTGGTATATAGATGAAAATCTTCTGTTGTAGTTTCTATCTGTTATTAATGTAATGAATTTGTGAATAGCTATATTTGTGAGCCGTGTCGCGGAGAAGGATATGAAATAGAGATTGTTATGTTTCCTGTAATTGGCGGCTGACCAGGTAGCGCAAAGACGTGGTCTGTTCAATTGCCTCTTACTTGTGATAATGTAGTGAGCACAAATTTGATGAGTATTATGCTCAGTAGTAGTGAGCATTAATTGATTTCTGTAGTGCTCAGTAAGGAAACATGAACTTTGAGTATTATTGTGTCAAGCGCTGGGTGGTGATAATTTGATGCACAGTCAAGTTGAGTTCTGCTGTACGGTTATTTGTCGCATGCACTAATCAGCCTGTATGTCTGGTCAGCGCATGCGCAATAACGGTATATGCATGAACATATTCTTACTTCTCCGGGAGGGGGATCATGATATAGCATGTATGTTTTGTGACTCGTGTCTTAGTCCAGTTATCGTAATTTGCAGGCACAACAATGTGTGGTGACCTGCTGCTCCCTGCTTCATTGCAGCAGGTACTGGTACGACGCTGGGGGTTAGGGTCCAGCAAGGGCGGACAGACCGCCGTAATCAGCGCATACCAGAATCAGAATCAGAATCATTGTTCATTGTCAACAAATGTGAGACCATCCAAATGGAAGAGGTCAACTAAATAACCTGCAGGTGATTCGGACGATCGCTAAACCTGTGATCGGCAAACCTGTGATCGCTAAACCTGTGATCGGCAAACCTGTGATCGCTAAACCTGTGATCGGCAACTATGTCGATAGACTAGTTTGCACTAGTTCGCGAGACGAGAATTCACGCGAGAGGGGATTCACCCTAAATTATAAACTGGCCAGTCGCGTCTTGTGTTGTTTCTTTTTTTTGTTTTTGTTGTTTTTGTTGTTTGCTTCTGTAGGTATTCACGTCACCCGTTCCGAGCACAGAACATTGTTTTGCTTTCGGAGCGGACGTCGTGAGTTGGCTACAGAAGCAACAAATTGTGATGTTTTGTGTTAGTAAGTGTTGTGTATAGATACTGTAAATAATTCATGTCATTCATCTAATATCTTTCTTGTGCCTTACCCCACAGCTGCCCGTACACCTGTCAGAGATCACGCTCGGTTGTCTTGTCATCATGGGGGTTTGCGGGACGCCGTAAACCCACATGTAACATTGTCCACCCCCAAAAAATGGGGCCATCTCGTAATACGAGTGTTAAAATGCCAACACATATATGTTGCTAGTTGTCAGTATTGCAATTAAAATGGTGCCTTTATTCTTGTAAAAAGTATATGTTACGTCTCACGAGACGCAAATCTGAAGTTTCTTTACGCCTGTTCGATCAGCTTCGATTCCACACGGATTAGTTGAATTTTTGAATCGCATTTCAACGGAGATAATGTACATCACGAAAACATTCCTATATAATTTTGATCCCCTTGAATAAAAATCAAAAAATGAGTTCCTTTAAGAGCAATGAAAACATTCATAAGAAATAAGATGGGTCATACTACGTAGTTTCGGCTAATAAAACCTCATCAGTGACCCTGTAATGATCCGGCAAAGAAAGCCAGAGGAAACATACTGCAATTTTGCGAATTTCGAATAGGCAGTCGATTCAAAGACTGATATAAATCAAAATGGGGTCCAAATAATTAAAAACCTTCTAGAATATGAGTCTAAACCAATAATTTATTTCCGATGTCTCAGAATATTCACGCTGATCTCAAAGGACCAAAAGTAAAATATAAACTGCACTATGGTTGATGTACGGGGAGACGTTTTACGGCCGCCACACGGCACAACACCAGCTGCAGTAAAGGCAAATAAAAATCAAAAATGAGTTCCCACTTTCATACAGTAAAACTGCGGTTTACAGCTGTAAACCTTATTTTATTTATTTCTGCTCTAAAATATGGATTGTCGGTACTCGTTAGAACCGCCTCGATGAGGCGGTTCTGACGTGTACCCACAATCTATATTTCGAGCATAAATAAGTAAAAAATCTGAATTTTTTCATCTGAAAAGTTTCATTTTTGCGGCGGTATAATGTATACTGTATTTATATAGGCGAGTTTTCGTAATGAATGTACAATCAGATTAAATCTTATTACCTAACAACTTAGCCCCCGTAGGGGCTTGAAGAAATATATGGGCTGCATGATGCTTCCACGCAGAGCTGAATCCGGCCCGCACACTAGTACTGGTAAACCGCTTAGAGGATCTAAGCCTGTCCAGGAACCGCGGTGCGAGGCGGACCGTCCATGCTAATAAACCCATTTTGGTTTCATTGGGCGACAGGGCTTGAGATGTCATTTCATCTCAATGTCGGGTAAAAGTCCCACAAAATTGGAAGCAACGTCTCCAAAAAGACCTTTACAGTGTTGACGGGGACGTTAAACCTCAAATCAAACAAACAAACAAATTACCCAACAACTAATTAGGTAAAGCGGTAAATTTAAATAAAAAGCAGACTTTCTTTGATTTATTGTTAACATTGTTAAACGAGGAAGACAATCAGACAAGTTGAAATCGCGCTTATGAGCTCGTACTTACTTTTTCATTTTATATCAAATAAACACATTAAAACGTCTTTAATAAAACAAAAGAAACATGAGCCCGTCACGGATAAATAGAATTGACATTTGATGTTCAGTGAGATAGAGAAATCGCAACCAGAGGGTCCAACGGTGACGTGTGAAACGAGGCTTCGCATGTGACCGCTGGACCCGAGGTATGAGACTTCTTGTTCCCACTGAACATCAATGATCGATTCTCTTTCTTACATTCCGCATGAAAATGATGATTTAGTTGCAACCGTTTTCTTTAGGGACGCTAAAGAAAATGAGCAAAAGAAAAACTTTAAACAAAGCTGAGTAAACGGTTCCATGTTGCTTTTTCTAGTTAATAAGCCCACACTTGAGGTTTTCATTCTGAAATAACGAAGTTAGAAACGTTTGAGCTTCTTAACTGCTGTTTTACCGGCCAACGTCGCTATTGTAGAAGTCGACGTTATCCGAAAGTTTGGAACACCAGGACGTCAAAGGTCGCGTATCAGGTGTCCCGCATGGTTGTCTTTGTTTGTTTGTTTTGGAGTTTAACGGCCCAATTAACACTATGTTATTTTTGAGCCGGTCAGTTTACTTATCCACACTTTTCCTGGGAAGGCTTATTGTCGTGGTTTATTTTTGTTATGATTTGTCTTTGAGTGTTGGTTTCGTTTATATTATTTTGTTTTGGATAGCAAGTTGGCCATTTTGTGGGAAAGTAGCTGTCCTTTTGGCTATCCGCTATTCATGTTTCTATTAGGGTCTAGTTATTTCATGTTTGTGTTTCTTTCCTTTGGTGTCACTGCTTGGAGCTGTCGGTTAATTGTATCGATTCCTGACCATTGCCTTTACTTCTATTGTATACGTAAGTGGATAACCAGTACAATGCACATTTTCTTTCGCCAGAAACTGACAACTGCCCTTCTTGAATCAGCGGAAGGGAGAGAATGACCGTAGAAAAGAGTTCATGATCAATTTGCACGAATGAATTTTGCCGACCCCAGCAGGTATCGAACCCGCGTCCTTCTGATCACCAGTCAGACGCGCATCCGACTGAGCTACCGAGGCCCGCATATGGTTGTCGATGAGAGAAATCGATGCGAGACAGATTTCTGTCCCGTATGGGTGCCGATATGGGACAGATTTCGCCATTGGCGAGAAAACACAAGATGTCTCGGTCTAATTGGCACTGGTATGTGAGTAAAACCCGTCACACAATCGGTTTGCTCTGATACACAGACTAGAAATTGTGAAATTAAGAAAATATTTATTTCTCTCTCCAAGATATTGACCAGTTACCATCACGTTAACAAGTCAGTGAAATGAACACCCCCCCCCCCCTAAACCCCACTTTATATAGAGAAAACTGGGGATTACAGGGGTAATAATTATTTTCCTTATTTCTGCTCCAAGACATAGGTTGTGGGTACCCGTTAGAACCGCCTCAATGAGGCGGTTCTAACGAGCACCCAAAACCTATGTTTGGAGTATAAATAAGAAAAATATCTCAAATTTTCTTCAGAAAATATAACTTTTTTGAGGTTTGAAATATGCAATATATCACACGGATGCGTTATCGTAATGCGTGAATGCACAGACTGATCCGCACCAATGTCGTTCGCAAATGGCAAAAAGATATTTTTTAATACCGTCGTCAAAGCATTTACGACCGTTCCATCACGAAATCACGCCTATATAGTTTTGACCCCCTTGAACCCCACTTTTATATATTGTAAAACTGGGATTTACAGAGGTAAACCATATTTTCCTTATTTGTGCTCTAAAATATAGATTGTGGGTACTCGTTAGAACCGCCTCATCGAGGCGGTTCTAACGAGTACCCACAATCTATACTTTGAGCAAAAATAACAAAAATATCACAATTTTTCATCTGAAAAATTTCGATTTTTCGGGATAAAGTTTACAATGTATTTGTATAGGCGTGTTTTCGTAATGCATCGTAAGATCCCATCAATCACCATATCTTTCAATTTCAACCAAGAGCACGTCGATGTTAAAGCCCCTTACTCGAGCAAAATAAAGCGTCGTACATGCATTCTACCGGTGACCCTCTCATGATATCGTAAGCAAATTGTCTTTTTTTGCATACTGTATTGCTGTGTCTCTGTTATTGCGTATGCGCAAACGTTATACAATCAGCATATTATTAGTCCCTCTGCGGACAAGTTATTTCTGCAATTCCGATAGTATAAGGCGTCTCTGACATATCACGCAAAGTAAACATAGCTATGTAATTAAAATATATAACAGTTATTACTTTGCACGCAATGATTCATCGAACGTCAAAAGGAAATAAAATCAATTTTAAAACAAAATTGTTAAAACCCAAAGACGTAAGAAAAAAATAGAAAGTTTTCCATATGTACATTAGACAGCATATCTTCTCAAAGTATTTCTACAAAGCTACTGACGCAATGCTATTTTTAAAGCATTAGCTTGTATCATCCTTAAAGGCATTTAATGAGATACTAAGCCAGCTTGTGATGCACTACGAAGTTTCGGGTACGCGAAGTGTCATTGATGTACTCGATACCTGAGTGCTTCTTGAGTGACCATAGACGCGAACTTCATGATCTTACAATTGAACTGAATGGAAACCTAATTTATCATATGACGTCGCGTCTGAGAATGTAATAACGCCATGTAAAATTTTCAATAATCCACTAGTGGATTAACTACGCAAATAAGGTAGATACGTCCCGTAACTTTACATGTACGACGTCTTTAACGACGTCGTGTTTACTAATGGCGGAATGTTGACATTTTTGTAAACAATCGTGAACAAAATGCGTTTTAAATGTCATATGATAAACAGAATCTTGCATTCATGCTCAAGTATTATTGAATTTATTAAACTCGTGGGGGGAAAGCGATAAAATGCTCGGCAAAGCCTCGCATTTTATCCCTTTTCCTCAACTCGTTTAATAAATTCAATAATGCATGAACTCTCATGTAAGATCCTCTATGAAAACTTTATGCTTACCTTTTCCGTGACTATGTCTTCAGCTATATGCGGTGTTTAATGGACTCTAAGAGTTCGGATGCTGGCAAGTCAGTCACCAACCTTCAACATTTGACAGATTGTTTACATGTTTTCCTGATGTTTCAGTATCTTCAGCAACATGCACTCTCCATATTTTTCAGCTTTGTGGTGTATTCCTTGCTTCGAAAGGATAACCCTTTTATAAACCATATTTAACGTCACTACAGGTGGTGTATGGGAATGTGTGGCGGCCGTAAAAAGTCTCCCTGTCCTACATCATATTGTAGTTTATATTTTCCTGTCCTTTGGGATCATTGATTCCATTGTGGAATTTTAAAAATATTTGAGGGTCACGGATGAGGCCTATTTGGCCGAAACTAGCTAGTCTGGCCAGGAAAACATGCACACTCCATATTTTTTTTTTTTCAGTTCTGTGGTGTAGTCCTTGCTTCCAAAGGATAACCCTCTTTTAAAATATATTTTGTTCACATGGGCCTAAGTCGAACGCACTCTGTCGCACAATGTTTTGCTAAAATACCTGGTTCATTTGCACTTAAGCTAAGGCAATACCCTTTTGTTAGCGTTGACAACGCATTGCAGTGATCATCCTTGTTAATCCCAATCATTTTTGCTTCCAAAGGATCCAACTATTCAGAATGTGTTTATCTTCACTGCAGCTGGTGTTGTAACGTTCGTCGGTTGTAAAATGTATTCCCGTATATCATCATAGTGCAGATTATATTTTCTGGTCCTTTGAGATCATTGAGTTCATTTAGAATCATTTTGAATATAGAGTTCTGCTTAAGCCGGTGCTAGAGGGCGTGGCAAGTGTTGCATACTTCAGTACTAGTCATGAACAGACTCAATAAACTCAATAGACTCAATATTTTCGTTTATTTGGTGTATTTTTTTCTTCCGAGGGATCCACTATTCAGAACGTACTCGTATTTAGTCAGAAAACGTAGAGTTAATGTGAAAACAGTTTTTTTTTTGCTATTGCGAACAACAAAGTTGCAGACCAGCCTGCGCATTCACAAAACTCATTACGAAAACACGCCTATACAAATACATTGTAAATTTTACCGCCGTAAAAATGAAAAATTAAGGTGAAAATTTGTGATATTTTTCTTTTTTTTTTTGCTCAAAATATAGATTGTGGGTACACGTTAGAACCGCCTCATCGAGTACCCACAATCTATATTCTAGAGCAGAAATAAGAAAAATAAGGTATACCCCGGAAACCCCAGTTTTACTATATAAAAGTGGGGTTCAAGGGGGTCAAAATTATATAGGCATGTTCGCGTGATGTTCACGAAACTTAATGTGAGGTAATGATCAGGAACACATACAACTACTCAATAAATGCTATCAGAGTCACAAAAGGGAAAGAAACACTAACATGAAATAACAAAACCCCAATGAAAACATCACAAGCGGAAAGCCAAAAGAACAGTTTCTTTCCCGCAAAATGACCACATAGCTATCCAATATATAGAGAATACCAGGTTCGTGTCATTTGATATCAAGTTTATCAGGCAAGGCTTCGAGAACGCTTGTAGAATCGCGAGGCTTCCCAGCATTCTGGCGGTCGGTCGATATTTTTGGTATCAGCTGACTATATTTTTCCTATAATATTTTTTTTCCGAAGTAATCTTTTCATTTTTTCCAGTAAAAATACTATTTTTGTCATTTTTCCAGTAGTCCGGTTCATTCGTAAAAGTGCAATGTCACGTTGACGTGATGAAGCTCACTTGTCCTGAGATAGCATATCTTTATCAGGTCAATGTGTTACAATGCAATCAATATAGTGGGTGACTGATAAAAAACATATAAGCAATACATACATGCAAAGACAAACTACAAAAAATAAACCGCGACAGTCAGAACACACCTGTGACACATTGTTCTTGTTATGCGAACTTCTTCCACATTTCTTCACCGATTGACTTCAAATTTAGCATACATATTCACAATGTGGTGTAGATGTGCATGACATGAATTGCATATGGGTCGGGTCAGGTCAAGGTTACTGATGGTAACAAATAAATTTGTGATGCAAAACAAATCCACATTCGTTCACCGATTGGGTTCAAATTTTGCATATGCGTATCATAAGTTTCATAGGGATCATATCAAGGTCAAGGTCACTGTTGCTAAAATAGAATAATATTGTGATGTGAACTTTTTGCACATTTCTTCATAATTAGGTGTAGATGTGCATGACATATATATCATATACGTCAGATCAAGGTCAAGCCACTGTTGCGAAAAGTAGAATAATATTGTAATGCGAACTACTCAACTCTTCTTTACCGATTGAGTTCAAGTTTTGCATATGCATTCTTAATGAGGTCTTAATGAGGTCTATATGTGCTGGACATAAATATGGGTCACCTCAAGGTCAATCTTGAAGCTGCCCTGCTGTAAAAACATATAGATTGTTCCTGTGTCCTTCCTGTATCCACATTGCTTTCCGACTCCTTCAGGTATCCATTCAGTCGGCTTAGTAGGACCTTGCGATGATCTTTCAAGCAATCCACAGAGGAATCAAAATTTGACCCCTCGGGTCAATGTGAAGGTCTCCAGAGGTAAACAAACATACCCTTACGATGACCGGATAACTCCTCATACACCGTTAGAGATAGAAACTTGAATCCTCGGGAACTGATAGATTTTTGGTCTGGGAAGTGCATGGACTTTCGCAAGTTTGATCCACAACAGGGGGCGGGGCCAGGCGGGAGTGGCCCGGAGTTGGGGTCAAAAATCAAAGTTTACAGAAAATGGTCGTTTAACATATCAAATCGAACGGAAGCGTGGGGATATGCAATGGCTGCCATCGATTGCACAAATCTAGGTTCATTTGCAGTTATCTATTACATGAACGTTTAATTTATAATATAATATTTCATTACTTATGACTTATGTATGGCATTATACATTATGTCTTAATTTGTTAGTTTAAAGTGCAGTTGGAGGTGTATATTACGGCAACACCTTGTCTCATATAATATTTTCGTTTCATGTCTTACTTCATAAATATATATATGTGTTGACAAAATAGCCACAACAAATATATTTAAGAAAACTAAAAAAGATAAAATTGCTAAAAATCATTATACGAAGCTTTAAACGATAAAATAGCTAGAATATCATTATACCTTAAGGGCCAGAAGAAATAGCTTTCTATGCACACAAAGACGCCATTCTCACTCTGGGACAGCCATGCTGTTGATGTCTAAGCTTAACTTTACCAATGCTACAGCATCGGACTCAGATTCAGAACTCGATGTCTATTCAGGAGCGGCGCCTTGGAATTAAATTGGGGTTATCCAAGGTGCATTTGGGAGACAGATTACCTTGTATCATTACAGCTGACACTTGACCCCATGCTGAATTAAACAGCAGTACTTTTCACTATGTAACCTGGTTTTGCAAGAAAACCACTTTACAATGACTAAAATGCCGTAATCTGAAACGATCAAGACGTTCCAATGACAAAGAAGTAAGAAGCTAACAAGCATAAAAGAAAACTTACTGCAGATCAAGCGGAATAAAACAGAGAAGAGAAAATAATAAAATGCATTATGCAACTTAAGAGTGTCTCAACTAAAATGGACATGTAAGTTTTACCATTTGCTCGATTACATGTAAAACCGGACAAGTCACACAATACACATTGAACGTTCTAATGATTAAAGGTATTAAGAAACTGGTGTAATCTTGAATCAATTGTAAGCAGCAATAGCTTATTTGGACGCAGTAAACAGGTCTATCTGGTAAAATGATTTAAATCAAAGAATTGTTGCATTTTGGTTCAATGAAGTTTTGGCGATCCAGGCAACATAGTTGAGCAACTGTCGCTGGGAAGGCATAGACATCCTAAAAAAATAAACATTATGTGAGTGTCCCGTTAGTAAATTCTGATGTGATTACTGCAGTAGTCTACAATATTTAAATTGAATGGAAAGTTATGAAAATCCTCCCACAATGCATATACTCCGAACACAACAGACCCTTGCCTGATCCATAGCAGAACATCAGGACGCCCAAAAGCTGTCCGGCTCAATTTGGGTCGAGATTCAAAAATGTGAATAACCTAACATAATGATTTAATCATAACACATAAAAGTCGTTAAGCAAGTCTCAAGCCAATTAGTTGTAATACAATGCAGGTTTGCTGCGGCAAAGTGTTCTTATACCCATGATTTATACTAAATAAATTATTTCCAATAATATGAGAACCATTGTATTGTATTGAGAAAAATATGAGAACCATTGCAAATAAACAACACCCCTTTAAGGAAATGACATAAAAATCTATTTTTAACGGGTTTCTTTGAGAAATCTGGATAAACAAGGCAGAAGGAGAACTTTTTTACACACAGGGCATACTCAGACGATGTTATTGAAACTGTTTGGCTGGCACCTTTTTCGTGTGACTTATAGTCAGACCTACTAGTCGAGCATCTAAAATGGGTAAATCTACAAAAAATATAACAACTATGTTTTGAATGAAAAAGAAGACATCGTGACGCATGCCATCAATTAGACAACATGTCATATGTTCTGGAAACATAAAGTATTTATTTTTATTAATTATAAGTTCAGCAAATTCGATGAACAAGTGAGAGCCACATAAAATGACCAGAATTAGGGACTTGTCTTATTATCGCCCTTGCGTCCTTATGTCCTGTTTTCAGAATTGGCAACATGGCAAAATGTGTCCAGCAGGCTCATACCAATAAAAATAAATCTTTTTTGTTGTTATAGACGGAGTACTACGAGACCATATTCTGGCATGGTTGGACCCCGGCCTACAACCAGAGATAGAGCATCGGGCGAAATACAAACACCTGGCTTTAATAAAATTGTTGTACTACGAAACCATATTCTGGCATGGTTGGACCCCGGCCTACAACCAGAGACAGAGCATCGGGCGAAACAAAAACACTTAACTTTAATAAAAGCGTTGTAGCGCCTGAGTCCCGACCCGCTTGCGTATAACTGAATACGGAATCAACGTTTGAAACCGAGATTGTGCTGACTACCATGCATGCATTTTGCCGTATCCCATTTATGTCGCACGCAATCGTTTCATATTGAAGAATGAGTTTTGGAAATCGAGTACTAAATTTAATGCGCGCATATATTTTGTTCTGAATTTAAAATAGTGCTACCATATAATTCAGGTACCGATAAGCCTTATAAGCCTCCGTGGTGTAGTGGTTACGATACTCGCCATATAAACCAGGGATCGCAGAATCGATCCCGGGCTTCTCCAGACTTTCGAATGGGCCTTTAAACCGAGGTCCCGTCTCCGTATGACCTTAGCTGTTGGTGGGACGTAAAACTCAAACACTCACTCACTCACCGATCAGCCTTGTTGCAAAAAAGGTTTAAGTCAAACAATGAAGTTTAAAACTGAATCAAAACACGCCTATGGCATTTAGAAAATGCTTTGCTGAGTTTATGGTATGATAGAGGTTAAGCAGATAATGATTTATTTCGAGTCTTAACATGGATGTTATACGACAGACTGCATGTATGGTAGTTAACCCAATCACGGTTGGCAACTTTGCTTCCCTCTTTAATTGCACGCCGGTGGGTCAGGCCTCAGATCCTATGACGGTTCCAATGTAAAGGCTTATTGAGAATTAGAGAGATCTAATTCAAGGTAATGTTGGTTGGTGCCTGATGCTCTGTCTCTGGTCGGACCCACGGAGATGTTTCACTGATGGGTTAGGAGGCCTTCATGCGGACTGAACAAATTATTTGTCTAAATCGCGACGGAAGTAAGGGCGAGGATTGTGGCCACGTAAAATCGATTTAAGCCCCCCCCCCCCCCGTGGAAATCTTTCCACTGACCGTTCCAAGGCGGACCTTCTGTGGCGATTGATTTATGTTGTTGTTTGTTTCTTACTGTGTGTATCATTTGTGTCTTTTTGTTTTGGATGGCCATATGGCCATTTGTGGGAAAGTAACTGTCCTTATGGTCTTCCTTTGTTTAGGTTTCCATTATGGTCTGGTCGTTTAATGTTTGTGTTTCTTTCCCTTTGGTGTCTTTGGTGGGTGGAGTAAGTTAATTGTATCGATTCCTGATCTTTGTTTTACTTCTACTTTACTTAAAATGACTAGACACTCTGCCAAACCGAATTAGTGTTGATGCAATAATACCATACGATGCCATATGATGGACATCTCCATCACAGAAAGTAACATTTACAATCTCAAAAGCCATCGCGTTTTTTATCAGTTTTGGAGGAAATAAGCCCATCGAAAAAAGACAGACTTTATTCACGAGTACTTTTGGTTTTAAGTCCATTTCACAAGTCATTCGACTTTTGTGGGCCAAATTAGGTTTTTGAATTTAATATCTTTAATTAAACCTTTACCAATATTAGGATATAATTTGAACGATAATGTAAAACATATTTAGTGGTACAAGAGCTTGAATTTGCGATAAACCATGCTTTGGCATCGCTTTAGTTTTATTCGGGTAGCCAATATAACGTAGGAAAATAGTAGTGACGGCACCGATCAGCAATTAACATAATTACCTACCACATTCGATATAATACACCAAAGTGAAAGTAACATAAACATAAAGCAATCGTGCCATAATTTAAGCACTAAAATAGCGAGACAAATAGACAACCTATCTTGACCTTCTTGATCACTCACAGCATGTTTGGCGGCTGAATGATTTGTTTGTTTGACTTGAGGTTTAACGTCCCCGTCAACACTGTATAAGTCATTTTGGAGACGTTGCTTCCAATTTTGCGGGACTTTTACCCGACATGGAGATGAAAAGACAGCTCAAACCCTGTCGTCCAATGAAACCAACAGGGTTTATAAGCATGGACTCGCACCGCTTTGCCTGGGCAGGCTTAGAGGCTCTAAGCGGTTTACAAGTACTCGTGTGCGTTCGGTTTCAGCTCTGCGTGTAAGCATCATGCTGCCCATCTATTTCTTCAAGCCCCAATGGGCGGGGGCTAGACTTATAAAGTCTGTTGAGATGTGACTTCTTTTTATTAAGTAATCCTTAGATGAATAAAAAGTGCCCCTCACTAAATCTCTCTCTCTCTTGAGCTCTATCTCAACAGATGTTGAGACAGCATAAAATAAAATCCGGCCTGGCATGACGGCATAAGATAAAATGTGGCAAACATGGAAAAAAACATTAACATCTAGGACTGATATCAGTCTAGGCGGGGGCCGGCGGCTGAATGAAAGATATGGTCAAACTCCACACTTCTCTTCCCCAAGGACTGCAGTTCATAGTACAAATAAGTACTCGCTAAAGAGTTTTGTCATTAATGCAGCCGTTAAACGACGGAAGTTACTACAAACTTTTTGAATGTTTAACAGCGCCATGCGCCTCCAGCCATCCTCCTTGCTTTTACCCGTTATAAAATTTTACCTATATTTGACTTTGGTTATGCACTGGTGAGTTTGGAAAACATTAATGCAAACGGAATATTTTCTGTTTCATGTTGAAACTAGAACTGTCATAGAGGATCTGACTGCTATACCCCCGCTTCAGCGCATTTTAGCATTTTACTGAAACGGGGATCGAACATATGACTATTTACTGTGTAAACTGGAATTTTAGGGTGTTCATTACACAGAACAGTTAAAGTGATGATTCGTCATCCTACAACTACTATACAGACAAAGTTCTTAACACATCACGAAAGCACACCTATATAGTTTTGACCCCCTTGAACACCAGTTTTATATAGTAAAACTGGGGTTTACAGGGGTAAACCTTATTTTTCTTATTTCTGCTCTAAAATATAGATTGTGGGTACTCGTTAGAACCGCCTCACCGAGGTGAGGCGGTTCTAACGAGTACCTACAATCTATATTTTGAGCAGAAATAAGAAAAATATCACAATTTGTCACCATAAAATTTTCATTTTTTCGGCGATAAAGGTGGCAATGTGTTTGTATAGGTGTGTTTGAGTAATGGAACATGTGACTTTTTACTGCGTAAACTGGAATTGTTAGGGTGTTCATTACACAGAACAGTTAACGTGATGATTCGTCATCGTACAACTACTATACAGACAAAGTTCTAAACATAATCAAAGCACTGACAGTACTGGTGGGTCGATTGTCTCCGAGTGTGGATTTGGAACGAGGACTTACACTTAGACATTTAACTCTTAAATTCTTGTGTTGTAAGCACACCATGTAGACATTGATCAGGCGCTGCGTATCTTATTTTTGGTGGCTCACCCTTAAATTCCTGTGCTGTAAGCAAACAGTGCAGACCCTGATCAGACGCCGCATTCTGCGGCGTCTGATCTGGGTCTACACTGTTTGCCCAACCCAAACCATGATTCCAGCCCAGATTTTACAGATAATCCTTCTACGCAACACGCTGAACTAAGTCTGCTATTTTTTTTTACAAATAAGTTATGTTGATTTCGAAAGTCACGTGGACAACAGCACGAATTCAGTTTCTGTCCTATATAACATTGGGTCGATGTAAACCAATCGACCCAAAAATACAATATCCAATAACTCCACTAATATATTGCAGGTAGTGTTAGGGTCCTTGCGCTCTGCACGTCTACAGTGTCCTTATAAGTGTTCAAAGTTCCATTGGGATACCTCAAGCGGTTTTAGAGTTATTATCTGGACAAACTTCTAAAAGAAAATACCAAGTTCAATAACTCCGTCACTATTGCAGATAGAGTTATTTTCTTTCTGCACTTCTGCACATTGCCCATTACAAGTGTGTGAAGATTCATTTGGATACCATATTGTTTTCGAGTTAATATTTGGACAAATTCCAAAGACCAACAAATCCGTTAATATTGCAGATATAGTTATAGCCCTTTTCCTACACTTTTCCATAGTGCTCTGTACAAGTATGTGAAGTTTCGTTTGGATGCCTCAACCAGATTTAGAGTTATTATCCGGACAAAATTCTAAAAAGAAAAATTCAAAATTCCAATAACTCCGCCAGTATTGCAGAAAGAGTAATGGGCTTTATTTACGGCACCTTTCCAAAGTGCCTATACAAGTGTGAGACGTTTCATTTGGTTATCCCAAGCGGTTTTTTAGTTATCGTCCGGACAAAATTCTGACGTATTGACAGACAGACAGACAGACAAACAAACGGAACAAGCTGACTCCTACGTTTCCCCTCAAACATTGCTTGCGGGGTATAATTACACCTCAACCTAAGGCGAAGATTTGCCGTCAATAAAAGGTCCGAACCACCCCGACTCAACGAAGCTTGTTCGACCGATCATTCTAAGGCGGTGATTTTGAAGTTATTTCATTCTTGCGTTGATGTATTTCAAGAGACAGTTTTGCGTTTTGTATTTTATTGTGCATTGTTGTTTAGTGTTTTCTAGCAGCATAGTGAACCCGTATGATTTGTTTGATTTGAGGTTTAACGTCCCCGTCAACACTGTAAAGGTCATTTTTGGAGACGTTGCTTCCAATTTTCTGGGACTTTTACCCGACATTGAGATGAAATTACATCTCAAACCCTGTCGCCCAATGAAATCAATAGGGTTTATAAGCATGGACGGTCCGCCTCGCTTCGCGGCTCCTGGACAGGCTTAGATCCTTTAAGTACTGGTGTGCGGGCCGGATTCAGCTCTGCGTGGAAGCATCATGCAGCCCATATATTTCTTCAAGCCCCTATGGGCGGGTGCGGAAAGAGAAGACTGATTGCTAATTGTTTTGCTTGCATCATATTAACAAATCCGTGAAACGAACACCATCTAAACCCCTCTTTACACAGATAACACTGGGGTTTACAGGTGTATAAATTATTTTGCTTATTTCTGCTTCAAGACATAGATTGTGGGTACTCGTTAGAACCGCCTCAATTAGGCGGTTTTAACGAGAACCCACAACCTAAGTTTGCAGTATAAATATGAGAAAACATCAGGAAAACATACCTATATAATTGTAACCCCATTGAACCCCAGTTTTATGTAGTAAAACTGGGGTCTACTGGGGTAAGCCGTACTTTTCTTATATCTGCTCTAAAATATAGATTGTGAGTACTCGCTAGAACCGCCTCGATGAGGCGGTTCTAATGTGTAACCACAATCTATATTTTGAGCAGAAATAAGAAAAATATTACATTTTTTCATGACAAAATTTTCTATTTTTCAGTGGTAAAATATACAATGTATTTGTGTAGGCATGTTTTCGTAATGATACCACAAATTTTCATCGGAAAAGTAGCCATTTTGGAGATATGGACACATGCACTATTTTGCATGGGCATGTAGTAAGAAATGCGTTTACAGTACTATTCAAAGCGGTGCGAGTCGGCCGAACATGCTTATACACCCTATTGGTTTCATTGGGCGGCAGGGCTTGAGATGTCATTTCATCTCAATGTCGGGTAAAAGTCCCACAAAATTGGAAGCAACGTCTTCAAAATGACCTTCACAGTGTTGACGGGAACGTTACAAACAAACAGTACAATTCAAACCATTATTTACACCTAATTAATAAGGAGTCGACTAGGATAAAAATGCGTCTAGACCTCAAAGTTAACTACGAGTAAACCAGGAGTTAATTATACTCTCAACTGTTTCTGTCAAACTATTATAGTTAAGTTCATAGTTAACAAGAAGTTGACACCTTGTCTGATTATGGTTGGCTCCTAGTTAACAAGGGTGTCAAGAACAGTTTGAACGGTACTGTATTTGCTATTTAAAATGCTCATTTTCCTGACTGTAAATCATTCCATCCAGTTTTGCTTTATAATCAGTCACACTCGTTTTAGTTGCCGTGATATACCCCAGGCCTTTCTTCAGTATCAATTGTTTGAAAGGGCTATGGCAATAAAGTGTTATTAAACAAGAAACCTGCTAATGGAATGTGTTGCCCACTTAATCTGTCGAATATTGAGCATTATTTCTCAATCTTTTTGACAAAAATTTGTTTTAATTTGCAATAAACCTAGATTTTCTTTGGCGATTAGTGTTAATGTAAACAGCGTGTTGAAAGGTGTTAGGACTTTGTATAAAATTATATTAAAATATGTTAGGATTTTCCTTTGGCGGATTTTGCTTCCTTATTGTCGATGCCAAGATGGCGCGTTCTGTTGTTTAAACCATTGTATGCGGGAAACCCCCAAAGGGGTACCTTGGCAAACAGTGCAGGCCAAGATCAGACGCCGCAGAACGCGGCGTCTGGTCAGGGCCTACACTATTTGTTACAGAATTTTCCGTCAAAAAGAATATAAAACACGAAATAAAGGGCCTGACACCTCTTATATGACAAATGGACTTGTCCAACATATAGCAATGGAAGAGTCCACTAGCATACAATGGGTTAAACTGCGTATGCAAGAAGGTGTATTTATCACACAGGCGAGCCACAAAGCTCGGATTGACTCTGGTCAGAATGTTTGCGGCACGTCAACATGTTTAGGAGAGCCAGACCTTGTCGTCGACATGTTTAGGTAGCAGCATGCAAGAACTGATCGTTGTAACAACGCATTTTTTTGTTTATGATAACCTTTTGGCCATTCCGTAGGAAGAAAACTGACATTTTGCCTTCCGCTTGTGATGTCTTAACCCATTTAGTACCAGAAACCCTAAAACGGGTATCCTGGGAAACAGTGCAGAGTAGAAGTAAAACAAAGATCAGGAATCGATACAATTAACTTACTCCACCCACCAAAGACACCAAAGGGATAGAAACACAAACATTAAGCGACCAGACGATAATGGAAACCTAAACAAAGGAAGGCCATAAGGACAGTTACTTTCCCACAAAATGGCCATATGGCCATTCAAAATAAAAATACACAAGTGATACACATGATAGTAAGTAACGAACAACAACATAAATAAATCGCCACAGAAGAACCGCCTGGGAACGGTCAGTGGAAAGATTTCCACTGTGGGGCTTCAATCGATTTTACGTGGCCACAATCCTCGCCCTTACTTCTGTCGCGATTTAGACAAATAATTTGTTCAGTCCGCATGAAGGCCTCCTAACTCATCAGTGCAACATCTCCGTGAACACAATTAATCAAAGAACCACAGAGGTGAGACAACGGTGAGGACTCGACAGCAAGAAACCACTGAAATGCTGGAGCAAAAGAAAACCAACAGTTAGACTCCGATGGGCCCGACCAGAGTCAGAGCATCACAGAACGCGGCGTCTGATAAGGGCCTATACTGTTTGCAAAATTTTCAGCCAATTTCCAAATAGTTTTTGAAGAAAACACAACCTGACACCCCTAAATTTTGAAATGGACTCCTGCTATATATAAGGAGGAAGATTTCATTTGGTACAAAAAGGGTTAATTATGATAGAGTTGTTTTATGTTTTGATTGGTTGATTGATTTTGTTGGGGTTTAACGACACGTCACCCGTTGTGAGCAATTTTGGTGTCGCTTTCCAGAGAAAGGGATAAATGGTACAGAGAAAGGGATAAAGGGTACAGAGGAAGGGATAAAGGGTACAGAGAAAGGGATAAAGGGTACAGAGGAAGGGATAAAGGGTACAGAGAAAGGGATAAAGGGTGCAGAGGAAGGGATAAAGGGTACAGAGAAAGGGATAAAGGGTACAGAGGAAGGGATAAAGGGTACAGAGAAAGGGATAAAGGGTACAGAGGAAGGGATAAAGGGTACAGAGAAAGGGATAAAGAGTACAGAGGAAGGGATAAAGGGTACAGAGAAAGGGATAAAGGGTACAGAGGAAGGGATAAAGGGTACAGAGGAAGGGATAAAGGGTACAGAGGAAGGGATAAAGGGTACAGAGGAAGGGATAAAGGGTACAGAGGAAGGGATAAAGGGTACAGAGGAAGGGATAAAGGGTACAGAGAAAGGGATAAAGGTACAGAAGAAGCAGAAGAAGAGATCAAACGGAGGCGCAGGCGAAAAAGACATGAAGAAAACACCTATTCAAATATACTGGTTAAATTTAACTACCAAAAATGATTTCTTTTTTTTTTTTTCAGATAAAAATAATGATAATTTTCATATTTCTGCTCAAAGCATAAATTGTGGGTGCTCATTAGAACTCCCTCGGTGAGGTCAATCTAACTAGTACCCATAATCTATGTTTTTGAGCAGAAATGAAAAAATGTATACCCCTGTAAACCCCACTTTTACTGCATAACAGTGGGGTTTAAGGGGGTCGAAATTATATAGGCGTGTTTGCGTGATGGGATATTTAATGGAAGTGTATTCTCTACCTTATTCACGCTCTATCCTTACCTGCTACAAGGACCACAGACATTGCCCAGCTGTAAGCCACCATCAGTTGGACGCACAAGAGACGCAAGATACATGACACTTATTGGGTTTCCTTTCAGGGGAAACGTCCCTCAGGACCGCAGGACCTTTCCAGAGTTTTCAAGTAGAATTTGAAGAATTTTCGCTCCAGTGCAGACTTCTCTCTAAAATTTGCTGATAGCAACCGTAGTCTACATGAATAAACATTGTGGACCAGTCAGAAATAGACATATATACTTCATTGGGCTATGTGTTGTGTGTATTTGGCCAAAAGAACCTAAACGAAAGTTGCCATTTTCAAGTATGAGGTATAACAAAGCGTTTGCCCTATGCTAGCAAGTGCGTAGTTAACCGCATCCAGTAACTTCCGCAACTTGTAGAACCGTCTTACAACGTCATTTTCATATTTGTGACGCTGATTTGCAAATATATATAAACTGAGACAAAAAGATATACTAATGAAGATGGCCAGAAAGTGCGACATCAAACAGCCTAATTATGGTCAAAAAGGAAAGGGAAACCAATATATAACCAACAATTATAAAGAAATCAAGCATTTGACAAGTTCAGCATTGGATAATCCCATCGACTAGACCTTGTCAATATATATCTGATGCCAAAATACCAAACTATTAAATGCGGTTTATAAGTTACATTCCGTATTCAGTTTCTGAAAATGTTGCCTCGGCGAGGCTATTTATCAAGAAATCTAGCATTAATGACAATATAATAAATGCAGCTGCAAGAGAACTGTAAATCTCTCAAGGCAATGGCTGTAGATCGTGAACTAGTCGCTTTAGTCATCTGGTATTTTTTCGATTTGCTTTCTTCACAATTGGTTCATTAAAATAGAAACTACAGGTTACCCAGGAAAAGCCATAACCAGCTGTCATAGACATCCCACGTAAAGTAAATAAAAACAAACTGGAGCAAGTCGATGTGAAGATCATTTAACAATAAAATGACCCAAAGTACTGTTTTACCTCTGCTAAGATTCTACCTCAATAAGCTGTAAAACATGTATATGTGGCTGTCGTTTTTTTTTTTTTTTTTTTTTTGGTGCTATTGGCGGTCAATGAAAAAAAGCCATACTAATCATAATGATAATAATATAAACGCCAATAATGATCGTAAAGAGTAGGATACGAATAACAGACTGGCAGGAATTTTATTCCCAATAAACATGACACACAGGATATGGGGAAATATAATGTCAGTCAAATGAAGGCATTATCGTGAAAAAAGAAAAAATATATTAACTTTTTAGAAGTCGAACAGTCAGGGAGTGTAGCTCAAGGTTTATTACATCCAGCTAGAGTAAACTAGAACTGTCAGAGGATCTGACTATAGCCCCGCTATAGCCCTGTCAGAGGAGAAAGACTCATGAATTAAAGGTAAAGACTTGTGAGAGGGTTAAATCCCTAACAAGGTACCTACGCCTTATAGACTTTTCGCGTTATTAGATCTGAAAAACAGTCTAAGTTAAAAAATAGGCTTTGGATAATGAAAAAAGCACATGCACATGTTAAATTTCAAAAGGATTGACTAGAACTGTAAGAGGAGTTGCGATCACAAGGTAGCAACTCCCTATACATTTTAACATTAGTAGATCTAAAAAAAATTGTCTAAGTTAAAAAAGGTGAAATAAGTGAAAAAAATTATTTAAGGATAATGAAAAAAGAATATGCACATCTTCAGACCTATATAAAACACCTGTAAAGTTTCAAAAGGATTGACCTAGAACTGTAAGAGGAGTTGTGGTCACAAGGTAGCTACTCCCTATACATTTTAACATTAGTAGATCTCAAAAATTGTCTAAGTTAAAAAAGGTGAAATAAGTGCAAAAAAGTATTTAAGGATAATGAAAAAAGAATATGCACATTTTCAGACCTATATGAAAACACCTGTAAAGTTTCAAAAGGATTGACCTAGAACTGTAAGAGGAGTTGTGGTCACAAGGTAGCTAATCCCTATACATTTTAACATTAGTAGATCTCAAAAATTGTCTAAGTTAAAAAAAGGTGAAATAAGTGAAAAAGATTATTTAAGGATAATGAAAAAAGAATATGCACATCTTCAGACCTATATGAAAACACCTGTTAAGTTTCAAAAGGATTGACCTAGAACTGTAAGAGAAGTTGCGGTAACAAGGTAGCTACTCCCTATACATTTTAACATCAGTAGATCTCAAAAATTGTCTAAGATAAAAAAGGTGAAATAAGTGAAAAAAATATATCTAAGGATAAAGAAAAAAGAATATGCATATCTTCAGACCTATATAAAAACACCTGTAAAGTTTCAAAAGGATTGACCTACAACTGTAAGAGAAGTTGCGGTAACAAGGTAGCTACTCCCTATACATTTTAACATTAGTAGATCTCAAAAATAGTCTAAGTTAAAAAAGGTGAAATAAGTGAAAAAAAATATTTAAGGATAATGAAAAAAAAATATGCACATCTTCAGACCTATATGAAAACACCTGTAAAGTTTCAAAAGGATTGACCTAGAACTGTAAGAGGAGTTGCGGTAACAAGGTAGCTACTCCCTATACATGTTAACATTAGTAGATCTCAAAAATTGTCTAAGTTAAAAAAGGTGAAATAAGTAAAAAAATTATTTAAGGATAATGAAAAAAGAATATGCATATCTTCAGACCTATATGAAAACACCTGTAAAGTTTCAAAAGGATTGACCTAGAACTGTAAGAGGAGTTGCGGTAACAAGGTAGCTACTCCCTATACATGTTAACATTAGTAGATCTCAAAAATTGTCTAAGTTTAAAAAGGTGAAATAAGTGAAAAAAATTATTTAAGGATAATGAAAAAAGAATATGCATATCTTCAAACCTATATGAAAACACCTGTAAAGTTTCAAAAGGATTGACCTAGAACTGTAAGAGGAGTTGCGGTAACAAGGTAGCTACTCCCTATACATTCTAACATTAGTAGATCTCAAAAATAGTCTAAGTTAAAAAAGGTGAAATAAGTGAAAAAAATTATTTAAGGATAATGAAAGAAGAATATGCACATCTTCAGACCTATATGAAAACACCTGTAAAGTTTCAAAAGGATTGACCTAGAACTGTAAGAGAAGTTGCGGTAACAAGGTAGCTACTCCCTATACATTTTAACATTAGTAGATCTCCAAAATTGTCTAAGATAAAAAGGTGAAATAAGTGAAAAAAATTATTTAAGGATAATGAAAAAAGAATATGCATATCTTCAGACCTATATGAAAACACCTGTAAAGTTTCAAAAGGATTGACCTACAACTGTAAGAGAAGTTGCGGTAACAAGGTAGCTACTCCCTATACATTTTAACATTAGTAGATCTCAAAAAATTGTCTAAGTTAAAAAAGGTGAAATAAGTGAAAAAAATTATCTAAGGATAATGAAAAAAGAATATGCATATCTTCAGACCTATATGAAAACACCTGTAAAGTTTCAAAAGGATTGACCTAGAACTGTAAGAGGAGTTGCGGTAACAAGGTAGCTACTCCCTATACATTCTAACATTAGTAGATCTCAAAAATAGTCTAAGTTAAAAAAAGGTGAAATAAGTGAAAAAAATTATTTAAGGATAATGAAAAAACAATATGCACATCTTCAGACCTATATGAAAACACCTGTAAAGTTTCAAAAGGATTGACCTAGAACTGTAAGAGGAGTTGCGGTAACAAGGTACCCACTATCAAATATTACAGACAGACAGACGGAATTCCGGACAAATTACAGACAGACAGACGGAATTCCGGACAAGCCAAATCCAATATAGCCCCCACTTTTTCAAAGCGGGGCTATAAATATATTTTATTAAGTCTTTCTCTGAGCATGACTTGTCAATTATGAAGCCGTTTAGCATGCGTAACAGGGCTGAATACAACAAATGCACATTGACAGTAATTATCAAAAAATGCAAGTATTATAACCACTTGATTAACGGCTTTTAACCAGGAGGTTAATTTATCTAAAATGCCCGACTTTGATATTTTCTCGCTTCTGGACTGTCGAAAGCGTAAAACTAGATCGCACGGCACCAGAAAAAGTGTTAATTATAAACGTAAATTACGTGCTTTTAAAAGAAACAATACCAGACTGAAGTGACTGTCCATAATATTATTGAATCATGGACGCCACTCAATGCTTGCTTTTCTAAGTTCATTACCCATTTCTGTATTACGGATTCTGGATACCGAGGCGAATAAATTCTACGTTAGTTCTAATCAGTTTTACGACGCTGCTCTTTTAACTAGGGGTTATATTCAGCATGCTCTTCGTCCTTTCATCGATTCTGATATTAATCACAAACATCATTACATCAAAATATCCTTCATTAATAAGGGTTTGGATTTTATAGACTTACCTAGTATCTTCCGGGATAGTACGGTTACTTCATCCATTCCTGCTTATTTTCAAAATACTGAAACACCCATAATTTGTTATAAATACAATACACCTGATAGATCTATCATTTTTAATTTCAATAAACTTGTTTCTGATCTTGATATTGACACTAACACTCCTGATACATGTGATTATAAAGATTCAGTGTATTGCTATCCTGCTGCTGGTCATATTATTACTGGCAATTTAAAAAATATTCCTTATTCTAGGATACATAATATAATATCTAAAGGACCGAAATATCGATTTCCTTCCAAAATTGATTTCAATAAATGTAGAGATGAACTCGCTGCTGCCTTGAATGAATTTGGTAATCGATGGTGTAAACGAGAGTATGTTGAGCATAAAGCTCTTAAGGAATGGAAACTTAGCATTCTGAAATTAGTGAACAAACGCATTTCTTTTTATTCGCAAAATACGAACTTATTACCTCCTAAACCTAAGACGTCTTTACGTCACCTTAAACTAGGTATTCAAGAATTTCATAGGAAGTTTGTTTTGGCTCCAGCTGATAAGGCCGCTGACAATGTGGTCGTTGTTTGACGGCTTCATTATGTTAACACTCTTCAGCAAGAACTTGGTGGTACTAAGGCCTATGAACTTCAGCTTTTAGCTGTAGAGAGGGCGACGGAAGTAAAGGCGAGGATTGTGGCCACGTAAAATCGATTTAAGCCCCCCAGTGGAAATCATTCCACTGACCGTTCCAAGGCGGTTTTTCTGTGGCGGTTAATTTATGGTGTTGTTTGTTACTTACTGTGTGTTTCACTTGTGTCTTTTTTATTTTGGATGGCCATATGGCCATTTTGTGGGAAAGTAACTGTCCTTATGGCCTTCCTTTGTTTAGGTTTCCATTATGGTCTGGTCGCTTAATGTTTGTGATTCTTTCCCTTTGGTGTCTTTGATGGGTGGAGTAAGTTAATTGTATCGATTCCTGAACTTTGTTTTACTTCTACTTTAGTTGATGACCACATTTGTCATTCAGCCACCAAGTTTGCTGTCTGTGTTACAGAAGGCCAAGACAAGCTTCCTACTTACATTGGTTACCTAAACTTTATAAAAGTCCATACAAAGCACGGTTTATTGCAAATTCAAGCTCTTGTACCACCACTGAACTCTCCAAATTATTAACTTCATGTTTTACTGCCATCAAAAAACATGTAATAAAATATTGCGACAAAGTCTTCGAAAGATCAAGTAGAAATCTGTTTTGGTCTATAAAAATTCTAATGAAGTTTTAAATAAATTGAAATCCAGGCGTTTTCGTGCTTCAAGTCTGTCTACTTATGGTTTTTCCACCCTTTACACAACACTTCCTCATAATTTTTTTAAAAGAAATACTTAATGATTTAATTAAATGGGCATTTCATAGGGAAGACTCCCTCTATCTTGCATTCAACATAAGAAATGCTTTTTCACTTCTGAAGAGCATAAACATTATACTTTATGGTCATGTCAGAAAGTGTGTGAAGCTCTCACCTTTCTACTTGACAATATTTGCATAAGATTTGGTACTAAGTTATTTAAACAAGTTGTGCGTATTCTGATGGGTACTAATTGCGCACCACTTGTGGCTGATCTGTTTTTGTGTTGTCTGATCGTTTTTATAACGAAGAATGATTTTACGAATATGGGTGCTGAAGTCATTGCGGTTATATATTTGTCTGAATTTATATATTAAGTAACCATAAAATACGGGTTCCGATAGACCTTGTTGCATACGAGATTTAAGTCCAATATTGAATTCTGAAATTAAATCAGAATGACGTCTATAAAATTTTGCAAAGATTTTGCGTAGTTTATGGTACCAATAACCCTAATTAAGAAGTTTAGCAGTTAACAATTTATTACGAGTGTTGAAGTCAGTGACATGACTACACACTCTGGCAAATCGAATTAATTATGAAATGTAAACGCCATAGGATGGCGCACGAGGAACATCACCACCCAAAAAAGGAAAATTTACAATCTCGAAAATCAAAATCATTGCGTTTGTCATAAATTTTGCAAGAAACAAACCCATCTACAATAGATAGATGTAAATCCAAAAACGGGACCACGGAATCAGAAGATACCCTCCAGAACCTCCAAAATTTGATGCCACCAAATTTACTTGTTTCACAGTAGCCCCGCTATGTGAAAATCATTTCACAATAAAATGACCCAAAATACAGTCGAACTTCGATGGCTCGAACTCGCCGGGACCGCCGAAAAAAGTTCGAGCCATCGGTAGTTCGAGCCATTGGAGTCCAACTCGGCAAGTTCCATCTTTGTGTACTATGATTTTTCATCATAGCTGCGGCGATTTTGCTGAATTCCGGTATATTTATCGGTCATACTTTAAGAGTGGATGATGAGCCGTATTTTTGGTCCGTATTATGATACTGATTACGCGCCTGCGTGACATGATCGATAAAATTGGAATTTTAAAAAGGTAATTAGTGCGAGCCATCAGTGGGATTTTACATAGAAAATGCACTCTAGGGACCAGGCTTAGAGTTCGAGGGTTCGAGCCATCGTGGTTCGAGCCAAAGGTGGCATGTTTAGTTAAAATGAATAGGGATTTTGCCGGGACTGAAAAGTCAGTTCGAGCCAAACGTGGTGTTCGAGCCAACCGAGTTCGACCCATCGAAGTTCGACTGTATTTGTATAGGCGCGTTTTCGTAATGAGGTCTCATATAAAGGGAAAAGTGAAGGCAATGATCAAGAATCGACACAAGTTAGTGACAATTATGGAGGCTCCTCTGTGGATTGCTTGAAAGATCATCGCAAGGTCCTACTTAGCCGACTGAATGGATACCGGAAGGAGTCGGAAAGCAATGTGGATACAGGAAGGACACAGGAACAATCTATATGTTTTTACAGCAGGGCAGCTTCAAGATTGACCTTGAGGTGACCCATATTTATGTCCAGCACATATAGACCTCATTAAGACCTCATTAAGAATGCATATGCAAAACTTGAACTCAATCGGTAAAGAAGAGTTGAGTAGTTCGCATTACAATATTATTCTACTTTTCGCAACAGTGGCTTGACCTTGATCTGACGTATATGATATATATGTCATGCACATCTACACCTAATTATGAAGAAATGTGCAAAAAGTTCACATCACAATATTATTCTATTTTAGCAACAGTGACCTTGACCTTGATATGATCCCTATGAAACTTATGATACGCATATGCAAAATTTGAACCCAATCGGTGAACGAATGTGGATTTGTTTTGCATCACAAATTTATTTGTTACCATCAGTAACCTTGACCTGACCCGACCCATATGCAATTCATGTCATGCACATCTACACCACATTGTGAATATGTATGCTAAATTTGAAGTCAATCGGTGAAGAAATGTGGAAGAAGTTCGCATAACAAGAACAATGTGTCACAGGTGTGTTCTGACTGTCGCGGTTTATTTTTTGTAGTTTGTCTTTGCATGTATGTATTGCTTATATGTTTTTTATCAGTCACCCACTATATTGATTGCATTGTAACACATTGACCTGATAAAGATATGCTATCTCAGGACAAGTGAGCTTCATCACGTCAACGTGACATTGCACTTTTACGAATGAACCGGACTACTGGAAAAATGACAAAAATAGTATTTTTACTGGAAAAAATGAAAAGATTACTTCGGAAAAAAAATATTATAGGAAAAATATAGTCAGCTGATACCAAAAATATCGACCGACCGCCAGAATGCTGGGAAGCCTCGCGATTCTACAAGCGTTCTCGAAGCCTTGCCTGATAAACTTGATATCAAATGACACGAACCTGGTATTCTCTATATATTGGATAGCTATGTGGTCATTTTGCGGGAAAGAAACTGTTCTTTTGGCTTTCCGCTTGTGATGTTTTCATTGGGGTTTTGTTATTTCATGTTAGTGTTTCTTTCCCTTTTGTGACTCTGATAGCATTTATTGAGTAGTTGTATGTGTTCCTGATCATTACCTCACATTAAGTTTCGTGAACATCACGCGAACATGCCTATATAATTTTGACCCCCTTGAACCCCACTTTTATATAGTAAAACTGGGGTTTCCGGGGTATACCTTATTTTTCTTATTTCTGCTCTAGAATATAGATTGTGGGTACTCGATGAGGCGGTTCTAACGTGTACCCACAATCTATATTTTGAGCAAAAAAAAAAAGAAAAATATCACAAATTTTCACCTTAATTTTTCATTTTTACGGCGGTAAAATTTACAATGTATTTGTATAGGCGTGTTTTCGTAATGAGTTTTGTGAATGCGCAGGCTGGTCTGCAACTTTGTTGTTCGCAATAGCAAAAAAAAAAACTGTTTTCACATTAACTCTACGTTTTCTGACTAAATACGAGTACGTTCTGAATAGTGGATCCCTCGGAAGAAAAAAATACACCAAATAAACGAAAATATTGAGTCTATTGAGTTTATTGAGTCTGTTCATGACTAGTACTGAAGTATGCAACACTTGCCACGCCCTCTAGCACCGGCTTAAGCAGAACTCTATATTCAAAATGATTCTAAATGAACTCAATGATCTGAAAGGACCAGACAATATACTCTGCACTATGATGATGTACGGGGATACATTTTACAACCGACACACGGTACAACACCAGCTGCAGTGAAGATAAATACGTTCTGAATAGTTGGATCCTTTGGAAGCAAAAACGGATTTGGGTTAACAAGGATGATCACTGCAATGCGTTGTCAACGTGAACAAAAGGGTTTTGCCTTAGCTTAAGTGCAAATGAACCAGGTATTTTAGCAAAACATTGTGCGACAGAGTGCGTTCGTCTTAGGCCTATGTGAACAAAATATGTTCTAGAAAAGGGTTATCCTTTGGAAGCAAGGAAAACACCACAGAACTGAAAAAATATGGAGTGTGCATATTTTCTGGTCCAGACTAGCTAGTTTCGGCCAATTAGGCCTCATCAGTGACCCTCAAATATTTTCAAAATTCCACATTCGAATAAATGATCCCAAAGGACAGGAAAATATAAACTACAATATGATGTAGGACAGAAAGACTTTTTACGGCCGCCACACATTCCCATACACCACCTGTAGTGACGTTAAATATGTTCAATAAAATTGTTATCCTTTCGAAGCAAGGAATACGCCACAGAACTAAAAATATGGAGTGTGCATGCTGCTGAAGATATTGAAACATCAGGAAGACATGTAAACAATCTGGCGAATGTTGAAGGTTGGTGAATGACATGCCAGCATCCGAAATCTCACAGAGTGCCTCTAAGTTAGAGGCACACCTTCACCATATCATCTTTATTACATCATTTCTATAGCATAGTTATATTGCAACGTGAAGAAATGAAGGCAAAGAGAATATTTACTTTTTAAAGGTTGATGCCGGGAACGTTTCATCGAGTGTGTTGAGGATATATTTTTGGTATCCGCCGAAAAAATAGAAATTCCTTTCAAATTATATAACTGATTAGTAGGCCTACACTAACCATGCTCACGGTAATACAGTAACATAGTAGTTCGCAGCAAATTACGTCACAAGTGACGTCGCAACTGTAAGTTTCAAAACAAAAACAAATCTCCATTTTAAATACAGAATTTCTGCAGTTCAAAGAACGTTTTTAAGGTATTTTACAGAATGTTTTGTGCTTATTTGAAGACCATTTTAATGTTAAAGGCTCTTAGTGTCATTCATCAAGCTACTGCATAATCGATTCCGTGTGTAGCAGTCGGTCGCGGTGGTTGTTTACGTAAAACAACAAGACAATTTTTGGGGACATTTTTGCCTCCCCCAGATTTCTTCCGCACAATTTCCAGCTCCTCATAAGTGAAGGGATCTGTTCGTTTTAGGTTGTTGGCAAGACATTATTGTTTCAAATGTTGGGACATCCCTGCTGTGCTTGAAAGAAACGTCATGCTTCCCAATCGTGAGTGAACTTCTTTTAAAAAGTATTTTGTTTTTCATTTTTCATGCTTGCCACGAAATATCAGACTTTTCTCAAAATCTATTGTTATCACTGTCTTCTATCGCTCTTTTGTTTTGTTTGTTTGATTTGAGGTTTAACGTCCCCGTCAACACTGTAAAGGTCATTTTGGAGACGTTGCTTCCAATTTTGTGGGACTTTTACCCGACATTGATATGAAATGACATCTCAAGCCCTGTCGCCCAATGAAACCAATTGGGTTTATTAGCATGGGCGGTCCGCCTCGCACCGCGGTTCCTGGACAGGCTTAGATCCTCTAAGCGGTTTACCAGTACTAGTGTGCGGGCCGGATTCAGCTTTGCGTGGAAGCAACATGCAGCCCATATATTTCTTCAAGCCCCTTTGGGCGGAGGCTATCGCTCTGTCTAGGTAAAGAAGTCGGGTTGTCATTGCTTCAAGTGATTTTTCTGCGGCCATTTTGAAGCTTATGGAGTACGGCATTAACGTTCTATTGCTATAGTAACAAATTGGAGCAGTGCCAAAAAGGAAATGTAGTGCCAAAAATCCATATTATATGGATTTTTGGCCCCGTCACGTGACTGTGCCATCAAAATAGCGAAAAAATGAGCCTGTATTGAAAGATTCTGATGTAATTTTTCTTTAGTAGGTTTGTAATAAATAGAGGATCTTACACGAGTGGTCATTTCATATGATATTTACGAAACGAGCCTTCCGCGAGTTTCATAAATATCATATGAAATGACCACGAGTGTAAGATTCTCTTTATCATATGACCACTTGAAATTGGATTGTATCGCTTTTGAATTTGACAATTTTGCCACAAAAAATGCATTGTTGACATGGACGTCGTCATGACGTTACTTAATCCCGCCAAAGTGTTATTACACGTGTGGTCATACGATTTTTATTACACGACATTATTCACTGCTTATCGACGACGTCATATGATAAATAGAGGATATTTGATTTTTTCAGTGAAGATCGAATTTTATTTCATCGAATGAACACCAAAACTGTTATTTTCACGAGTGGCGTAGCCACGAGTGAAAATAGCAGTTTTGGTGTTCATGAGTGAAATAAAATTTGATCTGGCACTGAAAAAAATCAAATTTTCTGTTTCTTACATGCTTCAAAAGGCAATATTTAGCGTCTTTAATGGTGTCGCTCACATTCGGAGAAAATTATCTTTGTTCCTGTTAGTTTCGCGTCAATTTAGTGGTGTCCATCGTGTTTAGTGGGTATACTATTGGGTGTAAACTGAAAGTTTGCACCTGAGAAATGGCATGGGATGGTATTATTATGAATGATTAATGAAATAATTGAGAGAGTAGTTTTCCAAAGAAGTTGCTGGCAAGTCTAACGTCGCGCGACAAAAGACGTGACGTCATCGTCATAAATGACGTCAGTAACGTCCCCGTCACACATGAACGGGTTATGCGTCAATTAGAACACATTTCGGTATTGTTCAGTTATCTGACAAAGATAAAATTGAAATTAGATTTAGATTTGAAGAAAAAAGTAGTCCCAAACAGTGAAAAATAAAAAATCTCTATCATTCATTGAAAAGCATGTAAGAAATGGCGTTATTACACTCTCAGACATAACGTCATATGATATATCAGGTTTCCATTCAGTGCAATTGTAAGGTCATGGAGTACGCGGCTATGGTCGCTCAAGAAGCACTCAAGTATCGAGTACATCAATGACACTTCGCGTACCCGAAACTTTGTAGTGCATCAAAAGCTGGCTTAGTATTTCATTAAACGTCTTTAAGGATGATACAAGCTAATGCTTTAAAATAGCATTGCGTCAGTAGCTTTGTAGAAATACTTTGAGAAGATATGCTCTCTAATGTACATGTGGAAAACTTTCTATTTTTTTCTTACGTCTTTGGGTTTTAACAATTTTGTTTTAAAATTGATTTTATTTCCTTTTGACGTTCGATGAATCATTGCGTGCTAAGTAATAACTGTTGTATATTTTAATTACATAGCTATGTTTACTTTGCGTGATATGTCAGTGACGCCTTATACTATCGGAATTGCAAAATTACTTGTCCGCAGAGGGACTAATAATATACTGATTGTATAACGTTTGCTCATATGCAATAACAGAGACACAGCAACACAGTATGCAAAAAGACAATTTGCTTATGATATCATGAGAGGGTCACCGGTAGAATGCATGTACGACGCTTTATTTTGCTCGAGGGGCTTTTACATCCACGTGCTCTTGGTTGAAATTGAAAGATATGGTGATTGATAGGATCTTCCGATGCATTACGAAAACACGCCTATACAAATTCATTGTAAACTTTACCTCCGAAAAATCGAAATTTTTTAGACGAAAAATTTTGATATTTTTCTTATTTGTGCTCAAAGTATAGATTGTCGGTACTCGTTAGAACCGCCTCGATGAGGCGGTTCTAACGAGTACCCATAATCTATATTTTAGAGCACAAATAAGGAAAATAAGGTTTACCCCAGGCTGTAAACCCCAGTTTTACTATATAAAAGTGGGGTTCAAGGGGGTCAAAATTATATAGGCGTGTTTTCGTGATGGAACGTTCGTAAATGCTTTGACGACGGTATTTAGGAAATAATCTCCACGTACCGTGTGTTATCGTGATTAACACACGGTGTTGGAGGGCAGATTGCGAAATATTAATTCACGACGGCGAACACACGGTGTTGGAGGGCAGATTGCGAAATATTAATTCACGACGGCGAAGCCGGAGTGAATTAATATTCGCATCTGCCCGACAACACCGTGTGTTAATCACGATAACACACCGGGTGCGTGGAAATTATTTCGATTCTAACATGATGCTAAACTGAAATACAGTAGTAACAAAGCGTTATCTTGGGGACTATTTTGCAGCGGATGTCGACAGAAGGAAATGTTTACATGCAACGTCACGATGACGCCAAATTGCACGCACCACGTTGACGACATGAATTATCGCATATTTGCAAACGCTGACGTTTCCACTGGGTTCAATGGGAAAAACGTTAACGTCATGTTAGAATGGAAAATATCTTTTGTCATTTGCGAACGACAAAAGTGCGGATCAGTCTGCGCATTCACGCATTACGATAACGCATCCGTGTGATATAGTGCATATTTCGAACCTCAAAAAAGTTATATTTTCTGAAGAAAATTTGAGATATTTTTCTTATTTATACTCCAAACATAGGTTTTGGGTGCTCGTTAGAACCGCCTCATTGAGGCGGTTCTTACGGGTACCCACAACCTATGTCTTGGAGCAGAAATAAGGAAAATAATTATTACCCCTGGGGTTTAGGGGTTGTTCATTTCGCGGACTTGTTAACGTGATGGTAACTGGTCAAGATCTTGGAGAGTGAAATAAATAATTTCTTAATTTCACACTTTCTAGTCTGTGTAGCAGAGCAAACCGATTGTGTGACGGGTTTTACTCACATATCAGTGCCAATGAGACCGAGACATCTTGTGTTTGCGCGCCAATGGCGAAAGCTGTCCCGTATCGGCACCCATACTGGACAGAAATCTGTCTCACATCGATTTCTCTCATTGACAACCATACGCCGGCCTCGGTAGCTCAGTCGGATGCGAGTTTGACTGGTGATCAGAAGGACACGGTTCGATACCTGCTGGGGTTGGAAACATTCATTCGTGGAAACTGATCATGAACTCTTTTCAACGGCATTCTCTCCCTTCCGCTGATTCAAGAAGGGCAGTTGTCTGTATCTGGGGAAAGTAAATGTGCATTGTACTAGCTAACCGCTTACGTATACAATAGAAGTAAAGGCATTGGTCAGGAATCGATACAATTAACCCACAGCTGCAAGCAGTGACATCAAAGGGAAAGGAACACAAACATGAAATAATTAGACCCCAATGGAAACATCAATAGCGGATAGTCAAAAGGACAGCTACTTTCCCACAAAATAGCCAACTTGGTATTCAAAACAAAAAAATATAAGCGAAACACACACTCAAAGACAAACCATAACAAAAATAAACCGCGACAATAAGCCTTCCCAGGAAAAGTGTGGATAGGCAAACTGACCGGCTAAAAATGACCTAAAATAGTTTTGATTGGGCCGTTAAACTCCAATACAAACAAACAAAGACAACCATGCGGGACCCCTTATACGCGACCTTTGACGTCCTGATGTTCAAAACTTTCGGATAAAGTCGACTTTTACAATAGCGACGTTGGCCGGTAAAACAGCAGTTTAGAAGCTCAAACGTGTCTAACGTTTCATAGAACATATTTAACATCACTACAGCTGGTGTCTGGGAATGTGTTGCGATCGTAAAACGTCTCCCTGCCCTACACCATAGTGTAGTTTACATTTTCTTGTCCTTTGGGATCATTGATTCCATTGTGGAATTTTGAAAATATTTGAGGGTCCCTGGTGGGGCCTGGCTGGCCGAAACTGGCTAGTCTGGTCCAGAGGATATGCACACTCCATATTTTTCAGTTCTGTGGTGTATTCCTTGCTTCCAAAGGATAACCCTTTCATAAAACATATTCGTTATTTCAGAATGAAAACCTCAAGTGTGGGATTATTAAATGGAACATGAACAATTCGGAATCGATTACTCAGCTTTGTTTAAAGTTTTTCGTTTGCTCCTTTTCTTTAGCTTCCCTGAAGAAAATGGCTGCAACAAAACCATCATTTCCATGCGGAATGTAAGAAAGAGAATCGGTCATTGATGTTCAGAGGGAACAAGAAGTCTCATACCTCGGGTCCAGCGGTCACGTGCGAAGCCTCGTTTCACATGTCACCGTTGGACTCTTGGGTTGCGATTTCTCTATCTCACTGAGCACCAAATGTCAATTCTATTTATCCGTGACGGGCTCATGTAAATGATGGTTCGGTCACGTATGTTCCATGATTGTTTGTTTTATTAAAGACATTTTCATGTGTTTATTTGATATAAAATGAAAAAAAGTAAGTACGAGCTCGTAAACGCGATTTCCACTTGTTTGATTGTCTCCCTCGTTCAACAATGTTGACAATAAATCAAAGAAAGCATGTTTTTTATTCAAAGGACGGGTCTCCCTAAGGGGTTTTTTGGTCTCCTAACGATTTTGTTTATTTCTGGCTCTTTAGATGTGCTCTTGGAGTGGGATTATTAAAGATATTCAAGCAGACCTTTCTTATATCTCTGCATGCCAAAGGAAGGAGTGAGTGAGGCATATATATTTTTTCGATGTGATATTATGTCCGTATGTGCGTACTATGTCAGACATTATTACGTTCATAACCAAGTTCACGTTTAGGTGCACATTTATGTCTGCATTTCTCCTGCAGCTCATAACTGTTTAGCATGTTTATGGTCACTGATTCTGTCTTGGGTGGGGCTATTTGATTGGACCAAAGAAAATGTAAAAAATATGTATCTCAGAAACTGTTCAGATTCCAACCTTTTTTATTTGATGTTGTTTATGGTCAGATGAATTCAATGACACACACAATAATGCCCCAGCCCCCGGCCATTCTCATTTCATATCATCAAAATCCAAATATCTTAGAAAATATTGAGATACCCATCCTGAACATATATATCTGATGCTAGTGTGTCTCCCAGGGGTCATGCAGCTATATTGGCAAAGTCAAACAGGCGGGGCATCTGTGTACTTTGGACACATTTCTATTGTTTTTTTTTCGTTCGATTTAAATATGTTTAAACTCATCGCCTGTTTATACAAATGCCAGAAATATCTAAACTCTTGAACTGATGGAAACAATACTCTAACCTATAAACATGAAATAAGAATGTTCATTCAACCGTGAAATATAGGTCAACATATCAAATGATCATTTGGGTTATATTGCCTCATCAGTATGCTTGCATGGTAGGAATTTCACCACAATAGGTTAATGTATGCCGAAGATATAAGAAAAAAAGAACTTTACTGTTAAAAAATCTAAAAAATGACCCAAGGTTCCTTAAACCATATTTTCCCCCAAAAAGGGAATTTTGGTGAATAAACTTGTGACAAAACATAAGGTTAGACCTTCCCCTGTAATTTTATGTAATAACGTGTCATGTATGGTACTATTTTTCTACCTTTAAATGAGACACAAAATACATGTCAAAACTGTGTGGAGTTACTCCACCCACTTTAAAGAGCCTGTAACTCAGAAGAAAAAAAACTGCTTAAATACCAAAACCACATATGTTCCAAATAATTAGGCATATGTATGCTAACAATAAGCCAGAAATAAACAAAATCGTTAGGAGGCCAAATAAAATCCTTAGGGAGACCCGTCCTTTACCGCTTATCCTTACTAGTTGTTAGGTAATAAGCTTTAATTTGAGTGTACTTTCATTACGAAAACTCGCCTATATAAATACAGTATACATTATACCACCGCAAAAATGAAACTTTTCAGATGAAAAATTCTGATATTTTACTTATTTCTTCTCAAAATACAGATTGTTGGTACACGTTAGAACCGCCTCATAGAGGTGGATCTAACGAGTACCCACAATCGCCATCTTAGAGCAGAATTAAGAAAAATTGACTTTACCCCTATAAACCCAGTTTTACTATATAAAAGTGGGGTTCAAGGCGGTCATGTTTTCGTGATGTATCTCCGTTGAAATGCGATTGAAAAATTCAACTAATCCGTTATGAATCGAAGCTGATCGAACAGGCGACACAGAACTTTCAGATTTGCGTCTCGTTAGACGTAACATTCACTTTTTACAAGAATAAAGGCACCATTTTAATTGCAAAACAGACAACTAGCAACATGCGTGTGTTGGCATTTTAATAATCGCATTACGAGAAGGCCCCATTTCGGTGGTGGGGGGGGGGGGGGTGGACAAATTATTCTGATTTAGATCTATTCCACTGCCTTTTTACAGGTATTGTCTGTTAAAATATAAAAAAAACAATAATACTATTGATAACAATAATATTGATAACAACAAGACGGTCATGACGGTCCAAATTATTTCACAGCTTATGAAAGTGAAGGAGTCACTGTGTTAAGGAGATATGGAACAAAGTGTTTTTTTTTTTCTATTTCTATTTGGTGTCTCTGATGGGAGCTCTAGGTTAATTGTATCCATTCCTGATCATTGCTTTCATTTCTATTTTGGAAGTTATCTCTTTCAATGGAGTGGAGTCCTTTAGGCAGCAACAGTGGAACATTTCTGTGAAATAATTATAAAAAAGAATCATAAAATATGTTCTATATAAGGGTTATCCTTGGAAGCAAGGAATACACCACAAAACAGGAAAATATGGAGTGTACATGTTTTCTGAGCCAGACTGGCTAGTTTCGGCCAATTAAGTCTGATCAGTGACCCTCAAAATATTTTCAAAATTCCACAATGGAATCAGTGATCAAAAAGGACACGAAAATATAAACTACACTATGATGTAGGGCAGGGAGACTTTTTACGGCCGCCACACATTCCCAGACACCAGCTGTAGTGACGTTAAATGTGTTCTATAAAAAGGGTTATCCTTGGAAGCAAGGACTACACCACAAAACAGGAAAATATGGAGTGCACAAGTTTTCTGGGCCAGAATAGCTAGTTTCGGCCAATTAGGCCTCATCAGTGACCCTCAAAAGCCTAGCACATATAGTTGTAAGATTTTGCAATTTCAGCTCTTGGTGCACATTTTTTTTTTTTTCAATTTAGTAAAAGGGGCATAAATTATTAAGTGGACCATTTCTGAAGATTTATTTTGAAATCTTGACTTTGCCTGAAAAGAGATGTCGTTTAACATTTTGTATTTAGCTCTGAGGGCAATTTTGACCCGCCGGGGCAACCACTTTAGCACCGTTGGAAAGGGTGATTACTTTTCTGTGATTTTTATTTGAAATTTCGTCTTTGCCTTGGAAGCGATGCCATTTGAAAAGTTTCATTTTAGCTCTGGTGACCGTTTCAACATTTTTAATATAGTTCTGAAATCAGGCCATTCAGCTGGGAACATATGGGCTTTTAAATGTTTTGTTTTCTTATTTAAGATCTTTTGGCTATATTGTTCGGCCAAGCGGACGGATTTTATCAAGTTTGGTAACGGTTCAGATGAGAAAAAACCTGTAAAGTTATTGTGAAATCGGGCCATCATCATTGGAGAAGTTGTCGTTTTAAGTTGTTGTTTTTTCTGTTGTGTAATCGAGTGTTTATAATCGACTCAAATTTACTTAATGGCAAAATATGAATTAATGCTGTTGTCCACTTGACCGCCACTGATTTTGGTAAACCAATATTATGGTTATTAACAGAAAATGTCGCGCTATTTCTATCGACGTTAGACGTAGGTCAGAGCTATTTATAGAGTCTGGACAGGAATCGTGTGCTGGGTTTGGCAAACACCGAATACCCAGGTCAGACGCCGCGGAAGGTGTAGTCTCCTCAGCCGGTTGCAGAGTGACTACACTGTTTGCTTTAAAAGTGGCATTTAAGAATTAAATGAAATAGTATAAGTATAAGAATGCCAGGTTTCTGACCTAATGGAAGGAAAGCAATAACAATATTTTAATCCAGGCAGCGTTATCAAGTGATGACTTTCGGAACATTCCGTTCATAAAACTGTTAGATAGAGTCGAGTGTAAAAAAAGTATGAAAAACAAACTTTTCGCACCTCTGCTAAGAACTTAAATTTGTTGAACAGCAAAAATGAGCAGCCAAGACCTTTTCAGGTGGTATCTTCATTAGACATACATCTTAGACCCAACTCGGATAGACAGTACATTCCTTTTGATCAGGGTCGGCACTGTTCGCCATATATATACAGCAACAGTTTGAAAATGATTCAGGCCCATACGCAGACTCTGAAAAACGGGAGAGGGGTGCGAATGTATTTTGCAGAGAGTTAAAAACTGCATGGGATTGAGACTTTTCCATAAAGTGTGTGTGTGTGTGTGTGTGTGTGTGTGTGTGTGTGTGTGTGTGTGTGTCTGTGTGTGTGTGTGTGTGTGTGTGTGTGTGTGTGTGTGTGTGTGTGTGGTGGGGGGGGTTCGCGTAGAATGAAGTTTTGGTTGAAATATATTGCTGAAGGGGCTCTGTTTATGATCACTGTTATGCAGCAGCTGGGATGCAATGGTGGTTTTTTTGGTTTGATTTGGGGTTTAACGTCCCCGTCAACACTGTAAAGGTCATTTTGGAGACATCTCAAGCCCTGTCGCCCAATGAAACCAATATGATTTATTAGCATGGGCGGTCCACCTCGCGCCGCGGTTCCTGGACAGGGTTAGATCCTCTAAGCGGTTTACCAGTACTAGTGTGCGGGCCGGATTCAGCTCTGCGTGGAAGCATCATGCAGCCCATATATTTCTTTAAGCCCCTATAGGCGGGGGCAACATGCAATGGTGGGACTGAGCGAGAAAAAGACATAGAGTTGAAACTGTGACAAACCTTGTAGGATCTGATCAAAAGCCATCCATGGATCTACACTCATGTAATAACTTTTCCAACACAGATTGTGTTGCATACGAGGTTAACCACTATCAATTCAATATTGTAAATTCAGGAAGATGAATCTGTTGTGCTGGTTGAAAATACGTAAATACAGAAGGAGCAATAATTAAAGACATTTTGCAAATGACAAGTAAATAATTTGGAAAAGCGTTCACTGAAAATGCTACCACAAACATGAAGCGTTTCAACGAGTACACAGTCTACGTTATAAAACTTGCAATTGTCCGCGTGACAATCACTGACTATCTGATTGCCGCCGACCGTGGACAAAATACAGGTACCGGGTTAGTTATAGCGTTGATAGTCGCCTCCCTAGACGCCAGAGCTCTGCGTAAAAAGTAAACTCTGGACTGTGCTCGTGCAACTGGGCATTAGCAAACAGTATATACTTAATCAGACGCCGCATTACTGTCTGGTCAGGGCTACGGTGTTTGCTTAAAATACTTTAATTTAAGGGTTAAACGAACAGTTCGAATCTCAGATCAGGACTATTTTCCAAACCTACACTCAGAGACATTTGACCCACCAGTACTCTCAGGGCTTTGATTAAATCTGAATGTCATTTTTGCTCAGAAGAACGATGCCAGAATGCTCTAGATCTTGTGGCCATTTTGTTCAGCCGAGCGGAACGAATTTAGGAATTTTGCTAAGAGATTACCCGAGGATCATATTTTGTTATGCTTTAACTGGCCATTTGCAGATGTTATTTAAAGTGTTTAGTCCTGTTGGCAATTTTGCTCAGTGGACGGAACGGTTTAAGACATTTTGGAAACGGGGTCGCTATTGTTGCATTTCTGTGAAACTATTTTTAAATCGGTGTATTATCCTAGGAGGAGATGTTGAAATATGTGTTTTATTTTTAGCCCCGGCGTCCATTTTGTACAGAAGGGTGAAACGACTTTAGCCATTTTTGGTAAAGGGTCATATGAGGAACATTTCTTTGAAATTAATTTTAATTGGGGAATTGTGCATAGAAGATGCCGTTTAAAGGTTTTTCTTCTGGTGATCAGCTAGTTTAGCCACGCTAAACTATTTGAGCAATTATGATCAAGGGTCAATGTAGTAGTGATAGGTATAAAATACACTTGTACTGCCTTGCGGTACAAGCCGGCTTTTATAGCGACGCGGTAGAGTGTTGGCCTGTCACTCCGGCGGCCCGGGTTCGATCCCCGGCCGGGTAAAGGTGATTAGCATTTTTTCACCTGTTACATTTGGCGCCCAACGTAAATGACCCACAGAAACTCGGACCACATCCGTGTACCGGCGAATTTAGTTGGAAGAGATTCGAGGACGAATCTTAAATATGAGGGGGAATATGTAGTAGTGATAGGTATAAAATACACTTGTACTGCCTTGCAGTACAAGCCGGCTTTTATAGCGACGCGGTAGAGTGTTGGCCTGTCACTCCGGCGGCCCGGGTTCGATCCCCGGCCGGGTAAAGGTGATTAGCATTTTTTTCACCTGTTACATCAATAGATCGTCATTTTAAAATATTAAAATGATGTCGAGTCCTCGTCATTGTTTCATTTCTGCAGGCGTTTTATTTTTATGTTCTCGACGTTATTTCAAGACGAGTTTAAAATCTTACATGCGGACTGAACAAATTACTTGTTCAGACCACGACAAAGGATAGCGTGATAAATGTGGCCATGAAAAATCAATTTAAGACACTGCCCCAAGGAAAGACTTTTTACTGATCGTTCCAATGGCGTTTCTTTTGATGTTTTTTTTTTATTATTGTTATAATTCGTCTTTGCATGTATAAATTACTGATATATTTTCATTTTTATTTTGGATAGCCGTTTTGTGGGAAATTAACTGCCCTTTTGGCTTTCCGCTTGCAGACTTTTCATTATGATAAGTTGTTTCGTGTTTATATTTCTTTTCCTTGGTCGCTTGGATTGGAGGGGTAATTTATCGATTCCTGAAAATTAACTTCACTTCTATTTCTCACACTTGTCATAGTAATAGTGTTTGTTTGTTTGTTTGATTTTTTGGATGTTTATGACGTTATGCTTAGCTGCTTAAAACTAACTATGTCAAACGTAAGCATATCAAAACATTGATTCCTTAATATGGCAAATATGTTTCTATTTTGCCGTTTGCATATGTCTCTGCTACTCAGATTTTCTATCAAAGATACGAGCCTGTTCGCTATTTTATTTGCTATTACAATAACCAATGCGACCACTCTCCAGCTCATTTAGCTAACGATGTCATGCATTTGTTAACGTGATGTGATAATTTGCTGTACTCGGTCGATTTTATGTTGCTGTGAACACCTAGGGCCAGTTCTTCAAGGAATTGTTAGCTTAACGATCTCGTTAGTAGTCAAATTGTTCACCGTTCAAACAAATAAAAATGAAGTAAAGGCAATGATCAGGAATCGATAAAATTAACCCACACCTCACATCGGAGGTACTTAAGAAACACAGACATGGAATATCTAGACCCTGACAAAAACACCAACAGCGACTGTCCAAAATCTTAAAATGCTGGTATTTATGCTTAAAAATATGTGAGCATATTTTGCATCTGCATTTTGTGTCTCTGATGGGAGGTGTGGTTGATTGTATTGATTCCTGACCATTGCCTTCACTTCTATTTATACACGTTTGTTCAACAAAAATATTAACACATTTGCCATATTAAATGATCAAAGTTTTAACGATATGACATTGTTAGTTTTAAACAAATGCTCCTGTTTTTCGGTTACCTTTGGGTTGATAGATTTGGTTAACTCATTGTTCACATTGCACCGTATCTGACAAAGCGTTTTCTGTCCACCCTTCTTCCAATCGTCCTGATTGTTATTCGCCTAGAATGAACTTTGATTATGACACCAGTCAGCAAATGGCGAATTTATCTGTTCAACCTGTTATGATGCACATCAATGCTTTTGCTTTGTGAGTCTACTGCATACCGCATTCAAGTAGAACAGGACTTGATCCCTTGTCCGATAGCTTTTGAAATACTGAATGGAAACCGAAATGCAAAAGTTGTTGTAAACAGCATTTTTTCCGAGGTTCCTGTCAAGATTCTAGACTAATCAACGTCTGAACAACACATTTAGGATTTTTAGATCGTAACGGTCAATACGTCGTTGATGATAAGTGTCAGTAAAATGACAGATAAAAACTGCGTGCCTGTTGATTGATGTTATAATAATATTTAACTTACTATTGTCCTAAATCTGTTTAACGAATGAGAAAGAACCAAGAAAAACAAGTTTACAGTTCATTGTAATGAGTACGATTGCATCAAGTTAACAAGAACGTGAAATGAACACCCTGGTAAACCCTGCACCATAGAGTATAACCGTTACGGTCTTTACAAGGGAATACAATAATTCTAACCGATACTTCCCAGACATACGTTGTGGAACCTCACTTCCTGATAAGATCTATAACACACGTACGTTATGCTCTAGATAAAAATGCCAGTTTTGGAGACAAGAAATAATACCTTACAGTGCAATTGCAAAGAAATTTTACACATGCTTTGTATGAAGCATGGTGAAAGCAGATAAAAATGAGAGTTATTTTAGTTAAAACGCACGAAAAAAAAATCCCATTCATCTTAAAGTTATGCTCATTTATATATTTGATACATGCCTATTTTCCTCCTAGAGTAACCTCCCTTGAAAATAGAATTTATTAAGTTGGTTTTCGTTAGCTCCAGCATTTCAGTTATTTCATGCTGTCGAGTCTTCGTCGTTGTTTCAGCTCTGTTGTCGCTTGATATTTTATGTTGACTAGATGGAAATCCTTCATGTGGACTGAGCAAATTATTTGTCTAGGCCGCTAAATGAAATAAGGGCGCGGAGTGTGGCCACGTTAAATCGATTCAGGGCCCCTCCCCGCCCCACCCCACGAAATAAGTTTTACTGACCACGCCAACGCAGTTCATCTTATTAGGTTTTCATTATTTCTTGTTCGTATTTCTTTCCCTTTGGTGTCTCGGGTGATTGTGTCGATTCCTGATCACTGTTTTCACTTCGATTTTACTTAAACGATTTTAGGAAATGTCGGTTGATACCTGGTGCTCTGTCTCTGGTCGGACCCACCGGAGTCGTACTGTATTTTTTCGTTTGCTCCATCATTTCAGTTATTTAATGCTTTCATTGCCTCTTCCATGTTTCAGTAGTCGTTTGATGTTTACGTTCTCGGAGATGTAGCGCTGATGAGTTAGAAAGCCTCAACGCGGACTGACCAAATTATTCGTCTAAAGCACAAAAGAACCATAGGCAGGATTGTGGCCATCTAACATCGATTTAAGAGACCGGCTAAATACTTTATACCAACCGTTCCAAGGCGGCTCTTCTTTCGTGGTTTATTATTGTTGTAATTTGTCTTTACATGTGTCAATTACTTATATATTTTTATTTTGGATAGTGGTTTGGCCTTTTTGTGGGAAAGTAACACTGTTTTTCCGCTTGTGATTATTTTATTAGGGTTTAATTATTTTATGTTCGTGTTTTTCCCTTTGGTGTCACCGATGGGAGGTGTGTGGTAATTGTATTGTTTCCGGACCATTGCCTTTAGTGTTATATTTTGTTCCAGCAATTACGCAAAATCCACAAATAAGGAGTTTAATTTATACCCATGTTAACCTGTGTTTTCATGTATACAAATTGGGGTCTGCAAATTGGTTTTTTCATTACGAGAACACGCCTATACAAATACACTGTAATCTTTATCGCTGAAAAAAAAAAGAAAATTTTAAGATGAAAAATTGTGACATTGTTCTTATTTCTGCTCAAAAGATAGATTGTGGGTACTTGTTAGAACCGCCTCGATGAGGCGGTTCTAACGAGTACCCACAATCTATATTTTAGGGCAGAAATAAGAAATATAAGGTTTACCCCTGCAAACCCCAGTTTTACTATATAAAAGTGGGGTTCAAGGGGGTCAAAATTATATAGGCGTGTTTTCGTGATGGTTTGTTTATTTTAATTAAAGTATTGTTAACGTTATCGCGAGTGAAAACGTGAATATGTTTTGGAGGAAGTGATATTGTCAAAGAAAAGGAAGGAATTGAAAAGGAAGGCAGTGGTCAACCGAATTTACCCTCCTTAAATGGTGTGAATAAACTTTAATGAAAAACACACACGTACGATTCCGTTATACCTTTTTGTCTTTCGCGAAAGCATCTGTTTCCGGTGAAATGTGTAATGATTAAAGCCAATAGGAAATAGTGTAATAATTAAACCCACATTTCTCTAAATAATAACATATGTTCGTTAAATACAATAGTGTCTGACATTATCCATGCAAGACAGTGGTGTATTTTTAACACCGACCGAATAGGAGATCTGCCTGGCGTCAACCTGGCCGTCCGTCCACCCGTAGATTCAACCTTGTGATCGCCATAGCTCCAATACCCTTTAAGATATATTGACGTATTTTGTATACCTGTGCTGGCGATTGCGAAGGGTTGTTAAGTGCAAGACCTACTCTAGGTGCCATGGTATTTTATGTATTATATTGTGATTATCATAAATCCAAAGCCGTTTAAGATATACTTATGGTACTTGGTGCAATGGTGCATGGGGTTAAAGTGTACCATCAAATAGGACCACAGTTATGGATTGTATATTGTTTGACACTACATATAACCGTCTTATTGTTTTTGGCCGCCATACCGCAAATACCCTTTTAGATATATAAATGCTACTTGGTACAGTTGTACAGGGCGTTTTGAGGTGTGTAAATGGTATATAAGTTATCAACCGGACAATATATCATTGTGATCGCCAGAAATGCAATACCACTTGAGATATACTGATGTTAATTAGAACAGTTATACATTATGTTAGGAAGGTGTGTGGCGAGCAAGAACCAGACTTTGAGTGCCGTGGTATCTCCCCTGACAAGATAAACTTGTGATCACTGCAACTACAGAATCTTTAAAATATTTTAATGGTACTTGATACAGTTGTACACGAGGTTAGGAAATTCTGTAATGAGCAGTTGTTACAAATCCTGGCGCCAGTTTTTTTTTTGGTTATCTGGCTTCCTTTGGTGTTTTTGATTAGTGGAGTAAGTTAATTGTATAGATTCCGGATCTTTGTTTTACTTCAACTTTACAGAATCAACGATTTTTCGCCATAACTTAACAGCCTTGAGATATATTGCTGGTACTTTATACAGTTGCACAAACGTTTAAGAAAACATGTTATGTGCAAGAACCACAATAAAGAAGTGAAGGCAATGATCAGGAATCGATACAATTAACCCACAGCTCCAATCAGACACAACAAAGGGAAAGACACACAGTCATGAAAAAACTAGACCATTATGGCGACATGAATAGCGGAAAGCCAAAAGGACATTTACTGTCCCACAAAATGGCCGATTGGCTATCCAAAACAAAAATATATAAGCGATACACACACTTAAAGACAAATCATAACACAAATATACCGCGACAGAAGAACCGCATTGGAACGGTCAGTGAAAAGAATGCTTCAAGCACTGTGATCTCCATAACTCCAACACTCTTTGAGATATACCGATAATACATTCTAAGGTTAGACCCAATGCTAAAATAAGAAATTCGGAATGCATTGTCTGGGTAATTGGAATAGCAAAGCGCCAAAAGTAACTCTTGTTCCGAGCATAGCGGTACATCTTATTACCATAACTTCTATACCCTTTAGTATACCAGTACTTTGTATATTGACGATCTAGGATAGAAATCGCTATCGTGTTGTGAAATGTCTTCAATTTTAAATCCTTATCACAGTAAAAATCAAAATCAAAAATGAGTTCCTTTAAGAGCAATGAAAACATTCATTAGAAAGAAGATGGGTCATACTACGTAGTTTCGGCTAATAAAGCCTCCTCAGTGACCCTGTAATGATCCGGCAAAGGAAGCCAGAGGAAACATACTGCAATTATGCAAATTTCGAATAGGCAGTCGATACAAAGACTGATACGATAAATCAAAACTGAAAATCCTAAGAGTCTACTCTTAGGAATATATCAACCTTCTGGAAAATGTACTTCCTGAGAAAAAGGCTTCGTTAAAATAATTTTAAAATCTGCTGGCAAGCGCCTGTGCTTGACAAATCTGACATCAAGTCCAAAACTTGGAGGAATTTCAAACTACACTGTATGATGATCTCTAGCTAGCAAGGACAAATACGAATGGACGCACGAATATACATTCAACTGCATTTGTCGCGACTGTCTTGCTCACGGCAAGGGGGCTTAAAAGAAAGGAAGATGGTCAAGTTACAGCGGAAACAAACTCAAAGCGATTACTAGTCTTTCACTACCGTGGGTTCGAATCTTGTGTATGAACTCGGGACCCATTGATGGGTCCGAGGTATGAAACAAAATACACACAAATAATCTAGCCATATACTTAAACCAGAATAAAATTATTTCTCTTCCATCCTGTTTCTTTCTTCACTAAACTTCCATTTAATTATCTGCATCTCAGTATTTAGACAAATGCAGTTATTGAAGTTATGATTTTTTTTTTCATTTTCCGATGAAAGTTTTCACCTGGTCATTTCAAAAGTGGCTATATATTTCTAGTACAGTCGAACATGAATAACTTGAACACCTTCTGGCAAATGTGTTCATGATAAGAGTAGTTCGATTAAATGAGGTTAACATATGGTGTTATGCCATAAGGCAGAATGGAGGTCAGTCAGGACATCTTTACGAGCTAATATAAAGGTTCGTTGTGTGTTTCCATTAGAATCTCCGAATTAATGTGATTCTTATGAGTGTACGGATCTATGTACCTTTCCAAGATAACGTCAGAGAAAAAATCCATATAATATGCTTAATATAGGATTTCTTGGGCTTTAAAATATATTCGCATCGAGTTTGAGTTTATCACGGTAAACGAATTTCCCTTGTTCTAGTTATAGAAGTTTTATCATATCCTAAATGTTCAGCTCTAGTTTTGCCCTGGTTCATACAAATTCAACACCAGATATAGCTCCACGATTATATACAATCTAGTGCAATGTTCCATTAACTTATCAAGCCAATTCAACAGCAACAATAGCAACTGTTATTTTAATCTTAATGGAACAGCCAGTTTAGTTTTTTCAGTACCAGATTAGCTGTAATAAGCGATTGTCATTTGCTTGTGCCTCACCTAAACGTCAACAGATTATTGAGCTAAAATGGGCTAGTCGACGCCAGATCGAAGTTGTTTGCGTTTCGTTGAGGTGTAAAAGTCATTAAAGCATGTAGAAAGAAAGAATGAAGTGCCTAATTTATTGCTGTTTTCAACATCGAATAAGCGGATTTTGATTATACTGATATCTTTCGTTTGGATTTTGATTATACTGATACCATTCTTTTCATTACATACGAATAATAGAGTGAGTGAAATAGTACGTGCCAAGATACCACCCAGAAAAAAGTAGCGCGTACACCAAATTTTAAACTGCTTTATCTAAATCGATTTCAGTTACACCACATTTTAAACTGCTTTATCTAAATCGATTTCAGTTGCAGTCATGTAAGCAAAATTAAAATGTCATACAAAGTTTCGCTTAACCCGTATCAGAGCCGCATTGTGACATAACCCGTATCAGAGCCGCATTGCTCCTGGTTGAAAAGTAGTGCGTGTATGAATATATGCATAATGAGCTGTGATTAAATCCGCTTGTAAAACCCATTCTATTGCAAAGAGCCTACTCGCTGTCGCTAGCAGACTAAAAAAACCCACATATTTTTTACCATCTCTTGGAGATGTCTTGCTAATTCGTTGCAATTCGTGTAAATCGAGGAATAGCTAGTTAGTATTATTTTTACTGTAAAGGCTTCTGAATGCTACACTGGCGTTTGATCGAGGGATTTCCTATCTCTTTTGATGGCTATTGTAAATTCCTGGATATGACGGTTTTGATAAACATGACTGGTATTTTTCTACTTTTCTACCTTTCCCTTCCTGGGCAGTAATATCCCGGCTGCACCAGCACACGGAGTTTAAATTTCACAGGTAATATAGAAGTGGAGGCAATAATCAGGAATCGATACAATAAGTCGATATGCTAGAGCCTGTTCCAAGTATCAGGACTTTATGGAACGTGGGAAGAAGCTCACTACCAGGTTGTTACACCAGGGGTATCAAAAAACCAAACTTGTATCAACACTAAAGAAGTTCTATGGGAGGCATCATGATCTTATTGATCCGTACAATGTGGCCATTTCCAGAATTATTTCTGATGTGCTTTCCAATGGAAAGCCATAGGAAGACTTCCAAAATCTCGGACATTCCCTTCTCGGCATTTTTTCTTTTTCTTCGTTTAGGTCGATAGGCATGGTGGGCGAAGCTTGCTTACCTAGTAATACTTACTATCCTAGGACGCCTGATTACACTCTTCTGGAGTCCATGTCTGTTGGTTTGAACATTAACATTTGCAATTTGTCTATGGATTAATGATTTTGGATTAACGCTTTGGTATTACGACCTCAACTACTTTCTAAAGCATGTATTGTGGATACTCTAACTGGAACGCTGGAATCTGTGGTCCTACCATATATACAAAAAATGTGTATAATGGAAGAAACTTCCAACTGTTATTGTACAGTTTCTACATCCGCGGTTCTCTCTTTAAGGTGGTATTGAAAAGGGTATTCGTTAAACGGATTTGTTACCTCTCTTGATAGCGAGCACCATAAATTCAAATCAATGTTCGAGTACTTTATCTCTACTGTAGATTCGAACGCAAGGCGTGTGTTGACAATTGATCACGGATAATGCACAAATTTGGAAGAAATTAAAATCAGTATGATACACTCCCGAACAAAAAATGCACCATTATCATTAACTATTAGTGTATTTTTTTGTTTTATACTTAGCAATAAAATCAATGTATATCTGAAACAAAAGAAAACGATATTTTCACACTGTGAAAAACAACACCATGTATCAAATAAAGAGATAATGTACGTTCTTTTTCAAATACCAAAAATATGGCACCTAGTGTTTTAAAAATATTAGAATTGTCACTCGTGCTTCGCATTCGTGAACATTTGGGTGTGTTCAACACGCTCGGTGAAATATTTATGGTATTCGGCTAAGAAAAGTAAATATCATCTATACTCGTATATGTATCTCATTCCTTTCGAACCTCAACGTTTAACAGAAGCAGCTGAAAATGAACATAACTGCCAAAATAAAGTTTTTTTTTTTCCTTTTACTTCATACCGGGCTTCAAGTAGAGGCTTTTCTGTCATTGTGACAATTGTTCAAATTGAAGCGTTGTATCTGTTCTTGGTGTTTGTAATCAGTAATCATTAATATACAATCTGCAAGCTGACGTGATAAAACTATTAGGCGGATATTTTAAAGTTTTTTTTTATTTGAGCTGATGGTGCTTAACTGTTGTCCAAAGTCTATGAATAGGAGGCCAATGATATTTATGCACTGAGTTTAAGTATGGTTTAGCATACGCAACTGAAAACCTAATGGATAATTGATTCTGACTATTAACGAATCGTTAGACAAAGTAACGCATTAAATAAAGGATGGTGTTAGATGTAAAAACCACATTACAAATGAGCCGGAGATACACATTATGATGAGCAATTACAAGACAACTCTTTCTTCTAGCGTACAATTGAAAGCGAAATGTGTAATGTGCTTTAAACTTTAAATCTTTGGAAATAACATAAACCGCGCGATAAATGTTTTCACAAGATTTATCGCATGTTAAAATTTATAATTACTTCTATTTTGTAACGTAGTCCAATCCATATAATACTACCTTCATTTGTCACATCAATGTTTGATATCACACCAACACTGTCAAGTGAGATGCTGTTTTATGAATGGGATAATTCACTTAACCCTTCTCTTGCTAAATATTACTTTTAGCCACACCAATCTCTGACTTTGAACCAATCAGATTGCTTGATGTAATTCATTCCTACAAATTCATAAACTGTCTGTCAAATAGTGTAGATCCTGATCAGATGGCTTCTGATCTGAAACTACACTGTTTGCAAAGATAGGGGTTGTCGTGAACAGCAAGGTAAGAGTTAAAGATGACATTGTAATGAATCACAACGATATATTTATCCCAATCCTTGACGTCTTGAGTCATAGGATGTTTCCTCTGGATTAATTATCCTGTCCAAAAATCAACTCTGTTACATAACATATTGATTTCGCATAGCCTCAGAAATAGGACAGTAAAGCCAATGGTAAATGTTTTTTGCCGTCTCAAGAGTCGGCTAAAAGTATTGATAAGGTTTGAGATTTTATGACTGACACTACGCTACGGCAATTCAATGTGATTAGACAATGCACGTGCTGCATCGTTAATTCGACTTGGCTGCATAAATCATGGTGGCTTCATCTCCTGTAAATTAAGACTAGTCTAGAAAATGCAGCCTTCGGACTTGCATCTCTTCTACAACAAGGCCGGCCGTCGCCAATCGGGACTTGAAGAAATAGATGGGCTGCATGACGCTTCCAGGCAGAGCTGAAACCGACCGCCCATAGTACTTGTCAACCGCTTAGAGGATCTAAGCCTGCCCAGGCAAAGCGGTGCGAGTCGGACCGTCCATGCTCATGAATCCCATTGGTTTCATTGGGCGGCAGGGCTTGAGATGTCATTTCATCTCAATGTCGTGAAAAAGTCCCACAAATTTGGAAGCAACGTCTCCAAAATGACATTTACAGTGTTGACGGGAACTTCAAAAACAAAAACCAACAAGGCCGGCCCCGACTATCTGGGATTGAAAAAATAGATGGACTGCATGATGCTTCCACGCATGACTGAAACCGACCGCACACGAATATTGGTAAACCGCTGAGAGGCACAGGAGTACGAGTCGGAACTTCCATGCTTTTAATCCCTATTGGTTTCATTAGGCGACAGGGCTTGAGATGTCATTCGATCTCAATTTCGGGTAAAAGTTCCACAAAATTACAAGCAACGTCTCCAAAATGACCTATATAGTGTCGACGGGGACGTTAAACCTCAAATCAAACAAAAAAGCTCTACAACAAGGCGTATCGGAACCCGAATTTTATGTTGACGTAGTACAAAAATTCAGCATAAAATATATGTTTGCAATGATTTTACTACCCTATTGTCTAAAATCATAATATTAAAAGATTGAGTATAACATAAATGTTATACGACAGACTGCATACCTGGTAGTTAATCCAACCACGGTCGATAACTTTGCGCACTTCGTAAATTGCAAGCCGGTGGGTCGGGACTCGGAGTTTATGACGGCTCCAGCAGCCTTAATATTCACTTAAACGTTAAGCTCGTCTGGGCCAAAGGCTCCTGGGGAGATTATCGGATGACAACCCCCGTCGTCCGTCTTCGTGGTTATCGTCCGTCGTCAACACTTTTAAATTGCAATATCCTCGTAGCCTGCAAGCAGAACGCAACCATTATTATCTGTAGCAAGGATTTGGTGGATGGATTGCTTGCATATGCTTTTTAGGAAAATTACTTCAGCACATTGGTTGCTGGGGCAACTAACATGTACTATAGCTTTGCTATGGAAAAATGCTTGTAAACAGCGTTAGCTTCATATTTTTTTTTTTTTTTTTTTTTGCTGGCTATTCATAAAACTCGCAGATAACTATCACATGCATAAGATAGCTACCTTTAAGCCATGCATACTCGCCGTAAGTCGTCCTTTTCTGTGTCTCCCTTACAACTGTTTGATAATGCAAACAGTCTGGTACACTTTAATGCAATGATATTTAGTATGCAATCTGAAGTAAGTGAAGCATTTATCTCAACGACCAGGGGCCAGTTGTTCAAAACTAACGTTAGTTAACGTATCGTTAAAACTTTGATAATTTATAATGGCAAATATTCTAATATTTTTGCTGAAAAAAATGTGAGCAGCTTTTGCAAATGCAAAAGCTGCTCACATTTTTTCAGCAAAATTACCAAAATTTTGAATATTAAACTTGCTAGAACAGTTAACAATATGACCACTAACGAGTTCGTTAAGCTAACGAGGCTTTGAACAACAGGCCCCAGATATTTGAAGGATTGATTAGGTCTCCGAAACGAAGTAGCGAGACTTATTGGTTTCTTCTTCTTCTCCTCCTCATCCTTCTTCTTCTTCTTTCCAACCATTTTTTCGGACGACTTCTCAGTAACCACTGAACGGATTGTTCTGAAATTTTGGGATATAATATGGAAATGAATTTGTACAAAAGGGTCTCAAATCTGCGAGCGCAAAAAGGTCCCCCCCCCCGGGGCATGAATAAAAAGCCCAATATTGTGTCCGGACGAGTTGTATGACACCGCTTGACGGATATTTGTCTGAATTTCGGGAGAATGATGGTCATCAAAATAAAGTTTTACAAGAAGATTTCAAAGTACATGTATTACTCTGGGTGCGCCGTGGCCATGCCCCGCGCCCTTTACTTTATTCAAGGCCTAATTTCTTAGGAACACTTCAGATTCCCATTACTAAACAATATATATTTTTGTATTATTGTTCCTTACGATATGACGCGTTCAGTGACACCAACATGGGGGTCCCCAAGGGTGCTCTGAGGCCATGTCCTACCCCTCCACTTCATAAAAGGCCTAATAGTTCAGTAAATTGTCATATCCTTGGCCATAAACCATATATAGTCTTGCTTCTTATGATAAAATATATTCAGTGACATCAAATGGGGGACCCTCGGGATGCGCCGGTGCCATGCCACACCCCTTAACTTCAAAAAAGGCCTAGTATCTCGGAAACCGCTCACATCCCCACCCTAAACCATATCCATGCTTGTTCCTTAAGTTAAGGCGTATTCGTTGACACAAACAAAGGGTCCTACTGGATACGCTGAGGTCATGCCCCATCCCTTCACTTCATAAAGGCCTAAAATCACAGAAACTATTCAGATCCCCACGTCATAACCATATGTATTCTTTTTCGTTATGATAGGACGCATTCAGTCATCGGGCCCCGCCCATCGGGGCTTGAAGAAATAGATTGGGCTGCATAATGCTTCCACGCAGAGTTGAAACCGACTGTACATGACTACTGGTAACCCATTTAGAGGGTCTAAGCCTGCCCAGGCAAAGTGGTGCGAGTCGGACCATCCATGCATATAAACCCTATTGGTTGCATTCGGCGGAAGGGCTTGAGATGTCAATTCATCTCAGTCTCGGGTAAAAGTCCCACAAAACTGGAAGCAACGTCTCCAAAATTATCTGTATAGTGTCGACGGGGTCGTTAAACCTCAAACATACAAACACACAAAGCATTCCGTCATATCGACCTGAGGATCCCCAAGGGAGCGCCGAGGCGATGTCCTCCACTTTATAACAGGCGTAATTTCAGATCCATATCCCTGCAAAGCATATATTTTATTATGATAAGACGCATTCAGTGACACAAATTTAGGGTCCGCCGTTTATATCCTGAACCGTTCAGATCCTAAACCATATACATGTATATTTCTTCAAGCCCCGATGGGCGGGGGCCGACACACATTCAAAGACGAACTACAACAAAATAACATTACGCAAACACGCCTATACAAATACATTGCCACCTTTATCGCCGAAAAAATCAATTTTTTTTTATGAAAAATTGCGATATTTTTCTTATTTCTGCTCCAAATATAGATTGTGGGCGCTTGTTAGAACCGCCTCATCGAGGCTGTTCTAACGAGTACCCACAATCTATATCTTAGATCAGAAATAACAAAAATAAGGTATACCCCAGGAAACCCCAGTTTTACTACATAAAAGTGGGGTTCGAGGGGGTCAAAATTATATAGGCGTGTTTTCGTGATGAACAGCGACAGAAGATCTGCCTTCGAATGTCAGTTCAGTGAAAAGGATTTCACTTGGGGCTGAACTCGATTTATCGCGGCCTGAATCCTGGTACTTATTTCCCATTACGAAAACACCCCTATACAAATATATTACCAATTTTTTTGACAAAAATTAGAAATTTTAAGAGGAAGAATTGTGATATTTTTCTTATTTCTGCTCAAAACATAGATTGCGGGGACTCGATAGAACCGCCTCGTTGAGGTAAAAATTATGAAGGTGTGTTCTCGTGATGCGCCGCGATTTAGACAAATAATTTTTTCAGTCCGCATGGAAAATAGAAGTGATGGCAATGATCAAGAATCGATACAAATAACCTTCAGCTCCAAGCAGTGACACCAAAGGGAAAGAAACCCAAACATGAAATCAGAAGACCCTAATGGAAACATCAATAGCGGAAAGTCAAAATGACAGTTACTTTCCCCCAAAATGGCCACCTGACTATCCAAAATCAAAATAAAATAAGCGATACACCCACTCTAAGACAAACCAAAACGAAAATTAACCGCGACAGAAGAACCAGTTTGGAACGGTCAGTGAAACGTATTCCAATGGGGGTGGGAGTGGGGGTGGGGCTTAAATCGATAATACGCGGCTGCAACCCTCGCCCTCTCTTCTGTCCTGATTAAGAGAAATAATTTGTTCATTTCGCATGCAGGCCTCCACACCCATCAGTGCAACATCTCCGAGAGCACAACCACAGAGATGAATCAAGGGTGGAACCTCGACAGCAAGAAACAACTGAAATGCTGGAGCAAATGAAAACCAACAGTTAGACTCCGATTGGCCCGACCAGAGACAGAGCATCAGGTACCAACCAACATTACATAAAATTAAATTATCTCTAATTTTCAGTAAGCCTTTACGCTGGAACCGCAATAGAATCTGAGGCCTGGCCAACCGGCGTGCAATCAAATTTTTTTCTGAATTTATACACTAAGTCGACAAACAATTCGGGTTCCAATAGATCTAGTTGCAGAAGAGATTTAAGTCCAACATTGTATTTTTATATTAAATCGGAATGACGTCTATAAAATTTTGAAAAGGCTTTGAGATCAGCGTGAATATTCTGAGAAATCGGAAATAAATTATTGGTTTAGACTCATATTCTAGACAGGTTTTTAATTATTTGGACCCCATTTTGATTTATGTTAGTATTTGAATCGACTGCCTGTTAGAAATTCGCAAAATTGCAGTATGTTTCCTCTGGCTTTCTTTGCCGGATCATTACAGAGTCACTGATGAGGCTTTATTAGCCGAAACTACGTAGTATGACCCATCTTCTTTCTTATGAATGTTTTCATTGCTCTTAAAGGAACTCATTTTTGATTTTTATTTGCCTTCACTGCAGCTGGTGTTGTGCCGTGTGGCGGCCGTAAAACGTTTCCCCGTACATCAACCATAGTACAGTTTATATTTTCCTTTTGGTATTTGAGATCAGCGTGAATATTCTGAGAAATCGGAAATAAATTATTGGTTTAGACTCATATTCTAGACAGGTTTTTAATTATTTTGACCCCATTTTGATTTATATTAGTCTTTGAATCGACTGCCTATTAGAAATTCGCAAAATTGCAGTATGTTTCCTCTGGCTTTCTTTGCCGGATCATTACAGGGTCACTGATGAGGCTTTATTAGCCGAAACTACGTAGTATGACCCATCTTCTTTCTTATGAATGTTTTCATTGCTCTTAAAGGAACTCATTTTTTATTTTTATTTGCGTAGTTTATGATACCGATAACCCTGATTAAGAAGTTAAGCAGTTAACAATTTATTACGAGTGTTGAAGTCAGTTACATGCCTAGACATTCTTGCAAATATAATTAATTGCGAAATATAAACGCCATAGGATGCCGCACGAGGAGCATCACCATCCAAGAAAGGAAAATTTACAATGTCAAAATCAAAATAATCGCGTTTATCATAGATTTTGCAGGAAACAAAATAGAAGTGATGGCAGTGATCAGGAATCGATAAAATTAACTTACAGCTCCCATCAGAGACACCAAAGGAATAAAAAACGAAAGCATGAAACAACAGACCCTTTTGAAAACATCAATAGCGGAAATCCAACAGGACAGTTACTTTCCCACAAAATGGCCAATTGGCTATCCAAAACAAAATAATATAAGCGATACAAACACCCAAAGACAAACCATAACAGAAATAAACCGCGACAGAAGAACCGCCTTGGAACGGTCTGTGAAAGGAATTCCACTGGGCGGGGGGCCTCGGTATAATGTGCTTTATTTAACTGCAGTTCTGGGGAGCGATAAAATTCGACTGATCAAACCATCGAAATAGGTATTGTCAATATTTTATAAATCATCCAAATATCTCGAAGTCTACCTAAAGGCTTCAATGATTTCAGATAGGTTTTATACGGAAAGGGGCATCGTGAAGTCTCTTTTATAACAAAACAAGAACAGATCTGCCACAAGGGGTGCGCAATTCGTACCCATCGGAATATCCACAATTTGTCTCAATTACTTAGTGCCAAAAGTTCTGTAAATATTGTCAAGAAGAAAGGTGAGAGCTTCACGCACTTTCTGACATGACCATAAAGAGTAATTTTTATGCTCTTCAGAAGTGAAAAACGCATTTCATACATTACATGCAAGACAGGGGAAGTTCCCTATGAACTGTCCATTCATTTAAATCATTAAGGTGAAGCCGCTGAAACGAGTTTCAAGATGGAACACGTTTTTAAAAGCTTTGTGTGTTCCCTTTCAAACTGCACGATAAACAAGAGTCCGTTTACAAAACAAAGTATGTTGATTTTTTACACGTGCCTTTTTATGCAAATTATATGGTATGATTTCGTAGCGCCATAAAAATTCTGTCTAGTGTATGACATTCCCTAAAATAATGATACCTGAAAGTCTTCCGTAGCTATTTTGGTTCACAAGATAACGCTTTCAAATACTTAAGGGTAATGGGAACACCTGGCAGATTTGTCCGCCATTTTTCAAAGGGAGACAGCTTTCAGGACTTCCTGTTCGCTTTTCTATAAGAAAAAGGGGTCAACTCTTAAAGGAAAGAATTTGCTCCTCAGGAGCAAATTCTTTCCGTTTAGAGTTGACCCCTATTGACATGGGCGACAAGAATACTTTTGCAGGAGTTGCCTCCTCTGAAGGTATTGCCATTCCCCTTAAAGGTCTCCCTTTTTCCCTGACGGACACATATATGAATACAACGTTTGTTTTCTGGCTATTTTGTTTATATCCAGTTAAACTAGAATAATATGACACATCTGAGTGTCTGACAGAGTCTTTAAATTACATTATGCAATTAGACAAAGCTCTCTGTCTTATTTAAGTCTCCAGGGTGCGTTCGCGGAAGAGACTTATTGAACTATCATAATATATTCAAAGCCAGACGCCTATTTGAAGTAATAGCTTTCAGAATGGAAAACAGTTAGAATCAGTCTTTTAAAAACTTAAGTTATCCATTCCATTCTCAAATAAAATAGCTCTAATAAGGTAAAACTACAATAAATTGTCGTTAACGTATGGTGGGGATATGAAAATCCTATTTCGTATGGTAACAGTGGAGTTTGCAAGCATATTTTTCAGAACATATACTATTTCTACACATTTCAGTGTCTAGTATACTCACCTCGTGCCCCAAAAGAATTGCTTCAAATCATTTCGAAAACACAACCGTGCGACAAAGTAATCTGATAAAATCTGTAATATTTTCTCATTTATACTTCAAACATACAATGTAGGTCGTAACTGCTCGTTAGAACCGCCTCATTATGGTGGCTCTAACGAGTACCACAGCCTACATGTATGTCTTGGAGCAGAAATACGCAAAAATAATGTATATAACCCTAAGCCCCAGTTTTCTGTATATAAGTGAGGTTGTTTCTGGGACCTGGTCATTGCACGGACTTGTTCACGTGATGTTGGAAAGACGTACTTCAGAATGGCCTGTCACTCGCTGATCACCGCAACGTCTAGCTGTCGGAGATTTACTAGTAGCATAGTTCTTTAATGCATCGCCTCCCAATGACTGTCCTCACAATATTGAATTGGGCTAAACTCAGGATTATCAATTCCATTGCGGAATTCTGAAAATGTTTCAGGGTCGCTGATGAGGCCTAATTTGCCGAAACAAATTAGTCTGGCTCAGAAAAATCTTGTTCACTCCACAGTTTTGGTTCTGACTTATGGTTCTTGTTTCCAAAGGGTTACCTTTCTCAAGAACATATAAAGTTACAAGTAGAATTCCAAAAAGAACAATTTCTTTCTTCGAAAACATTAAACGGCTATACACCAAAACTAGGATATGACAAAAATATACCAAAACAGAGGAATTTTAATTGAAATATGTTCAGCCACTTGATGGATTTTTAACTTATTAGTGAATTATCTCCGAGAATATACAAATCAAATAATTTCAGGGATGAAACAACGATGAGGTCTAGACATCATGAAATATCTGCAATCATGTTGAAGCAAAAGCTGACCAACAAGTAGTAATTCGTATGTGTCCATGTCTCCGAGCCGTTTGCCTGGAACATCCAAAACTATGCAGGCAAAGCAAATTTTGTGCTACAATTCGTTTGCATTTTTGTTTGTTTGTTTTTGTTTTTAAGTTTTCGTTGCATTGGCAAGCAATGCCCGATTGGCATACAATGCCTTAATAACAAAAGATAACACCTTCTAGTTGGAGCTGTCCTACTAGATTAGGAAAACATGTCCATGTGGAATAATGGCGCTCAACATGGAGGAATGACATTTATTAGGCAAAAATTAAAACATTTTTTTCTTATTTCTGCTTCGAATATAGATTGTGGGTGCTCATTAGAACCACCTCAGTTAGGTGGTTCTAACGAGTACATGTACCCGAAGTCTATGTTTTCTATAAATAAGGCAGATAATGTATACTCCCGTAAACCACTCATTTTCCTTTATGAAGTGGGGTTTAGATTTGTCTTCGTTTCATGGATTTATTATGGTGTTGACATTGATTGTTGACTGACTTCTCCTAGACGATTGGATAAGAGAATGCCTCTCGTTATAGTATAGACGATATTTTCTAATCCTTCAAGATCATTGAATATATTGTGAAAAATTAAAGATATTCCAGGGGCATTTATGAGGCTTAATAAGCCGAAACTAGCGCGTCTGGCCCAGAAAAACTTGCACACTCTACATTTTTACTCCTATTGTTTAATCCATGTTTTCAAGGACATACCTTTCCAGACCATATGTAACCCTTTTTGTACCAGATGGAATCTTCCTCCTTAAATAAAGCAGGAATCCATTTCAAAATTTAGGGGTGTCAGGTTGTTTTTTCATCAAAATTTATTTGGAAAATGACTGTACTTTTAGCAAACAGTGGAGGCCCTGATCAGACGCCGCGTTCTGCTGCGTCTGATCTGGGCCTGCACTGTTTGCGAAGTTCCCCTTTAAGGGTTTCCGGTACTAAATGGGTTAAGCCCCCGGTGAAATTCGTTTCACTGGCCGTTCCAAGGCGGTTCTTCTGTCGCGGTTTATTTTTGTTTTGGTTTATCTTTAGGTGTGTGTGTCGCTTGATTTGTTTTGTTTGTTTTTGTTTTTGTTGATTTGGATAACGAATTGGTCATTTTGTGGGAAAGTAACTGTCCGTTTGGCTTTCCGCTGTTAGTATTTCAATAGGGTCTTGTTATGACCGTTCCAAGGCGCTTCTTCTGTTGCGGTTTATTTTTGTTTTGGTTTGTCTTTAGGTGTGTGTGTCGCTTGATTTATTTTGTTTGTTTTTGTTGATTTGGATAGCCAATTGGTCATTTTGTGGGAAAGTAACTGTCCGTTTGGCTTTCCGCTGTTAGTGTTTCAGTAGGGTCTGGTTATTACATGTTTGTGTTTCTTTCCATTTGGTGTTTCTGATGGGAGCTGTGGGTTAATTGTATCGATTCCTGATCATTGCCTTCCTTTCCATTTCGCTACAGTTGTTGTTATAGGAATGTGTGGCAGCCGATAAATCTCCAAGCCCTTCATTTAATTCATTACGCAAACACGCCTATACAAATACATTGCCACCTTTATCGCCGAAAAAATGAAAATTTTCAGATGAAAAATTGTGATATTTTTCTTACTTTTGTTTAAAATATAGATTGTGGGCACTCGTTAGAACCACCTCATCGAGGCGGCGGTTCTAACGAGTACCATCAATCTATATTTTAGAGCAGAAATAAGAAAAATAAGGTATACCCCCGGAAACCCCGGTTTTACTATATAAAAGTGGGGTTCAAGAGGGTCAAAAGTATATAGGCGTGTTTTCATGATGAAAGAGTATATTTTCTAGTCCTGTGGGATCATTGATTCTATTGTTTAATTTTGACAATATTCAAGGTCACCGATGTGGCCTAATTTGACGAAAGTTGATAGTCCGGTCCAGAAAAACTTGAACACTCTACAAAATTCACTTCAGATCTGTTGTTTAATCCCTGCTTTCAAGGTATGATCGTTTGTGATCATATTGAATTTCTACATCTATATATCTGACAGTTATGGCAGATACCGGACATAATGAAATAAACCTTTTCCATATATCGGTCATATGATCATTCTTAGACGTCCTGGTTCTTGAAACAGGATTTCAGACAAACATTCCCTTTGTTGCATGACTTTTATAACAAGACTTTTGTTATTGTTTTGTTACTATTTTCTTGGTTCAGTGCTGTAGCGTGTACCGGGTCGTCCACGAAGTCAAGCAACGCGTTCACCCATCCAAGTACTAACCGCAATCTCCGTTGCTTAACTTCGCGAATAAGCCAACCACTCTACCCGCGTCGCTAAAAGAGCCGGCTCCTACAGCAAGGCTGTAGAAGTGGTATTTATCCATAACCGTTACATTTCTCCCCCTCATCTCTTGACTTCGTCCCGAAGTCACATATGCCTCTCAAGGCTAACCCCGAGGGCGGAGTCTATGTAACAAACCAGCGGCAATGTTTCCATCCCACCGCTGCCACCAGTTGTAGCGTGTACCGGGTCGTCCACGAAGTCAAGCAACGCGTTCACCCATCCAGGTACTAACCGCAATCTCCGTTGCTTAACTTCGCGAATAAGCCAACCACTCTACCCGCGTCGCTAAAAGAGCCGGCTCCTACAGCAAGGCTGTAGAAGTGGTATTTATCCATAACCGTTACAGTGCGTTAAGGACAAAACCCAGCGCCGCGTAAGCGTTTATGAACAGTTGTTGCGCTCATCGTCTGATAATCGGTAAGAACGAATTGGCTTGAAGTTTTATATGAAGTTTGTTTCTATATAGGTTGTCCCTCTAATAATTAATCAGACTGAAATAAGCTGTAGATTTCGTTAGTTCTGCCAAAATACTCGTGAAATTTACTTAAGCCCTGGTGTTTGTTGCAAACGGATTATTGAGCAGACAAGACAATGTTTGGAAGCATAAAGACAACTTGTTCTTCGAAAAATACTTCCCACGTTTTCAGTTCTGTGTTTTAGTCCTTTTTGTACAAATCTCCTTTCTATAGAACATTAACCATCGCTTTCTCGCTGTTCGTGTTTCGTCAAAAATACAAGGAATTTAAGCCGCGTCACAGAATCAAGTGTGTTTGTTTAGGAATTGCGCAAATTAAAGACCCTGATAAACCTTGCATCTGCACATTCTGACCAGGGTCTTCGTTGTACACTCTGAGGGTAGCAGCCTGTTAATCCAAATCCGTTTCATGCTGACAGGACGTAGTTTGTTCTGTTAGAGAGGTTTCGGATTTCGACTCTTGTTTTTGCTGATAACAAGTGTACATACACACGTTTTGTGGTTCGCGGGACGGCTCATTTAGTTTAACCATCTATTGGTTAAATCGCATGTATAGTCGAACTTCGATGGCTCGAACACCTTTGGGACCTCGAAAATCTGTTCGAGACAGGTGGAGTTCGAGCCACTGAGGGTTACTGCTAGGAATCATAACGAGATACTTTTAGATATCTTTTCGGTGTTCCATAATGAATATGTATGCTGTGTTTACTCATTAGAATTGTCTCAACGAGGCGATTCTAATGAGTACACACACCATACGTTTGTAAGATAAAAGACTAAAATCTCCTTAATTATCCCCCACTAGTTCTTATGTAGAGGATTTCGCTAGGGCTCATCCATGGTCAACGAGCCGTCGGTGTTCGAGCCATCGAAGTTCTACTGTAGTTTGACAATCAGTACACACGTGAATCAATGCACAATGAAACAATCAAAAGAGAACAATGAATCAATCAAAAGAGTAGAATCAGAGTGTTTTCAAATCGAATTCCACAGTCTGATCAATTGATCCCTCAATGAATAAATCTGACCAGTGAATAGAACCTAATTCTGACCGAGCAGAATAGTCTTTTAGGCAACGGTTAATTGCATGGGTAAGACAACCGGTAATATCTATGTACATTGTCATAGAGTTTTACAGACATTATAGAAATAGATGCCCAGAAATAGTCGCAATCAAAGTTTCCAGGTACGAATGCAAGTGAGTTTTACAAACATGTATCATAATACTGTTTGTCTCAGGATTTATGCATTGACGAGGTACATGTAATAGCTCTCTCATAGAGAAGTAAATTGATAAGACTGACTATTAAGGACAGGTGAAGAAAAACTCAGAAATATAGACAACTGGCTTTTGCTGTGGTTCCTTCCCGTTTAATGTTTATCATAAAGGTGACCCTGATTCTTTCCCCAATTATGTCTGTTAGGTACGTTTAGATTATCTAACATGTTTAAACCACAGTGAAAAAGAGGGTGAGAGTTGACAGTTATGCTAGGGCTCCTTCCAGTTATGTTTGTTATGTTTGTGATTTTGATTCTTTTTCCGTTATGTATGTTTTATCTTTTTAGTTACGTTTGGATTATTTGAGTCACCACCTGTTTGGGAAAGAGCTGTTGACTCTGTTTACCGGTTGTCTATTTTGTTTACTGTCACAACTACATGTATCGGTCTCTTTCTTCTTTGTGATATCATTATGAAAACATACCTATACAAATAGATTGTAATCTTTATTTCCACAAAAATGAAAATTTAAAGACGAAAAATTCTGATATTTTTCTTATTTCTGCTCAAAATATAGATTGTGGACACTTGTTAAAACCGCCTCATCGAGGCGGTTCTAACGAGTACCCACAATTTATATTTTAGAGCAGAAATAAGAAAAATAAGGTTTACCTCTGGAAACCCCAGTTTTTCAATATAAAAGTGGCGTTCAAGGGGGTCAAAATTTTATAAGCATGTTTACGTGATGTTGTGGGGTAATTTGGGATCTGATTGTATTAGTAACTGTTCCCTATCATTTCCGTTTTCAATTTTCAGACATTTGTCCTGTTGCCCGCTCACAATAACTACCGATTACCTGTACTTATGAAAATTGAAGTTAATTCAATGATAAGGAATCGAAACAGAAACATAAACCTTACACCTTCCATCCAAGACTCCGAAGGATTAAATGCACAGACAACAAAAAAAATATTACCGTAACTGAACCATTAGTTATGAAAAGCCAACAGGCTGTTGTCTGTTCTGTGCCCAAACGGCTATGCAGAACTTACAGATATTGCAGGACAAACAAACAAAGATACAAATCACATTACTAAACCACAACAGAGCAAGAGCATCAAAACTTTACCAGAAGCGGGAGGAGAGAGAGAGGGTGGTGGGGGCTGCCGTAGTTCTGGTGTAGTTTACAAACGTAATTTGTTCAGTCCGCGTGAACGTTTTCACCATAGAGTAGCCTATATTTGCGATGAATCCATTATTCCAGGGTCACTGATGAGGCCGAACCCAGAAAAAAGCTTGTACAAGACAATTTTCGGTGTTGTAGCATGTTTTAGGGAATCGCCGTTTAGAACATATTCTAACATATTCTTTCTTATTAGGGTAACATCTGAGAGAACATAAAATAAAAACGAATTCAGAGATGAAACAACGATGAGGCTTCAACAACACAAAACAACCGAAAAGAGAAGGCAAATGAAAATCAACAGCCGAAATGCTACGTACCGGACGCGTTGTACAAAATCCCGGTATAGAGAATAAAATATACAATAATGCTGAAGCTAACATCGGCGCATACACTAGTACAATTTCGATTGAACGGGGGCGAACCAAAATCCAATAGAGTCGCAGTTACGACGGATGTAGTAAAAGTATGATTCGAGTTGATCAAAGTAATTTGTCATTTCCTCTGGATGCAAATTATCCGAAATGTTCTTTGTATTAGCTAAAAATATTAAGACATTCAGGGCGTAACAAAAGTGCGGACAAGTGTACCTAACAATTCGAGGTCACCTTTTCTGTTAGTCGCATACACTAACACTGGCCGACTTCACCTCGAACCACAGTACGTCAAATAGCAACGACGGTAACAGTTGAACATAACGGCAAGTACTATTAGCAGGTCATGTGATCAGTATCGCGCATGTCAATGAAACTAAAGAAAACGTGCCTTGATGAATGGCTAGTTCGGTTTTCCACGCATGCGCACTGACGAGCACTCTTAAAAATGGAGGTAGCAGTCTTCGTTTTCGATTGGTTGTTTATGGACTTGCCTAACTTTGACCATTGCTGTAGGACCAAATATGTTCTAGAAAGGGTTATCCTTTTGAAGCAAGGAATGCATCACAGAACTGGAAAAGATGGAGTGTAAATGTTTTCTGGGCCAGACTAGCTAGTTTCGACCAATTAGGCCTCATCAGTGTCATCAAATATTTTCAAAATTCCACAATAGAATCATTGATCCCAAAGGACAAGAAAATATAAACTACACTATGATGTAGGGCAAAGTAACCAAAGGTAGCCATTGGCTCCGGGTGAAGTCGGCCACTGTTTTATGACGTTTTTATTGATTTTCAGTGGGTAAATACAGTGAAAAATATGCTGGACATCCGACTGGTCCTTTTGGCTTTTCTCTGGTCTGGCCCCCAGGAGTATAGCCTTTGGCTTTCCTAGGCTAAAACATTTCAGTTATTTCATGTTGTCGAGTCCCCACTGTTGTTTCATCTCTGTAATTGTTTGATTTTTTATCTTCTCATGATGCGGCACTGATGCGTTAGGACGCCTTCGAGTGGAGTGAACAAATAATATGTCAACGGCACGACAGAAGTAAGGGCGAGGATTGTGGCCACGTAAAGTCGATTTAAGCCCCCGACCACTCACCAGCCACAAGCCCAGTGAAATACTTTTCACTAACCGTTCCTAGGTGGTTCTCCTGTCGTGTCTGGATGTCGTGTATCGCTCACATAGTTTTGTTTTGGATAGACAATTGGCCATTTTGCGGGAAAGTATTTGTCCTTTTGGCTTTCCGCTTGAAATGTCTAGTTATTTCATGTTCGTGTTTCGTTCTCTTTGGTGCCTGTGACTGGAAGTGTGGGTTAATGTTATCGATTCCTGATCATTGCCCTCACTTCTATATGCAATATATAGTGTAATTGGTACCTCATAATACATTGATGGGCTCGGATTCTTCAATAGGGATGAAATCGCCAATAATATTATGTATAAATCTGCTTTTCGGATATCGGATCCCTTGTAGCTTACTCGAAAAGATTCAATTCTGTTATGTTGTCCCCGCCCATCGGCGATTGATGAAAAAGATTGGGCGGCACGATACTTCAAAGCAGAGTTGAAACCGACCGCGCATCTGAGTACTGGTTAACCGCTTAGAGGCTCCAAGGTAGGAGTAAAACAAAGATCAGGAATTGATACAATTAACTTACTCCACCATAAAAGACACCAAAGGGAAAGAAATACAAACATTAAGCGACCAGACCATAATGGAAACCTAAACAAAGGAAGGCCATAAGGACCGTTACTTTCCCACAAAATGGCCATATGGCCATCCAAAATTAAAAGACACAAGTGATACACACAGTAAGTAACAAACAACAACATAAATAAATCGCCACAGAAGAGCCGCCTTGAAACGGTCAGTGGAAGATTTCCACTGGGGGGGGGGGGGGGGGGGGGGGGGGGCTTAAATCGATTTTGCGTGGCCACAATCCTCGCCCTTACTTCTGTCGCGATTTAGACAAATAATTTGTTCAGTCCGCATGAAGGCCTCCTAACTCATCAGTGCAACATCTCCGTGAACACAAAAATCAAAGAACCACAGAGGTGAGACAACGGTGAGGACTCGACAGCAGGAAACCACTGAATGCTGGAGCAAAAGAAAACCAACAGTTAGACTCCGATGAGCCCGACCAGAGACAGAGCATCAGGCACCAACCAGCATTATCTCTCTAATTCTCAATTAGCCTTTACGTTGGAGCCGTCATAGAATCTGAGGCCTGACCCACCGGCGTGCAATTAAAGAGGGAAGCAAAGTTGCCAACCGTGATTGGGTTAACTGCCATGCATGCAGTCTGCCGTATAATATCCATGTTGTACCCAATCTTTTTATATCGAAGAATGATTTTACGAAATTGGGTGCTGAAGTCATTGCGGTTATATATTTTTATGAATTTATATACTAAGTCACCATAAAAGTCGGGTTCCGATAGACCTTGTTGCAGAAGAGATTTAAGTCCAATATTGAATTTTGAAATTAAATCAGAATGGCGTCTATAAAATTTTGAAAAGGCTTTGCGTAGTTTATGGTACCGATAACCCTGATTAAGGAGTTTAGCCGTTAATAATTTATTACGAGTGTTGAAGTCAGTTACATGACTACACACTCTAGCAAATCGAATTAATTGCGAAATATAAACGCCATAAGATGGCGCACGAGGAACATCACCATCCAAAAAAGGAAAATTTACAATCTCAAAATCAAAGTCATCGCGTTTATCATAAATTTTGCACGAAGCAAATCCATCTACAATAGATAGATGTAAATCCAAAAACGGGGCCTCGGTATCAGAAGAATTTGCTTTATTTAACTGAAGTTCTAGGGGGTAAATCTGACTGATCAAACCATCAAAATAGGTATTATCAATATTTTATAAATCATCTAAATATCTAGAAGTAGAGCTAAAAGCTTCAATAATTTCAGATTGGTTATCAATGGAAAGCGACAAAATGAAGTCTCTTTCCTAACAATACAAGAACAGATCAGCCACAAGAGGTGCGCAATTAGTACCCATCGGAATACCCACAATTTGTCTAAATAACTTAGTACCGAATCTAATATAAATATTGTCAAGTAGAAAGGTGAGGGCATCACACACTTTCTGACATGACCAAAGTGTATAATTCTTATGCTCCAAGCCTGCCCAGGCGTAATGGTGCGAGTCTGACCGTCCATGCATATAAACCCTTTTTGTTTCATTGGGTGGCAGGGCTTGAGGTATCATTTCATCTCAATGTCGGTAAAAGTCCTACGAAATTGGAGAGGAAAATGATCTAAATGTTGTTGACGGGGGCGTTAAACCCTAAATCTATCAATTGAAATCAGTTCTGTTATGTGTTCTATGCTACCAATTTATCATTTTAGAACATATTGAAATTCGCTGCAGCTGGTGCTAACGGAAATACTTGGCGGACGTACATAGACTCTCTCCTTTGTCTGGCCCAGAAAGACTGTGCACTATACACGTTTTAGTGCTGTGGTGTATGCTAGTAGTCTATGCTTCCCTCAAAGAAAGAACGTGGATGTAGATCGTCTCATATATACTAGCGGAAAAAAAGAAACTGTGCATGTGTAAAAATTAAATTTTCTATAATTCTAAAACGCTTTTATGCTTGAAACTTTACACAAACATGGTGTGTATACTCCTTAACAATATTGACTGGTAAAAATATAGTCCTTGCACGTGTATTTCGTTGTTCTTGTTCGTGATATTCGTGACTAGCAATTAAATTGTGAACGTCTTTACAATCTTTCTGACTCTTGTGTAAACCCGTTTTATCCAAGTGAAGCAGAAAAAACAAATGTATTCCCCATGAATGTGTTGGTAAGCAATGCCTAGATTCATCGAAGCTCAGGCAACCAAGCGGTTGGCATGATTCGGGCTGGTGTATCCCAAAATGAGGTTAGCAGACGGTTTGACGTGCATAGAAACACGCTTTCTTTTTTATGGAAACGTTATCAGGTAACACCAGGGACCGTCGCAGATCGGGGCTTCCACGTGCGACGTCATTACGTCAAGACACTTACACCCGTATGACGCATCTTTGTAACCGATTTCAAACTGCTGTTTTGACGGCTAGAAGCATTCCTGGCTTGAGAAATATAAGTCCAAAAATCCATCAGAAACTGCTTAAATACGCATTTTCGTCTCTTCTCTGTTGTTCTACGTTACTAAAAAGCGGACTGTTAACGTAATGTACAAGAACACACAATATGAAAACACGCCTATACAAATACATTGTGAGCTTTATCTCCAAAAAAAATCAATTTTTTATCCGATAAAAAATTGTGATATGTTTTCTTGTTTCTGCCTAAAATATGGAATGTTTGTACTCTTTAGAACCGCCTCATCAAGACGGTTCTAACGAGCACTCACAATCTATATTTTAGAGCAGAAATAAGATAAACTAAGGATTACCCTTGTAGACCCCAATTTTACTATATAAAAATTGGTTCAAGGGGGTCAAAATTATAAAGGCGTGTTTTCGTGATGTCTCTGTTTGTCTACGTTACTAAAAAGCGGACGTTAAGGTGATGTACAAGAACACACATTATGAAAACACGCCTATACAAATACATTGTAAGCTTTACCTCCGAAAAATCGATTTTTTATCAGATTGACATTGTGATATTTTCCCCATTTCTGCTCAAAATATAGAATCTGAGTATTCATCGAGGCGGTTCTAACGGGCACTCACAATCTATATTTTAGAGCAGAAATGAGATGAGTTTTCTTATTTCTGCTCAAATATAGAATGTGGGTACTCTTTAGAACCGCCCCATCGAGTACTCACAATCTATATTTTAGAGCAGGAATAAGAAAAATAAGGTTTACACTTCTAAACCCCAGTTTTACTTTATAAAAATTGGTTCAAGGGGGGTCTTAATTATATAGTCGTGTTTACGTGACGAGTTACAAATACGATCTTGAAGGGAGAAGAAGCTTAATCACAAAAAGATGCATCGGGCGATATTATATTGAACTCGGAAGCAGGCTTTAGTTTAGAAAACGTGAGTTTTTGTATTATTAATGTCAGTCATTCGGTCAATTCTTTTAAGCTGAATGAATGTTTTGTGTATTATCTAATCAAACGACCTACAATTTAGACAGACGAACATTTCCTGAACAAATGTCGTGATTTGACAGAAATTGGACTCCGGAATCAAATCAAACATCGTATTTTGTATATTGATCGAAAGTGGAAAAAAATAAAATAGAACATTGCAAATGTACTTTTGATAAGACAGTTAAAGGAAAACGCAAAAGGACGAAAGTATGGTATCTTCAATAAACGGTAAAAGCCAGAACAAAAAACAACCAGAGAGCTAGAGAAATTGAATGCTGCATAAAGTAACTCTTTAAAATAGAAAAAAAGCCATCTTAAGCCACCGAAAAAATAGAAGTATTAAGCGGAAGGAGCGGCAATCAAACCAACGTTTTAGTTTGACTATATTATAAATGTGTTATGGCCATTTGTCACTTTGGGTATTTTTACATTGTACCTCTATATGCTTTGTGATGCATGGCATAAGTTTAGAGTCGTGTATGTTATTCATATATGGATTCCTCGTGGCAAATTATGGGACGCATATTTTTTTTCTCATCCGAATTGTGCCCCTTTCAAGAATTATAGCCCTTTGAAATTTTTTTTTTTGGATTAAATCTTGTCAGCAAAATATCTAAAAAACTATTACAAGCTAGAGCCTTGAAAGTTGGTGATTGATTGATGGTGAGGAGTAGATAACCTAGTTAACTTTTGACTAAATTCCGAAAAATACTTCATGAGTTATGGCCCTTTGTCACTTAGATTATTTGTACATTATATGCTTTGTGCCAGTGTAGTGGATAGTGCTAGACTTCGAAACAGATTTTGGAATATGAATCTGAGGGGCGTGAGTTCATACCTCGGTGGAAGAATGGATTTTGCTTATTTTTTTTTTTATATATATATATATAAACACACATAAACAGTAACATACATTCAAGCACTTAAGTATGCAAACACACGTGCATTCCTGCACACACTCATGCATGCATGCACACACACATGCCTGCATGGAGACTTACGCATGTATATATGCCACCATGCATGCTAACATGCACACATGTACTTATGCATACATGTACGCATGCATACATGCACGGATGCACACATGCATGCACACTCACACTCATGCATGCATGCACATAATACATGCATGCACACACGCATGTTTGCACTCATGCATGTTTGCACCCCTGCATGTTTGCACACCCAAATACATGCATGCACACCACAACCATGCATGTATGCAAACACCAATGCATAAATCAAACACTCCATATGCATTCATGCATGCTTGAAAGCACATGTGCATGCACACATACACTTATGCATGCATGCACACACACAAACACTCATGCTGGCATGCATGCACACAAATGCATGTGTACACTCATACAAAAAAAATTATGCATATACGCATGCGTGCTCACACTTGCATGCACGCACGCATGCATGTATGAACATACATGCATACACGGATGCATGCATGCACGCACGCACGCATGCACACGCACACAGAGTCTTGCTATTGAATTTTAACCTTTACTTCGTGAACAAAAGTGCACTCGCACCTTGAAATAGTGTTTCAGGTTCTGTAACAAGTTGATGCATTAGGATAACACAACTATGTTTCAGGATTCGGAAAGTATTGGCGTTTACCGGCCAGTTAAAACTTTAGGGTCACACGACAGACTGTATGCATTGTAGATAACACTGTCACGGTTGATAACGTTGCTGCCCTCTTTAATTGCTCGCCGGAGGGTCAGGCCTCAGATTCTATGACGGTTCTGGCGTAAAGGCTTACTTGAAGTTACAATTTAACTCTATGTAATGTTGGGTGGTACCTGATGCTCTCTCTCTGGTCGGGCCCATCAGAGTCTAACTGTTGGTTTTCTTTTGCTCCAGCATTTCAGCGTTGTCTTGCTGTCGAGTCCTCACCGTTGTATCATTTCTGTGGTTCTTTGATTTATGTGTTCTCGGAGATGTTGCATTGATGATTAAGGAAGCCTCTATGCGGTCAGAACAAACAATTTGTTTAAATCGCGACGGAAGTAAGGGCTAGGATTGCGGCCGCGTAAAATCGATTTAACGTCAGCCCTCACCCCGACCCTTACCCCAGTGAAATACTTTTCACTGACCTTTCCAGGGCGGTTCTTCTGTTGCCGTTTATTTTTGTAATAGTTCCTCTACGAATGTGTGTATCGCTTATGTCGTTTTGTTTTTGACCAATTTGTGGGAAAGAAACTGTCATTTTGGCTTTCCGTCGTTGGTGTCTAATTATTTCATGATTGTGTTTACTCCTTTGTGTTTCTGAACGGAGGTGTGCGTTATTTGTATCGATTCCTGATCGCTGCCTTTACTTCTATTTATACATGTATGTATCTGTAACCAGTGCAGTGACCATAGAAAGAACAGTGAAATTTCGCTACTAAGACCACCTAAAATCAAGACTAATTATCCTTTAAAAGTAGATATATATAGTAGATTGCGGTTATTCTTTCTTTGTGTTGTCTGCATACAGTGTCCTCTGGTCAAAGGCCTCCTTTGGAACTGTTCAAAAGTGGTCTTGATATAGGAATTTTTCTGTATTACAGTTGCAGCTACTGGTACTTGGGCAGTGCAATATATTTTTGTGCACTTCTGTGCAGAAGATAGAGGTTTGGTCTGGAATCCATTGACAAAGACAAGACTGTTAAGGTAATATCGAGTCAGTCAATTTACATATCCAGGACATTTGTGGAAGGCTTTTACGCTAACGGTAAACAGCACATAGTATGTTTTTTTTTTTTCACCAAAAAATTGATTACTACCCTTCTTTGAGAGATTGATAGTGTCAAGTATTTCATAATCGATGTTGCCGAAGCTGGCTTGGATCGAACCCATGGCCTGCTGAACTCGAACATGCATAAAGATCAAATTAAATGACATGACACCAGTCTGTGTTCAATTACTTCCATGCACAATTACACCGAATATGAGCTGAACATGCATGGTTTTATTCTGAACTTAAACTGTTTGAATAATCAATTACATGTAACTTCTCAAGAGTCCATTAACTAAACATTCATAATATGGTTCATAACGTAGTACCGAAGCTCATTAGTCTCATTAGTTCACGACATATGTGTCATCTTCCCTGGAAATTTTATATTGAGAAAAAGATTTATTTGTAGGAAGTGAAGAGAAATATCTTCACATATTAACTAGTTTCTGCATATTTGTTGTTAGATCGTCGCGAGATGTATATATATTATAAGTATGTAAGAAAACTATAATTGTACATGACATTCATTGTTAAGAAAGACATTTTATAGCTAAATAAAAGATGCTTAGTTATACTTATATGTCATGTTTTTCCAAATATGTATTTTGACTTGACATTATGTTTCTGAAGATCTTTTGAAAATTTGTCAGGTGTTTCCTATTTATATGTGATCAGTTTAGAAAGAATAACCGATTATCATGGAACTTAAATTAAAAGCAAAGCACAATCAGGCAATGTACTGAAGACAAGAACCATAACTCCTGACTTTACTATTTTCGGAATTATGGCCCTTGGTACAATGAAAGCAGTGGGTTTAACAGAAATGCAAAGCGACGTGCAGAAGAAAAGAACAATAACTCTTACTTGACAAATTTCGGCGTAATGGCCCTTTGAACAATGAAAACAGTGGCTATAACAGAAATGCAGAACGATGTGCAGAAAACAAGGGCAATAAGTCTGGCTCATAACTACTTTTGACAACATGACTCTTTGAAAAACGAAAACAGTGGTTTCAGTTATTCCTTCGGTTACTTTATAACAGTCTCATTCATTTTCATTAAATTTACAGGTATGAACAACACTATATGATTACATGCTGAAGAGTGAGTGCTTCAGGTTTACGTCTCACCTACAGCTAAGGTCAAACGGAGACGGGACCTCGGTTTAAAGACTCATCCGAAAGTCTGAAGAAGCAACCCCTTGTTCACAAGGCGAGTAGCAAAACCACTGCACCACGGAGGCTTCTACAAGGCGGTTCTCCTGTCGCGTTTTATTTTTGTTATGGTTTGTCTTTGGGTGTTTGTGTCGCTTATGTTTTTTTTTTATTATTTTGGATTGCCTATTGGCCATTTTGTGGGAAAGTAACTGTCCTTTTGTCTTTCCGCTGTTGGTGTTTCCATTAGGGTATGTTGTTTCATGTTTGTGTGATTTTCCCTTTGGTGTCTCTGATGGGAGCTGTGGGTTGATTGTATCGATTCCTGATCATTGCCTCGACTTCTATTATTCTAACACGTGGAAGACATGGCATTCATTGTTAAGAAAGACATTTTATAGCTAAATAAAAGATGCTTAGTTATACTTATATGTCATGTTTTTCCAAATATGTATTTTGACTTGACATTATGTTTCTGAAGATCTTTTGAAAATTTGTCTTGTGTTTTCTATTTATATGTGATCAGTTTAGAAAGGATAACCTATTATCCTGGAACTTAAATTAAAAGCAAAGCACAATCAAGCAATGTACTGGAGACAAGAACCATAACTTATGACTTTACTATTTTCGGAATTATGGCCCTTGGTACAATGAAAGCAGTGGGTTTAAATAAGATTTGCAAAGCGACATGCAGAAGAAAAGAACAATAACTCTTACTTTACAAATTTCGGCGTTATGGCGTTTTGAACAATGAAAACAGTGGCTTTAACAGAAATGCAGAAAGATGTGCAGCAAACAAGGGCCATAACTCTGGTTCATAACTTCTTTTGACAACATGACTCTTTGAAAAACGAAAACAGTGGTTTTAGTTATTCCTTCGGTTAATTTATAACCGTCTCATTCATTTTCATAAAACTTTACAGATCTGAACAACACTATATGATTACATGCTGAAGAAAGCCCCCGCCCATAGGGGCTTGAAGAAATATATGGGCTGCATGATGCTTCCATGCAGAGCTGAATCCGGCCCGCACACTAGTACTGGTAAACCGCTAAGAGGATCTAAGCCTGTCCAGGAACCGCGGTGCGAGGCGGATCGTCCATGCTAATAAACCCTATTGGTTTCATTGGGCGACAGGGCTTGAGATGTCATTTCATCTCAATGTCGGGTAAAAGTCCCACAAAATTGGAAGCAACGTCTCCAGAATGAACTTTTACAGTGTTGACGGGGACGTTAAACCTCAAATCAAACAAAACAAAAAACATGCTGAAGAGTGAGTGCTTGAGGTTTGCGTCTCACCAACAGCTAAGGTCATACGGAGACGGGATCTCGGTTTAAAAACTCATCCGAAAGTCTGGAGAAGCAACCCCTGGTTCACAAGGCGAGGAGCATAACCACTACACCACGGAGGCTTCTACAAGGCCGTTCTTCTGTCGCGGTTTATTTTTGTTATGGTTTGTCTTTGGGTGTTTGTGTCGCTTATCTTATTTTGTTTTGGATTGCCTATTGGCCATTTTGTGGAAAAGTACATGTCCTTTTGGCATTCCGCTGTTGCTGTTTCCATTAGGGTCTGTTGTTTCATGTTTGTGTGTCGTTCCCTTTGGTGTATCTGATGGGAGCTATGGGTTGATTGTATCGATTCCTGATCATTGCCTCCACTTCTATTATTATAACATGTGGAAGACAAGAACCATAATACTTGGTTGCTTGGATTTGTGGTCATGGCCTTCTGAATATTGAATACAGTTTTTTTTTTTTTTTTTTTTTTTTTTCATTTTCTCGTATACGCCCTGTAACTTGAAAACGATCTGAGATGTTTTCATGAAACTTTGTCGAAATATAAAGCCTCATGAGACGATGTACAGAAAACCACAACCATTAATCTTGTTTTACTACTTTTATGGCCACGTAAAATCTATTTAAGCCCCCCCCCCCCACTCCCCTCCCCCCCCCACACACACCCAATGAAATTCGTTTCACTGACCGTTCCAAGGCGGTTTTTCTGTCGCGGTTAATTTTTGTTATGGTTTGTCATTGAGTGTTTGTATCGCTTATATTATTTTGTTTTGGATAGCCAATAAGCCATTTTGTGGGAATGTAACTCTCCTTTTGGCTTTCCGCTATTGATGTTTCCATTAGGGTTTGTTGTTTCATGCTTGTGGTTCTGTCCCTTTTGTCTCTCTGATGGGAGCTGTGGGTTAATTGTATCGAGTCTTGATCATTGCCTTTACTTTTATTTACGCATGTATGTATCTGTAACCGGTGCAGTGTCCATAGAAAGAATTACAGTTGCAGCTACTGGTGCTTGGGCAGTGCAATGTCTGTTTGTGCACTTCTGTGCAGAAGATAGAGGTTTGGTCTTGAATCCATTGACAAAGACAAGACTGTTATGGTCATATCGAGTCGGGCAATTTACATATCCAGGAATTTTGTGGAAGGCTTTTACGCTAACGGTTAACAGTACATAGTATGTTCTTTCACCAAAAATGTATTACTACCTTCTTGGAGATATTGATAGTTTCAAGTATTTCATAATCGATGTTGCCGAACCTGGCTTGGATCGAACTGAACTCGAACATTCATAACGATCAAATTAAATGAAACATGACACCAGTTTATGTTAAATTACTTCCATGCACAATTACACCAAATATGAGCTGAAAATGCATTATTTTGATTCTAAACTTAAACTGTTTGAATAATCAATTACATGTAACTTCTCAAGATTTCGTTAACTAACCATTCATAATATGGTTCATAATGTACGGAAATTTCTTCACTTATCAACTAGTTTCTGCATATTTGTTGTTAGATGATCTCGAGATGTATATTGATTACAATTAGGTAAGAAAACCATAATTGTACATGGCATTTATTGCATTTTGAGTTAAGAAAGACATTTTATAGCTAAATAAAAGATGCTTAGATATACGTGTATGTCATATTTTTCCAAATATGTATTTTGACTTGACATTATGTTTCTGAAGATCTTTTAAAAATGTATCTTGTGTTTCCTATTTATATGTGATCATTTTTAAAAGGAATAACCTATTATCCTGGAATTAAATTAAAAGCAAAGCACAATCAGGCAATGTACTGAAGACAAGAACCATAACTCTGGCTTAAATCGATTTTACGTGGCCACAATCCTCGCCGTTACTTCCATAGTGATTAAGACAAATAATTTGTTCAGTCCATATGAAGGCCTCCTAACTCATCAGTTCAACATCTCCGTAAACACAAAAATCAAACACCCACAGTGATGAAACAACGGTGAGGTCTTGACAGCGAGAAACCGCTGAAATGCTGGAGCAAAAGAAAACCAACAGTTTTGCGGTTTTATATTTTTCTGAATTTATATACTATGTCACCAAGAAAACCAAAAGAAAACCAACAATTTTGCGGTTTTATATTTTTCTGAATTTATATGCTATGTCACCATAAAATTCGGGTTCCGATAGACCTTGTTGCAGAAGAAATTTAAGTCCAATATTGAAAGTCTCATCCGAAAGTCTGGAGAACCGACCCCAGGTTTACAATGCGGGTAACATAACAACTACACCGTGGAGGTTTCTAACATGTGGAAGACAAGAACCATAATAGTTGGTTGCTTGATTTTGTGGTCATGGCCTTCTGAAAATTGAATACAGTGTTGTTGTTGTTGTTTGTTTTGTTGTTGTTGTTGTTGTTGTTGTTGTTGTTGTTGTTGTTTTATTTTCTCGTATACGCCCTGTAACTTGAAAACGATTTGAGATGTTTCCATGAAACGTTGCCGAAAGGTAAAGCCTCATGAGACGATATACAGAAAACAAGAACCATTAATCTTATTTTACCATTACGAAAACACGCCTTTACAAATACATTGCCAATTTTTTTAAATTTAGAAATTTTAATATGAAAAATTGTGATATTTTTCTTATTTCTGCTCAAAACATAGATAGCGGGGACTCGATACAACCGCCTCGTGAGGCGGTTCTATCGACTACCCACAATCCATGTGTTTGAGCAGAAATAAGAAAAATAATGTATACCCCCTTAAACCCCAGTTTTACTATATAAAAGTGGGGTATGATGGGGTCAAAATTATATAGGTATGTTCTCGTGATGTACTTTTGTGGCCACGTAAAATCGATTTAAGCCCCCAGTAGAATTCGTTTCACTGACCGTTCCAAGGCGGTGCTTCTGTCGCGGTTTATTTTTGTTATGGTTTGTCTTTGAGTGTTTGTATCGCTTATACCATTTTCTTTTGGATAGCCAATTAGCCATTTTGTGTCCTTTTGGCTTTCCGCTATTGATGTTTGTGTTTCTTTCCCTTTGGTCTCTCTGGTGGGAGCTGTGGGTTAATTGTATCGATTCCTGATCATTACCTTCACTTCTCTTTTGAAATGAAAATCTCAGATTACAGAACAGCATTGGGAAATTACAAAAATTACCACTTAAAAGAGCTCAAAGGCCCATAACTCAGGAAATGAGGAAATATTAATTTTTGTTCCTGAATTCTGCATCTCGTCTTAAGGTGCTTAAATTTCTATAAAAAGTCATAACATATCCCAAATATACTTTCAAATTACATATGAGGCATAAGTAACAAACACAACCATTACTTTCGCTGTTAAATGGGCTATAATTCCAAAAAGTAGTTACGTCAGAGTGTTCGTGTCTTTTAATTAATTATTCCAGCTCTGTTCAGATTCGCTATGTACACGGCAAATTTCGGACTTGTCTTGCGCAAGGTAGGAATTCTAACGTTGCACAAAAATATGGGAATTCCTACTTAGGCAGGACAATTCCGAAAGTGTAGTGATTCCTACTTTGCAAAGAACAAATATACTTGGAAATCCTACTTTATATACGATCAATTGAGGTTAACAAGGGTATATGCTTTTCTTGCACACCAGACAAGGAAATCCGTGATTTTACCCTGGGATAGAAATTTATGTTCTGACCCTGGTGTTCCGACCCCAAATCGAATATAATCGCGTGTTTGATAAATGCACTGGTTGATTACAACCTCATGCGCGGCGTCGTCATGCGTGACGTCACTAAACATTCCTGTTGTGTCATTACAAAATTGCGGACGTCGGTTACCGAAGTGACAGCAGCATAAAAAATTCGCAATAGAAATGTAAGGTATGCAAGAAAAAGAATCCTATATGGGTGTGAGGGGTGGATAGAAAAATCTGTCCCTCGGGATCACTGCCCAGCATCACTCGGCAAGCCTCATGATGCCGGACAGTGACCCTCGGGACGGATTTTTCCAACCTTCTCTCACACCCATATAGGATTCTTATATTCTTTCCAAGACAAAGATTGTAGGTACTCGTATTAATTGCTATATAACAATAATATAAAAATAATAACGTAAGATTTTGAGATAAAAAACGAAAGCAATATATCAAATGGATGGAAAATCCTAACATAATATGACATTTCTAGTCTTATACATATTAATGCGAGAAAGAAGATATCAGCGGGTGAAAATGCCAACGGCATTACACAGTGAAAGACAGTATAATGCGGAAGCCTTTTTTCTATTACCTACTAATATAAGATTCAAAGAAAAAGACCACAATCTTGGGCGAATTTCCATACTCACTATTATATGTGTTTAGCGTGATCTACATTTAGAAACAGCAATCAGTTTCTCATAACAGAGAGAGTTGCTGAATAAGCACATTTCTGCCTACATCTATTAATATCCCATTACGTTGCCACTCTTCAGCAAACACTTCGAATTTAAAACAACATTTTATCATATATAATGTAAACAGAGCGAACACTATATAAAATATAGCAAAGGGAGCCAGGGAAAAGCCACTATCAAAGATTACAGTCTACCAACAGCACCCGAAATAATAGTAACTAACAATGGCAAAAACAAAAATGGAAACAAGAACTGGTGTCTCTAAAACTCTTTTCCCCCACAATCTGCTTATACCTAAATGCCCACAATGTCAAAGGGCCATAACTGAATAACAGGATTTCATCTAATAGTATTTCAACTTTTTTCAGAATTTATTCAAAGATTAACCAGATTAACATCTAATCAGTACTAATCCATTCATGAACTACCAAGGCTCTAGCTTCAATAGTTTTTGAGATATTAGGCTCACAAGATTTCATCAAAATTTCGACAAAGTGCAATAACTCAGGAACGTGTCAGAATCCAGATGAGACAAAAATATGTCAACTATTTCAACATGAGGAATCTAAAATTTAAGGTTCAAAATCCTAGCATACATAGTTCTGAAAAAGTTAAGGTTTGCACCACAAAGCAAACACTGTATAAATGCCCAAAGTTATAAAGGGTCATAATTCATAAAACATTTTTCGGAATTCAGACTTAAGTTAATCTGGACATCTACTTTCACCAGCAATCTATTTATAAACTTTCAAGGTCAAAGCTTTACATTACGATAACACACCTGTGCGACATAGTGCATTTTTTTCATATCTCCAAAATGTCTACTTTTCTGATGAAAATCCGTGATATTTTGCTTATAAATACTGCAAACATAGGTTGTGGGTGCTCGTTAGAACCGCCTCATTGAGGCGGAATGAGGCGGTTCTAACGAGTACCCACAACATATGTCTTGGAGCAAAATTAAGACAAATAATGTATACCTCCGTAAACCCCAGTTTTCTCTATATAAAGTGGGGTATAGGGGGTCTTCAGTACACGGACTTTTCACGTGATGAATAGTTAGTGAGATATTTTGCTGAAAAGATTTCATCCATTTTTTCAAAGGGCAATAACTCAGTAGAGGGGTACGATCCGGCTGAGAAACAAAAAAGTGTAAACTATTGTTGCATGATTCCATATATGAAAGTTCAAAACCCTACCATACATTGTTCTCCGGTTTTCCCATGCATTGCAAAGCATACACTGTACAAATGCTCAAAGTTACAAATGGCCATATGTCATGAAATATTTTTTCGGAATTCAGTCAAAAGTTTATCAGGTCATCTATTTATCACGTCCAGTCTATTCACCAACTTTCAGTTCTAGCTCCAACATTTTTTCTTATATGTGACCCGTCACGCGAAAAGGGACCTTCTTGGAATTTTTGGCGAAAATGAGTTGTAACTGTTTTCAGATATAACGGTATTTGAGAAACAATAAATACTCCTAAGGGTGTCAGATTTACAATATTTTAAACATAGGTACCCTGAACGCAATCACGTCACAGAATACCAATTCGACGTCTTGGGTTACGTCAACAAACTGTTAAAGGTAAAGTCGCAGGTAATAATGCAAGGAAACATCTGAAAGAGGCATTTCAGTACAGTAAAACATTTATTTGCTTAACACTGTTTCATTATTAAGCATTTCTTTGAGAAATCTGGCATATTGTCGTCGTCCGAAACTGTTTAGTTGTAACGATTGCGAAAGGAAGATCAAAACAGTTTTTTTGCACATTATATGAGCAAGAAATCCTACTATTTGTATGTGTGAACAAACGCGAAGAACAGCCTGCGCATCAGCATAGACTGATCATCGCATACAATGCAAGCTTTTGTGATCGTGGCCCAATGACAGAATTCAGATCATCTAAGGCTACTGACACTGAGCAGACTGTTATCTTACATATATCTGGTTGGAAACTGGTACCAAAGACCGATTTCCTCGCGACAAGACTCATGAGAGACGAACACACCATTCACCGCTAAGGTTCGAGCCTTGCTCTGGTCAAACGAGAGACACCAACGGAAGGTCTTTTTTCTCGGTACTGTGGTTTTCGCCCACATCTAATTAACGATCGGCTTGAAATAAGTGAAAAGAATATTGAAAAGGGTCGTTAAACAAACAAACAATAAATAAATAAATAAATAAACACATAATGAAATAAGAAAAGAAAGAAAAAACTGGGGTTTTCAGGTTGTATAGTATTTTTCAGTTTTCGAAGTACTAATCCAATACATATGTTCTGGATACTCAATAGAAAACGCCCCAATGAGGCGGTTCAAACAGCACACTTGACCTAACACATTCTCACCACTTTTTTGAGATTTGAAAGAATGCACTTTCACACGGTGCGCACATGATTAATTTGTCTTTTATGCAGAATACTTAAAGTTGTGCAACAAAATTTAACGGCAAACCTCTTTAAAACAAAACCCATATTCTCGTCGTAGTGTGTGTTGCTGAATCGAGTTGCTAAATGCTTTGAAATGGGTAACATGGGAAAAAATTCTTCAACTTATAAAAAGACAAAAAAAAAAAAAAAAAAAATTAAAAAATATGAAAAATAAATCTAAATACATAAATGGAAGGTTACATTTCAAAGTTTTAACTGTTAAAAATCTAGTGAAAAAGGTTACACACAATGCCGCGCGCAATGATACATGCACATACTGTAATGCTTTAGTCTGATCACAAGAGTGTTTAGTTCTGTTTCATATAATGTAGGTTGGCCCCAAGGGTTTAGGGAAAATATATAATTATTGTCTCCATAATATTGGTTGACTTCTTGTCTTTCAGCGTTGAGACAAGTTGGCGGGATCATTGTCGGTTAATTTGTGATCAGTTTCTAGACCTTATCCTGATCCTTTACAATTTTGATTATCTATCTATCTATCCATCCATCCATTATCTATACGGTAGGAGGGATTTTTAACCAGCACAGGAGATGATTCCCTCTGCATATAGGATTCCAATTAACGTCCCGATCAGAAGGACGGCGCACTTTGGTGTATTCATCCCAGCAAATGATGCCAGTGGAGCATGTTCGGACAATGCAATTTTATTACCACTGACACGAATCGTACCGGAGGCCTCACACATCAGAGGCAAGTGTGCTAACCACTGATCTGCCTCGCTCTGTAGAAACTGGTACCGTCTAACGTAAACCACACCGGCAGGTTCCGATGCCGTCAAATTATAAATTTCCATGAATACTTCTCCAAAACCTTCCATTTTTCAACTGTCACAATAGAGTTTCCCAAGCTGGCATCACTATGTATATTACTCCTGCTAACTAACGAATAGAACTATTAAATATAGCGATGCACCGATTGGGACCTCGCCCCTGCACATCGGGGCTTAGAAAAATAGACTGGGCTGCATGATACTTCCATGCAGAGCTGAAACTGACCGCACATGATTACTGGTACACCACTTAGAAGGCCTAAGCCTGCCCAGGCAAAGTGGTGTGAGTCAGACCGCCCAGTGCATACATGTATAAGCATTTTGGTTTCAGTGAGCGGCAGGGCTGGAGATGTCATTTCATCTCAATGTCGGGTAAAAGTCCCACAAAAGTGGCAGCAACGTCTCCAAAATGACTTATAAAGTGTTGACGGGGATGTTAAACCTCAATTCAAACAGATGCACAAAACCAATTTGAACCTCATCTCCAGATATTTGGTCTTTAAACCGAGGTCCCGTCGCCGTATGACCTTAGATGCTGGTGTGACGTACCCCCCCCCCCCCCCCCCCCCCCCACACACACACACCAATCTGTGGTATGGCAAACATAAACGACAAGTCAGTGTCTACACATTTTGTTCTCTTACAATGGTACTGGACAACAGTTATGACCCCCGCCCATTGGGGCTTTAAGAAATAAATGGGCTGCATAATGCTTCCACGCAGAGCTGAATCCAACCTCTCACGAGTATTGGTAAACCGCTCAGAGGATCTAAGCCTGCCGAGGCAAATCGGTGCGAGTCGGACCCTCTATGCTCATAAACCCTATTGGTTTCATTGAGCGACAGGGCTTGAGATGTCATTTAATCTCAATGTCGAGTAAAAGTCCCACAAAATTGGAAGCAACGTCTCCAAAATTACCTATATAGTGTTGACAGGGACGTTAAACATCAAATCAAACAAACAAACTGCCGAACTGGACAACAGCATTGTATTTTTGTGTGTGTGCGTGTTTTCCCCCGTCAGGAGTCACAGTGGAGATTCAGGTCATTGTATTTAACTGAATTTTCAGAATTGATTGCTCTTGATTTCTTAGTCTCGCTCGCCGGTAAGCTCAGCCTCATCAAGTTCGTTTTTAACTTGGTTGAATAATTGTTTGGAGAAAATATCAAACAGATGCCATTATGAGGAAGTTTTAAAATATATTGGAGGGGAGTTTTGAAATATATATAGTTCCTCCGACTTGCTCAAGTTGGGCGGAGACAGGCGCATACTAACAGACAAAGAACCGATCGCCTAGTGCTGGTTTCTGAGGCTTGTACTTAATCCTATAATAATAATACATGTATTATTAACTTATGACGTAGCAGTTAGACGTCACCAACACCAACTGTCTGTGAACCGGATGACCTTATCGCATTGTAATTTAATCACCGGTTGATATCGAAGAGAATCGTACCTAGTGGGCCTGGCATTTAGCCTTACCCAGGTGAAAAAATGTTGCCCGGACCAGACATATTAACTGTAAACGCTGTTAAATTCAGTCCATCCACCGTCTGTGTGAGTTCGGAAAATAACCAGTGCTTCAGCTGAAGTGCACGACCCGCCGGATGGTTTAAGCTTTATGAGTGTTACCATATATTATGGATATGGCGGCCATTTTGGTCATGTGACCTGGACCTAAAACGGTTCCCCCAATAAATGCGCCTTATCGTAAGGAGCAAAAATATATCTTATACTTTAGTACTGTACATATATTCTGAATCGTTTGCAGGATAAAATGCATTCTCACTTTTCCAATACAAAAGCATATGTGTCAAAGTTTGACCTAGGCACAAAGAAGGTCAAGGCCAACCCAGGGTCACCATTTTAGCAATTGATGATGGGCCTACGTCCCAGATGCTATTTATCAAGTTTCAAGGAAATCTGCCCAGTGGTTCTGGAGAAGACTATTTTTGAAGGGTTTTTACCATATATGGCTTGGCGGCCATTTTGGTCATGTGACCTGGACCCCATGAGCAAATTTTGGTTTCCCCCATTCCTATAGAGGCTCCATATGAAAATTGACTTCAATCGGCCCAACGGTTTCCGAGGAGAAGCAGTTCGAAAATTTTCACATTTTTCGCCTCGGCGAGGCTGTACTAAATGGAATGTAATATTTCGCAAGTTCATTGGTTAGATCTCATTGATATCTACCAGTATGCCGAAATTGTTTAAATATTCCAAGCGGTTAAGTCACTATCACCAATTTTCACAAACGGGTTTCGGACGGACAGACAGACAGACAGACCATATATGGCTTGGCGGCCATTTTGGTCATGTGATCTGGACCCCATGAGCAAATTTTGGTTTCCCCCATCCCATAGAGGCTCCATGTGAAATTTGACTTCAATCGGCCCAACGGTTTCCGAATAGAAGCAGTTCGAAAATTTTCACATTTTTCGCCTCGGCGAGGTTATACTAAATGGAATGTAATATTTTCAAGTCCACTGGTTAGATCTCATTGATATCTATCAGTATGCCAAAAATTGTTAAAATATTCCAAGCGGTTAAGTCACTATCACCAATTTTCACAAACTTGTTACGGACGGACAAACTGACAGAATGACAGAATGACACGGTGATTTTAGGGCACTCTTAGAAAATCAACCGACTTCAGTCGGTCGCTTTTTCTGCGGGTCGTGCAATTTTCAGGTAACAGCTGTCACTTATGCGGAGGTAAAACCATGGCGTTTACCGTTTATTTACAAGGGACGAAACTTGAATAGGAACAGTGAAAAATCAGAACAGTTTAAAGGGCTTGAAAAAAGCTCATGCCGCCAGGAATGTAAGATGAATTATTTGTCCAATTAAGACACAGCGTTATCAAATTGTCAGCAAATGACGTTAACGTGAACATTATTTTCGAACGTCATTTACGCTAAATGACGTAACTTCCCAGAAGGTCCCTTTTCGCGTGACGGGTCACATATTTTTCTGACAAGATTTAATCAAGTTATTTCCAAGGACCATAACTCTTAACAGGGACATATCCGGATGAGAATTAAATACACATCAGCTTTTTTTCCATGAGGAATCCATATAGGAAATTATAGGAAATTTCAAAACCCTAGCATGCATAGTTCTAAAGTTATGCTATGCATCACAAAACATAAACTGTACCAATGCCCAAAGTTACAAAGATCCATAACGCATGAAGTAGTTTTTTTGAATTCATCCAAAAGTTAAATCAGGTCATCTATTCATCACTAACAGTTTTTGCTGGCACGATTTCATCAAAATTGTTTTTCAAATGGCCATATCTCTTGGTAGGGACATAATCCCGATGAGAAAAAAACCTTAGCTGCCTTTTCATAAGGTATCCATATATATATTTGGAATTTCAAAAACCTTACCTTACATAGTTCTAAAATTATGCTATGAATCACAAAACAAACACTATACAATTTCACAAAGTTACAAAGGGCCATAACTCACGCTGTTTTTTTTTCGAATTTTAATCAAAAGTTAAGCAGGGTATCTACTCACCATCACAAATCTATTCACAAACTGACGAGGCTCTAGCTATAATACGAGTGCTAACAAGATTCCATCAAACATTTTTAAAGAGCCCTAACACTCGAAAGGGACATAATCCCGACGAGCCAAAGAACGCGTCAGCTATTTTATTTTTCTTCTTTTCATGAGGAATCTATAAATGAAATTGCAAAAAACCTAGCATGCAGGGTTCAAAAGTTATGCTATACAATAAAGTGTTACGGATGGACGGACGGACGGAGGGACGAGGACGAACAGACGAACGGATGAATATCTCTGAAGCAATAATCCCCTCCAAGGCATAATAAATAAATCGTTATTAGCATCATCACGAAAACACGCCTATATAATTTTGACCCCCTTGAAACCCACTTTTATATAGTAAAACTGGGGTTTCCGGGGGTATACCTTATTTTTCTTATTTCTGCTCTAAAATATAGATTGTGGGTACTCGTTAGAACCGCCTCGATGAGGCGGTTCTAACGAGTGCCCACAATCTATATTGTGAGCAGAAATAAGAAAAATATCACAATTTTTATAATAAAATTTTCATTTTTTTCGGCCTTAAAGGTGGCAATGTATTTGTATAGGCGTGTTTTCGTAATGTTAGCATAGCAACCAGCTCCCTCTTCCCGACAAGAGGTTATCAAGCTGCAACGGACACAGTAAATGACAATTAAATAAATATTAACCCATTCCTGACTGGAAACCCCTAAACGGGTGCCGTGGCAAACAGTGTAGGCGTCTGATCAGGGCGTCCACTGTTTGCTAAGCGTTAAGACTCCTACTATATATAGGGAGGAAGATTCCATTTGGTACAAAAAGGGTTAATGATAATCTACATAAGCACATTCAACATTAGAAGCCCCGTCGGAAAATCGGACAAAGCTACATTACATTACGCAAACACGCCTATACAAATACATTGCCACCTTTATCGCCAAAAAAATGAAAATTTTATGATGAAAAATTGTGATATTTTTCTTATTTCTGCTCAAAATATAGATTGTTGGCACTCGTTAGAACCGCCTCATCGAGGCGGTTCTAACGAGTACCCACAATCTATATTTTAGCGATGAGGCGGTTCTAACGAGTACCCACAATCTATATTTTAGAGCAGCGATAAGAAAAATAAGGTATACCGCCGGAAACCCCAGTTTTACTATACAAAAGTGGGGTTCAAGGGGGTCAAAATTATAAAGGCGTGTTTTCGTGATGAGAAATAAACAACATTCGAACCACAGCCTTAGGACGTTCAATAGCGAGAGCTACTGTTTTATGGGCCCAACCTTCACTCTACCGGGACGTTCAGTAGAAAGAGCTACTGTGTAGGTTAGATCGATTCTATGGGCCCAACCTTCACTCTAAGTATTATTCTAGCACAGCGTGCCTATAAAGGCATTGGAAAATAACTGTGTTTTATTCTACAACAAATCACGACAAGGAAGAGCGTGACGAGTGACGTCATTAAAAACTGCCAATTAATGACGTCACTAGTCGATTTCATTGGCGTTAGACGGTGTAACGTCATTTTCTCGCATCGATAACGTTAGAAAAGGATATAAATGCATGCGTTTCAGTTGATAATTAGAGGGATTTCTTCTAACAATGGCGAAAAGTTGTGAGAATTTGAAGGAAACAACAGCATTATTGCCGAGTTTCGGCGTGTTAGAATCGAAATAGATCAGCTCTAGCCAGTGATTTGTAAGGTAATAAATCACAGTTTGTCGGTCAGTTGTAAGTACTACGCGCTCGTGATTTGTCTACTTTACAACTGACCTCCAAACTGTGATATATTACTCAACAAATCACAGCTAGAGCTGATCTATTTCTTAAATATAATTTACAACACACAAAATAGTTGGTCCACCTGAAGCTTACTTCCTTAGTCAATTATTGTGTTTGTATTGGAATTTAACGGCCCACTCAAAGTAGAAGTAAAACAAAGATCAGGAATTGATACAATTAACTTACTCCACCCATAAAAGACACCAAAGGGAAAGAAATACAAACATTAAGCGACCAGACCATAATGGAAACCTAAACAAAGGAAGGCCATAAGGACAGTTACTTTCCCACAAAATGGCCATATGGCCATCCAAAACCAAAAGACACAAGTGATACACACAGTAAGTAACAAACAACAACATAAATAAATCGCCACAGAAGAGCCGCCTTGGAACGGTCAGTGGAAGATTTCCACTGGGGGGCTTAAATCGATTTTACGTGGCCACAATCCTCGCCCTTACTTCCGTCGCGATTTAGACAAATAATTTGTTCAGTCCGCATGAAGGCCTCCTAACTCATCAGTGCAACATCTCCGTGAACACAAAAATCAAAGAACCACGGAGGTGAGACAACGGTGAGGACTCGACAGCAAGAAACCACAGAAATGCTGGAGCAAAAGAAAACCAACAGTTAGACTCCGATGAGCCCGACCAGAGACAGAGCATCAGGCACCAACCAACATTATCTCTCTAATTTTCGATAAGCCTTTACGTTGGAGCCGTCATAGAATCTGAGGCCTGACCCACCGGCGTGCAATTAAAGAGGGAAGCAAAGTTGCCAACCGTGATTGGGTTAACTACCATGCATGCAGTCTGTCGTATAATATCCATGTTGTACCCAATCTTTTTATATCGAAGAATGATTTTACGAAATTGGGTGCTGAAGTCATTGCGGTTATGTATTTTTCTGAATTTATATACTAAGTCACCATAAAATTCGGGTTCCGATAGACCTTGTTGCAGAAGAGATTTAAGTCCAATATTGAATTTAGAAATTAAATCAGAATGGCGTCTATAAAATTTTGAAAAGGCTTTGCGTAGTTTATGGTACCGATAACCCTGATTAAGGAGTTTAGCCGTTAATAATTTATTACGAGTGTTGAAGTCAGTAACATGACTACACACTCTAGCAAATCGAATTAATTGCGAAATATAAACGCCATAGGCTGGCGCACGAGGAACATCACCATCCAAAAAAGGAAAATTTACAATCTCAAAATCAAAGTCATCGCGTTTATCATAAATTTTGCACGAAACAAATCCATCTACAATAGATAGATGTAAATCCAAAAATGGGGCCTCGGTATCAGAAGAATTTGCTTTATTTAACTGAAGTTCTGGGGGGTAAATCTGACTTATCAAACCATCAAAATAGGTATTATCAATATTTAATAAATCATCTAAATATCTAGAAGTAGAGCTAAAAGCTTCAATAATTTCAGATTGGTTATCAATGGAAAGCGACAAAATGAAGTCTCTTTCATAACAATACAAGAACAGATCAGCCACAAGAGGTGCGCAATTAGTACCCATCGGAATACCCACAATTTGTCTAAATAACTTAGTACCGAATCTAATATAAATATTGTCAAGTAGAAAGGTGAGGGCATCACACACTTTCTGACATGACCAAAGTGTATAATTCTTATGCTCTTTAGAAGTGAAAAATGCATTTCTGACATTACATGCAAGATAGAGAGAATCTTCTCTGTGAAAAGCCCATTCAATTAAATCATTAAGCTTTTCTTTTATAAGATTATGAGGAAGTGTAGTGTAAAGAGTGGAAAAATCGTAGGTAGACAGACTAGAAGCACGAAAATGTCTAGATTTCAATTTATTTAAAACCTCATTCGAATTTTTTATAGACCAAAACAGATTTCTTCCTGATCTTTCAAAGACTTTATCACACTATTTAATTACATGCGTTTTAATAGCAGTAAGACAGGAAGTTAATAATTTAGAAAGTTCAGTGGTAGTGCAAGATCTAGAATTTGCAATAAACCGTGCTTTGTAAGGTTTTTTATGAAGTTTTGGTAACCAGTATAGCGTAGGAAGCTTGTCTTGGCCTTCGTTAACACACACAGCAAACTTGGTGGCTGAAAGACAAACATGTTTATCTACTATAGCTCTCTCTTCAGCTAAAGGCTGAAGTTCATAGGCCTTAGTACCACCAAGCTCCTGCTTAAGCGTGTTAACATAGTGGAGCCGTCACACAACGACGACGTTGTTAGCGGCCTTGTCTGCAGGGGCCAAAACAAACTTCTTATGAAATTCTTGAATACCTAGTTTAAGATGACGTAAAGACGTCTTGGGCTTAGGAGGTAATAAGTTAGTATTTTGAGAATAGAAAGAAATGCGTTTATTCACTAGTTTTAAAATGCTAAGTTTCCAGTCCTTAAGGGCTTTATGCTCAACATACTCTCGCTTACACCATCGATTACCGAATTCATTCAAGGAAGCAGCGATTTCATCTCTACATTTACTGAAATCAATATTAGAAGGAAACCGATATTTCGGTCCTTTAGAAATTATATTCCTTATCCTAGAATCAGGAATAATTTTCAAATTGCCAGTAATTACATGACCAGCAGCAGGATAGCAATACTTTGAGTTTTTACAATCACATGAATCAGGAGTATTAGTATCAATATCAAGATCTGAAACAAGTTTATTGAAATTAAAAATGATAGATCTAACAGGTTTGTTATATTTATAGCAAATTATAGGTGTTTCAGTATTTTGAAAATAAGCAGGAATGGAAGAAAGCACCGATCTCTCACGGAAGATACTGGGCAAATCTATAAAATCCATACCCTTATTAATGAAGGATATTTTGAAGAAATGGCGTTTATGATTAATTTCAGAATCAATGTAAGGACGGAGAGTATGCTGAGTATAGCCTCTAGTTAAGAGAGCCGCTTCATATAACTGATGAGAACTATCGTAGAATTTAACACTTTTTAGATCATTTTTGTGCGGGTCAGTTTACCTATCCACACTTTACAATTTAAGGTGACATAAATGAAGATTTTAAAGGTCTTGAGAAATGAGCTCTTACATTAGGGTGAAAGTATGGGGAGTTGCAATAATTCACGAAGTCAGTGAGCCATGAAATGTAGGTCAAGGTGAGATATGGAAGCTTGCATTGAAGTTGCTATTCCTAGATGCTAGCTTGTACCAAGTAACATTAATGGAGCTCTTGTAGTTCTTGAGAAATGGACCCTTACATTGGGGTGAAATTTAGGGTGGTCGCAATAATTACCGAAGTCAGTCAATCATGGTTTATGGGACAAGGTCAGTTAAGGATGCTTGCAAAGAAATTTTTGCTCCTAGATGCCTGATTGTTGCAAGAAGCATTGATGACGTTCTTATGGGTGTTTAGAAATGGGCGCGTACATAAGGTCGAACGTTAGGGGTCGCAATAATTCACGAAGTCACTGAAACATGAAATGTAGGTCAAGCTTCGATATGGATGCTTGCATTGAAGTGGCTTTTCCTAGCTGCAAGCTTGTACCAAGTATTATTACTGTAGCACTTATCCTTCTCAAGAAATGGATAATAGTTAAGGTGGTTGCAATAATTCACGAAGTCAGTTAACCATGAAATGTAGGTCAAGGTGAAATATGGAAGTTTGATTAAAATTGCTGTTCCTAGATGCAAGCTTGTACCAAATAACATTTGTGAAGCTCTTATAGTTCTTGAGAAATGGGCTCTTTCATTAGGGTGAACGTTAGGGTGTTCGCAATAATTCAAGAAGTCAGAGAACCATGAAATGTAGGTCAAGGTAAGATATGGGTGCTTGCATTGAAATTGCTATTCCTTGATGCAAGCTTGTTCCAAGAATCATCATTTAAGCTCTTTCCGCTATTGATGTTTCCATTAGAGTCTGTTGATTCCTGTTTGTGTTTCTTTCCCTTTGGTGTATCTGATGGGAGCTGTAGGTTAATTGTATCGATGCCTGATCATTGCCTCCACTTCTATTCTTATATTCATGAAAAAAGACTCTTATACATGAGGGTGTAAATAAGGAAGATCGCAATAGTTCACGAAGTCAGCAATTCGGGTCAAGATGATACATGTATATTGTTGCTTGCATTGAAGATGCTTTTCTAGATGCGAGATTGTACCAAGTATCCTTAAGGAAACTCTTATAGTTCTAGAGAAATGGACACTTACATTAAGGGAAAAGTAATTGTGGTCGCAAATATTGACGGCTTGGCCAACGGACGGAAAATTCGACTCCTATATTGCGCAATAATAATAATTCACGAAGTCAGCGAATCGTGAAATGTAGGTCAATTGATCTTCGGACTTTTGCATTGAAGTTGCTATTTCAATATACAAGCTTGTATCAAATAATATTGATGGACCTCGTACAGTTTTCGAGAAATGGACTCTTACATTAGGGTGAAAGTTTGGGTGGTCGCAATAATTCACGAAGTCAGTGAACCATGAAATTTAGGTCAAGGTGAAATATGGATGCCTGCACTGTAGTTGCTATTCCTGGATGCAAGCTAGTAACAAGTAACATTAATGAAGCTCTTATAGTTCTTCAGAAATGGACTCTTACATTAGGGTCAAAGTTAAGGTAGTCGCAGTAAGTCACAAAGTCAAAGAACAATGAAATGTAGGTCAATGTCAGATATAGATACCTGCATTGATGTGGCCATTCCTAGATCCAAGCTTGTGCCAAGTATCATTAATAAAGCTATTATAGTTCTCGAGAAATGGACTTATACATTAGGGTGAAATTTGGGATGGTCGCAATAATTCACGCAGTCACTGAACCATGAAATTGCGGTCAAGGTCGGATGTGGACGCTTACATTGAAGTTACTGTTCCCAGATGCAAACTTGTAGCATTAATGAAGCTCTTATGGTTCTTGAGAAATGGACGCTTACATTAGGGTGAAAGTTAGGGTGGTCGCAATAATTCACGAAGTTAGTGAACCATGAAATGTAGGTCAATATCAAATATGGATGCTTGCAGTGAAGTTGCTATTTCTAGATGCAAGCTTGTACCAATTATCAGTAGTTACGCTATTATAGTTCGCGAGAAATGGACATTTACATTAGGGTGAAAGTTGGAAGGGTCGCAAATGTTGACGGCTTGACGACTGGACGAATAATCCGACTCCATATTGCGCCATGCTTAAAGCAAGCGCGACAAAACTAAGACAATTGTATCTTAGAAAAGTCTGAAGGGTTGAGCAGTGGGTCGAATAGAAAGAACAACTGTAGAAAAACCACCTAAGAACGTTCGTCAGCGATAACCACACAGGATTATAAGATTCTGATACGGTGTTCTGTTGAAGACTGGAGTTTCCAACCAGAGTGATAACCCTGCTGAGTGGAAGCTACAACAGAACATCACATTAGATTCGTTTTATTGCACAAAGCCACCGACAATGTGCATTTTACTTTATTTAACGTTTTACTTTTCGTGCACCATACCTCTGTAGCGTAGTGTGTCTGGATAAGAGCAGACTTTCTGTCCCAAAACTAAAACCACGAATTTCCTTGCCTGGTGTGCATGAATAAATCTATTTAGCACAATCACAAAAAATCTACTAAAATAACATCGTTATTGTCATGAACGATTATTACGCATGGCGCGTTTGCGTTTTCCTTTTAATGTTCTTAATATTCGAGACACTGTTCAAATGATATGGCATTATGGCATAGCTCAAAAGACAAATTATGCCTCATTGTACGATAATACATCACTGCAAACTGATGCTCCATCCAATTCCGTTGATTGGTCTGGCTTTTGTTTTGTAATAGATGGCTAACAATGGTGTCTGGCACATTTTACAATGATATACGATGTCGGAAAACAGTTGTCGAAACCAAACTGCAATCACGTGAATTGGAGGATATTATTGTTAAACATAATTACAATTGTATCATTATTGTCAAAGAAAATAATACGGAAATGCTAAAGCTTTAAGAAAATACACGCTACAATACTTCACGTCTTGCGTTATGAACAATAAGCGGTTTCTTTCTCTCAAACGCCTTTCAAAGCCCAGAGGAATTGGCTATGCACTTTTGCGTATCTATACTAAGTGGTTAGATTAAACATTCAATTTGTCTGTTCTATGCAGGCGATATTTCATAGATTTGACGAAATCAAGTAAAGTATCTATAACGATTGTTATATATTCGAGCAAACGCCTGCGAAAAGAACTTACTTTATAGTCGACAGCAAAGGGTCAGACGAGACTGAGCATATGAATCTCGAGAACCGTTGCGGAAGTAAAAACGTGATGCAACTTCAAGAAAGAAGCAACATCACGAAAACACGCCTATATAATTTAACCCCGGAATCCTCACTTGTATATAGTAAAACTGGGGTCTACAGGGGGTAAACATTATTTTTCTTATTTCTGCTCAAACCCATAGATTGTGGGTATTCGTTATAACCGAATCGTCGAGGCGGTTCTAACAAGTACCTACAATCTATGTTTTGAGCAGAAATAAGAAAAGAAAATTCATTTTCATTTTTCGGTGATTAAATTTTCAGTACATTTGACAGGGTATGTTTTCGTAATGAGATTAGCGACATAAGGTGACTGCACACTCACATTTTACAATAACTCGGAGAATGCAAAATGCCCGTCTCTCATTTATGGCTCAGTCACTTGCCCCGTCTATACCTTAACGAACATTGAAAGAGGAAGTAAATATTATGATGTTATTAATCAAGTAATTTCATATTGGCCAGTCACTTATCCGCGGTCTGCTGTATTGGCCCGAGGAGCTGTAACTGTTACAATACGAAATCATTTGATCAATGACAATTTTATTAACTGGTACAATTAAAAAACACGATTATTTATTTTTGACCTCAGCCTTAAATCACTTGACCTCCGGCCTGGTGTTAATATGGATGTCGTCTGATCAATACGTGACAGTCAATTAATGATACTAAGCAAAAAAGAAAAGATACGCTTTTATTTGATATGATGGGCTTATTGTGTATCATTTTTCTTAAGGTTGCAGCCACATACAATCAATTGACACATTAAAGTATTACACAGAGAAAATGTCTTAGCAAATCATTAAAGTATTACACAGAGTAAATGTTTTAGGGATTTTGTTTTGTCCCGGACAAAAAAAGCGGATAACTTGCATAGTATTTAATGTCTTCCATCACGAAAACATGCCTATATAATACTGACCCCCTTGAACCCCACTTTTATGTAGTAAAACTGGGGTTTACAAGGGTAAACCTTATTTTTCTTATTTCTGCTCAAAAATAGAGATTGTGGGAACTCGTTAGAACCGCCATGATGGCCCTGGATCGCTCACCTGATCCATAGTGTAACAAGTGGGCCCCAGGGAGGGCCATTATTGGCCCAAGGGCTTTAATGTGCATAATGTTGAGGGAGGTCTTAAAGGTGAAGCTTCACACCAAACAAAAACAAAGGCTATAATTTGTACAATCTTGGCAAAGGTCCACTAGATGAAGCTACACACCAAATATCAAAGACCTGGGCCTTGCGGTTTCAGAGAAGAAGATTTTTATAAAGATATTCCCTACATAAGCCTATGCACCAGGGCTATATAAGTCTATGTAAAACCAAAGGGCCTTGCAGTTTCAGAGAAGAAGAGTTTTAAAAATTTCCCTTTATAAGTCTATGTAAAACCAAAGGGTCTCTGGGGTGGGGGACGACATTTTTGGCTCCAGGGCTATAATTTGAACAATCTTGGTAGAGATCCACTAGATGACGCTTCATACCAAATATCAAAGACCTGGGCCTTCTGGTTTCAGACGAGAAGATTTTTAAAGGTTTTCCCTATATAAGCCTATATAAAACCAGTGGGCCCTGGTGCGGGGGCATTTTTTGGCCCCAGGGCTATAATTTGAACAATCTTGGTAGCGGTCCACTTGACGAAGCTACTTACCAAATATCAAAGACATGGGCCTTCTGGTTTCAGACAAGAAGATTTTTAAAGGTTTTCCCAATATAAGCCTATGTTAAACCAGTGGGCCCCGGGGCGGGGCCGGTTTTGGGCCCAGGGCTATAATTTGAACAATCTTGGTAGAGGTCCACTAGATGAAGCTTCATACCAAATATCAAAGAGCTGGGCCTTCTGGTTTCAGACAAGAAGAATTTTAAAGGTTTTCCCAATATAAGCCTATGTTAAACCAGTGGGCCCCGGGGTGGGGCCGGTTTAGGGCCCAGGGCTATAATTTGAACAATCTTGGTAGAGGTCTACTATATGAAGCTTCATACCAAATATCAAAGAGCTGGGCCTTCTGGTTTCAGACAAGAAGAATTTTAAAGGTTTTCCCTATATAAGCCTACGTAAAACCAGTGGGCCCCGGGGCGGGGCTGTTTTTGGCACCAGGGCTATAATTTGAACAATCTTGGTAGTGGTCCACTAGACGAAGCTACATACCAAATATCAAAGACCTGGGCCTTCTGGTTTCAGACAAGAAGATTTTTAAAGGTTTTCCCTATATAAGCCTATGTAAAACCAGTGGGCCACGGGGCGGGGCCGTTTTTGGCCCCAGGGCTATTAATCCATCCACTGGTTAAGCAGGAGAAGCTCTGGTGGCCATTTTGTTCACCCGAGCGGAACAGTATGAGCAATTTTGGTAAAGGGACGACAAACGAACATTCCTGTGAATTAATTTCAAAATCCATCCACTGGTTAAGGAGAAGAAATCGTTTAAAGGTTTTTCTATTTTTAGCTCTGGCGGCCATTTTGTTCACCCGAGCAGAACGGTTCAAGCAAGGTGGTAGAGATTCACCAAAGGAACATTCCTGTGAAATAATTTCAAAATCCATCCACTGGTTAAGGAGAAGAAGTCGTTTAAGGGTTTTTCTATTTTTAGCTCTGGCGGCCATTTTGTTCACCCGAGCGTAACAGTTTGAGCAATTTTGGTAGAGGGTTACCCAAGAAACATTCCAGTGAAATAATTTCAAAATCCATCCACTGGTTAAGGAGACCAAGTCATTTAAAGGTTTTTCTATTTTTAGCTCTGGCGGTCATTTTGTTCACCTGAGCGGAACGGTTTGAGCAATTTTGGTAGAGGGTCACCCAAGGAACATTCCAGTGAAATAATTTCAAAATCCATCCACTGGTTAAGGAGAAAAAGTCGTTTAAAGGTTTTCTATTTTTAGCTCCGGCGGCCATCTTGTTCACCCGAGCGGAACGATTTGAGCAATTTTGGTAGAGGGTCACCCAAGGAAAATTCCTGTGAAGTTATATCAAAATCCATCCCCTAGTTAAGGAGGAGAAGTCGCTTAAAGGTTTTTCTATTTTTAGCTCTGGCAGCCATCTTGTTCACCCGAGTGGAATGGTTTGAGCAATTTTGGTAGAGGGTCACCCAAGGAACATTCCTGTGAAGTAATTTCGAAATCCATCCACTGGTTAAGGAGAATAAGTCCTTTAAAGGTTTTTCTATTTTTAACTCTGGCGGCCTTTTTGTTCACCCGAGCGGAACGGTTTGAGCAATTTTAGTAGAGGGGCACCAAAGGAACATTCCTGTAAAATAATTTCAAAATCCATCCACTGGTTAAGGAGAAGAAGTCGTTAAAAGGTTTTTCTATTTTTAGCTCCGGTGGCCATTTTGTTCATCCGAGCGCAACGGTTTGAGCAATTTTGGTAGAAGGTCATCCAAGGAACATTCCTGTGGAATAATTTCAAAATCCATCCACTGGTTAAGCAGGAGAAGTCGTTTAAAGGTTTTTCTATTTTTAGCTCTGGCGGCCATCTTGTTCACCCGAGCGGAACGGTTTGAGCAATTTTGGTAGAGGGTCACCCAAGGAACATTCCTGTGCAATAATTTCAAAATCCATCCACTGGTTAATGAGAAGAAGTCCTTTAAATGTTTTTTTCTATTTTTAGCTCTGGCGGCCATTTTGTTCACCCGAGCGGAACGGTTTGAGCAATTTTGGTAGAAGGTCATCCAAGGAACATTCCTGTGAAATAATTTCAAAATCTATCCACTGGTTAAGCAGGAGAAGTCATTTAAAGGTTTTTCTATTTTTAGCTCTGGCGGCCATCTTGTTCACCCGAGCGGAACAGTTTGAGCAATTTTGGTAGAGGATCACCCAAGGAGCATTCCTGGGAAATTAGATCAAAATCTGTCCAGCACTTTTGGAGAAGAAGTTGTTTAAAGCAAAAGTTGACGACGGACGCACGGACGCACTGACGCACGGACGACGGACGACGGACAAAGACCGATCCCAAAAGCTCACCTTGAGCACTTTGTGCTCAGGTGAGCTAAAAATATCACAATTTTTCATCTTAAATTTCCATTTTTTCGGCGATAAAGGTGACAATGTATGTGGATAGGCGTGTTTGCGTAATGTTAGTTGAAACAAACGACTGCGTTAAAACACTGTGAGGTCATTTAGGGTATGTGTTAGAATTCGCCAATTAATTGGGTTTATAACGAACGACAGTTATTATTTCTCAAGGTATTAATTGGTACCAGTTTTGGTACGCAAAGCCTTTTCAAAATTTTTAAGACACCATTCTGATTTAATTTCATAATTCAATATTGGACTTAAATCTCTTCTGCAACAAGGTCTATCGGAACCCGAATTTTATGGTGACTTAGTATATAACTTCAGAAAAATATATAACCGCAATGACTTCAGCACCCAATTTCGTAAAATCATTCTCCGATATAAAAAGATTGGGTACAACATGGATGTTATACGACAGACTGCATGCATGGTAGTTAACCCAATAACGGTTGGCGACTTTGCTTCCCTCTTTAATTGCACGCCGATGGGTCAGGCCTCAGATTCTATGACGGCTCCAACGTAAAGGCTTATTGAGAATTAGAGATCTAATTCAAGGTAATGTTGGTTGGTGCCTGATTCTCTGTCTCTGGTCGGGCCCATCGGAGTCTAACTGTTGGTTTTCTTTTGCTCCAGCATTTCAGTGGTTTCTGGCTGTCGAGTCCTCACCGTTGTCTCACCTCTGTGGTTCTTTGATTTTTTGTGTTCATGGAGATGTTGCACTGATGAGTTAGAAGGCCTTCATGCGGACTGAACAAAGTATTTGTATAAATCGCGACGGAAGTAAGGGCGAGGATTGTGGCCACGTAAAATCGATTTAAGCCCCCCAATGGAAATCTTTCCACTGACTGTTCCAAGGTGGTTCTTCTGTGGCGGTTTGTTTATGGTGTTGTTTGTTACTTACTGTGTGTATCACTTGTGTCTTTTTATTTTGGATGACCATATGACCATTTTGTGGGAAAGAAACTGTTCTTATGGCCTTCCTTTGTTTAGGTTTCCATTATGGTCTGGTCGCTTAATGTTTGTGTTTCTTTCCCTTTGGTGTCTTTGATGGGTGGAGTAAGTTAATTGTATCGATTACTGATCTTTGTTTTACTTCTACTTAGATTTGGCTGCAAATGAATCTGGTCAGAAAAACAAAATAAATTTAGATCGAACTATTCGGGCAATACTAACTCAAATTATTTTATTACGAGGACCTCGTATGTTTGTAGTCGTGCCGAACAAATATATCAATTTCGGAAATTTAATTGGGAAAAAGAAACTACAGCGATCATCCAAAAGCATTGCTCTAACACACCAGACAAGCAAATCCGTGATTTTACCCTGGGATAGAAATTTATGTTCTGACCCTGGTGTTCCGACCCAAAATCGAATATAATCGCGTGTTTGATAAATGCACTGGCTGATTACGACCTCGTATTCGCCGTCGTTAAGGCTGACGTCAGAGCACGTTACGTGACGTCACTAAACATTCCTGTTGTGTCATAACAATATGGCGGACGTCGGTACTCGAACTGACTGCAGCATTAAAAAACCGCGCAAAGAAATTGAAGGTATGCAAGAAACAGAATCCTATATGGGTGTGAGGGGCGGATAGAAAAATCCGTCCCTCGAGATCATTGTCCGGTATCACTCGGCAAGCCTCGTGATGCCGGACAGTGGCCCCTTGGGACGGATTTTTCCACCCACCCCTAACACCCATATAAGATTCTACAGGTACTCGACTATGATGCATATCTATCTTATACAATGTTGTGATTATACGAAACAGTGCTTGATGAAGGTGACCTATGTAGATCACGTTGAAAAATTATCTTTAATAGGTCAAACGAAGTTGTGAAAATGTCCTAATGTGATTCATTGAGAGCAAAATATGACAAGTAATCAGCCAAGAGCTAGAAAGCAGCTTCCATCATCTTTGTCGTTATTATGTAAATTGTCTACTACTCGGAAATTATAAGAGCCCCGCCCAGCGAGTTTGTGTCTTCGAGCATTCCGTCATGACAAATTTTAACTGCGCATGCCCAGCCATTCAGAGGGGCCAGGGATATGGCTTTCTGTCTGAAGGTTACTCTTGATTCACTGCTTGTATGAGCGAGCAGCGAAGGTTCTGGCGAGACTGCGCGGATGCGCAGGCTCGCCTGAACCTTCGCTGCTCGCATAGACGATAAGTACCAAAATTGCTTGACGGGGCCCATAACATTCTTTGATAATTTGCTTTCGGTGAAGGAAATGTCTGTAGTTCTATTGTTGTAGAGCTAGTGGTTATTTGCAGACATGATTGAAGTCTAGATATTGACAAGAAATAATTATACCTTTGTGTTATGTTTTCTTTTCCCTCATTTAAACATATACTGTGATTACTTGTTACAGTCGTCTCGCCAAGTCGATTCTATTACGTACAAACAACTACATGTAATGTTTCTAAAAATAAATATGAAGTATGAAATTTGAAATTATCAGCTTTTTAATTACATATTTTTAAACTTATGGTAATTGGAAGAAACTGTCACCTAAGTAGCTGCTTTACCATCACAAAAGCACACCGATTAAATTTTGACTCCCTTGAACCCCACTTTTATATAGTAAAACGGGGGTTTACAGGGCTAAACCTTGTTTTTCTTATTTCATAAAAAATATCTCGCAATTTTTCATCTTTAAATTTTCGTTTTTTCGTGGTACAATTTACACTGTATTATGTATAGGCGTGGTATTTCGTAATGCGAATGACGAAACGTTAATGGTGCCTGAAAGAAAGAGACAACTTCGCAAAATACGAACATACCTCCTAAACCTATAACGTCTTTACGCCACCTTAAACTAGGTATTCAAGAATTTCATAGGAAAGTAGAAGTAAAACAAAGATCAGTAATCAATACAATTAACTTACTCCACCCATCGAAGACACCAAAGGGAAAGAAACACAAACATGAAGCGACCAGACCATAATGGAAACCTAAACAAAGCAAGGCCATAAGGATAGTTACTTTCCCACAAAATGGCCAAATGGTCATCCAAAATCAAAAGACACAAGTGATACTCACAGTAAGTAACAAACAACAATATAAATAAACCGCAACAGAAGAACCGCCTTGGAACGGTCAGTGGAAAGAATTCCACTGGGGCTTAAATCAATTTTACATGACCATAATCCTCGCCATTACCCCTGTCGCGGTATACACTAATTTTGTTTAGTCCGCATGAAGGCTTCCTAACTCATCGGTGTAACATCTCCGAGAACATACAAATAAAAAACTACACTGATGAAACAAGGTTGAGGACTCAACAGCATACAACAACAGAATTGCTGGAGCAAAAGAAAACCAACAGTTAGACTCCGAGGGGCCCGTCCAAAGACGGAGCATCAGGCGCCAACCAACATAAAGAATACTAAAATAAAATAAAATTCCATTTATGTTTTTACCCTGGAACCGTCATATAATCTTAGGCCCGACCCACCGGTGTGCAATCAAAGAGGAAAGCAAAGTTGCCAACCGAGATTAGGATAACCACCATGCATGCAGTCTGTTTTATAACACTTATGTTGTACCCAATCTTAATATATCGACGAACGATTTTACGAAATTGGGTAGTAAAGTCATTAAAGGCATGTATTTTTCTAAATTTATATACTAAGTCACCATAGAATTCGGGTTCCGATAGGCCTTGTTGCAGAAGTGTTTTAAGTCCAACATTGAATTCTGGAACCAAATCAGAATGACGTCTAAAACTTAGAAAAGGCTTTACGTAGTTTATGATACTGATGCCCCTGATTAAGAAGTTTAGCGGTTAATAATTTATTACGAGTGTTGAAGTAGGATACATGACTAGACACTCTAGCGAATCGAATTAACTACGAAATATAAACCTCGTACGATGTCGCACGAGAAACATCATCGTCAAAAAAAGGAAAATTTACAATCTCGAAATCAAAATAATCACGTTTATCATAAATTTTGCAAGAAACAAATCCATCTACAATAGATAAATGTAAATCCAAAAAGGGGGGCTCTGTATCAGAGGAATTTGCCTTGTTTAACTGAAGTTCTAGGGGATAAATCTGACTGACCAAACCATCAAAGTAAGTATTATTAATATTTAATAAATCATCTAAATATCTAGAAATAGAACAAAAAGCTTCAATAATTTCAGATTGGTTATCAATGGAAATCGACAACATGAAGTCTCTTTCATAACAATACAAGAACAGATCAGCCACAAGAGGTGCGCCATTCGTACCTATCGGAATACCCACAATTTGTCTAAATAACTTAGTACCGAATCTAATATAAATATTGTCAAGTAGATAGGTGAGGGCATCACACATGACCAAAGTGTAAAATTCTTAATCTCTTTAGAAGCGAAAAATGCATTTCTGACATAACATGCAAGATAGAGAGAATCTTCTCTGTGAAAAGCCCATTCAATTAAATCATTAAGCCTTTCTTTTATAAGATTATGAGGAAGTGTAGTGTAAAGAGTGGAAAAATCGTAAGTAGACAGACTTGAAGCACGAAAACGTCTGGATTTCAATTTATTTAAAACCTCATTCGATTTTTTTATAGACCAAAACAGATTTCTTCCTGAACTTTGAAAGACTTTATCACAATATTTAACCACATGCGTTTAAATAGCAGTAAGACAGGAAGTTAATAATTTAGAAAGTTCAGTGGTAGTGCAAGAGCTAGAATATGCAATGAACCGTGCTTTGTATATCTTTTATGAAGTTTTGGTAACCAGTATAGCGTAGTAAGCTTGTCTTGGCCTTCTGTAACACACACAGCAAACTTGGTGACTGAATGACAAATATGTTCATCTACTATAGCTCTCTCTTCAGCTAAAGGCTGAAGTTCATAGGCCTTAGTACCGCCAAGCTCCTGCTTAAGCGTGTTAACATAGTGGAGCCGTCACACAACGACGACGTTGTAAGCGACCTTGTCTGCAGGGGCCAAAACAAACTTTTTATGAAATTCTTGAATACCTAGTTTTAGATGACGTAAAGACGTCTTATGCTTAGGAGGTAGTAAGTTAGTATTTTGAGAATAGAAAGAAATGCGTTTATTCACTAGTTTTGAAAAGCTAAGTTTCCAGTCCTTAAGGGCTTTATGCTCAACATACTCTCGCTTACACCATCGATTACCGAATTCATTCAAGGCAGCAGCGATTTCATCTCTACATTTACTGAAATCAATTTTAGAAGGAAACCGATATTTCGGTCCTTTAGAAATTATATTCCTTATCCTAGAATCAGGAATAATTTTCAAATTGCCAGTAATTACATGACCAGCAGCAGGATAGCAATGCACTGAGTTTTTACAATCACATGAATCAGGAGTATTAGTATCAATATCAAGATCTGAAACAAGTTTATTGAAATTAAAAATGATAGAACTAACAGGTTTGTTATATTTATAGCAAATTATAGGTGTTTCAGTATTCTGAAAGTAAGCAGGAATGGAAGAAAGCACCGAGCTCTCACGAAAAATACTGGGCAGATCTATAAAATCCATACCCTTATTAATGAAGGATATTTTGAAGAAATGGCGTTTATGATTCATTTTAGAATCAATGTAAATGTGTTCTATAAAAGGGTTATCCCTTGGAAGCAAGGAATACACCACAGAAGTGAAAAATATGGAGTGTACATGTTTTCTGGACCAGACTAGCTGGTTTCGGCCAATTAGGCCTCGTCAGTGACCCTCAGATATTTTTAAAATTCTACAATGGAATCAATGATCCCAAACGACAAGAAAATATAATCTACACCATGATGTAGGGCAGGGAGACGTTTCACCGCCGCCACACATTCCCACACACCAGCTGTAGTGAAGTTAAATGTGTTCTATAAATGGGTTATCCTTTGGAAGCAGGAATACACCACAGAAGTGAAAAATATGGAGTGTACATGTTTTCTGGGCCACACTAGCTAGTTTCGGCCAATAAGGCCTCATCAGTGACCCTCAGATATTTTCAAAATTCCACAATGGAATCAATGATCCCAAAGGACAAGAAAATATAATCTACACTATGATGTAGGACATGGAGACGTTTTACCGCCGCCACACATTCCCATACACCAGCTGTAGTGAAGTTAAATGTGTTCTATAAAAGGGTTATCCTTTGGAAGCAAGGAATACACCGCAGGAGTGAAAAATATGGAGTGTAAATGTTTTCTGGACCAGACTAGCTTAGGACGGAGAGTATGCTGAGTATAGCCTCTAGTTAAGAGAGCCGCATCATATAACTGAATAGAACTCTCGTAGAATTTATTCGCCTCGGTGTCCAGAAGACGTAAAACAGAAACGGGTAATGAACTTAGAAATGAAAGCATAGAGTGGCGTCAATGATTTAATTATATAATTGACAGTCACTTCAGTCTAGTATTGTTTCGTTTATAAGCGCGTAATTTACGTTTATAGTTACCATTTTTCCTGGTGCCGTGAGATCTAGTTCTGCGTTTTCGACATTCCAGGAGCGAGAAAATATCAAAAACCGGCATTCTGGAAATATTACCCTCATGATAAATGTTGTCATTAAATCCCAGTGGAAAAGGGGTCTGTAAAGATTGAATCCATTTCAGTTCAGCCTCATGTTTGTTTTGGCTCCAGCTGATAAGGCCGCTAACAATGTGGTCGTTGTTTGACGGCTAAACTATGTTAACACCCTTCAGCAAAAAATTGGCGGTGCTTAGGCCTATAAACTTCAGCCTATAGCTGTAGAGAGGGCTTTAGTTGATGACCACATTTGTCATTCAGCCACAAAATTTGCTGTCTGTGTTACAGAAGGCCAAGACAGGCTTCCTACGTTATATCGGTTGCCTGAACGTCATAAAAGACCATACAAAGCACGGTTTATTGCACATTGAAGCTCTTGTACCACCACTGACCTCTCCAAATTATTAACTTCATGTTTAACTGCCATCAAAAACATGTGATAAAATATTGCGACAAATAAAAATCAAAAAATGAGTTCCTTTAAGAGCAATGAAAACATTCATAAGAAAGAAGATGGGCCATACTACGTAGTCAAAGACTGATATAAATCAAAATGGGGTCCAAATAATTAAAAACTTGTCTAGACTGAGTCTAAGCCAATAATTTATTTCTGATTTATCAGAATATTCAGGGTGATCTCAAAGGACCAAAAGTAAAATATAAACTGCACTATGGTTGATGTACGGGGAGACGTTTTACGGCCGCCACACGGCACAACACCAGCTGCAGTGAAGGCAAATAAAAATCAAAAAATGAGTTCCTTTAAGAGCAATGAAAACATTCATAAGAAAGAAGATGGGCCATACTACGTAGTTTCGGCTAATAAAGCCTCATCAGTGACCCTGTAATGATCCGACAACGAAAGCCAGAGGAAACATACTGCAATTCTGCGAATTTCGAATAGGCAGTCGATTCAAAGACTGATATAAATCAAAATGGGGTCCAAATAATTAAAAACTTGTCTAGACTGAGTCTAAGCCAATAATTTATTTCTGATTTCTCAGAATATTCACGCTGATCTCAAAGGACCAAAAGTAAAATATAAACTGCACTATGGTTGATGTACGGGGAGACGTTTTACGGCCGCCACACGGCACAACACCGGCTGCAGTGAAGGCAAATAAAAATCAAAAAATGAGTTCCTTTAAGAGCAATGAAAACATTCATAAGAAAGAAGATGGGCCATACTACGTAGTCTTCGAAAGATCAGGTAGAAATCTGTTTTGGTCTATAAAAAATTCTAATGAAGTTTTAAATAAATTGAAATCCGGGAGTTTTCGTGCTTCAAGCCTGTCTACTTATGAGTTTTTCACCCTTTACACAACACTTCCTCATACTCTTATAAAAGAAAAACTTAATGATTTAATTGAATGAACATCTCATAGGGAAGACTCCTTTTATCTTTCATGTAATGTAAGAAATGTTTTTTTCACTTCTGAAGAGCATAATAATTATACTTAATGGTATGTCAGAAAGTGTGTGAAGCTCTCACCTTTCTACTTCACAATATTTACATAAGATTTGTTACTAAGTTATTTAGACAAGTTGTGGGTATTCCGATGGGTACTAATTGCGCACCACTTGTGGCTGATCTGTTTTTGTTTTGTTATGAGAGAGACTTCATGATGTCCCTTTCTGTTGAAAACCAGTCTGAAATCATTGAAGCTTTTAGCTCAACTTCTAGATATTTGGATTATGTATTAAATATTGATAATACCTATTTCGATGGTTTGATCAGTCAGATTTACCTCCCAGAACTTCAGTTAAATAAAGCAAATTCTTCTGATACCGAGGCCCCGTTTTTGGATTTACATCTATCTAGAGATGGGTTTGTTTCATGCAAAATTTATGATAACCGCGATGATTTTGATTTTGAGATTGTAAATTTTCCTTTTTTTGGATGGTGATGGTCCTCGTGCGCCATCATATGGCGTTTATATTTCGCACTTAATTCGATTTGCAAGAGTGTGTAGCCATGTAACTGACTTCAACACTCGTAATAAATTTTTAACGGCTAAACTTCTTAATCAGGGTTATCGGTACCACAAATTACGCAAAGCCTTTTCAAAATTTTATAGACGTCATTCTGATGTAATTTCAAAATTCAATATTGGACTTAAATCTCTTCTGCAACAAGGTCTATCGGAACCCGAATTTTATGGTGACTTAGTATATAAATTCAGAAAAATATATAACCGCAATGACTTCAGCACCCAAATTCGTAAAATCATTCTTCGATATAAAAAGAATTGGGTACGACATGGATATTATAAGACATACTGCATGCATGGTAGTTAACCCAATCACGGTTGGCAACTTTACTTCCCTCTTTAATTGCACGCCGGTGGGTCAGGCCTCAGATTCTATGACGGTTCCAACGAAAAGGCTTATTGAGAATTAGAGAGATCTAATTCAAGGTAATGTTGGTTGGTGCCTGATGCTCTGTCTCTGGTCGGGCCAATCGGAGTCTAACTGTTGGTTTTCTTTTGCTCCAGCATTTCAGTGGTTCCTTGCTGTCGAGTCCTCACCGTTGTCTCACCTCTGTGGTTCTTTGATTATTTGTGTTCACGGAGTTGTTGCACTGATGAGTTAGGAGGCCTTCATGCGGACTGAACAAATTATTTGTCTAAATCGCGACGGAAGTAAGGGCGAGGATTGTGGCCACGTAAAATCGATTTAAGCCCCCTCAGTGGAAATCTTTCCACTGACCGTTCCAAGGCGGTTCTTCTGTGGCGATTTATTCATGTTGTTGTTGGTTACTTACTGTGTGTATCACTTGTGTCTTTTTATTTTGGATGGCCATATGGCCATTTTGTGGGAAAGTAACTGTCCTTACGGCCTTCCTTTGTTTTGGTTTCCAGTATGGTCTGGTCGCTTAATGTTTGTGTTTCTTTCCCTTTGGTGTCTTTGACGGGTGGAGTAAGTTAATTGTATCGATTCCTGATCTTTGTTTTACTTCTACTTTGGTGGCTGAATGAAAATAAGGTCATCAACTAAAGCCCTCTCTACAGCTTAAGGCTGCAGTTCATAGGCCTTAGTACCACAAGCGTGTTTACATAGTGAAGCCGTCAAACAACGACCACATTCTTAGCGGCCTTATTTGCTGGAGCCAAACCAAACTTCTTATGAAATTCTTGAATACCTAGTTTAAGGTGACGTAAAGACGTCTTAGGTTTTGGGGGTAATAAGACTACGTTAGGAATATTAATGTGCACTTTAGTTAAAGGGAAGTCAATGGCGATGGACAAATCGGTTAATGTTATCGAAAATGCATTACCTTGCCAGCTCGTTTACAATCCCGAGTATATTCTTGTAGATTTTTAATAGTATTGGAGGATGAATGATGAAGCTTAATAGATCAAATCTAGATAGTCCGGCTAAAAATAGTGTATACTGAGTAGTTTTTAGGTTCTGTGGTGTATTATAACATCACTTCAGCTTGTGATTAGGGCGTGTGTGTCTCCATGCCCTTCATAGTAGTGTCGATTATGTGTGTTAGTACTTTGGGATCATTGATTCCATTTCAAAAATTGAGTGTATTTGATGGTCACTGATGGTACATCATTGGGTGACCCTGGCTAGTATGGCCAAGAAAATCTTGTACACTCCATGATATTCAGTTACGTGATGTATTCATTGTTTCCAAAGGATACTCCTTGTATATAACATATTTCAGAAACAAAAATTTCTCTGTGTTTTTACTGCCTCTCAAATCTATTTGATTTCAGGTAGTTGTCAAATTAATCGATATGATGAGATAACAAGGAACAGAATAAAAATAAAGAATGATCAGGAATCGACACACTTACCTCGCATCTCCCACCAAAATGGAAGTGAAGGCAATGATCAGGAATCGATACAATTAACCAACAGTTCCCAGGGAAAGAAACACAAACATCAAACAACTAAACACTAATGGAAATATTACTAGCGGAAAGCCAAAATGAAAGTTACTTTCCCACAAAATGGCCATATGGCTATCCAAAGCAAAATAATTTAAGGGATACATACACTCAAAGACAAGCCATAACAAAAATAAACCACGACAGAAGAACCGCCTTGTAACGGTCAGTGAAACGAATTCCACTGGGAAGTAGAAGTAAAACAAAGATCAGGGATTGATACAATTAACTTACTCCACCCATAAAAGACACCAAAGGGAAAGAAATACAAACATTAAGCGACCAGACCATAATGGAAACCTAAACAAAGGAAGGCCATAAGGACAGTTACTTTCCCACAAAATGGCCATATGGCCATCCAAAATTAAAAGACAAAAGTGATACACACAGAAAGTAACAAACAACAACATAAATCGCCACAGAAGAGCCGCCTTGGAACGGTCAGTGGAAGATTTCCACTGGGGGGCTTAAATCGATTTTACGTGGCCACAATCCTCGCCCTTACTTCCGTCGCGATTTAGACAAATAATTTGTTCAGTCCGCATGAAGGCCTCCTAACTCAACAGTGCAACATCTCCGTGAACACAAAAATCAAAGAACCACAGAGGTGAGACAACGGTGAGGACTCGACAGCAAGAAACCACTGAAATGCTGGAGCAAAAGAAAACCATCAGTTAGACTCCGATGAGCCCGACCAGAGACAGAGCATCAGGCACCAACCGACATTATCTCTCTAATTCTCAATAAGCCTTTACGTTGGAGCCGTCATAGAACCTGAGGCCTGACCCACCGGCGTGCAATTAAAGAGGGAAGCAAAGTTGCCAACCGTGATTGGATTAACTACCATGCATGCAGTTTGTAGTATAATATCCATGTTGTACCCAATCTTTTTGTATCGAAGAATGATTTTACGAAATTGGGTGCTGAAGTCATTGTGGTTATATATTTTTCTGAATTTATATACTAAGTCACCATAAAATTCGGGTTCCGATAGACCTTGTTGCTTAAATCGAATTGGAAGGCTTAAATCGAATTTACGTGATCACAATCCTCGCCCTTACTTCCGTCGCGATTTAGACAAATAATTTGTTCAGTCCGCATAGAGGCCTCCTAACTCATCAGTGCAACATCTCTGTGAACACAAAAATCAATCAACCACAGAGATGAAACAACGGTGAAAACTCTACAGCAAGCAAAGCCTTCAAAGGCAAAGGAAAGACAAAAGGACAGTTTGATCATCACTTATCACACTGGAAAACTGTTAGTTTACCCTTAGAGGAAATATACATTTTTTTTTAATTAAATACCACGTTTATTTCATCGATTGAGTTGAAATAGTTTTTGTATTTATCGGAAAAGATAATTTTCTTTTTATACTATATGTGACAAAATCAGTCTGGGCTTCTTTCCGCTACTGATGTTTCCATAAGGGTGTAGTTATTTGATTGTGTGTCTTTCCCTTTGGTGTCTCTGGTGGGAGATGTGGGTTAATAGTATCGCTTCATGATCATTGCCTTCGCTTCTTTAGACTAGGATAAATATATCATATCTTTTCAAAATGTGAAATTATCACTTTCATTTGTTTCAGATAGGCATGGATTTCACTGCTAAGTATAAAATAAATAGTGCTAGTTCTTAGAAAAATCAATACCAGTGATTACTGATTAGATCATCAAATTTATAATATGCACCAAAATATATTTCACATCCGAAATTTATTCTCGGCAGGACCGTAATGGGCCGTGTTGTACTGCTTTGCCGACTAGTTCAATCAAATTCAATTTGTATTAAGCTAGCTACAAAGGGATAACCAAAATACGTTTGCTCAAGACAGGTGCTTGCTTAAGACAGGTGCTTGCTTAAGACAGGTGTAATTTAATACATTTGCCTTTTGGTAAACCAAACGCATGCATGCTTAAGACAGGTCGCCTCCTTTATAGAGGTGGCCACTAAGCCTGGTCATTATGATAACACATCCGTGCGAAATAGTGCATTTTTCTCATCTCCAAAAGGGCTACTTTTCTAATGGAAATCCGTGATATTTTTCTTATTTATACTGCAAACATAGGTTGTCGGTGCTCGTTAGAACCGCCTTTTTGAGGCGGTTCTAACGAGTACCCACAACCAATGTATTGAAGCAGGCATAAGAAAAATAATGAATCACCCTGTAAACTACAGTTTTCCTCTATTTAAAGTGGGGTTTAAAGGCGTGTTCAATTCACGGACTTGTCCAAGAGATATTTTACTAAGATTTACATATGCATCCGTATGTATCCGTACGCGTATATGGTTTGTTTGTATAGGAGTTTAACCACCCAGTCAACGCTATTTTAGGTCAGTTTTGAATCGGTCAGTTTACCTATTCACGCGTTTCCTTGGTAAGCTTATACGTAAGCGGTTGACCAGTTCAGTGCACATTCTTTCCCCTGAAACTTTCAACTGCTCTTCTTGAATCAGCGGAAGGGAAAAAACTTCATGATCAATCTCCACGAAAGAATGTTGCCGACACCGGCAGGTGTCGAACCCGTGTTCTCCCGATCACCAGTCAGACGCACATCCGACTGAGCTATCGAGGACAGCCCGTACGCGTATAAATGGTTATCTAATCGATTTTCCTCAAACAGTCATAAGGGGCAGGCATAATATAGAGGTTATTTACTTTTTTTTTTTTTGATAAATACTAAAAATATTTCAGTGAATGTGTTGAAAATATCAGCATTTTCAGAAGCACGATACAAAGGAGATGAAATAGTTTTGTTTTTATCCAAACACCAAGTGTAGGCTGCTACAGTAATAACTGCAAAAAAAACAAAAAAAAACGCGGTCTTGTTATTTTTCATTGTTCGAAAATGTCATGTCTGTTCAAAATGAGAAAATATCATTTTAATTTGTTTCTGATATGCACTGATTTCACTGCTAAGTATGAAATAAATTATTAATTCGTACATGTCAAAAGAAAACCTTTTCAGCATGTTTTATATCTCAATGTCCAAAGTATAATGGTCAAGAAGTATTGCCCCCGGGTACCTAGAAAACATCACAGCTCCAGTTCCCGTAGTTTGCCAACTATGATTTTTTGGATTGATACATTTCGAAAACACGTCTATACAAACACATTGTTAATTTTACCACCAAAAAGCGACTATTTTATTATTGTGAGGCGGTTCTAACGAGTACTGACAATCTATATTTTGAACAGAAATAAGAAAAGTAAGGTTTACCCCTGTAAATATGTTCTATATAGGGTTTCAATAGGTTGGGTTGAAGCGGGATCACAATGATATAGGCGTGTTTTCGTGATGAGTAACTTTATTTCGCTAGAGTGCTCGCGTCAATTTTCGTGTCATATTATTTGGCGTCCGGTTTTCTTTTTATCTACATATTTCTGATCATACTGAGCCTTTTCATTCAGATAAGCAAGAGGTGGCCACCTGTGTTCTTCGATGTGTTCTTTATTTTCTACAGTTAACCTAGAAAATTCTTTTCTGCCTTGAAGATCTGTGTAGTGATTGCAGATGTAATGTAGACACCAGCTGGAGAGTTGTACAGCATTATGTTTCTGAAAACCAAATAAAGCAATGAAAAAGCCAGCGCACGACAAAACCTACCATAAGACATGTGCGCCCAGCGAAGAATCAGATATACCTGCATATCCATATATTCTAACAAGAGATTTCTCTTGCTGCATGAAGGAGCAATGGACCCTTAGCTATCCTTAGAGAACACAGCGAAGCCTCATATCAGTCTGCGCGGATGCGCAGGCTAATATGAGGCTTCGCTTAGCGCACATGTCTTATTATAGCTTTTGTCATGCGCTGGCTCAGTTATCTTTACATGTCAATGTAAACTTTTTGTTTAAAAAGGCTGCTTACATCTGGTGAATCCAATGGGTAAAATCAGGTTAACAAGTCCGAATAATCAAAACTACTCTAAAGCTCATTTATATAGAGAAAACTGGAGTATACAGGTGTACTTTTTCGGCTCATAGGCTGGGGTACTAGTTAGAACCACATTAATGAGGCGGTTCTGCCTCTGTTAGGAGTATAAATAAGCGATAATATTGCAATATGTGTTACCTTTGCTGTTTCCAAAACAGTAATGACATCGGTATCGGAACCTTCAACATTTTGGGACAGATGTCTATTAACTTCCGTCTTTATAAAGAGTTCACAAAGGTTTCTTAGTCGGTTCAGGCCATATTTATCTGCCAGGACAAGCAGTGAAACAACGTCAACCTCTTCAATCGGTGAATGGTCTGTGTACAGATATTCTAAGAAGGCAAGGAAACACTCTGCAGTTGTGTCACGTATAATTATCTGAAAACAAAGTAAACGCACCACTGTATGTGCAATGCGATTCTTAACTATTTCCTATGTTTTATGTCCAGCGCAAGAAAAATGTGCCGCTTCAATAAATGTGGATAAAAATAATTTTAGCGTCTCCTGAAAACGATAAAAACAACATTGAACCAGCACGTGCGCCATGCCATATACATTCGCCTGATAAAGTCACCACAGTAAACATAATGTGCTAAAGATGAAACCTTGTTGCTTTGATTACACATTCATGAGCAAAGAGATCATCACGCAACCGAACTGCCGGCAAATTGTGTAAATTGCGTCGAAAGATAAGGGTGAGGGCCGCGTTAAACCGTAACTGGCCGAAACTAGCTAGTCTGACCCAGAAAACTTGTACACAACATTCTGATTAATTCTGTGGCGTATTCCTTGCTTCCAAAGGATATATAGAAAATATATACACCCCACACACGCACACACACATACACCCACACACACCACCGATAATTATTACTGGCCGTCCAAGGCGGTGCTTTCGTTGCGGTTCAATTTGTTTTATGCTTTGGGCTGTTAATTTTAAATGTTTTCTTTTTTTATACTTCTGTGCGCCCTAATTAGTGTTCTATAAGGTAGTCGATTTTGACACCTGTTTGGAAAAGCACTGCTAACTCGGCTTGTCGCCTGTGGTTTCGTTGCTTGTTCGTCCGTCATTCCCTCTGATGTTCGGGTTAAGCTTTCGGTTTAGATTTGAACTGTCCCTGAAGTATCAATATTCATCTAACTAACTTAACACGATTCCACATAGGCAAAACAACACAAGAGTCACCCGTCTTAGAATGGTCGGCAACGATATTCTCTAGCACTGGGTTTTAAATCGACTGTAAAGGACCCAAGTCTTCACCCTAGGTTCAAACATTGCTCAAATAGGATATTCGGTTTATAGAGAGATCGCCACTACAAATCAATAAGGCATGCTAGTAAAATTAGTATAGGCTCGCGGGGAAAATCTGAAACGCTAACATAAACAGATGACGAAGTAGTGTAGACACTAACCCTCATATGGAAGATTTACGTCGAAGCCATCATGCAGCCCGAGACCCGATCCAATTTCGAGCAACCAAAAGAAAAGCTTAATTTTCAACCATGATTAGGTTAAAAACTGGACATGCCGTTTGTCCCATAACAGCCATGTTATGAAAATACCTATTGTTACGGGAAATACATTTTTACATTTTTATAAAGTAGGTCACGACAAAATCCGGATCTAATATTGAATGTCTTTGCTGCAAATGTCGAACAAGCAGATTCTATACAGTAAAATTCCTCTAATAAGGTCACTTAAAATTAAGACTAAATCTGCTTTTAAAAGCTTGTTGAGAATGTTTCAGTTAATCTTTCTCTGTGTTTTCTACAGTCAGTGACTCCTAATAAAAGACCACCTTTGTGACTGTTCATAGGTGGTCTGAGTGGTCTTCGTATAGGAATTTTACTGTATTTATCAATCAATACGGAGCCTATGATAACCATCATGAAAACACGCCTATATAGTTTTGACCCCCTCGAACCCAACTTTTATATAGTAAAACTGGGGTTTACAGGGGTAAACCTATTTTTCTTATTGCTGCTCAAAATATAGATTGAGGCGGTTCTAACGAGCACCCACAATCTATATTTTGAGCAGAAATAAGAAAACTATCACAATTTTTCATCTTAAAATTTTCATTTTTTCGGCGATAAAGGTTACAATTTATTTGTATAGGCTTGTTTTCGTGATGTGTTCAAAAGTGCTCTTAGTGGTCTTCATATAGGCATTTTACTGTATTTAGCAATCACTATGGGGCCTATGATAACAATAGCCTTATAAAAGAAGCTAAGCCAGTTAGGACGTTATTCCTATTGTAACAGTCGCTGCCCTGAGAAGAAGTACAGCTCATTACGAAAACACGCCTATACTTAACATTATAACCCTTATCACTGACAAAAAAAAATGTAAAATTGTGATATTTTTCTTATTTTGTGCTCAAAACATAGATTGAGGGTACTCGTTAGGACCGCCTCGACGAGGCGGTTCTAACGCGTACCCAAAATCTATACTTTAGAGCAGAAATAAGAGAAATAAGGTTTACCCCTGTGAACCCCAGTTTTACTATATACAGGTAGGGTTCAAGGGGTCAAAATTATATAAGCGTGTTTTCCTGAAGTAGGGATATATCGTCATCCAAAAATGTTTAATTAACATATTGGATGGCAAAACCAAAATTGTCCGCTATAGGATAACACATCCGTGGAGTCTATCATATATCAAGAACTAATTTTCAGATGAAAAACGACCGACGTTTTCCTATTTCTAGTCTAAATATAGATTGTGAGTGCTCGTTAGAACTGCCTCATTGGCGCGGTTATTACAAGTACCCAAAATCTATGTTTTTGAGCAAAAAAGAAAATGTACTCCCCAGTTAACCCCAGTTTTGCCTTCTTAAAGTGGGGTTTACAGGGGTCTTCATATTAAGGACTTGTTAATCTGAAGCGTTTGTGGTATCTTCCCGGTAAGTACATGTATATAATTGTATATGGAAAAATAAAGATATTTAAGTAAAACTGATTCAGTATTGGCCGACTAAGCCTTAATTAACTAAGTTCAGTGGGATAGTAAAATATTTATTCCAAATAAACATGCTTGCGTTATGGTTTATTATTGGCATTTTTTGTCTTTCCATGTATAACCTGCTGATGTATCTTTATTTTGGATAGCCGTAAGGCCATTTTGTGTAGAAATACCATCTTTTTGGCGTTCTTCTTGTGATGTTTTAATTAAGGAAGGCTATTCATTAGGCTAACACCCCTATACAAATACATTGCCACCTTTATCGCCAAAAAAAATGAACATTTTAAGATGAAAAATTGTATTTTTTTCCTATTTCTGTTCTAAAATATAGATTGTGGGTACTCGTTAGAACCGCCTCGATTTTTAGAACAGACATAAGAAAATAAGGTTTACCCCTGTAAACCCCAGTTTTACTAAATAAAAGTGGGTTTCAAGGGGGTAAAAATTATATAGGCATGTTTTCGTGATGTTATGTTGGTGCTTTTTCTTTTTCGGTGTCTTGAATGCAGGTGTACAATTCCTGATCATTGCCGTGACATCTACTGTATTTATAATTATTAATTGATTATCCTGTATTATTCGGAGGTCATCCGTATAAACATCAGGTCAACCAATATTAAATGAGGTCAAGTGCGGTAAAAAATCAATAAATAAATCATGATATTTTAATTGTGTCAATTAATAAAATTGCCATTGATCAAGTAATTTCATATTGGCCCAGTTACAGGTCCGAGGTCTGCTGCATTGGCCCGAGGCCGAAGTAAGCAGGTAACGAACATCATTTAGACATTCAATTGTGCTTGAAAGGGGTGCATTTGGACATGTTCCTTTAACATATGCCAGTATAACATCAATTGGCCAGGTTCTAAAAGAGGGGTCTTTTTCATCTGTACAAAATTGTTTGAAAATATATCAATTTTCAAAAATCGTAAACAAAAACCTTTTCCAGGATTCTTGCCTTTTTGTATTGTATTTACAGTATGCAGTATTCATTCGTGTTAGATAAAAATCAAAAATGAGTTCCTTTAAGAGCAATGAAAATATTCATAAGAAAGAAGATGGGTCATACTACGTAGTTTCGGCTAATAAAGCCTCATCAGTGACCCTGTAATGATCCGGCAAAGAAAGCCAGAGGAAGCATACTGTAATTTTGCGAATTTCGAATAGGCAGTCGATTCAAAGACTAATACAAATCAAAATGAGGTCCAAATAATGAAAAACCTGTCTAGAATTTGAGTCTAAACTTATAATTTATTTCTGATTTCTCAGAATATTCACGCTGATCTCAAAGGACCAAAAGTAAAATATAAACTGCACTATGGTTGATGTACGGGGAGACGTTTTACGGCCGCCACACGGCACAACACCAGCTGCAGTGAAGGCAAATAAAAATCAAAAATGAGTTCCTTTAAGAGCAATGAAAATATTCATAAGAAAGAAGATGGGTCATACTACGTAGTTTCGGCTAATAGAGACTTTTTATATGAACCACTGCAGTTAGTGGGTATGCTTATATCTCACGCCGTCGTTAAGAGCGTGGTACGTGTAACTAAATTGCATACTTAATCCACCAGTGGATGTTCGCATTTTATACATGACGTTATTACATTCTCAGACGCGAATTCTAGGTTCTAAGATAAACGTTATTCATGACATCAGAAATATCACAGGTAACAAAGCATATAATCTAGTCTATGATGCAAGAAGGAAAAACATCTTATAGCAACCTCATGCCACTTATAAACAGCCTTAACATAAACTACGCAAAGCCTTTCCAAAATTTTATAGACGTCATTCCGATTTAATTTCAAAATTAAATGTTGGATTAAATCTCTTCTACAACAAGCTCTATCGGAACCCGAATTTTATGGTGACTTAGTATATAAGTTCTGAAAACTATAAAATTGCAATGACTTCAGAACCCAATTTCGTAAAATCATTCGTCGACATAAAATGATTGGGTACAACACAAATGTTATGCGACAGACTGCATGCATGGTAGTTAACCCCATCACGGTTGACAACTTTGCTTCCCTCTTTAATTGCACGCCTGTGGGTCAGGCCTCAGACTGTAAGACGGTTCCAGCGTAAAGGCTTACTGGGAATTAGAGAGAATCTAATTTTATGTAATGTTGATTGGTGCTGTGTCTGTGGTTGGGCCCATTGGAGTCTAACTGGTGGTTTTCTTTTGCTCCAGTATTTCAGTGGTTTCTTGCTGTCGAGTACTCACCGTTGTTTCATCTCTGTGGTTGATTGATATTTGTGTTCACGGAGATGTTGCACTGATGCGTTAGGAGGCCTCCATGCGGACTGAAGAGATTGTTTGTCTAAATCTCGACGGAAGTAAGGGCGAGGATTGTGGCCACGTAAAATCGATTTAAGCCCCGGAGTGGGATTCGTTTCACTGACCGTTCCAAGGCGGTTCTTATGTCGTGGTTTATTTTTGTTATGGCTTGTTTTTAAGTCTGCATATCGCTTTTGGATGGCCGATCGGCCATTTTGTGGGAAAGAAACTGTTCTTTTGGCTTTCCGCTAGTGATGTTTCCATTAGCGTCTAGTCGTTTCATGTTTGTCTTTTTTTCCCCTGGTGTCTCTGATGGGAGCTGTCGGTTAAATGTATCGATTCCTGATCATTGCTTTCACTTCTATTTAAAGCTAAATACGCTATTTAATCGTATACTGGGTATCAATTAAACTTCTAATAATCGCGATGATTTATGTATATTGTAAATTTTTCACAATTATGTACCTCTGACTTGTCCTTTACTCCCTCTATAAAACTCCCTCTAAACATGGCCGCCATCACCTCACACCGTGCACACAGTACCACTTTATGGGCATATATTGTTGTACCTGAAACAAAGATTGTCTGTTCGAAATATGCGTATATGGTCTACCCAGAATGCCCAAAACTTCTTCAAACAAGCATCACGTGAACGAGTCTGTGAGAATGAACACCCTCCTAAACCCCACTTTATCTAGAGAAAACTGAGGTTCGAGGAGTCGTTCATTTTTTCTTCTTACCTCTGTTCCAATGCATAGGCTGTGGCTACTTGTTAGGACCGCCTCAATGAGGCGGATCTAACGGCCACCACAGCCTATGTTAAGAGTATTAATTAGAAAAGGATTACACATTTTCATCAGAAATATGACCGTTTTTGGGGTATTTAATTGCAATATGTCACACGGATGTGTTATTGTAATGGTACAGAACACCCACGGTCTTTGTTTTGAACCCTCGCAGCCCCTAGTTGTTTTGGTCCGCCGCGTTTCCGCGCATGACCCCACGCCATGCCCCGCCGCAAGTCAATGATCGCCGCAATGATGCGGCGAACATGCCACAATTATCTTATTTGCCTGTGGGGCAGTTGGATATAAAAAGCGCGGGCAACCAATTTTACACCTGTTAAAATGCCTCGGAAATTCCGCGATTACCCCGCGATTCCCCCCCCCCACCCAGTCGGCGCATATCCGCGATGGTCGTCTCAGATTTAATCGTTTTCATCATGGTCCCGTCAACGCGGGGTTGCGTGGATTCAAAATTAAAATTGCGGCGGGTGTAGTCTAACACAGTTTGAGAGAGATGTTCAATTACACATCAATATAAAAGTATCTAAATTAACTTGCAGTGCTGAATTTACTTATTTGCACAGAATACATTCTTGAACTGTCTTTCTTACCCCCTATGCATCTATACCGTTCCCTAGAAAGCCCCTCTAAGCAACTTACCATTCACAAGGAACTTCGTATCGGCGATGTCCGGTTGATTAAAAAATAATTTCTTCAAACTCGCTGCTGTCATGTTATTCTGGTACATGACAATACTTGGGTTTAAAAATGCTACTTCATTCAGAATGTTGTCACTGATTGTCTGCAGTTGAGTAAGTTTAAATATACCCGCTGCTCTTTCAAGCTCCTGAATATCTGTTGTGTCCACTTCATCACGCAGAAACGGGCTACCTGCATTTAAGACATAGTATTAAATGTATACAGTCGATAGTGTATATTTTGTATAGTGTGAAAGCTTTGCGATGTTTCATGAACATTTACAAACACAACAGCCAGTTTAAGGAACTGTTACAGTTAATATCCTTCATCCGAATTATTTTGTTATTACTATTTAGAAGGTATCTGTGGTGGAACAAAAGGCAGGGCTATCATAAACTTCGCAAAGCCTTTCTTAAGTTTAACAGACGTCATTTCGATTTATTTTCAAAATTCAATGTTGGATTTATTAATGCTCTGTTTCTGATCGGGCCCACCGGGGTCTTTTGCTCCAGCATTTCAGATATGACCAATGCCTTCACTCCTAGTTTGAATATTCGTAAACATCGGAGCTTAAGACTCACAGTGATATTTTGCTGCCGACCTCCCCAGTGTCAAAAATGTTCAATGGGGTTGTATGTTGAAAAAGAAACTCGATTATTTCCATAGGGGGATTTATAAAAGGACCCACAAAAGAAAATTAACTATATTTTGAATCTGTTTCTTTGTCCGAGTGAATACGTGAATTCAACCTGTCAAAGCATGAACAAGAAAAAGTTAAATACTAACTATTAGGCCATCACTTTTTCAATTAATTTCAGAACATTTTTACATATTGGTTTTGAAAGTTCCTGACCAATATTGTAGGGCACTTTATTCTAGAACGCATTTAGCAACTACTCTGGTACAAAAATTACAATACAAATATACAATAAAACAGAACTGAACGCAATGGTCAGGAATCGATAAAATTAACCCAAACCACCCGTCAGAGACACCAAAGGGAAAGAATCACATCGATAACGGAAGGCCAAAAGGACAGTTATTTTCCCACAAAACAGTCATTTGGTTATCCAAAACAAAAACTGTAAGCGATATACACACTCAAAGGCAAACATCACAAAAATAAACTGCGATAGAAAAACCGCCTTGGAATGGACAGTGAAATTAATTTCAATGGGGGCTTAAATCGATTTTACGCGGCTGCAATCCTCGCGCTTGATTCCGTCGCGATTTAGACAAATATTTTTTCAGTCCGCATGAAGGCTTCCTAACTCGTCAGTGCAACATCGCCGAGAAAATAAAAATCAAACAATCACAGAGATGAAAAACGGTGAGGACTCGACAGCAACAAACCTATAAAATGCTGGAGCAAAGGAAAACCAACAATTAGACTCCGATGGGCCAAACCAGAGACAGAGCATCAGGTACCAACCAACATAAAATAAGTAAGCCCTTACGCTGGAACCTTTATAGAATCTGAGGCCTGACCCAAGGCGTGCAATTAAAGAGGGCAGCAAAGTTATCAACCATGATTGTGTCAACTAGCATGCATGCAGTCTGTCGTTTGATATTTATGTTGTACCCAGTCTTTTATATCGAAGAATGGTTTTACGAAATTGGTGGTGAAATTTGCAAGTATATATTTCTTATGAATTTATGTACTAAGTGACGACAGAATTCGGGTCCCGGTAGACCTTGTTGCAGAAGAGATTTAAGTCCAACATTAAATTTAGAATTAAATCGGAATGACGTTTACAAAATTTAAAAAAGGCTTTACGTACATGTAGTTTATGATACCGATAACCCTGAATAAGAGGTTTAGCAGTTAAAAATTTATTACGAGTGTTGAAGTCAGTTTCATGATTAGACACTCTGGCAGATCGAATTAATTGCGAAATAAACTAGCCATAGGATGGCACGGGAGGAACAGCACCATCCAAGAAAGGAAAATTTACAATCTCAAAATCAAAATCATCGCATTCATCATAAATGTTGCACGAAACAGTAAAACCTATTATTGTGGCCCCTTTTTTAAGCAAGCAATCGGAACTGAATTCAGGCTACGAATAAGGGAATCAATTAAATCAAAAATATCAATAATAAATATATTACACTGAAACCTCAAAAGCTAGAACACCTTTTTGGACTGTAAAAATGATCGAAACAGTGTAATTCAAATAGCTGTGGTTTTATCATAGCGCCAGTCCGTAAGGCATAGTGGGGATGACGTAAAATAGATATTAACGATCCTCTATAAAATGAGGCGATTCTAATTGATATACACATCATTTGTTATTCACGATAAAATCCAAAATATAAAGATATCTGAAGTTTTGGTAAGAATTATCAAGGGGTTCCATAATAAGATAGAGTAAGCCATGGTGAACGTGCCCTCCGTGTTCGAATTACGAAGTTTCACTGTGTAAGTCCTTTAAAGATTAATAGAAAGAAAACGTTACTTAGGAAAAGCTAAACAAAGAAAGTTGCAAACAATAAATTTTGAAATTTCACTTCCACTCCTCAAGTTCCTCTGACTTGCGCCAGCAAACAGCAAACATGTTACTGTTATAAGTTTTATCCTAACTCAGCACGCCTATATAGACAATGGAAAGCAACTGTGATTTATTCTGCAGTAAATCAGTTGGAAGAAGAACGAAACGCAAACAGTCGCCGTTTGGGAGGTTACTCATAGATTCTTTAACGCAAAACTGTGTAATGTCATTTTTAGCCTCAAAAACGTTACAAAGCGGATATAAACGTATTAGATACAGTCCGTCATTCAGAGTTTGTGAGAATTGGAAGGACACAACACAATTATTGTCGTTTGTCAGTGTATAAGAATTGAAATACATCAGCTCAAGTGTGTGAATTTTTGATATATAAATTATATTTTGTCGGTCAGATGTAAGTAGACAAAACCACTCGCGCTACGCGGTCTAATTTTGATGTACTTTAGAACTGACCTCCAAACTGTGATTTGTTTTATTACTCAACTAATAACTGCTAGAGCTGATCTGTATCTTGAACAATCATAACTCGAAAATCAATAACTGTTCACGTTGATCTAGCTAGTTTAGAGTATTGTAACTCAAGGACATGCTTAGAATCGGTACTGACATACCTGAATATAAAAAATTCAAAATATAAATAAATGTAGAGTATGAAATATCCTCGCTGAGTTCAATTGTTGTTATCTGTCGCCTTTTGTCACCTGAGCCTGATATTTTCGCTATCCCGGGAATGGAGCCAGAATTTAGTTTTTCTGTGCTGTATACATCGGATTTCTCGTTGTTCTGCAGACAGAACAAGATGTGTTTGTGAAACACTGATGCCCCCGGACAGCGCCAATGTTAATGTTTTTAAAAATTTTGAAAAAAAAATAGGTCAAAGGTCAAGTTCAAGGTCACAAGATCAAAAATTATGGTACCACTGGAAAGGTCTTGTGATAAGGTATACACATGTGAAATATGAAAGCTCTATCTATTACCATTCAAAAGTTATGCCCAATGTTAAAGTTTTTGCAGACGGACAAACGGACAAACAGACGGACAGACCAAAAACTATATGCCCCCGAATCTCTTAGATTCCGGGGGCATAAAAATATAATGCAATAATGGCAATTAGTACAGCTAAATCATTTCACAGATAAATGTAGTTAAGACGCATTGTCACACTTCAAGTTAAATATAGCAATGGACTACGGAGTAGTTTAGGTCGTAGTACCAAAGCGTTAATCCAAAATCATTAATCCATAGACAAATGGCAAACACCAATGTTCAGATCAACAGACATGGACTCCAGAAGAGTGTAATAAGGCGTCCTATGACAGTAAGCATTACTTGGTAAGCAAGCTTCGCCCACCATGGCTATCGACCTGAACGAAGAAAGGGAATAAATGCCGAGAAGGGTATGTCCGAGATTTCAGAAGTCTTCCTATGGCTTTCCATTGACTGACACACATGATGCGCAAAATATAGATGGTAACTGATATTCACATGTCGGCGACGTTAAACTGCGAAAAATGGTCTAGCTGCTAAGGTTCTTTAACAAGGCTATCGGCGTCAAAGTCTCCACAAAGCAATGCACTAAGGACTAACAGGCGTTTGTCTTGCAGCAATGCTGTGCCAAATATAGATGGTAACTGGTAATCACATGCCAGCGATGTTAACGACTGGAAAACTGGACTAGCTGCTAAGGTTTTTTAACATGGTCATTGGTATCATAGGCTTCACAAATACTTTTCTAAGTTTTATCTTCGACACCCTGAATTGACTGAAAAATATTACACTTGTTTAAAGCAATAACTGTCAAAGGGAATATTGGTAGTGGAGTGTATAAATTGGATTTTTGAAGCAAGTGAAAAATCATTATTATCCATTACAAACAAACAAAGTTGTGATATGTGTGTAATACAACTCACTGCATGCCTAGGGACTGTTAACCATATTTTCCTGTTTGTTGTCACGACGGTCGTTCAGTAGCAGTGGTTTACTTTGATACTTGTTTTCTGTGATATTTCACTGACTGAGTTGGCAACCGCCAACAATTATATATGTTTTGAGCAAAATTTGAACCCAGAGTGAAGACCTCGGACTGTAAAATACCAATACTATTGAAGGAAATAGTGCTTGCAGTCATAGAATCGCCTCATTGAGTACATAAATTTACATTGCAAAGACAAAATCAGAAAAACCTCCATAAAATACTCAAATATATGGATATTTGGATCTCATAACGCGAACAAGTCCGTGGAAAGAACATCCCCCTAAACCCTACTTTATAGAGGACACTGAGGGTTACGGGGTATACATTATTTTTTTTCTTATCTCTACTCGAAGAAATAGATTGTGGGTACCCGTTAGAACCGCTACAGTCAGGCGGTTCTAACGAGTACAAACAACCCATATTTGTTGTATAAATTAGAAAATATCACACGTTTCCACCTGAAAATCACCATTGTGTAGATATGAAAGAGTGTATTACATCGCACGGATGTTTTATCGCCATGTATTGGAAAGCGTTTTCGAAGTAGGCAAGGTTAAGGAGGCGTCCGTGTTTGAGCTGTTGAAGTTTCACTGTACTTAGTGGTTTGTTTGCTCTTCCACATAGTACAGGTCGATGAATGTTTACTGAAATTTCGTCACACGGGCCGGTCCATCTGATACCGTTATCTAGGGATAACAATGTCATCAGTGAATGCAAACTTCTTAAATAAAAGCTGAAACTCATTCCCATGCGCAACAATAGAACAAACGGTTTGAATTATAAAAGATAGAAAATAAAAATATGTCAAAAATTGACGAGAATAACTAATAACCTAACTAGAGCCAGTGTTTATGAAACACAATGCCCCCAACTGCTTGACCCTCACACTGCTTGACCCTAATACTGCTTGTCCCTAACAGTAATTGAGATATCTTTTTTTTTATTTGGCTGCAATGCTGAAATTTTAGAAGGAACGTAACACAAGAAATACTGAAGTTAATCAGGTCATTAATTTATCAGCCCATACCAGTGTTTTAAGTTACAGGACAATAGCTCATACAGTTTTAGAGATACAGTCAAACCTGTCTTAGTGTCCACCTCAGTCTATTAAGCGAGCAACCTGTCTTAAGCAAACATGCAAATACATTAAAATTCACCTAATCAGTTCATCTACTCATCATCCTGAACCAGCCTGTAAAGTTTCAGGGCAATAGCTTAAACATTTTTTTAGATATCTTGCTTACAAGCTTAAAACACGCAAAATTTCAAAGGGGCATAACTCAAGAAAAAAATGGATTTTTGTCAAAAATTAATCAATTCATCTTCTTATCATCCCCAACCATTCTGTAAAGTTTCAGTGCAATAACTGAAACAGTTTTTTTTATCTTGTTTACAAGCTTAAAACGCAAAAAAATCAAAGGGCCATAACTCAAGAAAAAAAATTTCGGATTTGTTTTCAACAGTTAATCAGTTCATCTACTCATCATCCCAAACCAGTCTGTAAAGTTTCAGGGCAAAAGCTCAAACAGTTTTTGAGATATCTTGCTTACAATATTTCAAAGTATTTTTTTATGCAAAGGGCATAAAGCCCCCGCCCATAGGGGCTTGAAGAAATATATGGGCTGCATGATGCTTCCACGCAGAGCTGAATCCGGCCCGAACACTAGTACTGGTAAACCGCTTAGAGAATCTAAGCCTGTCGAGGAATCGCGGTGCGAGGCGGACCGTCCATGCTAATAAACCCTATTGGTTTCATTGGGCGACAGAGCTTGAGATGTCATTTCATCTCAATGTCGGGTAAAAGTCCCACAAATCAGAAGCAACGTCTCCAAAATGACCTTAACAGTATTGACGGGGACGTTAAACCTCAAATCAAACAAGCAAAAGCAAAGGGCATAACTCAAGAAAGGGGCATAATCCTGACGAGAAAAAAATACGGGTCAATTATTTTTTCATAAGGAATCCATATATGAAATTTCAAAAACCTAGCACCCACGGTTGTTAAGTTATGCTATGCAGTAAAAAAGTGGGACAGACGGAAGGAAGGACGGACGGACGAACAGGGCAAAACCAATATGCCCCCACAACTTCTTCGAAGTTGGGGGCATACAAACAAATACCTTACGTAATAATTTGATGGTAGGCATGGTTTATAATGTAGGTTTACTGTACGCAAAAATGCTCGTGAATAGCAAATAGCCGAGTAGTTACAGTTACAGGTCAGAATCATTGTAGTCCTCGGTGTGGTGAGGGCGAGGGATGGAAGAGACACTCGCACAGTGTAATTATTTTTAAACTTTTATTCTTTTTTTTTTCTGTATTATATGTTTCCGTTGTTTTTTTTTTAAATATATGTATGTAATTCATTATTTTCAAATTTCACCGAGTCACATTAACTTGAATTTAATAATTTCAGAATTTCATATTTCGAAATTGCATTGCATTGTGATTCTTCGGCAGTGTCGGTAGATTCATCACCCCCAGAGGAGTCTCTGTACCTTCTCTCTAACGTCACTGATAGAGTCCACGTGGTCAATGATTCACTCCATTTCAGCCTCAACAGCGATGTCAGTTTTACAATAGTCCTGTTCAGGCCCCCGCCCATTTGGGCTTGAAGAAATAGATGGGCTGCACGATGCTTCAACGTCGAGCTGAAACCGACCGCACATGAGTACTGGTAAACCGCGAAGAGGATCTAAGCCTGCACAGGCAAAGCGGTGCGAGTCGGCACGTCCATGCTTATAAACCCTATTGGTTTCATTGGGCGACGGGGCTTGAGATGTCATTTCATCTCAATGTCGGGTAAAAGTCCCACAAAATTGGAAGAAACGTCTCAAAAATTACCAATACAGTGTTGACGGGGACGTTTAACCCCAAATCAAACAAAACAATAGTCGTGTTCAGCGTTTTCGACATGTGTTAAGCCAGCAGACCATTCTTTTTCAACAATGCTTCCAGTGCCTTCTTCGATCAGAGCCTTTATATGTATATATCCGTCATGCGACGCTGAAAATTTCATTGGCCAATATAAAATTTCCCCCATAGCATGTTTTTTGCATTCAGATCAGGGTGGTATGGTGAAATCCGAAGAACTGTGTGTCCGTGTCTCTTCAAAAGCTGGTAAACTCGATAAGGAGGAGCTGGTTGATTTCATTTGCAAAGTTCCAAAAGCTCAGGCTTGAACATTTCTTGCCACAGGCTGCATAAAACTGTATATCAAAGGAAACAAAAAGAACGAAAAATAAAAATGTTATTCAAAATTTGAGATTCGAACCTACGACCTTTGAGTAACTATGTCATTAAAGTTTATGCATCTAACCAATACCGCCACATCGGATTCCTGCAACGATGTCATATCAGAATAATATACAGCAAAGATTTTGTGAATTAAGCGAACCCCCACATAACGGTTTCCGATGGAATGGTCCGTATGACGTAGTGTTCAGTAAACTGTCATCGATCTATACCATTGATAGCCTATGCCCATTATTTTCAAATCTTCAAACAGGTTACTTCTCTGATGACACTCCGTGGTATTTTTCTCATTTATACTGTAAATATAGGTTGTGAGTGTTCGTTAGAACCGCTTCAATGAGTACCCACAACCTATGTCTTGGAGCAGAAAACTAATGTATATCCCCGTGAACTAAGTTTCCTCTAAAGTGGGGTTAAGGGGTGTTCGCTTCAATAAATGTTCCAAGAATTCGCACACAAAATCAAGCCCTCTCTCCCTTTTGTCTCTTTCTGTAGCTGTTTGATGCGTTTGAAAAGCTACACCAGACCTTATTGGTTGGTATATATGCTTTCATCGCATCTAAAATACTTCCTCACCATTTTGTTTGTGAAATAAATGAGCCTCGTCATCAGAAAATGTGTTTAAAGCACATTCGAGCAACAATGACTCAGATCAATTTGCGCATCCACGCAGTCTAATAAGCATCTTTAACTACGCAGCTAGGAAAGCACAATACTTGTTTGAATATCTAAAATTTTAAAACTATTGTAAGTCTGTCTTGATAGTGACACCGGTCACTATCTAACCTGTTATAAAACCCCGAAGTCAGATTAGAGTGGCGGCCGTAAAAGTCTCTCCTAGTTCTAGTTCTTTAGGACCACTGATTTCACTGTGGAATTAAGGAAATATTTGAGGGTCACCGATGAGGCCGAATTGACCGAAACTGGCCAGTTTGCCCCAGAAAAATCTTGTATACTCCATAACTTTCAGTTCTGTATTCCTTGCTTACCACTTTTTCAGAACAGTTAGCTTCGCCACAGCTTGTGTTAAGGGAATGTGTGGTGACCTTAAAAACGTTTCCTTGTCTTCGACATAGTTATGTTTTCTTGTCATTTTGGTTCGATGTTTTCGCTGTGGAATTCAGGACATATCTGAGGGTCACTGATGAGGTCTAATTGGTCAAAACTAGCTAGTCTGGCCCATAAAAAATATTTTACACTCCATAATTTTCAGTTCTGTGGTGTATGCCTTGCTTTCAAGAGATTAAACCTTTTTCCAGAACATTACTCGTGTTGGGGCGCATTTGGTTTTTCGAATGGAAATATAGAAGAAGCTATTGCAGGAATGATGCTCGAAATGGCATGTTATCTTTTCCCTTTCTCAAAGTTAGCTAAGCATTTGACACAGAGATTTTAATATTCACGCGAGGTGAAAACCCTCCCAATAAAAAAGATAAAGATAAAGAAGGGTTATTTAACGTCGCATATTAGAAACAATTAACATAAGCTCTGTTGAGCTTTTTTGCGACAAACAAAGTATCCTTTAACAAATACTTACCTGCCTTCATTTATCTTCCTAGGACTACCCCTGATAAAGTGAGCGCCAGCCAAGGGAGCACCTAGTACCATTTTTCACGCCTTTGGTATGGCGCGGCCGAGGATCGAACCCGCGACCTCCCGATCACGAAGCGGAAGCTCTACCACTGAGCTATCGGTGCCGGTAGGCAAACATGGCTAGGACAACGTCAGATCAAGGTCGGTGCAACGTTACGACGTTGCACTGACTTTGATTGGACGTTACATAACGTCATGACGATGTACCGACGTCGATGTGACGTCACAATTACGCCATGTGCCTACTTGGCTATATTTGGTGTTGAAGACCAGCTGACTCTCGCTAGCCTGCTCAGAAATATACATAAGTAAGATGTTCTACAAACGGGTTATCCTTTGGAAGCAAGAAATACACCACAGAACTGAAAACTGTATAGAATGAGCATGTTTCTGGGCCAGGCTAGCTAGTTTCGACCAATTAGGCCGCAGCAGCGACAATCAAATATAAGAGCCTTGAACTAGCTTTACATCGCGTGGACAAGTCGGTTCAATGATCACACCAGTATAGAGAAAACTAGGGTTTACATGGGGCTACATTATTTTGCTTATTTCCGCTCCAAGACATAGATTGTGAGTACTCGTGTTCCAACGAGCACCCATATACTATGTCTGATATATAACTAAGAACAAATAAAAACAAAACTATCAGAAAAATTACCTTTTTGGAAGTATGGAAGATGCAATATATCACACGGATGTGTTATCGATGTGAGTTTGGTGTTGACTCTCGCCAGCCTGCTAATCTACATAGATTAGTGGTCTTTTAGATGCAAAATTAGAAATGAAGGCAATGATCAGGAATCGATACAATTACCAAATACTTGCCCTCAGAGACACCAAAGGGAAAGAAACACACACATAAATTAACTAAACACTAATTAAAAACAGCCAAAAGGACAGTTACTTTCACAAAAAATGACCAAACGACTATTCCAAATTAAAAGCTAAAAGCAATACACACATGCAAAGACACAAAGGTTATATTTATTATACTTTCAAAGCAGAGAACACAAAAGTGTAGATTAGACTGCGCGAATGTGTATGCAAATTTGCATCTTTGTTCGCACAATGCAACGTCAGGTTTTCTCATGCCGTGGCTCATGTTTAAACATGATTTTTTATTCGTGTTTCTTTGTCTTTCATAGCCGTACATTTAGTTTCTATATCGAGATAATGACGTTTCATTTAAGGTTGCAAGTATTCTATGAAAAGACATTTACCTGTGTTTCGGCGCTTGAACACAAGATCTTTTCAAATAATGTAGACGAAGAAGCGATTATAATCTTATGTGCATCTATTTTATGATGACCTTCTACAACAAATGTAATGTCGCAGTGAGTGGCATTTTTTAACATCTGACACCACTCCTCTCCAAATGTGGATGTGCTGATTTCAATATTCGGGACCGGATCTGTAAACAGAGCAAAAGTGATAACGTATATGCGTCGGTTGAAATAGTATATACTGTAAAACACTAAAATTTTTCGTCAGCATATTTTGGTGGTTTTTATTAGCTGACCTATCGCGAATTTTTATTTTTATTTTTTATTTTAAACAAAGCAAATCCGTGATTTCTGACGTAGTCATGTATGCATGCGAGTTTTACACGGTAATTTTCAAGTAACATACACTGGGTTTTTCAGGTTTTTTTTTTTTCATATTGCATTGTTTTTTGTTGTGTGAGTGAATTAAAATCAGTTCTGTTGTCATTTAACTACTTAATAGAAGTTTTGGGATATAATTCGTTGTAGTTTTCTTTCTTGAATAACGCTTTCACTACTCAAAATGTTGACTAGGTTTACTCACAGGCAAAGCCGTCAATCAATTACATATATATGCAATTTTGGATAAATACTGTCAAGACGTATTTGCTTTTAATCAGCCCTGTTGAGCATCCTAAATAGCTTCATAACTGACGCGTTAAGCAAAGAGGAAGACTTGGTAAAATATATTTTACTCTGCCAGGATGGAATTAACTTTGGGCATCGCTCCCTAGCACTATGTTCTCTTTCAAAATAGTAAATACACCTTTTTCTTTTGTCACCGTTAATGCCCTTCACTGATTGCCATTGTATTTCCCTATATCATGTTTGCGATGTGTATTGGGAATAAGATTTCTGCCAGATTTTTGTTCTTCCCTTACGTTCTTTTTTATCTTATTGGCGGTTTTTTTTTTTTCGCAAAATAAAACGACCGCCAAATATAAGTGTTTTACAGTAATTTCTAAAGTTCAATTCAGATATGACTCGGGTAGCAATGCATAGAATAATGTAATAATCAAACCAGTATGACTGTAAATAAGACGTTTCGCGAGTGGATCTAAACTTTATTTAAACGCAATGTACCTTTAGTTTAGGCACAATAACGTATCCTGAAATAGCTGTGCTTCTCTTGACTATGATTAGTCGTTTTTTTTTTTTTTTTGTTTTTTTTTTTTTTTTTTTTTTGTTTTTGTTTTTTTTTTGTCTTCATGTGATGTCCAGTCAATTTGATAGTAACGGGTTTGACATCTGATGCCATGTCAGGTGACTTCATTATCGCCAAATGTCCACAGCTATATAAAGGGTGTCAATTTGTTTGTTTGTTTTGTTTTGTGGTTTAACGTCCCCGTCAACACTGAATACATGTAGGTCATTTTGGAGACGTTGCTTCCAATTTTGTGGGACTTTTACCCGACATTGAGATGAAATGACATCTCAAGCCCTGTCGCCCAATGAAACCTATATGGTTTATAAGCATGGACGGTCCGACTCGCGCCGCTTTGCCTGGACATGCTTAGATCCTCTAAGCGGTTTACCAGTACTCATGTGCGGTCGGATTCAGCTCTACGTGGAAGCATCATGCAGCCCATCCATTTCTTCAAGCCCCGGTAGGTAGGGTGTCAATTAAAGTCATGTGTAATTGTATATGTACTGTACATGTTAACACAAAGAACCATCATTCAACAAAACCGTTGCATACATTATGAACGTCTTAGAACCTCAGAAAAGGATGTGTAAGTTGTAAGTTTACTTAAGGGGAATGGGAACACCCAGCACATTTTTTCCGCCATTTTTCAAAGGGAGATAACTTTCGGGACTTCCTGTTCACTTTTCTGTAAGCCCTGTCCCACTGAAAAAGGGGTCTACTCTTAAAGGAAAGAATTTGCTCCTTAGGAGCAAATTCTTTCCTTTAAGAGTTGACCCCTATTGATATGGGAGACAAAATACATTTGCAGGAATTGCCTCTCCTGAAGGTGTTCCCATTCCCCGTAATGGTTATCTAACAATCCGGGGGGGGGGGGAGGTTATTGTAATGCGTAATAAAAGTAAATTCACGTGTTATGCCATTTCATCAGTTGGGTGCACAAGTTGTATTTCCGCAAATGAAAATAATGAATAAATGAGGCCGACACGGAAGATCTCCTTCAGGTTTTCTATCATTTGCATGCACTTATATCATTGTATTATGCTCTTTAGAGAGGGTTCGGAAGATGCTTTTTCAAATTTTACGATTTGTGGGTTTCCGATGCCGTTTCAAATTTGAAGACTTCAAATGCTTGTGTGTATTTTTTTCTACTTTCTTTTGAAATTTATATACCCAGTAATGCAAAAACATTATTTTCTCGTGGTGTTCACATCTAAAATTTCAATGAGATAGCTTAATAAAATTGTGACAAAAATCAACATGGGTGGAACACCTTTATTAGTTTGAGTCATTATTACCCTCATGCTACATATACCTCAAATGTGTTGCCCAATACAGCATTTCGATAACACAGCCGTGTTTTCATATCTCCAAAATGGCTACTGTTCTAAAGAAATTCCATGATATTGTTCTTATTTATTCCGCAAACTTAGGTTGTGGGTGCTCGTTTGAACCTATGTTTTGGAGCAGAAATAAGAAAAATAATGTATACCCCTGTAAACCCCAGTTTTCTCTACATAAAGTGGGGTTTTTGGGATCTTCGTTTCACGGACTTGTTATCGTGATAATTAGTTATACAATTGCCATTTTAGTCATAATTACCTTCATGCTACATATACCTCAAATGTGTTGCTCAAAACCCTGCCTTTGATACAGCATTACGATAACACAGCAGTGAAACATAGCGCTTTGCTTTCATATCTCCAAAATGGCTACTTTTCTGAAGAAATTCCATGATGTTTTTCTTATTTATACTGCAAACTTAGGATGTGGGTGCTCGTTAGAACCGCCTTATTGAGGCGGTTCTATCGAGTACCCAGAACCTATGTCTTGGAGCAGAAATAAAGAAATTCATGTATACCCCCGTAAACCCCAGATTTTCTCTATATAAAGTGGGGTTTAGGGGGTATTAATTTCACAGACTTGTTCACGTGACTGTAAGATAGGAACAGTAAACTGAATCTGCTATATTAAATACGTGTAATTGACATCACGGGAACAGATACGTGAAATGAACATCCCCTAAACAACCTCACGTTATATTGAGAAAACTGGAGTTTACGGGGTATACATTATTTCCCTTATTTCCACCCCGAGACAGAGGCTGTGGGCACTCGTTAGAACCGCCTCAATGAGACTTCTACCGAACACCGACAACCTATGTTTGCAATATAAATAGTAGAAATATCACGGATTTTCATCAGAAAAGTAATCATTTTGAAGATGTGAAAAATTCATTATATCGCACGGGTGTGTTAACGTGATGAGAAGTGCATTTCCAACCTGGTGGGTCGGCCCCCGCCCATCGGGGCTTGAAGAAATATATTGGCTGCACGATGCTTCCACGCAGAGTTAAATCCGACCCGCACACGAGTACTGGTTAACTGCTTAGAGGATCTAAGCCTGCCCAGGGAGAGCGGTGCGAGTCGGACCGTCCATGCTTATTAACCCTATTGCTTTCATCGGACGACAGGGCTGGAGATGTCATTTCATCTCACATCGGGTAAAATACCCACAAAATTGGAAGCAACGTCTCCAAAATGACCTTTACAGTGTTGGCACGAGGACGTTAAACCTCAAATCAAACAAACAAACAAAACCAACCTGGTGGGGGCATGACAGGCGGAGGAGGAATTTCCTTTCTTCTAAACCGAGTCTTTGACTTAGCGCCCTTCGGTGAGTTCAGACCAGTACGTACCTAAAATATAGATACAGTTTCTACATGTACATTGATATTCCGTTAAGAAGACCGCCAAAAATTAAGACTAATTCTGCTTATTTCGAAGACTTCACTAAATTTTTCTTTGCGATTTCTGCCCATAGTGTCCTCTGGCCATGGACCACCTTTATTACTGCTCAAAAGTGGTCTTATAGACCACTTTTGAACAGTCCCAGTGGTGGTCTAAATATATGAATTTTACTGTACATTGTCGTTTATAATATTAGATTATACCTTGATATCGTTTCCAGGTATGGCATTTTTATACTATTGAAGTCCAAATATATACATGTATATGCATATATATCTCACAACCGCCTCATTTGGCAGGTTAAGCTGACGGGCAATCACCGTTTCATTTAATCTATGAATGCAGTTACAAAAAGATGTCACATGATCGGTGTCGTCTCTGTGCTGTAATCAGAATAATTTGCAACATTTTCCCCTCTAAATTTGTGTTAACTACATTTTAATTTAATCTTAAATCGTCATGATTATCTAAAACTTTGTTGTTTTCTTTTTTCGTTTTTTTATCCTTCAACCATTCACGAAAAAATATATACTTACGTTACATAATTCAAAGACATTAACATCAGTAAAACACGCCTATATAATTTTGACCCCTTTAAACCTCACTTTTATACAGTAAAAATGGGGTTTACAGGGTAACCAGTCTTTTCCTTATATCTGCTTAAAAGCATAGATTGTTGGTACTCGTCGAGGCAGTTCTATCGAGACCCCACAATCTATAATTGGAGCAGAAATAATAATATATATAAAAACACACAATTTTTCATCTTAAAATTTCCATTTTTTGGTTGAAAAATTGACATGGTATTTGTATAGGCATGTTTTCGTAATGCTTTGGGGTTTGGTTTTACGCTCTTTCAAAATTTATTTCACTGGTCGCAAAACCGAAAAAACCGGAGAAAACCACCTGACCTTCCGCTGAAGAACTTGGCATCTTGCATGTGGCCGGAGGGAGGCGCGAACCACAGATGAAAATATTAGTTTTATTTGAATTCTATAATGTCCAGTTAAATAGAGAAAACCAGGTTCGTGTCTTTTGATAACAAGTTTATCAGGCAAGGCTTTGAGAACGCTTGTAGAATCGCGAGGCTTGCCGAGCAATTCTACATGCGTTCTCGGAGCCGAGCCAGATATACTTGATAATAAATGACATGAATATGGTATTCTATTTATCAGTTTATCCCCTTGTAAACTCTTTAAATTGGCAATTAACGGTCACTTACGGCTTGTCCTCAGTGCGTCCCAACATGCCGGTGTGGAATACTTTGTTTGATTTGAGGTTTAACGTCCCCGTCAACACTGTAAATGTCATTTTGGAGACGTTGCTTCCAATTTTGTGGGACTTTTACCCGACACTGAGAGGAAATGACATCTCAAGCCCTGTCGCCCAATGAAACCAATAGGGTTTATAAGCATGGACGGGCCGACTCGCAACGCTTTCCTGGGCAGGCCGATCAGTATATTTACTATCATCTGACCGTTATTTTTCTTTTGATAATTTTAATGCATTTCTTTTTTCAATTTTTCTAGTAATAACAACATTTTGGCCATTGTCCGGTTCATTCAAACAGTGCAATATCACGCTGACGTGATAAAGCTCACCTGTCCCGAGATAGCATATCTTTCTCAGGTCAATGTTACAATGTACTTTATATAGGGTGTTACTGATAATTTACTGTACCAAGCATTGTAGCAGTGCTTGGCAGGTTTAAGAACGGAAACCGTGACTCATTGCGATAACACTACCGTGCACCATAGTGCATTTCATCACATCTCCAAAATGGCTAAGTTTTGATGAAAATCCGTGACATTTTTCTTATTTATACTGCAAACATAGGTTATGGGTGCTCGTTAGAACCGCCTCATCCAGGCGGTTTTAACGAGTACCAACAACCTATGTCTTGGAGAAAAAAAATAAGAAAAATAATATTTACCCCCGTAAACCCCAGTTTTCTATATACAAAGTGGGGTGTATGGGGTGTTCATTTCACGGACTTGTTCACGTGATGCATTAAATTGCATATGTATGTCATCATGGTGTGAAGAAATTCAAAAGGGCGGATGAAAAAGACTTTGTACGAAACTTAGGTATTCCAACTACAGTAAAACCACCACTAATGGTCACCTCTGTTAAGCAACAACCTCTCTTAAGCAGCCATAAGAATTCCTCCAATAGACATTTCCAGCACTTACCGCTTCATCAAAACAAGCCTTTAACCAGAGATCTTTCAGGGCACTTGTTTCAATATATTTGACACCCAGCTTCTTGCCCAGTGCCAGACCTTCCGTATGTGTGACAAGTGGTTTACCATCTGTTGTAACATTCGCATCCGGGTCTCCGGACCTCAAATCTAGGAAAAAATGAAATGCAACTGGAGTAAAATAATTATGTACAAACATCATTATAACAAGTCCGAGTATTAATCAACCCTCTAAATCCCTCTTTATATAGAGAAAACTGGGGGTTTATAGGGGTATACATTGTTTGTTCGTTTGTTTCCTCATTTCTGCTCCAAGACATAGGTTGTGGGTACCAGTTAGAACCGCCTCGATGAGGCGGTCCCAACGAGCACAACAATCTATGTTTACCGTACAAATAAGAACAATATCACGGATTTTCTTCGGAAAAATATCCATGACGGAGATATGAAATTATGCACGTAATGGTCTACACCGCTATGATTGCGCAATACGAGAACGCAGCCTTATTGCCTGTATAAATATATATATATTTTTTTTTTTTCAGATGAAAAATAGTTTTTGTTACCATTACAAAAACACGCCTGTACAAATACATAGTAAATTTTGTCGCCAAAAAATAAAAAGAAGAAAATTTTAATATGAAATATCGTGATAGTTTTCTTATTTCTGCACAAAATATAGATTGTGGGTACCCGTTAAAACCGCCTCGTCGAGGCGGTTCTAACGAGTACCCACATTCTATAATTAAGAGCAGAAATAAGAAAAATAAAGTTTACCCCTGTAAACTCCAGTTTTACTGAGTGAGTTCAAGGGTGTCAAAATTATATTGGCGTGTTTTCGTGATGAATCATGCCAATTTTGTTTGTTATTTTACCATTCTATCTGAGTAGCTTACCTATTTTACAAGCAACCAAAATAATAGGCACATGTGGAGAATGTTGGCGCACGAATGGTAACCACGTTGATTCGATATTTTGAAACGACTCGAGATTTTCTACAGAGAAGCAGAAAAGAAAGACGTCGGTTTCTGGATAACTGAGTGGCCGGTACTTTTCCTGAAATAAATTTGAGAATTTGTGTTTCAAAGTAAAGGCTGGTGCGATTAATCGGATAATCGAATAATCGATCGATAATTTGCACAAAAATGATTATCGTTACTGATTGCTTGTAATCGATTATTTGATAAGTACAATTTACTACCCAAAGTTGTGCCTAAAATAGCTGGATGAGTGGTTCAGAGTGCAGACCCTGATGCATCTGGTTCTACACTGTTTGCTCAGGCCTGTCTGTTCAAATACATGTGGTAAGAGCCATGTTCAGACAGAAAGCCAGGCAGTGAAATATTCCGTGATTACTAATCAATTATTGATCACAATTGCATGAATGATAATCGATTATATTTCAGCTCCGATTAGCCAGCCCTATTCGAAGTTAAAAATTATAACCTGCAATCTAACATCGACCAATATCATTATATCGCACAATAAAAGATGAATTGGCAAACAGTGTAAGTACTGATCAGTCGCTATAGAACGCAAAACATGGATTAGTGTCTACAAAGTTTTCTTAAAATACAGCTTCTAACAAGTTGTTCTTTCAACAATCACTTACTGTGATTTGAACAAACATAATTAACATATTGAGTCGGTTCTAACGAGTACCCACAACTACAGTCGAACTTCAATGGCTCGAACACCTTTGGGACCTTGAAAATCTGTTCGAGACAAGGGGTAGTTCGAGCCACTGAGGATTATTGTCAGGAGGCATAACGTGATACTTTTAAACATCCTTTCGGTGTTCTATAATGAAAATGTATGCTGTTTGTACTCATTAGAATCGCCTCATCGAGGCGATTCTAATGAGTACACACAACATACATTTGCAAGATAAAAGACTAAATTCTCCTTAATTATCCCCACTATTTCTTATGTAGAGGATTTCGCTAGGGACTATAGAACGGGTTCGACTCATCCATGGTAAACGAGCCATCGATTTTCGAGCCATCGAAGTTCAACTGTATGTCTGAACATAAATAAAGGAAAAAATGCATACCCCTTTAAACCTTATGTTTCTGTAAATAAACTGGGGTTAAGAGGATTGTTTATTACATGAATTTGTCAACCTGATGAAAGTTTCGTGTGTTTGTTAGAACAGCTTCTAACAAACTTTTCTTAATAGAAGTGAAGGCGATGATCAGGAATCGGTACAATTAACCCACAGCTCTTATCAGGGACATCAAAGGGAAAGAAACGCAAACATGAAATAACTAGACCCTAATGGAAACACCAATAGCGGAAAGGCAAAAGGATAGTATAGCCAATTGGCTATCCAAAACAAAACAAAACCAAACCAAAAATAAAAATAAAAAAAATAAGCGATACACACACTCAAAGACGAACCTTAACAAAATAAACCGCGACAGAAGAACCGCCTTGGAACAGTCAGTGAAACGGATTCCACTGGGACGGGGGAGGGGGTGGGTTAGGGGGGCTTCCCTTACAATATGTTCGGTTCGCATGAAGGCTTCCTAACTATTACAATCTATGTTATAAAAAAGACCGTTAATAATTGACAATCTACTGTCTTCATACACCGATAGAGGAGAGTCGATAATGTGACAGTATCTGACATTAAACGAAGTCATTCGTATAAAAACAAGCGTCTTGCCATTTTCTGATTAAAATGTACTGACTATGACAATGATTGCGGCCCTCGATTAAGTGTATGTTTAGATCACCACAGTGTATGTTTTAGAACACGAATAAGATTACATATTCTCATATATGGTTATTTAATCATGAAACTGATCGGCCACCGCCCATCTGGGCTTGAAGAAATAGATTTGGCTGCATGCCGCTTCCACGCAGAGCTGAAACCCACCGAACATGAGAACTGGTTAAACTGCTTAGAGGTTCTAAGCTTGCCGATAAAAGTAGTGCGAGTCGGACAGACATGCATAACAAGAGGGCCCAGAGGGCCCTGGTTCGCTCACCTGTGTGTCACTGTCTCGAGTGCATTCTATTTTTAGCTCTTGTGGCCATCTTGTTCATCAGCAGAGTGATTTTAGCTTATTTGGTACGGAGTAACCTAGGCAACATTCCTGGGAACTTTGAATCAAATTGGCCTTAAGGTTTAGGGGGAGTTTCCGTTTGAATCAAATTTACAATATTTTTCTATTTTTACCTTCGGTGGCCATTTTGTTCATCCGAGTGGGATTGTTTTAGCCTTTTTGGTAGAGGATAATCTAAGCAACATTGTCGCAAGGAACCTACATGCTAAATATGAAGGCTGTATCTCAAATGCTTTAAAAGTTATGACAAAGAGGTCAAAGGTCAAGGTCATGGGTCAAAAGTTTTTAATGGCTGAGAAAACCTTGTCACAAGGAACATGCATGCCAAATATGAAGGCTCTATCTCATATGGTTCAAAAGGTATGATAAAGTAGGTCACAGGTCAAGGTCGCAGGTCAAATCTTTATGAGTGGGAAGCCCTTGTCAGAAGGAACCTACATGCCAAATTTGAAGGCTCTATCTCAAACGGTTCAAAAGTTATGACGAAATAACCTACTGATCTACTTTTTGATTTGACATGACCCATATTCAAACTTAACTGAGATATTGTCCAGATGATCATTCTGAGCAAGTTTTATGATGATTTGACTGAAACTGTGGCCTCTTAGAGTGTTCTAAACGTTTTTCTATGATTTGACCTGCTGATCTACATTTTGACCCAACATAACCCATATTCAAACTTGACACAGATATTGTCAAGATGATCATTCTCAGCAAGCTTGATGATAGTCGGACCGAAACTTGGGCCTCTAGTGTGTTCACAAGGTTTTTCAACAATATGACCTACATATTGACCAGACATGACCCATATTCGAAATAAACCGAGATATTGTCAACTGATCATTTTGAGCAAGTTTGATGATGATCGGACCAAAACTGTAGCCGCCAGTGTGTTCAGACTTTGCAGAATAATATAGGCGCGTTTTCGTGATGCAAAGAAATATTCAGTCCACATTTCAAAATAAGCTTTTAAAAGCAGAATTGGTCCTAACGTCAGATGGTAATAATATAGTGGCATATCACTGCACATGCATTCTCGTGACAGGGTGCATTCTAAATTATGTAATCGAGAAAATCTTATCTTTACCACGTCCTGCTGGTCCCAAAGGTTTAAGGTAACGTCTATGTCATCCACCACTACGTTTACAGGATAAGGTGTGTCAAACATTGAGGGGACGTATTCTGTCGGGAAGTCTTTGAGTGCGTAAGTTATCAATAAACACGTTTTGCCGACACTATAGTCGCCGACCATGACCAGCTTCACCGACGGACACATCTGAAAGATAAAACAGTTGCTTTATAAACTTTGAGTCATAGTGTAATAATTCCAACACTCTATCATCTAAGCCTGCCCAGGTAAAGTGGTGTGAGTCAAACCGTCCAATGCATATAAACCTTTTGGTTTTATTGGGCGAAAAGGCTTGAGATGTCATTTCATCTCAATGTCGGGTAAAAGTCCCACAATATTGGCAGCATCGTCTCCAAAATTATCTTAAAAGTGTTGACGGCGACGTTAAACCTCAATTCAAACAAACAACGAATATAATTCCAATAATTTGACATGAGACTGAATAAATTAATCAATGTTATCGCCTAATACGTCGGCTTTCGTAAACTTCTCGTGAATTCTCGGCATCTCGTAAATTGCGACCAATTTACTTACCTCTATGTATTGAATAACAATATCACCATTTACGGGAGACGGCGAAGATAAATATATGCATTCAATCGGGTGTGAAATTATGTTAACAGAGTTCACCAGTCTCAGGGCAATTTGTTTGAACTTTACCCCTGTAAAACCCCACTTATATAGAGCAAAGCAGAGTTTACGGGGGTTTACATTATTTCCCTCGTTTTGCGCAAATGCATAGACTATGGGTACTAGCAAGCACCCGAAATCTATTTGATTGTTATGGCCGTGGTTGTTCGCCAGAACCGCCTCATGGAGGCAGTTATAGCGAACACCCATCACGAAAACACGCCTATATAATTTTGACCCCTTCGAACCCCACTTTTATATAGTAAAACTGGGGTTTGTAGGGGTAACCTTATTTTTCTTATTTCTGCTCTAAGATATAGATTGTGGGTACTCGTTAGAACCGCCTCATCGAGGCGGTTCTAACGAGTACCCACAATCTATATTTTGAGCAGAAATAAGAAAAATATCACAATTTTTCATTTTAAAATTTTCATCTTTTCGGCGATAAAGGTTACAATGTATTGGTATAGGCGTGTTTTCGTAATGCAACATCTACATATATGTTTGAAGCAGAAACCAGAGAGAACCAGAATGCCATTTGGTGTGACGCACGCGTTGTTTAAATTGTAAAAAAGAACTGGGTAGAAAGTATAAAGTTGAGGCGATAGTACCGCCAACATTTTATCATTTGTTTGTGTGTATTGGAGGTAAACGGCCCAGTCAACACTATTTTAGGTCATCTTTGAGCCGGTCAGTTTACCTATCCACAGTTTTCCTGGGCAGGCTTATACGTAAGCGGTTAACCAATGCAATGCACATTCTTTCGCCAGAAACTGAATCAGCGGAAGGGAGAGAATGACCATAGAAAAGATTTCATGATAAATCTCCGCGAAAGAATGTTGCTGACCCCGGCAGGTATCGAACCAGCGATCTCCTGATCACCAGTCAGACGCGCATCCGACTGAGCTACTGAGGCGGGCACACATTTTATCATGTTGTATCATAATGGCGTAGTATAATTGTCTACGCCCATGGGCATAGACATTATAGGGGTAGAGTTTAACACGGAATTACTGCCATTAATTACCCAGTGTATAGTTTATGCAACAACAAGTATAAGCTTTCACAAGCAGAAAAGGGCGACGCATAAAAAGTATAAGCTTCACACAAAAAGTGGCCCGCGGGCAGAGCTTTGGCAAAGAATTACTATCACATTTGTACAAGCCCATATTTGCTGTCATAATTGTACAGTCTAATACAAAATATACATCTAAAAACTCTCGACCATTACGGACCACTGCCTATCCTATAGAAGAATCCCAGGAGCCTTCGGCTCAGTTGAGCTAAAAACTTGCCCCTCGCCGTTAATCTTTAAATAGTCTTCTATAAAGTGTAGGAAAGTTGTCTCCTTTACTTCCTTTCCATTGGAGCCGGGAAAAGGCACATAATCAAATGAGCCAGGGCACAGCTTATCTTACGATTTACATGTGCGCCCAGCGAAGACTCAGATCAGCCTGTGCATCCGCGCAGTCTGATCAGAGTCTTCGTTGTGCGCTCTAAGGATAGCTAAGGACCCAATGCTCCTTCATGCAGCAAGAGAAGTCTCTGGTCAGACTATATAGATGCACAGGTTGATCTGATTCTTCGCTGGCCGCACATGTAAATCGTAGGAAATCCTGTGTCCTGGCTCATTTGACAATTGAAATAGCACATGTACGTTTTCAAAGATGAAAAAGTACTTTTTGTCAAAATTACAGCATTTGCAACTTTGACCTTTCCGTAAGTATACTTCAGTCGGTAGGATCTTGGGTGCAGACTGGCAATTAGAATAATTATATAAAGCATATTTCTAGGATACATGTATAACTCCAGGCATCACATGCGTAGACCTTTTGTAGACTTTTTATTTAAAGGGGGAGTAGACAAGCTACTTATTCTGATCTAGGTTAAACTTTAATATTATTGTTTAAAATAGTATGCCAAAATGCGTTTTTATAGCGGGCACACAAAGCTCCCGGGCACAATTTACACCTATTTCCCTGAAAAAGATGGACGGACAGGACGGACGAATATGGACAGATAAACAGACACATGCATATGTCCCGGGGGCATACATATTACCTTTACTTTTTTAAGCTTATCCGAATTCAAACTAACTTAGGCATGACGAAAAACATACTAAATACTGCATACACGATCTATGTATGTAGCGGCATACTATATGAATACACACATTAACATTGGATGCTGTTATTGGCACACGACACCGACAAAATGCTGTGTGCATTAGCTGGCATAGGGTATTAAAACACATGCGCCAGTGTGTAGACGAATGATGTTTGTTTGTTTGTTTGATTTGAGGTTTAACGTCCCCGTCAACACTGTAAAGGTCATTTTGGAGACGTTACTTCCAATTTTGTGGGACTTTTACCCGACATTGAGATGAAATGACATCTCAAGCCCTGTCGCCCAATGAAACCAATAGGGTTTATTAGCACGGACGGTCCGGTCCGCCTCGCACCGCGGTTCCTGGACAGGCTTAGATCCTCTAAGCGGTTTACCAGTACTAGTGTGCGGGCCGGATTCAGCTCTGCGCGGAAGCATCATGCTGCCCATATATTTCTTCAAGCCCCTATGGGCGGGGACGAATGAACAGCCTGGTCTGAACCGTCATTTCTCTGAGCATGCATCATGTTCCCCCGTTTCTGTCGTGTCGCGAGTTGATGAATTAACTGACGACCAGCAAACATGCAGTGTAGATAGTTTAAACGTTTATTTATTTAATATAAATAATTAACTAAATCTATAAAGATAATATTATAACTGATGGAAGTATGTCTCCAAACAGTGTAGATACATATAAGATGAATTAAGAAGTCATCTGATCGCTATCTAGCCTACACTGTTTGACATTCATTTTGTGAATTTGGAGGAATAAATTACACATTCAAGTAATCTGATTGGTTGAAAGTCAGAATTTGGAATCAGCCACATTTAACCCTTGTCCTGCTGAATATTTATATATGCCACACCCACTACTGATTATCAACCAATCAGATTACTTGATGCAAATTATTGCAACAAATTCACAATCTGAATGGCAAACAGTGTAGATCCTGATCAGATGACTTCATCTGAAGCCATCTGATCTGGATCTACATTGTTTGAAAGATAAGGCACATCCAGGATCAGCAGGACAAGGGTTAAGGACGTGGGAATAGGCCTATGTACTTATTAATTAGCATATTTATTCCGCTAGTGGATTACCGAATTTAATGCACTGCGTTATAACATTCTCAGACGCGACCTCATATGATAAAATCTTCCATTCATGCTCATGTATTGCACGACCCGCAGAAAAAGCGACCGACTGAAGTCGGTTGATTTTCTAAGAATGCCCTAAAATCACCGTGTCATTCTGTCATTCGGTCATTCGGTCAGTCTGTCTGTCCGTCCGTCCGTCCGTAACCCGTTTGTGAAAATTGGTGATAGTGACTTAACCGCTTGGAATATTTAAACAATTTTTGGCATACTGATAGATATCAATGAGATCTAACCAATGAACTTGCAAAATATTACATTCCATTTAGTATAGCCCTCGCCGAGGCGAACAATGTGAAAATTTTCGAACTGCTTCTCCTCGGAAACCGTTGGGCCGATTGAAGTCAAATTTCATATGGAGCCTCTATGGGATGGGGAAATCAAAATTTGCTCATGGGGTCCAGGTCACATGACCAAAATGACCGCCAAGCCATATATGGTAAAAACCCTTCAATAATAGTCTTCTCAAGAACCAATGGGCAGATTTCCACGAAACTTGATAAATATCATCTGGGACGTAGGCCCATCATAAATTGCTAAAATGGTGACCCTGGGTTGACCTTGACCTTCTTTGTGCCTAGGTCAAACTTTGACACATATGCTTTTGTATTCGAAAAGTGTTGAATGCATTTTATCCTGCAAACGATTCAGAATACAGTACTTAAGTATAAGATATATTTTTGCTCCTTACGATAAGGCCCATTTATTGGAGGAACCGTTTTAGGTCCAGGTCACATGACCAAAATGGCCGCCATACCCATATATGGTAACACTCATAAAGCTAAAAGCATCCGGCGGGTCGTGCACTTCAGCTGAAGCACTGGTTATTGAATTTATTTAACATGTCGAAGATATGAGATAAAATGTTCGGCGAAGCCTGCATTTTATCCATTTTCCTCAACTCGTTTAATAAATTTAATAACACATGATTTAATACATCATTCTCATGTATTATTTAATTTATTAAACACGTTGTTGGTCCCCGCCCATCGGGGCTTGAAGAAATAGATGGGATGCATGATGTTTCCACGCAGAGCTGAAACCGACCGCTAACGAGCACTGGTAAACCGCTTAGAGGATCTAAGCCTGCCCAGGCAAAGCGGTGCGAGTCCATGCTTACAAAGCCTTTTGGTTTCATTGGGTAACAGGCCTTGAGATGTCATTTCATCTCAATGTCGGGTAAAAGTCCCACAAAATTGGTAGCAACGTCTCCAAAATTACCTATTGCCTACAATGTTGACGGGAACGTTAAACCTCAAATCAAACAAAAAACAAGAAAAATGCCTAATGGCATTATGTACGTTTTTTTTTTTCAGTACGGTTAGGATGGTGGGGGCATGGGTGGGGTAGGGTGGGGTGTGCTGGTGTGGGGTAGGGTGGAGTGGGGTGGGATGGGTAAGGAGTCGGGTGGGACGGGGTGGAATTTGTGGTGGGGTGGGGTGGGATGGGGTGTGGTGGGGTTGTGGGGTGGGGTGGGCTTGGATGGGTCGGATGGGGTGAGGTCGGGTAAGGTGGGGAGTGGTGGGATGGGGTGGGGTTGGGGTGGATTGGGGTTGTTTTGGGATGGGGGTGGGGATGGGGTTGTGGGGTAGGGTATGCTAGGGCAGGGTGGGGTGGGTAGGGTGGGGTGGGTAGGGTAGGGTATGTATGTAAAACTAAGTATGCATGTATGTACAGAACAAATGCAATATCCTAACCCAGTAACAACTTTTTGTGGAGGGGGGTGGGGTATGATTTGTTTATGTGTTTAAAGAAGAAAAAAAAGTAAAGTTTTTTTTTTCTATTTTTAGCTCTGGTGGACACTGATTTTAGCGATTTTGAAAAAGGGTCACCTAATGAACATTTCTGTATGTATGTAAGACTATGTATGCATGTATGTACAGAACAACTTTTTGTGCAGGCGGGGGGGGGGGGGGGGGGGGTGATTTGTTTATGTGTTTAACGAAGAAAAAAAAAATTCTATTTTTAGCTCTATTTTAGCTCTATTTATAGCTTTGTGCTCAGGTGAGCTAAAAAAAGAAGGAAAAAAAAAAAAGAAAAGAAAATTCCATGCCTGTGCATGCATGTATGTATTATTACTAGCAACTATCAGGGGAGGAAGATAATAATTGTTCATATGTGTTTAGGGAGAAGAAAAATAATAAAGAAAAAAAAAGAATGGAAAAAAAAAGAAAAAAAAAAAGAATCAAAAAAAAAAAAAATGTCTCCACCGGGGTTTGAACTCACGCCCCTCAGATTCATAGTCAACAATAGGATTCGTAGTCCAGCACTCTATCCACTACACTGGCATTTGAAAAAAAAAGGTAAACCTGAAAAACACAAGTTTGAAAAATGACAATTTCCGCCAAAATTTTAGTCTTTTGGGCCATTTATGGATAATACATGAAAGCAGTACCTCCACTTATGCATCAGTCCTGATATTAAAACAATCTGCTACAGAATAGATGAAAAATATCACTTTGAAAAAAAGGTTAACCAAAAGGTAAACCTGGGACGACGCCCGCCCGCCCACCGGGCCATTATCCCAGGAGGAGATGTCGTTTAAAGAAATTGTTGACGGACGACGGACATCAACTCACCTTGAACACTTTGTGCTCAGGTGAGCTAAAAAAAGAAGAAAAAAAAAGAAGAAAATTCCATGCCTGTGCATGCATGTATGTATTATTACTAGCAACTATCAGGGGAGGAAGATAATAATTGTTCATATGTGTTTATGGAGAAGAAAAGAAAAATAAAGAAAAAAAGAATGAAAAGAAAAAAAAAAAAGAAAAAAAAAAAAAAGAACAAAAAAAAAAAAAATGTCTCCACCGGGGTTTGAAGTCACGCCCCTCAGATTCATAGTCAACAATAGGATTCGTAGTCAAGCACTCTATCCACTACACTGGCATTTGAAAGAAGGTTAACCAAAAGGTAAACCTGAAAAACACAAGTTTGAAAAATGACAATTTCCGCCAAAATTTTAGTCTTTTGCGCCATTTATGGATACTACATGAAAGCGGTACCTCCACTTATGCCTCAGTCCTGATATTAAAACAAACTGCTACAGAATAGATGAAAAATATCACTTTGAAAAAAAGGTTAACCAAAAGGTAAACCTGGGACGACGCCCGCCCGCCCACCCGCCCGCCCGCAGGACGCCCGGACATCGCTATTTTAAAGACGGAGTTTTTTTAAAAAACCGTCCAATAAACACGTTGACAAAAGGGATAAAATGCTAAGCGAAGCCTCGCATTTTATCCCCTTCCTTGGTTTAAACAATATTTATTCATTTTAAATAGATAGGCAAGTTACAACAGTACATGTACAAATTGCAATGACAGGATTTGAAAACAAGCGAAACGCTTATGTGAATCATCTCCTGTGAAATATCCCCTTCCTTATCTCGTTTAATAAATTAAATAATATAAATATGCGAATTGACACAGGAGGAAAGGGTTCTTAGCATTCCCAATCGTTTTGTTAGTGTATTTGTATTGGAGTTAAACGGCCCAGTCAACACAATTTTGGTCATTTTTGAGCCGGTCAGTTTACCAATCCACACTTTTTCCTGGGCGCGGTTAACCAGTGCACATTCTTTCGTCAGAAACTGACAACTGCCCTTCTTGAATCAGCGGAAGGGAGGGAATGACCGTAGAAAAGATTTCATAATCAGTCTTCACGAAAGAATGTTGCCGACCCCGTCAGGTATCGAACCCGTGTCCTCCTGATCCCCATTCAGACGCGCATCAAACTGAGCTACCGAGGCCGGCCATTCCCAGTCGTTTGTTCTTCCTGTTTGCGCCTGCGCAGCCAGTTTTTCGCGCTAGGTGCACGCCTGCCTAAATGTACCCACTACAACAAAGGCACTGGCCAGTCTGCGCATATGCACAGGCTTGCCGGAGTCTTTGCTGGATAATTAAATTCCATTTTGTTTGTTTCTTTCTTTCTTTGTTTGATTTGAGGTTTAACGTCCCCGTCAATAATGTATATGTCATTTTGGAGACGTTTCCAATTTTGTGGGACTTTTACCCGACACTGAGATGAAATGACAGCCCAATGAAACCAATAGGGTTTATAAGCATGGACGGTCCGACTCGCACCGCTTCGCCTGGGCAGGCTTAGATCTTCTAAAATTTCTCTAGTACTCGTGTGCGGTCGGTTTCAGCTCTGCGTGGTAGCATCATGCAGCCCATCTTTTTCTTCAAGCCCCAATGGGCGGGGGCCTAAATACCCTTTCACTTCATGAACAGATCCATATATTTGTTAACCCATATAAACCTATAGCGACCCTTTTCTGGAAATTTGGCAAACAGTGCAGTCCCAGATCAGACGCAGCATAATGCGGCGTCACTCATCTGGATGTACACTGTTTGCCTAAAGAACATTCATTTTTTTTAAAATTTGCCACAAACAAAAACAAACCTGACACCCCCATAATCGGAAATGAACACTCCAAACTAACTAGGTGGAACATTCCATTGTCATAATATATTATAGGGGTTAAAATCTTTGGTCTGTTCTTTTGTTTATTTTGTTCTTTTACGCGCCAGTAAACAAACAAGGAATGAGATCCAACGCTATTTTTGGCAAGATTGAACGTTGCTTATCAGGTCAGCACGGATAGTGTCGGTTATGAACAGGACAACTCCCAAAAATATGTTTCTAACATATGTCTTGTCTCGCCTCGAGCGCTGTCTGTCTTTATGTATGTAAACGTTTTCATTTCCGGGTAACTCCTCCTACAGTTTTCATCCGATCAAGCTGAAACTTGGTAGGTAGTAAGACCATGACCTGGTGTAGCGCATACTATTTCGAGGTTATGGTCCACCAAATATTTACATAGTTATGCCCCTTTGAAAAATTCTGTAAATATTTCGTTTCCGGATAACTCCTCCAACAGTTTTCATCCGATCAAGCTGAAACTTGGTAGATAGTAAGACCATGACCTGATGCAGCGCATATCTTTTCGAGGTTACGGTCCACCAAATCGTTACTGATTTCTGCCCTTTGAACATTTTTGTAAACTTTCGTTTCCGGATAACGCCTACAGTTTTCACCCGATCAAGCTGAAACTTGGTAGATAGTAAGACCATGACCTGATGTAGCATATTTCATTACAGTTTACAGTCCACCAAATATTCACAGAGTTATGCCCCTTTGAAATTGTTTGTAAACTTTTTCGTTTCCGGATAACTCCTCTTACAGTTTTCATCTGATCAAGCTGAAACTTTGTAAGTGGTAAGACCATGATCTGATGTAGCCCATATGCTTTCGGGGTTATAGTCCACCAAATATTTACAGAGTTATGCCCCTTGAGCATTTCTGTAAATATTTCGTTTTCGGATAACTCCTCCTACAATTAATATTCGATCAAGCTGAAACTTGATATATAGTTAGACCATGATGCGGAGCAGTGCATATTGTTAGGGCCCCGCATTGCTGCTGTCCGTGGTTTGTAACACCCTAACCAAAAATGTAACGTCGGCCATAACTTCAAAAGGATTTGCCCTTCTCTCATCAAACTTCACACACATATTCAACATCACAAGACCTATAGTCTGACAAAGACCAAACCTATATTGCTTTTGTCTGTGTGTTTTTCTTGCCTTAACTAAAAAACTTAACCTTGTTCCTAACTTCAAAAGTATTTGCCTTTCTCTCATGAAAATTTGCACAAATACTTACCATCACAAGACCTACATTCTGACAAAAACTTGTACCACACCTCTTTGAAAGCTCTATGTGGGGCCTTTACTGACGTAGTCAGTGATCTGGTTTTGAGGCAATGGTCCGACAAATAAAAACAAACTTATTCCCCTTTGAGAGTTTGCCTGCAATTAAGAACTGATCAAGCTGAAACTTGATATATAGTTTGACCAAGATGTGGATTTGTTTGTTTGATATGAGGTTTAACGTCCCCGTCAATACTGTGTAGGTCATTTTGGAGACATTGCTTCCAATTTTGTGGGACTTTTGCCCTACATTGAGATGAAATGACATTTCAAGTCCTGTCGCCCAATGAAACCAATACGGTTTTTACTCAAGGACGGACCGACTCGCACCGCTTTGCCTGGGCAGGCCTAGATCCTCTTAGCGGTTAACCAGTACTCGTGGACCAGCGCATATTATTTCAAGGTTACAGTAAACAAAAATTTATAGAGTTATGTCCTTTTGAAAGTTCCTGTGGACATTTTTCTTTATGGCTAACTCTTCCTACAGTGAATATTAAATCAAGCTGAAAATTTATATATAAGTTGACCACAATGTGGAGCAGCGCATATTGTTTCGAGGTTATGGCTAACCAGGTTTAAATAAAGTTATACCCCTTTGCAGATTTCTGTAAGTATTTCGTTTGTGGCTATCTTCTCCTACAATTAATATCCGATGAAACTGAAACTTCATATATAGTTAGACCATTATTTGGCGCAGTGCTTTATGTTTTGAGGTTACAGTCCACCAAAAATTAATCGAGTTATGCCCCTTTGAGAATTTCGATACACATTTTGTTATGTATAATGTGCTAACTTCTGCATGTAACATTCAATCTTGCAAAGTCTTGACATTAAGTTTGACTACATGTACGATGTGGAGCAGTGCATATGGTTTAGAGAGTGTGGTCCACCAAATATTTATATAAGTATAACACTTCGAAAATATCTGTAGACATTTTCATTTCCGGCTAACTCCTCCTACAATTTAGATCCGATCAAGCTGAAACTTGATATGTAGTTAGACCATGATATGGAGCAGAAGGTTTCAGTCCAACAAATATTAACTTGCTACGGGCGTATAATGCCCCGCTTGTGGTGCTTTTGTTATATTATTTCTGCTGAAAAGATAGATTATGGGTAATATGTACACAAACGCCTTGCTGAGCATTTCTAAAGAGTTCCAGCAATTTATGTTTTTAGCGTTTCTTGCGAGTCCGAATATCTTTGTTTTGATCAAAAAGAAGTAAATTAATTACATGTATACCACTGTACATGTAGAACCCATTTTCTCTTTATAAAGTGGAGTTTGAAGGTTATTCACGGCGAAGCTGTGAGCACATATATGACAATTGAATTTTCCACTTAATAATTTCGGAGTGGTTTGTTTCCGATAGTAGGGATGGTACATCTAGGTGATTTTTGGTTCTGGTTTTACGGTCCTTTCAAGATTATTTCACTTATAACGAGCCGATCGCTAATCAGAGGTGGGCGAAAAGCGGTGAACCCGAAGAAAACCCACCCGACCTTCCGTTGCGGAACTTGGCGTCTCACACGTGGCCCGAGCGAAGCGCGAACCATAGCGGTGAGAGACCTTATGATTAAGAGTCAGCGCTCTTACCCAGTAGACCACGGAGGTTTGTTTTGTTTATAGTAAGGTTTATTAATGTATATACCTTATGCACAAGTGGCACAAGTGAAGACACAGATCAGACACTGGATCTAATATTTTTTCTAATGTTCCAAAAAACGGGACGCTAGGCATATACATATATCATGTATATGTATGTCTTTGTGGGGTCATAGATTCTACTACGGAATTTCGAAAAACAAGGAGGGTCACTGATGAGGCCTAAATGTAATTGGCCGAAACTAGTTAGTCTGTTCTGCTTTGTAGTCATTGCTTATTAAACTTTTTTTATAGGATATATTGGTTTATACCATTACGAAAACACGCCTATACAAATACATTGTAAATTTTATCGCCGAAAAAATGACAATTTTCAGAGGACAGATAGTGATATTTTTCTTATTTCTGCTCAAGATATGGATTGTGGTCACTCGTTAGTTCTAACAGATACCCACAATCTATATTTTTGAGCAGAAATAAGAAAAATAAGGTATATCCCTGTAAACCCCAGTTTTACTATATAAAAGTGGGGATCAAGGGGGTCAAAATTATATAGAAATGTTTTCGTGATGTTCAGCAACTCTCCGTCGTTATGTCACTAAACCTGTACGTAAACGAAAGCCAAATGCTGTTTCCAAAACGTAAGCCTTTTAGCATGGTACATGTTTTTTTTTTTTATCTTTGGGATATATGTAAAAAGACGCAGGGAAAAAACAAACAAAAAAAAAAAAAACATCACGTTAACACATCCGTGGAGCATAGTGCATTTTTCCTGATCTCAAAAACAACGGGCATTTTTTGGATGAAAATTTGTGACATTTGTCTTAATTTTACTCCAAACGTAGGTTGTGTGTGCTCATTAGAACCGCCTCATTGAGGCGGTTCTAACGAGTACCCACTACATTTGTCTTAGATCAAAAATAAAGAAAGTAATGATTTGATTTGTTTGAGGTTTAACATTCCCTCCAACACTGTAAAGGTCATTTTGGAGACGTTGCTCCCAATTTTGTAGGACTTTTACCCGACATTGAGATGAAATGACATCTCAAGCCCTGCCGCCCAATGAAACCAATAGGGTTTATGAGCATGGACGGTTCGACTCGCACCGCTTTGCCTGGGGCAGGCTTAGATCCTATAAGCGGTTTATCAGTACTAATGTGCGGGCCGGATTCAGCTCTGCGTGGAAGCATCATGCAGCCCATATATTTATTCAAGCCCCTATGGGCGGGGGTTTTGATAAACACCGTAACACGCGAAAGTCAAGTTTCTGTAGGAAAACATTAACATAAAAAGTTTTCTATTTTACTTCGACGATTTTGTAAAACTAATTTACATTTTAATATACTTGGTGCTCGAATACATTACGAAAGCATGCCTATACAAATATTTTGTAAACTTTAGGCGCCGAAAAAACGAAAAATCTAAGATGAAAAATTGTGCTATTTTCTTATTTCTGCTATAAAAAATAGATTGTGGGTACTCGTTAGAACCGCCTCTTCGAGGCGGTTCTAACGAGTACCCACACTCTATATGTTAGAACAGAAATAAGAAAAATAAGGTTTACCCCTGTAAACCCCAGTTTTACTACATAAATGTGGGATTCAAGGAGGTCAAAATTATATAGGCGTGTTTCCGTGGCGAGGTTATTGTGTTGTCGTCAATTGTATCGCATTCTAATCCACCGGCAGTTTGCTTGCTGCTGGCATAAAAGTCACTTCTGCGGTGAGCTTAATATATAAGCGCCCAGATTTTCTGCAGAAAGAGGCTGGCAAAGTATGAGACGATCTGCATTGCCTGCGACCCATTGAGCGGTGAGATTTGAGATTTCTGTCTGTGACTGTAAATTACTACAGGACTAATGACAACAAATTTCCATGTTCAGAAAGATTTTTTTCTTATCATGTTGAATAAGTGAAAAGGACATTTATATGTATTTATGTAATAATAATAATAATAATAATAATAATAATAATAATAACTAGAACTGGCAAAGGGTCTAACTACTATACCCCCGCTTTATTACAAAAACATGCCTTTACTATTGCATTGTAATTTTTTCCGATGGGGGAAAAAAAGACTAAATTTTCTGATGATTTTTTTATTTCTGCTCAAAATATAGATTGTCAGTATACATTGTGTACGTTAGTTAGTTTGTTTGATTTGAGGTTTAACACCCCCGTCAACACCGTAAAGGTCATTTTGAAGACGTTGCTTCCAATTTTGTGGGACTTTTACCCGACATTGAGATGAGTGAGTGAGTGAGTGTTTCAATTTTACGTCCCACCAACAGCTAAGGTCATACGGAGACGGGACCTCGGTTTAAAGACTCATCCGAAAGTCTGGAGAAGCCCGGGATCGAACCTGCGACCCCTGGTTTACAAGTCGAGTAGCGTAACCACTCGACCACGGAGGCTTCTGACATTGAGATGAAATGACATCTAAAGCCCTGACGTCCAATGAAACCAATATGGTTTGTAAGCACCGCTTTGCCATGGCAGGCTTAGATCCTCTAAGCGGTGTACCAGTACTCTTGTTCGGGTCAGGTTCAGCACTGCGTTGAAGCATCGTGCAGCCCATCTATTTCTTCAAGCCTCGCTGGTCGGGGGCCGAAATGGACCGTGAAATTTGTTAATCAAAGATATTTGAACAGACAATATTAATGATTTAAACGTATTTAAACATGAAGATCACAAATCCATGTAATGATAACTTTATTTATACCCAACTTTATACATCGGAAATGGTTGAACATTATTTTCCTTATTTTTTGCTTGAAACATAGATTGTTAGTACACGTTAGAACTACCTCAGTTCCTCCGTATAATGTGGGGTTTAGGGGGATTTTCATTTCATGGACTTGTCCACGTGATGATTGGACCACACTAAGTAGGGTCTTCGAGCATGAGTCCGTTACCATCACGAAAACACGCCTTTATAATTTTGCCCCCCCCCCCCCCCCCACCACCACCCTTGAACCCCTTGTATATATAGTAAAACTGTGGTTTACAGAGAGGTAAACCTAAATTAATTTTTTTCTTATTTCTGCGGTGGGTACTCGTTAGAACCACCTCGACGAGGCGGCTCTAACATGTACCCACAATCTACATTTTAGAGCAGAAATAAGAAAAATATCACAATTTTCATTTGTATTGAAGTTTAACACCTCAGTCAACACTATTTTAGGTCATTTTTGAGGTGGTCAGTTTACCTATCTACACTTTTCCTGGGCAGGCTTATACGTAAGCGGTTATCCAGTACAGTGCACATTCTTTCGCCAGAAACTGACAACTGCCCTTTTTGAGTCAGCGGAAGGGAGAGAATGACCGTAGAAAAGATTTCATGATCAATCTCCTCGAAAGAATGTTGGCGACCCCGGCAGGAATCGAACCTGCGTCCTCCTGATCACCAGTCAGACGCGCAGCCGACTGAGCTACCGAGGCCGGCGTTTTTCGGCGGTAAAGTTTCCAAGGTATTTGAACAGGTGGAAGACTCACATACGACTAGGCATCTGATCAGCGTTTTCGTGTTTTCTGTATAGAAACCCAAAATTACAAACACCGAGAAGAATACATGTAATGATGACAAATCCGTGCAACGTAGTACTTTCTTCGGTCGGCCCCCGCCCATCGGGGCTTGAAGGAATAGATGAGCTGCATGATGCTTCCACGCAGAGCTGAAATCGACCCGCACACGACTACTGGTAAACTGCTTAGAGGATCTCAACCTGCCCAGGCAAAGCAGTGCGAGTTGGCCCGCCCATGCTGGTAAACCATATTGGTTTTATGGGGTGGTAGGGATTTAGATGTCATTTCATCTCAATGTCGGGTAAAAGTCCCACAAAATTGGAAGCGACGTCTCCAAAATGACCTTTACATTGGTGAAGGGGACGTTAAACCTCATATCAAACAAACAAACAAAACTTTGTCCGGTTAATTTTCTTATCATCACGTGGACATGTCCGGGAAATGAAGACCCCCCTAAACCCCTTTTTATATAAGGAAAACTAGGATGGCTCTATAAACAAGTAAGGTTTGAAAAGTTTTGTATCTGTAGTTTTTGTGGGAGCAGGTAAAGGGTTACTATTGTCGCCTATGGAAATTATTTAGTGGTAAGCTCCCTAATCTTCGCTGGTCTTTAGCGGGTTTTTATATAAAATTAACAGAAATCGATGTGTATAAAATGATCGTCAGTTCAGAAACCAGCACCGTATATTATAATATAAAGATCACTCATGCAGGTGAACAAATTGGCCGTTGCGGAAATTGTTCATTTCGAATATCAAAGTATTCGAACATCTGTATTTGTCATTTACATCACTCGATAGCCGTCCTGTTTCTTGTCACACTCTTCGTATTTCGCTATTTCTTTCAGACATGACACCGAAGGACACATGTGCTTTTTCACATAAGCTTTACTTGGTTATGGTCAACGAGCCATGCGGGTTCGAGGTAATGATGCTTTAGTGCACTGGTTAAAACATAACCACGAACAGATCAATTTATTAATGCTTGTCGTTTACATCAATCGACAACCATCCTTTTTCCTATCACCATATTTCTCTTCGTATTCTGCAATTTCTTTCAGATATGATACCGGTGGCCATCTGTGCTCTTCCACGTGAGCCTTATTGTCTCCTGTCAACAATGGGAATTCTTTTCTGTTTTGGAAAGGTAAGTAATTACTAGAGATAAAGTGAAGGCACCAGTCCGACAGCTGAACTGCATTGTGTCCCTAAAAAGAAAAGTATATACAGTCAATTCTCTTTATACCGACATTCGATATAACATCCAAACTCAGTAGAACGACACATCACGAAAACGCATCTATATAATTTTGACCCCCTTTAACCCCACTTTTATACAGTAAAACTGGGGTTTACAAGGGTAAACATTATTTTTCTTGTTCTCCCCTAGAAAATAGATTGTGGGTACTCGTTAGAACCGCCTCAACGAGGCGGTTCTAACTTGTACTCACAATCTATATTTTGAGCAGAAATAAGGCAAATATCACAAGTTTTCGTCTTTAAATTTGCAGTTTTCGGCGGAAAAAATTACAATGTATTAGTATTGGCGTGTTTTCGTAATGAACTGCTATTGAACAAAGTCTTATTTGAAGGTGAGACAGACTGATGGTGATATATAAAAAGCTTAATTAGTGCTCAAAGAATTGAAGTTGTGGATATTTTGAATTGCCTCATTTTTTTTCTTTGGGTTATTTAGGGTAAGAGGTCATTTACACTAATGACCTAAGAGAGATTACGCTAAGAGAAACAACTACTGTCTTAATAACGAAACCAAGCCTGATCCCTTCTGAGCCCCTTGAACCACACTTTTATATGGAAAAACTGGCGTTTACAAGGGGCAAACCTTATTCTCATTATTTCTGCTTTAATATATAGATTGGGGGTACTCGTTAGAACCGCATTCGAAGAGGGGTTTTTAACGTGTACCCACAATCTATGTTTTGGGAAAAAAATATAAGAAAAATATCACAGTTTTTTATCTGGAAATTGTCGTTGTTGTCGGCGGTAAAATTTACAATGTATTTTAATAGGTGTGTTATCGATATGTTTTGTATAAACATAGGTTGAAATGTCAAAGGTCCGCCATTTTGTATTATGGATATGATAAGATGTGGATATGATAAGCTATGGATACGATAAGCTGCAACAGATTTACTTAAAAGGGCGTTATTGACTCGCAAACATGTTTTATCTGCATTCCATATGTTTTAAATTTCCTCTTGTTCAACTTCCACTTTGTCATTTTGTCTTTGAATCCTTGATAAGGTCAGGAAAAACATTTCAAAGCCGTATACAATTCCAGCATTTTATCATGAGAGTGTAATATTTTCGATAATCCACTAGCGGATTAAATATGCAAATTAGCTAGATACGTCCCGTAACGTTACATGTGCGACGTCCTTAACGACTTCCCGTTTACTACATGTAACGGCGGAATATTGACATTTTTGTAAACAATCGTGAATAAAATATGCGTTTTAAATAGAATCTTGCATTCGTGCTCATACATTATTGAATTTATTAAACTCGTTGAGGAAAAGGGATAAAATGCTCGGTAAACGCCTCGCATTTTATCCCTTTTTCTCAACGAGTTTACTAAATAAATTCGATAATACTTGAACACTCATGTAAGATCCTCTATATGAGTCTCATCATTATCAGATTTTCTATAATCTTCTGATTTTAGTCTTTGCAATTGTTTAAAATGGCAGACTTACGTCAAGAGTACATGGTAGAGTCGGATTTAGGAACATTATGAATGGCATGCCCATTATTTTCAATTGCCAGACAGAAATCTAAAATTTATACATGCTAATGCACTATTACATATGTCTCAAAATTTCTTGACCTTCCATCGAACAATTTGATTTTGTTTTAAATGAAGTTTTACGTCCACGTCAACACTGTTTATGTCATTTTGGAGACGTCGCTTCCGATTGTAAGGAACTTTAAACCGACCTTGAGATGAAATGATATCCCAAGCCCTGCCGCCAAAACATACCAAATGGGTTTAAATGTAGGGGCGATCCGACTCGTACCTCTTTGCCTGGGGATGCTAAGTACATCACCAGAGTACACATTATATTTTCTGGTCCTTTGGGATCATTGAGTTCATTTAGAATCATTTAGAGTTCTGCATAAGCCGGTGCTAGAGGGCGTCGCCGGAGTTGCACACTACTATTCCTCATGATAAATTGAAATCTTAACTCATGGAAATCATAAATCATTGTTTCTTCACAAGAATGGTAACCGTCGCTACCAGTATGTCGTCTTTGGCTACAAAGACCCACACTTCGTTCGAGATCACTCTGATGCACCACAAAAGTACACTGATGCAGATGGCATAAAGATGCTGGGATATCTAATTGACAATATTTTTGTGGAGTTCAGTGGCCTTATATTTCAGCAAACAACTGGCATACCAATGGATACTAATTGTGCACCGTTGTTTGCCGACTTGTTCTTGTACTCGTATGAGGCGGAGTTGTACAAGGTCTCCTCAAAGCAGACAAGAAACGCCTTGCACAACAATTCAATTTCACCTTCAGATATAATTCCTATAAAGATGATCTATTGTCTATTGTCTCTGAAAAATGCTAAATTCGCAGAGTACTTCGAATTCATCTATCCACGTGAACTTGAAATTAAGGAAACAACAGAGACTGAAACCTCCTTTTCATACTTGGATTGTTAACTCTATACTGATAACGGGAAGCTTACTACTAGGCTGTACGATAAACTAGATGACTTCAATTTCCCCATGGTTAACTTTCCCTTTCTGAGCAGTAATATCACGTCTGCACCAGCATACGGAGTTTACGTTTCATAGTTAATCCGTTATGCTAGAGCCTGTTCCAAGTAATAGGACTTTATGGAACGTGGAAAGGTGCTCACTACCAGGTTGTTATGCCAGGGGTATCTTAAATCTAAAAAACATAGACTTATTAGCTTACCTGCGACGTCAGAAGAAGCCCAATGACATCGATATCAGACTTTTCAATATTCTTGGTCACACACTTATCAATTTCTTTAGTGATATAAAGTTCACACAGGTTCTGGAGACGGTTTTGTCCATATTCATCTGCAATAACAAGAAGCCCAACAGCATCTGTTTCTTCTATAGGAGAATGGTCCGTGTAGAGATACTCCAGAAAGGCAAGGAAACTCTCAGAACTGGTGCCAGGCAGTTTTATCTGAAACGTAGATACCCAATAGACAACATATAAGAAGTCAGTCAAATTGGGCTAGATGCATGACTAGTTGCATGAAGCTACCCTCACGCACCTACTACATGACTGCAGCAAATATTCTAGCGAAGCTGACCGCTTAAGGACACGTACGTTTTCATGAACTGAGTGTCAGCATTAAATATTGCTTCAGATCTACCATATACTTTTATATAAATATATGATTGTAATTTGCAAGCAAGCCTACGGCTCACTTAATGAAGAACGTTTTGAAGTATATTCTTATATCGTATTTATTACGGCAATTCTCCACTGTATTTTTGTTGTTTTAAAATTGCTGTGCACTAAATTCCATAAAACCAGTAAATGTTTTCCGTCCCCACCCATCGGGGCTTTAAGAAATATATGGGCTGCATGATGCTTCCACGCAGAGCTGAAACTGACCAACACACGAGTACTGGAAAACCGCTTAGAGGATGTTTGCCTGCCCAGGCAAAGCGGTGCGAGTGTCGGACCGTCGGACCGTTCATGTTTATAAATCATAATGGTTTCATTGGGCGACAGGGCTTGAGAAGTCATTTCATCTCAAAATCGGGTAAAAGTCCCACTAATTTGGAAGCAACGTCTCCAAAATGACCTTTACAGTGTTGACGGGGACGTTAAACCTCAAATCAAACAAACAAAACAAACAAAACCAGCAAATGTTTATGGATATTTTCAAGACAACTTGAAATAATAAACAAAATAATAATGTGTGATATGCTGGATAGGGTAGTAGAGAACAAGGTGGTCAATGGCGTATAGGTACACAGAAAAAAAACTTACACAAATATGAAAAATAGAAGTGGAGGAAATGATCAGGAATCGATACAATTAACCTACAGCTCCAATCAGAGACACCAAAGGGAAAAAAACACAAACACCAATAGTTTGTCAAAAAAGTTTGAGATCATTTACTTCTAAGTTTCCTTTTCTAAAAGAATTATTTTACCTGAGCTACACCTTTTGAACCCTCCACAAAATGTCCTCCAAACATGGCTGCCATCACTTCGCATCTTGTGCAAAGAACACTTTTGTGGGCATATATTGTTTCATCTGAAAACATAATTTACGGGTTATTTAGAATCACCGAAGACCTACTTGTGCATGATTTTGAAATCTTTTCAATATGTCATCATGGAGATGTTGCACTGATGAGTTAGGAGGCCTTCATGCGGACTGAACAAATTATTTGTCTAAATCGCGACGGAAGTAAGGGAGAGGATTGTGGCCACGTAAAATCGATTTAAGCTCCCCAGTGGAAATCTTCCACTGACCGTTCCAAGGCGGCTCTTCTGTGGCGATTTATTTATGTTGTTGTTTGTTACTTACTGTGTGTATCACTTGTGTCTTTTGGTTTTGGATGGCCATATGGCCATTTTGTGGGAAAGTAACTGTCCTTATGGCCTTCCTTTGTTTGGGTTTCCATTATGGTCTGGTCGCTTAATGTTTGTATTTCTTTCCCTTTGGTGTCTTTTATGGGTGGAGTAAGTTAATTGTATCAATTCCTGATCTTTGTTTTACTTCTACTTTTCATACCGATTTGCAGAATACTGAGAACGGTTGAATAATTTGTTTGAATTTTAAGACTGTTTATGTACAAAATTCATAATGCTTTATTCTGTTCATTAGATTCATTTATGCACTTTGTTCCGAATTAGTCCACCACTTTTGACAATAACTGAATTTTAAAGTATAACAAGTCTGGACCAGGTTCTTCAAATAATCGTTGGCTTAAAGAATCCGTTAGTGTAAACTGGAAATATAATCTGCTATGATAATATATAATACAATCGTGTTTTGTTGATAGACGTGAATGCATTAATTTCACACTTTTACCTGCAGGAATATTACCAGTACCACATTTGATATTAGAACACAATATGTAACGTTAACTAATGCCTTCGAAACCTATTGAACAACTCGACATCTTAGGTTAAATATTTGAGTTAAATAACGCTTTTCTACTTGCTAAATATCGCTTGTAATCACGTTACACAGTTTTCGTAAACAATGATTTATTAATTGTGTTAAGGGGGATGGGAACATCTGGCAGACTTTTATGCCATTTTTTAAAGGGAGACAACTTTCGGGACTTCCGATTTGCTTTTCTATAAGCCCTGTCCCACTGAAAAAGGGGTCTTCTCCTCAGGAACAAATTCTTTCCTTTAAGAGTTGACCCCTATTGACATGGGAGACAAAAATACTTTTGCAGGAGTTGCCTCCCCTGAAGGTGTTCCCATTCCCCTTAAACCGAAGATATATTCCATTTTGTATGGCATACATTCGTTTTTCATCGCTACTGTCATTGTCTGACTACTTCTTTTGGTTACTGACAACACTTGTAAGATCTGTGTACTGGTTGTTGTAAGTAATGACGCGAAGCAAGAGTACCATTAATACAGTTCCAAAATAAACATTTATTTTGTCATTCTCAATACTCGCTTATGACAAAGCACACCTTTTCTAGAAAATCATATATATATATATAGTATATTTTACCATCGACAACAAATTTTATGTCAGCAATATCTGGTTGGTTGAAAAACAGTTTTTTCATAGCTGCTCCCGTCAGGTCGTTCAAGTATGTACCAATACTTGGATTTAAGAATTCCTGTTCTGTGAGTATATTGGTACAGATTGTTTGAAGTTGTGATAGTTTGAAAATACCAGCGACTCTGTCAAGTTCATTAATGGCTGCCTTTCCGATTTCGTCCAAATCAGGTAGTTTGGGAACACCTGCCGTATATATGAAAACATGATTTAATATGGTAAACATACTAAATCTTTCGCTGAAAAGAAATTGTGAGTTGCTCACATCTTTTGTGCAAAATTACCAAACTTTTACATATTGTATTTGTTAGAACAGTTAACAATATAACCACTAACGAGCTCGTTAAGCTTACAAAACTTTGACCAACTGGCCCCTGGCCCCTTTAATGTGTTTTTTGTTTCCAAACACAACCTTTATAGCTTAAGGGGAATGGGAGCTCCTGGCAGATTTCTCGCCAAGTTCAAAGGGAGACAACTTTCGTCACTTCCTGTTCACTTTTCTATAAACTGTGTCCCACTGAAAAAGGGGTCAACTCTTAAAGGAAAGAATTTGCTGCTCAGAAGCAATTTTTTTCCATTAAGAGTTGACCCCTATTGACATAGGAGAAAAAATACATTTGCAGGAGTTGTCAACCCTGAAGTTGTTCCCATTCCCCTTAATAGAAGTGAAGGCAATGACAAGGAACCGATTTAATTACAGTGGATCCTCGATATAACATCAGTATTTGTTCCCTACCACTTTACAGTTATAAAGCATTTGCCGCTATAAAGAATCCCCTTAAAGACACATTTTTTTCCTTATATAAAAGGGGTGGCCTGTCTAATGATCTCCAATAAACATTTCCTTCGGACCATAGTGCACATCAAAGGCTTATCTTATCTAAGTGATTATGAGGTGATTATGAGCAGATTTCTTGTTTAATAGGGGGGCTCAATAAGGGTACTTGAGTGATAGTATAAATTAATGAGATTGTTTCCAACAACATGTTGTTTAAATAACTTCTTATTTATTTTAAAATAAAGTAAAGAAAAACACTGATATCCATAGTTTCCTTTACTCAAAAGTGCAAAGAAGTAAACAAACAAGGTAAATGAATTGATTAACCTCAAAATTTTATCAATCAATTTACCTTTATTTATTTATATTTATTTATTTATTTTTATTTATTTATTTATTTTATTTTGGTTGAAAGTATGTGATACACAAATCATATAATGTCTAAAGCATTAGCATTTCATAGTTTCAGTCAAGATGGAACTATAAAATGTTCTTTGTTTTAGACACAATCATATCAGAAAAGAGACAAGAGGCCCATGGGCCACTATGCTCACCAGAGCTCAGGTGGGCACTGCCAAATTGCAGCCATGTATTTTAACATGATATCATTTTAATCTGCCAAATGAACCCCCATATCCAAATGAGCATCCATGTGGACTCAGTATATGAAACATTAGGCCTTTTATGAAGTAGAGGGGGTGGGGCATGGACCCAATGGAGCCCTGGTTGGTATCACTAAATGTGTCTTATCACAAAGAACAAGAATATATATGGTTTAGCAGTGGGGATCTGCATGGCTGGAGATATAAGTGGAGGGGTTGGAGCATGCCCTGTCGTTCCCAGGAAAGCCCAAGACTGTTATCCCTAAATGTGTCTCATCATAAGGACCAAGTATATATATGGTTTAGGGGTGGGAATCTGAACGGTTTCCAAGATATCCTTTCATGAAGTGGAAAGGAGAGGACTGGCCCCTGCGGACACACCTACAGTAGGTGTGCTAATAATAAGGAACAAGAACATATATGAATATGGGGTGGGGATTTAATGGTTTCTGAAATATATGGCCTTTTATGAAGTGGAAGGGCGGGGCACATTGCCTCAGCACAAAGAGACCCCCAAGTTGGTGTGACTGAATGAGTCTTATCATAAGGAACAAGAATATATATGGTTTAGGGGTGGGGATCTGAACTATTTCTGAGATATGTGGCTTTTAATGAAGTCAAGCGGTGGAACAAGGCCCGGGCATGCCCCGGGGACTCACAAGCTGGTGTCAATGAATGTGCCTTATCATAAGGAAGATGAATATATATGGTTTAGGGGTGGGGCTCTGAACAGTTTCTGAGATATAAGGCCTTTTGTGAAGTGCAGGGGTGGGGCAAGGCCCAGGGAGACCCCCAGGTTGGTGTCAATGAAAGTGTCTTATCATAAGGTACAAGAATATATATGGTTTAGGGGTGGGGATCTGTAAGGTTTCCGAGATATTGTGATATTATGAAATGGAGGGGGTGGGGCATGGCCCCAGCACATCCCTGGGGACCCCCAGGTTGGTGTCACTGAATGTGTCTCATCATAATGAACAAGAACATATATGGTTTAGGGGTGGGGATCTGAACAGTTTCTGAGATATATGGCCTTTTGTGAAGTGAAGGGGTGGGGCATGGCTCCGGCGCACCCCGGAAGACCCCCAATTTGGGGTCAATGAATGCGTCTTATCATAAGGAGCAAGAATATATATGGTTTAGGGGTGGGGATCTGTAAGGTTTCCGAGATATTGGGCCTTTTATGAAATGGAGGGGCGGGACATGGCCCCGGCGCATCCCGGGGGACCCCCAGTTTGATGTCACTGAATGCGTCTTATCATAAGGAACAAGAGTATATAGGGTTCAGGGGTGGGGATCTGAATGGTTTCCGAGATATTGGGCCTTTTATGAAGTGGAGGGGGTGGGGCATGGCCTCGGCACATCCAGGAGGACCTCCAGGTTGGTGTCACTGAATGCGTCTTATCAATAGGAACAAGAATATATATGGTTTAGGGGTGGGGATCTGTAAGGTTTCTGAGATATAAGTCATTTTATGAAGCACTGGGGGCGGGGCATGGCCCCGGCACAACCTACTGGACCCCCAGGTTGACATAACAGCATATGGCTGAGAGAAGTTTACTAAAGGAACATTTCTATGAAAGTTTTGTCAAAATATCTGCAAAGGCTTTGTAGTTAATGCCATTTTTCAATTTTCCCCATTATAAGTCTATGGAAAATCTAAGTTGCCATAGCAACCAAACTAAAGAGCCGAATTTCATAAAAAACACAAAACCTGTGAAGGCAAATATGGTGAATATTTCCATAAACTTTCAGCCTCATAGAGCATACGGTTTCTGAGGAGATGATTTTTTTAAGTATTTTTTTTTTCTATTTTTTCATTTTGGTTTCCATGGCAACCAATACAAATGAGCAGTAGGCCTAAAATCATATGGCAGATAGTAGATTGCCTAAGGAATATTTCTATGAAAGTTTTGTCAAAATATCTGCAGTGGCTTGGCAGTAAATGCCATTTTTCAATTTTCCCCATTATAAGTCTATGGGAGCTCTAAGTTGCTATAGCAACCAAACTAATGGGCCAATTTTCATAAAAAACACAAACTTTCAATCCCCCAGCCCAAGGATGCTACAGATAAAATTTGGGCTGAATCGGTCCAGTGGCTTCAGAGAAGAAGATGTTTGAAAGTGTTGACGTCAGACGACGACAACGACGACGACAACGCCGGACAACTGCCTATCCTATAAGCTCCCCCGGAGCCTTCGGCTCTGGTGAGCTAAAAAAACAAAAGATTTTTTTTTTATTTTGATTTTATTTTTCACCTTTTCAAGTTTAAAACTAAAATAACAAACACAATTAAATTTATTTTTCTTATTTTTATTGCAAACATAGGTTGTGGGTGCTCGTTAGAGTCACCTCATTGAGGCGGTTCAAATGAGTACCCACAACCTATGACTCAATGAGACGATTCTAACGAGCACCCACAACCTATGACTTGGAGCAGAAATAAGGAAAATAATGTACACCCCCTTAAACGCCCATTTTTGCTATAGAAAGTGGGGTTTAGGGGATGTTCCTTTTTCCTCTAAAACATATATATTGTGTGTCCTCGTTAGAACCGCCTCATGGAAGCAGTTCTAACGAGCAGTCAGACTGTAAAAACAAATTGTGGGTACTCGTCTGAACTGCTTCGCCGAGGTGGTTCTAATGAGTACCCACAATATATGTTTAGAGCAGAAATAATAAAGTTATCAGGATTTTATCTGAAAAAAAAATTTTTTTGGTGGAAAAAATTTACCAATATATTTGAATTGGCATTTTCTGTAATGATTATAAATAATGGCTTCTAAATAAAAAATCGTGAAAAAAGTGCTGTTGTTTCTTCCATGCAAATCAAAATAAGGACTTAGGTGTAAATTAATAGATGTCATTTGTCAAAGTCATATCCCTAGGTAATGTATTACCCTCTCTTGGTCCCCTACCTGTATGACAGCCTGAATACCCCAAGTGTATTTTATCTCAATGCTGGATTCTTTAATAAACGGTCTTTAGGATGTTATGTAATCGAAAAATGTGTCTTTAAGGAGTAGAATACTAGGTAGATCTAATAAAGAGTCTTTTCCATCAATTACTCAAAGAAACAAATTTCCACAGATGTTTGGACATATTGGTAATAAAAAGGGCATTTTACTCTTAATTACTCCAAGCCTATTAACCCCATGCATGCGGAAAAGCCCTAAAGGGGTACCTTTGCAAACAGTCAGGCCCAGATCAGACGCCACAGAACGCGGCGTCCGATCAGGGCCTGCACTATTTGCTAACAGAATTTACCATCAAGAATTGAATAAAAACGAAAAATAAAGGTCTGGCATCCCTTATACGAAAATGGACTTGTCCAACATATAGCAATGGAAGAGTCCACTAGTATTCAATGAGTTAATGCTGTTGGCATTTGTTAGGATCGTCTGGCTATAACATATTTGTTATAATAAATATCCTCAACATTTGTTTCTTGCAATTTGTTTGATTTGAGGTTTTACGTCCCCATCAACAATGTATAGGTCATTTTGGAGACATTGCTCCAAATTTTGTGGGACTTTTACCATACACTGAGATGAAATGACATGTCACATGACGGCATCATGCCGTCCAAGTATTTCTTTAAGCCCCGTTGGGCGGGGGCGACAATATTCTTGAATATATCCATTAATTTCGCTCAGATTGTCTTTGTAACGAGTTTTGTCGTTATATCGAGTCTCGGTATAAAGAGACCTGAACATACGTCACAACTCCCATCCAAGACACCGGTCGAATTTGATTTGAGGTTTAACGTCCCAATCAACACTATATACGTCATTTTGGAGACGTTGCTTCCAATTTTGTGGGACTTTTACCCGACATTGAGATGACATAACATCTCAAGCCCTGTCGCCCAATGAAAGCAACAGGGTTTATAAGTATGCACGGTCCGACTAGCAAAGCTTTGCCTTGGAAAGCTTAGATGCTCTAAGCGGTTTACCAGTGCTCGTGTTCGGTCGGTTTCAGCTCTGCGTGGAAGCATCATGCCGCGCATCTGTTTCTTTAAGCCCCGATGGGTTGGGCCGCCAATCGAAAAGAAACACCATCAAACAACTTCACAAGAATTGAAACGTAACAAATGGAAAGCAAAACGACAGTTTCATTTACACAAAATGGCCAAACGGCTATCAAAATAAATGGGCCCCGCCAAGCGAATTTGTGTCTTCGAGCATTCCGTCATGACAAATTTTAACTGCACATGCCCAGTCATTCAGAGGGGCTAGGGATAAGACTTTCTGTCTGAAGGTTCCTCTTGAATCACTGCTTGTATGAGCGAGCAACGAGGGTTCTGGCGAGACTGCGCGGATGCGCAGGCTCGCCTGAATCTTCGCTGCTCGCAAAGGCGATAAGTACCAAAATCGCTTGACGGGGCCCAAATAAGATATTAGCAATACATATACACAAACAAAATAATTATAACAATAATAAACAATAACAGCAGTATCGCCTTGGAATAGTCAGTATTTTTTCAATGAATCTTTTATATCGCTTGATATTCTTTAAGTGTTAGCAACAAATTTCAATTACTTGTATCTGATAAATAAAGAAATCTGACTTGCATTCAGAAATATAAGATGCAGTCAAACTACTATGGCACCATTACCTGAATATAAAAATTCCAAGACATGGACGAACGTTTTAGCAGAAATATCCTGACTTATTTCTACTGTTGTTTTCATTTTCTCCTTATCCTCGGGCTCAAGTATACCCGCTATCCCGGGCACGGCACCAGAATTCAGTTTTTCTGCGCTATACTCGTTATCGACGGACAGTAACTGGTTATTCTGAAAAGAAACAAACATAAGACGCGTTAAGTGAACATGCATCTTTCGTGAATGTGTGCATACTAATAATATCAATTCGTCCTGCGTAGCCACTTTGTTAGAACACAACTTTCCCATTCTGCATGGGACGGGTTTCAATATACAGCCACCCATATACCGCACAGCAAAGACCCCAGTCAGTCTTGATGGTCCGATAATATATACTTGTCATCACTCAAATGTGTAAATAACTTAAAATGCAGAACGTGTTTCTTTCTCGGGCCTTACAATTCATTATTACATGTATTTATTTTCCCCTCTTGTGTGTATAAGAGAACTCGGCCAATTTGTTCAAAACTAACGACGTCGTTAGTTAATATATACTAATATTTGTGCTGAACAAAGATTTTGAGAAATACCGATGTCTCCGGGCAGCACATGTGAAATAGGAAAGCCCTAAAACCAAACAATCAAAAGGTATGGCACATTTTCAAGTTTTGAAAAGTAGGTCAATGGTACCACCGGAAAGGTCTTGTAGCAAGAAATGCACATGTGAAATATCAAAGCCATATCACTCACCGATCGAACGTTACAGCCAATGTTAACGGTTTTTTTTTTTTAAATATTAGGTCAAGGTCAAAAAGTGTCAAAAGTTATGGTACCGCAGGAAAGGTCTTGTGACAAGGATTGCAAATGTGAAATATGAAAGCCATATCACTCGCCAATCTTAAGCTATAGCCAATGTTAAAGTTTCTTTTTTAAAGTAAGTCAAACGTCAAGGTCAAGATCAAAAAGTTAAAAATTATGGGACATGTACCACTGGAATTGTCTTGTGATAAGAAACACACATGTGAAATATGAAAACCCTATGGTCACCAATCAAACGATATGCCCAATGTTAACTTTTTTAAAAAGGTAAAAATAAAAGTTTTTGAAAAGGTAAAAAGCCAAGGTGAAGGTCACAAGGCCAAAAATAATGGTACCACTGGAAATGTCTTGTGACAAGGAATGCACATGTGAAATATAAAAGCCCTATCAGTTACCACTCAAAAGTAATGTCCATTGTTAAAGTTTTTGAGGACAGACAAACAGACAGACCGACCAAAACTAAATTCCCACGAATCTTTGATTCCAGGGGCATAAAATATGAGTAGCTTTTGTATATGCAATAACTACTCACATTTTCTCGGCGTAAAATGCTAGAATTATCGGTATTGTACCTGCTAGTTTGACCCTTAACGAGCTCGATAAGCTAATGAGGCTTTGTACAAACGGAACATGGCTTCGAAGTGATATGAGGTGGCGATAGAACACTATAATTTCTCCGTGCTTCATCAAAGTGCGGTTCCATTAGGTTAGCAAGTCCGTAAAATGAAAACCCCTCTAAACCACACTTAAAATGGAGGAAATTTGGGTTCACAGGGGCAGACAGTAGTCTCTTAATGTTTGCTACAAAACATAGATTGTGGGTACTTCTAATGAGCACCTACAATCTATGTTTAAATTAAAAATACGAAAACATATAATTATCATCACGAAAACACGCCTATATAATTCTGACCCCCTTGAACCCCACTTTTATATAGTAAACCTGTGTTTACAGGGGTAGACCTTATTTTTCTTATTTCTGCTCAAAATATAGATTGTAGTTACTCATTAGAACCGCCTCATAGAGGCATGAATAATAAAAATATCACAATTTTTCATCGTAAGTTTCTTTTTAAGCGCTAAAGTTTACAATGCATTTATATAAGCGTGTTTTCGTGAGATATGAAAGACACCATTTTATGACACAGGTGTGGTATTGTAATAATTCGGATCATTGAGACCATTCTGGTTCTAGAAAATTAATTCGAGGGATACTGAGGTTGTCTAATTGGCCGAAACTAGATAGTCTGGCCCAGGAAGCTTGGAAATTCGTTTGTATTCTGTTAATCAAAAGCAACAATTACATATTTATTTTATAGTTTGTCTAAAATCATGGAGAGCGTTCATACTAATTATGCCGTCATGTGACATGTGTAAAAATAGTTATTGTCGGCTTTAAATGACAATGTGGTACACAGCAGACTAAGGACATGCAACATGACCAATACAAAATTACTTGGTTAATGACAATTTTATTAAATTAACTTCAATAATATGATGTTATTACATGTAGTCAAGCAATTTCGTATTGGCCAAGTTACAGGTCCTCGGTCAGCTTTATTGGCCTTGGACTTGATTAATGACAAAGTTGTTAATTGACACCACTTAAAACATGAGTATTGATTGTTTAGCTAGGTGTTAGTACGGATGGCCTTCGAACAATACAGGATAGTCAATTAACAAAGAGTCGTATTGGCCCTGTTTTTCTCGTATTGGTCCTCTTTTTCTCGTATTGGCTTTCTTTTTCCGTATTGACCCTGTTTATCAAATGTATAGTGCGTGTAGTTTTGGCTATATAAATGCTATACTATTACTAGTTGTTAAAAATACTGTACCTGTGTTGTAGAGCTTATACCAAAGATCCTTTCAAACACTTTCGACGCCGACGACAGCACAATTTTGTGTGCTTCTAATGTGTGTTGCCCTTCTAAAACAAACGTTACATCGGCGTGTTTGGGACTCTCTAACATTTTATACCAGTCTTCTCCGAATGTTGATGTTTCTATTTCTACCTTTGGTGCAAGACCTGTGAATAAGAAGAGCAAGTCCCAGCAGGCATATGACGTAATTATTACGTCGCATCAAGGCCGTTGCAACGTAATGACTTTTATGTAACGTCACATCTACGTCGGTGCAACGTTGCACCGGCGTTGATCTGGCGGTGGTATTGCGACGTGTGTCTGCTGGGCTCACCAATCTGAGTTCGCGGTATGCACATTGTGAAATCATGACTTGCATTTTGAGTTATGTATAACGTCACACGTGCAAAAATCTGCAAACATGTAATAGGTGCCTAAAACATGTCTTTGCATGAAGGGTCATGTTTCAATTTCTACAGCATGAACAAATCCGTGAAATGTACATTCCCGTAAACAAAACTTAATATGGAGAAAACTGGGGTTTACGTGGATATACATTATTTTTCTTATTTTTGCTTCTAGACATAGGTTGTGGGTACTCGTTAGGGCCGCCTCAATATGGCGGTTCTAACAAGCACCGACATCCTATGTTAGCGGTTTAAGTAAGAAAAGAATCACGGATATAAATAAGAAAAGTAGCCATTTTGGACATGTGAAAAAAAAAAATTCGCACGGGCGTGTTATGGTAATGTTTCTTTAGGTTATCAAGTCAGTGTAAAGAACACCCTTGTAAACCCCACTTTATACATAAAAAGTAATAGTTACAAGAGTACACATTATTTTTCTCATTCCTATCCAGCACATAGGTTGTGGGTACTCGTTAGTGTTCGAAGTTCCACCAACAATGTAACCTTGGACTAGAAATAGGATTAAATAAACAAAAATCATCTAAATGCGAGTTTTAGGACCATGGCTCGATCGAACCCTTTCTTGAATCCCTACGAGATTTTTCCGACAGTCCGGGTAAAGAAATATTTTCGGAGATTTTTTTTAGAAAAAGGAGGTTGCGGGTACAGAATTGCATCGCTTCAGTAGAGAGAGAGAGAGAGAGAGAGAGAGAGAGAGAGAGAGAGAGAGAGAGAGAGAGAGGACGGACGAGAGAGAGAGAGAGAGAGAATAGACAGACGAGAGAGAGCGAGCGGACGGACGGACGGATGAGAAGCAAACCATACCGTTTTATAGAATTATTGAGATATTGCATTGCATATATCTCTCCTTACCTTGCGGTATCATTTATCCCTCAGTGGCTCCATTACGAAAACATGTCTATACAAATACATTGTAAACTTAACCTCCGAAAAATTGATTTTTTTTTGTAGCAGAAATAAGGTTCATCCCTGTAAACCCCAGTTTTACTATATAAAATTGGGTTTCAATGGGGGGGGGGGGGGGGTGTCAAAACTATATAGGTGTGTTTTCGTGATGCGAACTAACCCTGTCGAAAACAACGTTTCTCGGTCCCAAGGGTGTTCGGGCCATTGAAGTCAACTGTATTTACTTACCAGCAGGTGGCATAACAGGTGGAGGCGGCACTTCTTTTTGTTTTTTACCAAATCTGAATCCACTCGACTTCAGTTTTGCGCTCTTTGGTGCACTTAAACATGCCCGAATCTAAAGGAAAAAAACATACGTTATCATTTTGCAAAGCTAGACATTTTAGACGATGCTAATGTCATTTACATACATACATACATACATACATACATACATACATACATACATACATACATACATACATACATACATACGGCCCCCGCCCATCGGGGCTTGAAGAAAAAGATGGGTTGCATGATGCTTCCACACAGAGCTGAAACCGTTCCTCACACGATTACTGGTAAACCACTTAGAGGATCTAAGCTACCCAGGCAAAGCGGTGCGAGTCGGCCCGTCCATGCTTATAAACCCTATTGATTTCATTGGGCGGCAGGGCTTGAGATGTCATTTCATCTCAATATCGGGTAAAAGTCCCACAAAATTGGAAGCAATGTCTCCAAAATGACCTTTATAGTGTTGACGGGGACGGTAAACCTCAAATCATACATACATACATACATACATACATACATACATACATACATACATACATACATACATACATACATACATGCATACATACATACATACATACATAACGAACATGTTAGTACATATGCATGCATATATGCATGCACGCCCGCGCGTAACCATACCAATCCACTTTTGGCATTTTAGTGTTTCAGTACTATGTAAGATATCTATATATAACATAGTTATCCATATAATTTGTATAAGCATTTGAATGGCAATGTCCTTTTTTTGGCTTCTCTTCTCTCTCTCTCTCTCTCTCTCTTGTCTTACGACCCTTTCAATATTATTTCACTTATTTCGAGCCGATCGTTAATCAGAAGTGGGCGAAAACAGGAGTAACCGCAAAAAACCACCTGACCTTCCGTTGCAGAACTTGGCGTTTCACATGTCGCCCGAGCGAGGCGCGAACTACAGCTGTGAGAGATCTTATTATTAAGAGTTAACGCTCTTACCCATTAGGCCACGGAGGCCCGTTATAGAGGCAACGTCCTCCATGAATGTACACCATCATTGTGACTAGAATTGCTTGAAGCAGACGAGATTAATTTATAGTCAGTCAGATGTATTAATGAACTGTCGTGTATTGAGCCGGTATGTTATACTAGTCTTGCAATGTATTTTACATCACGTCCGCCCAGTAACTCGTATCAGCAATCAAGATTACTACTGAGTCTATACTGTTTGCTCAAAGTATATACATTTTTGCAAAGCTTGCCTGACAAAACAAACCCCTATAAATGGAAATGAACCACTCCAAACTCATTAGGCAGGAGATTCCATTGTCATAAAGATACAATTTCAATAAAATAACACATCCGTATTGCTAAAATGGGCCCCGTCAAGCGATTTTGGTACTTATCGCCTATGCGAGCAGTGACGGTTCAGGCGAGCCTGCGCATCCGCGCAGTCTCGCCAGAACCTTCGCTGCTCGCTCATACAAGCAGTGAATCAAGAGGAACCTTCAGACAGAAAGCCATATCCCTGGCCCTTCTGAATGGCTGGGCATGCGCAGTTAAAATTTGTCACGACAGAATGTTCGAAGACACAAATTCGCTTGGCGGGGCTCAAATGTCATTTCTATCTATTCAGGAGGTTCCAACAAGGACCCACAATCTACCCAGCCAGAAAAGAATGTCGACGTATCGCTATCGGCCCGACGTTGGCCCGCCGTTTTGTGCTGGCAGGGTATGTTTGAGCAAAAACATGGAAAATAATGACCAACCCCGTAAACCTAATTTTTATTCTATGAAAAGGGGGATTTAGAGGTAAGTTTATTACACGTTTTGTCGTTACGCAAATAAAAAAAAAAAAAAAAAAAAGATTTCCACTAATACATACTGCCTCATCAAAGCATGTTTTTAATCCTTTTTGTGTCAAGGCGCTGGTTTCACAATATTTCACACCCAGTTTCTTGGCTAGTGCTGCCCCGTCTTCGTAGGTGACTAGACGATGTCCACTGCTTGTAAATTTTGCATCGCCTTCTCGTAAATCTGGAAACAGAGAAAAGAAGAAAAAAACGTTAATGATATATGAGCCCCGCCAAGCGAATTTGTGTCTTCGAGCATTCCGTCATGACAAATTTTAACTGCGCATGCCCAGCCATTCAGAGGGGCCAGGGATATGGCTTTCTGTCTGAAGGTTCCTCTTGATTCACTGCTTGTATGAGCGAGCAGCGAAGGTTCTGGCGAGACTGCGCGGATGCCTTCGCTGCTCGCATAGGCGATAAGTACCAAAATCGCTTGACGGGGCCCATATGATAATAAACTCATTTACAACTTAGTCGCGTGGTGAAATTAAAATGTCAATCAACCCAAAGTTATAGGATATATACAACAAAGTTTATAGTGACTACATGTACCACTGACCAAAAACAAAACAAAAAAAAAAACAACACCCCCCCCCCCACACACAAAAAAAACAACAAAAAAAAAGTTAAACCACGCGCAAATTAACACAGCACAATGGTTTGTTTGTTTGTCTGATTTGAGGTTTAACGTCCCCGTCAACACTGTAAAGGTCATTTTGGAGACGTTGCTTCCAATTTTGTGGGACTGTTACCCGACATTGAGATGAAATGACACAGCGCAATGTACATAAAGGTACCGATATTGTTACACCGCAGAATAATAATTGTACGGCGTCTGATCAGGGTCTGCACTGTTCACTTAAAGTACAGGAATTTATTAGTTACGTTCAGGACGATTTTATAGGCCTATAATCTCCCGGTACTCCGCTTTATGCCCACCTCTGATTAACGATCGGCTCGATATGAGTGAAATAATCTTGAAAGGGCCGTAAAAAACCCCAAAAAAATCAGAGACAAATCGACCAACCATTGCTATCAGTAACGTGACCCTGTAGTAAAATCATATCTTCCCGGGGGTTACTTAAAGAATGATCATTTCACATACCGAAAGCTGCAATGCATGTGTCTTATTGAAGTACTAATGATAGACTCTTCGTTAGACCGACTCAAAAGATGTCATCGCCGACCTGGCGTCAGTGAAGTCGACAGCAAGACGCCATTGCTTATAGATATCATGTAACTCAAGAGTACGCACCAAATAAACCACCATGCGAAATAGTGCATTTTAACATCCCCAAAATGGCTACTTTTCTGATGAAAATCCGTGATATTTTTTCATATAAATGATCAAAACATAGATTGTGGGTGCTCGTTAGAACCGCCTCAATGAGGCGGTTCTAGCGAGTACCAACAACCTATGTCTTAGAGCAGAACTACGAAAAATAATGTATACTCCCGTAAACCCCAGTTTCTCTATACGAAGTGGGGTTTAGGGGGGTCTTCAGTTCACGGACTTGTTCACGTGATGGCTAGCGGTTCAGTAAAACAGTGCAGTTTTGAAAGAGTGTCCATTTTAAACAGTTATTGTCTCTCTTATAATGTTTTTCCCTTCCTTACATATGTTTAAAGCGATTTTGAAAACACACTCATATTCAAACACATTTTTTTTTTTTTTTTGGTTTTACGGCCCTTTCAAGATTATTTCACTCATATCGAGCCGATCGTTAATCAGAGGTGGGCGAAAACTGGAGTACCCGGAGAAAAACCACCTGACCTTCCGTTGCAGAACTTGGCGTCGCACATGTGACCCGAGCGAGGCTCGAACCACAGCGGTGAGAGACCTGATGATCAAGAGTCAGCGCTCTTAACCACTAGGCCATGGAGTATTCAAACACATTAAATTTTTACAAGCAAGAATGAAAAATTTCAGATAAAAGTGATATATTTCTTATTTCGTCTCAGAATATAGATTCTAGGTACTCGTTAGATCAACCTCGGTGAGGCGGTTCTAACGATTATCCACAGTTGATGTTTTTAAACAGAAATACGAAAAGATGACGCATATCCCTGTAAACAACAGTTTTATGAAAGCTCGTTTAAAGGATGAAAATCATAATGGCGTGTTTTCGTGATAATTATCCATGATGATATATTTTACAATAAATGGTCTGAAATATATTTGTAGTTGGAGCTACCGAGCAAATTTTCCAGGGACACATTACGGAAACACGCTTATACAAATACACTGTAACCTTTCTCGCCGAAAAAATGAAATTTTTAAGATGAAAAATTGTGAATAAGGTTTACTCATGCAAACCCCAGTTTTACAATATAAAAGTGGGGTTCGAGGGGGTCAAAATTATATAGGCGTGTTTTCGTGATGAGAAGGACGGGTTTAAACCGGTCTTTCGTGTTAGAGTCAATGAAGTTTTACTGTGTAGTTTGAGCGGAAAACAGAACAGCAATGCATATCAGTATATCCCCATGCATCACGTTAACAAGTGCGTGAAATGAAGACCCCTCTAAACCCCACTTTATATAGAGAAAACTGGGGTTTACGGGGATATTCATTATTTTTCTTATTTCTGTTCCAAGACATAGGTTGTGGGTACTCGTAAGAACCGCCTCAATGAGGCGGTTCTAATGAGCACCCACATCCTATGTTTTGAGCATTTATAAGAAAAATATGAAGGATTTTCATCAGAGGGGTAGCCATTTTGGAGATGTGAAAATGTGCACTATGTCGTACCGGCGATTTATCGTAATGTGTTCCTCGCTATAAAAGGAGGGTTGGTTCTAGACATTTATTGTACAAATACAGTCAAATCCCGCTGTTATGACCGCAGGACATTGACGTTTCACCAGAAATTCTAAAAGAGCCCTCACAGTGGCATAAATCCACTTTTGTATATGATTAATAAGATCATAAGTTTTGGGTTTACTGGTGAAATTCAATGTCCTGTGTTATGAACGTCTAAAAGTAAGACTAATTCTACTATTAAAGTTTAGTTATTCTTATTTTATGTTTTCTGCATACAAGTCCTCTGGTCAGTGACTACCTTTGTGACTGTTCAAAAATGGTCTTAAAGACCATTTTTGAACAGTCCCAAAGGTGGTCTTAATACAGGAATTTTAGTGCAGTTCAGTATGAAAGAACGTACCATTTTTACACGCTACAAGAATAATCGGCACCGTCGGGCAATGGTGGCGTATCTCGGGAATCCACTTTGGTTCTATGTTGTCAAATGAATCAGGACATGCCACAGAGAAGCAAAGGAAAAACACATCTGTCTGGGGATACGAAAGAGGTCGAAGCCTGTCATAGTCCTCCTAGGGAAGAAGAAAAGTTTCTCATAAATGGAACGGAAACACCTCAAGGGGAAACAACTCTGATTTTTTCATGTCAATAGGGACATATCGGCAAATTGCTTTCATTTAAGATTCAGAGGGATCTGGCTAAAAGGAAAGCAAACAGAAAGTCTGAAAGTTGTTTCCCCTAGACAAACATGGCGGAAAGTATGTAAAATGTAGCTATACCACTTAACATTATCAAAACACGGACTTCTGTGTCTGACTATAGGCTGGAAAACTGATCCTGGACTTATACCCTGGAATGCGGCGTCTGACCTAAACTGGTTGCTTTATGGGTATAAGTACAGCCCAGCGGACACAAACGTGACGGCAACGTCGTATTAACGTCGATGCAGCGTCATGACGTTGAATCGACGTTGATACGACGTTATGTACCAGTTTCAAGACCATTTTCCAACCTACATTCGCAGCCATTCGACCTACTATCAGTGCTGTCAGTGCTTTGATCTTATAATTATTTTTCTATTTTGGGCACTTCAGTGGGATGAATCTCAAGACCAACCGAATCTACGAGTATGTTAAACCCATTTAGTACCAGAAACCCCAAAACGGGTACCAGGGCAAACAGTGCAGGCCCAGATCAGACGCCACAGAACGCGGCGTCTGATCAGGGCCTACACTGTTTGCGAAAAGTTAAGCCATTTTCCAAAAAAAAAAATGAAGGAAAAACAACCTGACACCCCTAAATTTTGAAATGGACGCCTGGTATACATAATGAGGAAGATTCCATTTGGTACCAAAAGGGGTAAAATTGAAATCAAAACACTGACAGCACCGTTTGTCGATTGTCGTGGGTACATGCTGGGAAAATACTCCTGAACTAATACTTAGACAATTTTGCTTAACCTTTAAATTGCTATATTTTAACCCTTGTCCTGCTGAATATTCATATATGCCACACCCACTACCGATTATCAACCAATCAGATTACCTGTAGCAAATTATTACAACAAATTCACAATCTGAATGACAAACAATGTAGATCCTGATCAGATGGCTTCTTCAGAAGCCATCTGATCTGGATCTACATTGTTTCAAAGAAAAGGCATATCCGGGCTCAGCAGAACAAGGGAAAACGGCGTAGTCCCTGATCAGACGCCCCGCTCTATGCAGTCTGGTCTGGGTTTACAGAATTGGCCAGTACATGCACATTAACCAAGTCAATAGTTTAAAGCGACATATACCCTCTCTGCACAGTACATTGACGTCGCATGGCAAGAATGGTATGGCTATAAATGACCGCAATCTGGCTTATGCAAATGATCAGCATCAGTCACGTGGACATTAGCAGGCGGAGGCTTCTTTGGGTCGACTGATAAACAATCGACGCAATAAAAAGACAAAAACATCACAACTATTCAGCCAGAAATGTAGCCTAATTTTAATAGGGTTTAGAAATGATGAGGCATTTTTGTGCACGTAGTTGGTAATTTACTCGCTTCATCACGGCCCCCGCCATCGGGGCTTGAAGAAATATATGAGCTGCATGATGCTTCCACGCATAACTGAAACCTACCCGCACACGAGTACTGGTAAACTGCTTAGAGGATCTACACCTGCCCTGGCAAAGCGGTGCGAGCTGGACCGTCCATGCTTATAAACCCTATTGGTTTCATTGGGCGATAGGGCTTGAGATGTCATTTCATCTCGATGTCGGGCAAAAGTCCCACAAAATTGGAAGCAACGTCTCCAAAATGACCTTTACAGTGTTGTCGGGGAAGTTAAACCTCAAATCAAATAAACAAAACTCGCTTCATAAACTGGGCGTCCTGGATTCGATTCCGGGCTTCTCCAGATTTTTGGATGCGTCTTGATACCGAGTTATATGTGTATCGTCTCCTCGTCTCCGTATGCTAGGTTCCCACTGTCGTGCGACCCGTCACGAACGGCACGATTAGCCATTCGTAGCTGGTCGTGGAATTTTCTCTGAAATTTCAGGTTTGGATACGAGGTGATAAGTGTCGATAAGTTTTGGTACGAATTGTTACGCTCGGATGCGATCCAATCACGTTTTGTCAATCCAGGTGTCACGATCAGCCACGGTCTGTTCTCCCGTTCAGATACGATCAAATACGTTCCGATAGGATTGTTGCGATTGAGTTTACGACTTGGTCTCGATCTGGAACGATCATCATGATCGGGTTCCCCGAATAGGGACGATCTGGTACGTGCAGATACGGTCTAATACGTTCATCACGAGCCGATGCGCTCCGTTACGATAGCATACGACTGTCGTCTCGATGTTTTTCATGATCATGATCGAGGGCAATCACGATTTGAGCTACGACTTGACCCCGACTGGTATATATACAGCCGGACTGACATGGACTTATTTTTGTTTGATTTGATGTTTAACGTCCCCATCAACACTATGTAGGTCATTTTGGAGACGTTGCTTCCAATTTTGTGGGATTTTTACCCGACATTGAGATGAAATGACATCTCAAGCCCTGTCGCCCAATGAAACCAATAGGGTTTATAAGCACGGACGGTCCGACTCGCACCGCATTGACTGAGCATGTTTAGATCCTCTAAGCGGTTAACCAGTACTTGTGTGCGGGCCGGATTCAGCTCACGAGTACTGGTAAACCACTAAGAGGATCTAAACATGCCCAGGCAGTGCGGTGCGAGTCGGACCGTCCATGCTTATAAACCCTATTGGTTTCATTGGGCGACAGGGCTATGTTTCTTTTTATAGCATACACACTGACCTTCAACCATTGATGATGGTAGGAGTTGCGGATGATGACAATGTGGCAATTTCTCTGGCTGGAATGGTTCAGCTTGCCTTTTCCATTCTTAGCTTCCATTACCTTTGGGTGGCATCTTTCAAAGGCTTTAAAAATACTAGCAAAGGCCTGTATAAACCAGGGATCGCAGGATTGATCCCGGGCTTCTCCAGACTTTCGGATGAGTCTATAAACCGAGGTTCCGTCTCCGTATGACCTTAGTTATTGGTTGGACGTAAAACTGAAATACACTCATTCGCTCACTCATGAGCAGATCGCTGAATGAGTCGCATGAAATCTTGAGAACTCGTAATAGATCGTGAACGTTCGTATAAAAGCGTAGCCTACTTGTATCTAATCGCATTTACTCGTATCATCTCGTATCTGATCACGAGTCATTCGTGACAGATCTTGAGCAATGGGACCCGACAGAGCGTAACAAATCGTGACAGATCTTGTGAGATCGCAACACATCTCAACAGAAACGCGGTGTTTGTTTTGTCCAAGATTGGTCCCGATCACCGCGATTTGGAAGCACGACTAGATGCGATCCGTCGCGCTTTGTTACGATGCAACACGATGTGATACGAGGATCCCGATTTGACAATCGATCGTGTTGATCGTGGAAAAATTTTGAACCGTTCAAAAATTTTCTACGATTAACACGATTGCCACGACTGACCTCAAGATCTGATAAGATCTGATAGGATCACCACGATTAATCCACGATTAAGAACACGATTGCAATCGTGGCGCGAATCGTGATAGTGGGAACACAGCATTATAGTATCCACAGTTGGACGTAAAACTCAAACAAACAGATACTTTAAGGCATTTTGACAAGACATACGATCGATCTCGAGAGGAGACATTGATCAAAATGATCCATAACGTTAAACTGTACCACCGTAATGATACTAAGTACTGGGACAGACAGGACTAAGCAAACAGTGCAGATCCAGATCAGACTGCTCCCTGGAGGAGCAGTCTGATCAGGGTCCACACTGTTTGCCATTGCAGATGCACTTTTCGGACCCCTTGCTGGATCACGAAACAAATTTATTGAATGTTTAAGGAGAACTACTGCAAGTCTCAAGGTTTCCGAATTTTTAAGACTTTTACGGTATATGAAAAGTGTAACCAGGGTCATTTTTGCTGTCTAGTTTGTATTAAGATTTCGGACCGAGACGAGTGAAAAGAGGTCTTCGAACGTGTGCGTTCAGTGAAGTCTATAATCAGTGTTTATACAAACGTAGTCAGAATATAGCCGTCCAACGTCACAACAGAGTAAAGATGGTGTTAATGGAATGTGTGGCGGCCGTAAAAAGTCTCCCTGTCCTTCATCATAGTGTAGTTTATATTTTCTTGTCCTTTTGGATCATTTATTCCATCGTGGAATTTTGATAATATTTGAGGGTCACTAATGAGGCCTAATTTGCCGAAGTTAGCTAGTGTGGCCCAGAAAAATAACTAGTACAGTTCTGCGGCGTATTCCTTGCTTCCAAAGGATAATCCTTTCACAGAACATATTCCATGCTTGCATGTCCATCCAACCCCTGCCAGCACATAATCCGAACCAACATCGGACCGATAGCGATACGACGTTACTACTTCGTATCGCTATCGGCCCGACATTCTTTGCCTGCTGGGACATAGCGCACACAGAAGACTCCGATCAGACTACGCGGACTTCGCTGTGTGCACATGTTAGAAATCCTTTGGCGCGTCCCAAGTAAAGGTCGATCCATACACATTCAAGTACAGTGAAATTCCGCTATTAAGACCACCTGAAATTAAGACTAATTCTGATTTAAAAAGCTTATTTAATAGACTGCAGCTGTTTCTTCTTTGTCTTTTCGGCATACAGTATGCTCTGGTCAGAGACCACCTTTGGGACTGTTCAAAAGTGGTCTTAAAGACCACTTTTGAACAGTCCCAAAGGTGGTCTTAATAGTGGAATTTCACCGTATTCTACTTTGGAGGAATCTAAGAATTTACGCTGTCTAAGCAAAGTGCATGAACATGAATAAGCCCATCAATGCATGAGTAGAGAATGTTAAACAAATACATGCACATGTATTCCAAGCGGGCACAGAACGTCAAGGCAACGTTGTATCAACGCCGATGCAACGACATGACGTTGAATCGACGTTGATGCGACCTTGCGTAAACGTCATTTACCCGGTAGGTTTGAACTGAAAGTCTTAGAAGTAAGAAATGTTGCTTCATTTTCAATGTCGTGGGTTCGATCTCGGACGTATATTGGTTATTATTTTTTCTGTTAGAAAAAAGCAACTGAAATGTTTGATAAGCACTTGTTTGTTAGCGCATGGCGCGGCGTCTGATCTGAGTCTGCAATGTTTATTAGGTGTAAGTTACGCATTTTACTCGCGGTATACTGATGTGCTCCTATAGCCTCATATGTTCAAGAATAGTATTACCTGTCCTGCTGTGTCCCAAAGTCCTAAGGACAAGGGTTTACCGTCCACCATTACATTGGCGCTATAGTTATCAAATACTGTGGGGACGTATTCACTCGGAAAGGCGTTGGTTGTGTAGGATATTAGCAAGCAGCTTTTACCCACACCGCCATCGCCGACCACCACAAGTTTCAAATTGGTACACATCTGAAATAAATAAATAAATAAACCATGCCTATGGAAAGTGTTTTGCTTAACAGAACATTTTGAAAAGGCATATTAACATACTGACATAACGATGACATATCCGTGTGATATAATGGTGGCTGTCAAGGGTCCAGAACAGAACTAACACTTTTCAGGTGAAATGAAAATTTATGATTTTTTTATCTATTTTTTCCTTCATTTCTGCACCAAACATTGATTGTGGATGCTCAAACGCCTCACTAAGGTGAACAATTCCATATAATGAACACCCCTTAAACCCCACTTTATATAGGGAAAACTGGGGTTTACGGGTTATGCATTATTTTTCTTATTTCTGCTCCCAGATATAGGTTGTGGGTACCCGTTAGAACCGCCTCAATGGGGCGGTTCTAATGAGCACTCACAACCTATGTGTGCAGTATAAATAAGAAGAATATCACGGATTGACTTTACAAAAGTAGCCATTTTGAAGATGTGAAAAAAATGCACAACGTCGCACAGGTGTTTTATCGTGTTGTTCGAGTATCCACAATCAATGATTTTGAATTAATGTATTCCCCTGTTAACCGCGCTTCTCCCCTGATGGGTTTACAGGGGTGTTCGTTTCACGGACCAGTTAGGTGATTATTTTTTTATTTATTGTTTCTTGTCCACTACACAATACGTATCTGTTTGTTTGTTTTGTTTGTTTGGTTTGAAGTTTAACGTCCCTGTCAACACTGTAAATGTCATTTTGGAGACGCTGCTTCCAATTTTGTGGGACTTTTACCCGACATTGAGATCAAATGACATCTCAATGAAAGCAATAGGGTTTATGAGCATGGACGGGCCGACTCGCACCGCTTTACCTCGGCAGGCTTAGATCCTCTAAGCAGTTTACCAGTACTCGTGTGCGGTCGGTTTCAGCTCTGCGTGGAAGCATCATGCAGCCAATCTATTTCTTCAAGCCCCGTTGGGCGGGGGCTGACTACATAAAACATTGAACTATAATTGTATTTTATGAGTATTCATATCATGTTAAAAAGTTGCTGTAATACACACCCTCTGAAGCCCACTTTATATGCAGAGAACTCTGGCCTACAGGCGTATACATTTTTTTTCTATTTCTGCTCCAAGGCAAAGGTTGTGGGTACTCGTCAGAACCACCTCAATGAGGCGGTTCTAACGAGCACCACAACCCCCGTTTTTGGAGTATACATAACAAGTTAATACACACCCCATGAACCCCACTTTATATAAAGAATTCTGTGGTCTACAGGGGTATACATTATTTTTTTTTTCTATTTATGTTTTTTTTCTGTTTCAGCTCCACGAATGAGGCGGTTCTAACGAGCACCACAACCCGTGTTTTGGGGGGAACACATCAGAAAAATATCACACATTTTCATCACAAAAAGGTATTTTTTTAGATTTAAGCGGAATGGGAACACCTTCAGGGGAGGCAACTCCTGCAAAAGGTTTTTTTGGTCTCCCAGGTCAGTAGGTGTCAACTCTTAAAGGAAAGAATTCGCTCCTCAGGAGCCATTAATTTCTTTCCTTTAAGACTAGACCCCTAGCTTTTTCTGTGGGACAGGGCTTACAGAAAAGCAAACATGAAGTCCTAAAAGTTGTTTCCCTTTGAAAAATGGCGGCAAAGTATGTCAGGTGTTCCCATTACCTTAAAAGAATACACTGCCACAGGGACGTGTTTAATATGGTAACACGTATAATACATATTCACGATCAAACACATAATTAGCAGCATACAACTGGAGATCACCCAGCAGTCACTCCACGTTGAACTCACGTTGAAAACGTTGTTTCAACGTTACTTCAACGTTGTGTCAACGTTTTGTGCCTGCAGGTCACTGTGTCCTTATGAACAAACAGTGACTGTACAATGATCGATTATGTTTCTTTTATTATTATTCTTGCTGTTCTTATCAAAACAATTTATTTATTTATTAATTCTAAAGAATAAAGTATTTAAGATATACAGACTAAAGCTGGATATAGTGTTCAAGATTTAATGTCTACCTTTTGTAAATGTATTTCCGTATTGTACTTTCGATTTTTGATGTTTGTACGGTTTGTTGTACTTATACTAGTAAACATGCTTAGCTAAATATAACAACCAATTGCTTTTGACTATATTTTTAGCGCCGATCGGATCTATTTTAAGCGTATTGTCACAGTGCATTTATACTTCCTACAACTGAAAGGCTTTTCGCTGTAAATGATAACTATTTTATGTGTAATTAGTGTTTTTAGTTAGCTGACCATTTTTCTTTTGTAACTTAGATCTATTTTATGTGTGCCACAAAAGAAAATGGTCAGCATGACTATAATCGTAATACTTCGGTGAACTCCGTCAAAATTAGATTACCGTAAACTTCACAAGAAAACTATAATAGTAAACAAGTTGTTCAAAACAAAATAAATAAATACAAATAAATATATAAATAAGAATGAGTATTATATATGAAACACACAACGTTTGCAACGTCGTTAAAACGTGGATTGCAACGACATGACGTTGCATCGACTGGCTGGACGTCATATGTATGGGAAAATATTTCAATCAAACCAAAGTAATGTCGCTCCAGATGAGACAGCGCATACACACTGCTCATCATGTTAATAAGTCCATGTAATGAACACCCCTCTAAACCCCACTTTATGTAGAGAAAACTGGGATTTACCGGGGTATACATCATTATTCTTATTTCTGCTCTAAAACATAGGTTGTGGGTACTCGTTAGAACCGCCTCAGTGAGGCGGTTCAAACGAGCACCAACAGCCTAAATTTGCAGTATTAATAAGTAGATTATCAAGGATTATCATAAGAAAAGCAGCCATTTTGGAGATGTGAATAAATGCACTCTGTCGCACCGGCGTGTTATCATAATGACGTTAACAAGTCTATGTTATGAACCGATGATCCCTGTAAACCCCACTCTGTACAGAGAAAACTGAGTTTTACAGGAGTATAGATTATGTTTTCTTATTTCTGCTCCAAGACATAGGTCGTGGGTGCTCGTTAGAACCGCTCGGTAGAATTTACCGCCTGACGGTTCTAATGAGCACACAGAGCATGTTTTGAGTATGAATAAGAAAAATATCACACATTTTATACGAAAAATGACAGAATTAGAGAAATGAAAGAGCGCACTTTATCAAACGTATGTGTTATCATAATTGTGAAAGCTTAAGATATATAGGGATGAAAGGGCTGTGTCATACCTGCAGTAAGCATTTGATGGAGGTTAATATATTTAGTTGCATTCTAACATATGAATTCAGGAATTTGCATCACGTGAACAAGTCCGTGAAATAAAGACCCCCTAAACCCCATTTAATATAGAGAAAACTGGGGTTTACGGGGTAAACATTATTTATCTTATTTCTGCTCCAAGACATAGGTTGTGGGTAGGCGGTTCTAACGAGCACCCTCAACCTATGTTTGCAGTATATATAAGAAAAAATATCATCAATTTTCATAAACAAGAAGACCATGATGGTCCTGTATCGCTCATCTGAGGCTATTCATCACCTTGTTTTTGATCCCGCATGACCCATATTCAAAAATATTCAAGATTTTATAAAGGCAAACATTCTTGGCAAGTTTCATGAAGCTTGAACCAATTATGCAGTCTCAAGTATAATTTGACCAATTTTTTTTTGTTTGATTTGAGGTTTATACTATTTAGGTCTTTTTGGAGACGTTGCTTCCAATTTTGTGGGACTTTTACCCGACATTGAGATGAAAGGTCCACCCCTTCATGTCTGACAGCATTTATATTTCTGCAGCCTGAAAGTTGATTTCAATCATTTCTAATCTGTAGCATGCTTATGGTGGGGAAATTATGAAATAAAAATAGGTCGAGTGATGACAATGTTTTTTCGTAAAAATAGCCAAAAGAACTTTGACCATGATCCAAACACCCTGAAAGTCTGAATTGCTTGAGATACTGTATTATCATATAGAATATTTGTTTAAAGTAATAATAACCCCTAAAAGGCGGGAAAACCCTGAAGGGGTGGCCTGGCAAACAGCATAGGCCCAGATCAGACTTCGCAGAATGTGGCATCTGATCAGGGTCTGCACTGTTTGCTAACAGCATTTTCTGTTAAATAAAATACTCCTCCTGACCAAGGTATTACAAAAAGAGGACAATTCTGAGCAAGTTTGATGATGACTGGACTAAAACTGTGGCCTCTAGAGTGTTAACAAGGTTTTTTTCTATATTTTAACCTACTGACCTACTTTTTGACCCCACATGACCCATATTCGAATATGACCTAGATATTGTCAAGATGATCATTCTGAGCAAGTTTGATGATAATTACACTAAAATTGCAGTCTCTAGAGTGTAAACAAGGTTTTTCTATGATTTAACCTGCTGACCTACTTTTTGACCTCACATGACCCATATTCAAACTTGACCTAGATATTGTCAAGATGATCACTCTGAGCAAGTTTGATGATAATTAGACTAAAATTGCAGTCTCTAGAGTGTAAACAAGGTTTTTCTATGATTTGACCTACTTTTGACCCCACATGACCCATATTTGAGTTTGACCTAGATATTGTAGAGATGATCATTCTGAGCAAGTTTGATGATGATTTGACCAAAACTATGGCCTCTAGAGTGTTAACGAAAATTTTCTATGATTTGAACTACTGACCTACTTTTTGACCCGACATGACACATATTCGAACTTGACCGAGATATTGTCAGGGTGATCATTTTGAGCAAGTTTGAGGATGATTGGACCAAAACTGTGGCCTTTAGAGTGTTAACAAGGTTTTTCTATGATTTGACCTACTGACCTATTTTTTGGCCGAACTTGACCGAGATATTGTCAGATATTGAGCAAGTTTGAGGATGATTGGACCAAAACTGTGGCCTTTAGAGTGTTAACAAGGTTTTTCTATGATTTGATCTACTGACCTATTTTATGGCCGAACTTGACCGAGATATTGTCAGGATGATCATTCTGAGCAAGTTCGAGGATGATTGGACGAAAACTGTGGCCTCCAGAGTGCCAACAAGGTTTTTCTGTGGTTTGACCTACTGACCTACTTTTTGACCCGAAATGACCCATATTCGAACTTGACCGAGAAATTGTCAGGATGATCATTCTGAGCAAGTTTGAGGATGACTGGACCAAAACTGTGGCCTCTAAAAGAGTGTTAACAAGGTTTTTCTATGATTTGACCTACTGACCTACTTTTTGACCCGACATGACCCATATTCGAACTTGACCGAGATACGAGGACAATTCAAATATGAATGCAACTAAGCACATAAAAATGATTCCGTGATAGATTTCGATGAAAAATTGAAAAATTTATTTTGTCCCCTCAAAGTATTCCCCTTTAACAGATATATAAACTTTCAGTCTTCTGATCCAATCATTGAATGCATTTTGGTAGTCTTTTCGAGGTATACTATGAAGGCACTGGAATATTGCAGAACCGAGGTGTTTGCGCTGTACAAATTTTCGACCAGAAAGGTATTTTTCAGGCGCGAACAAAAAAAAACGCCACACGGGGCAAGGTCAGGGGAATACGGGGGATGAGGGAGTTCAACAACCTTTTCCTGCTTCAGATAGTCTTGCACAATGAACGCCTTGTGCGATGACGCATTGTCATGTAGCAATCTGACATTGGCCAAACCAGTTGCGGGTCTTCGTTCTTTGAAATATGTTTAGGCACAGCAACCTGAATAGCAGGGCCCTGATTTGAAAAGAATATGGCATACATTACCTTCTGGACGCTCATGGTCCGCTTTGCAATGCATGGTCTTTTGCAATACTTTGTTGCCCATATTTTGTTCTGCATCTTTCGTTTTGGCTAAAAAAAGTGAACCCATGTCTCGTCACCTGTGACGACATAAGCGAAAGACCGTGCATTGTAATTTGGAAACTTTTAAGCAACTTCTTGACGCACTGAACGCGTGTCTTTTTCTGCTCATCTGTCAACAGATGGGGAATCCATCTAGCACAGATCTTTCTCATTTTCAAATCCCGTTTCAGAATTGTATGAGCTGCTCCTAATGAGATGCCAACCATACTAGCTATTTGCCTAGTGGTGTATCGTGCATCGGTAGCAACTATTTCTTTCACTCTAGCAACCATTTTGGCAGATGTTGCTCTTTTCGGCCGACGGTCATTTGGTGCATCTTCTGTTGAGCCTAGCCCACAGCTGAATTTCTTACACCAACGAAAAACTGTCGGAAAAGACATTTCATTATGCCCATAAACCGAACATATTTCATCAAAAATGTCTTTGCACCGTATACCAAGAATACAACGATTCTTAATATAGGACCGTATTTCAACGGCGTACTCTGACCTTTTTCCAGCCATGTTTTGTATTAGTATACAAGAGTAGACAGTGTTTATCGAACGATATACAAGGCTAAAGTCGACGGATTTTAACAGGTTTGGTATCAATGTATAGGTAAAATGTTTTTCTTCGCTGTGATATTTATTTCCAGGTGATTTTCGCATTAGTGCATGAGAAAACGTTCTACCTGCATTCATATTTGAATAGTCCTCGTATTGTCAGAATGATCATTCTGAGCAAGTTTGGGGATGATTGGACCAAAACTGTGGCTTATAGAGTGCAAACAAGTGTTTTCTGTGGTTTGACCTATTGACCTACTTTTTGACCCGACATGACCCATATTCGAACTTGACCGAGATATTGTCAGGATAATCATTCTGAGCAAGTTTGAGGATGACTGAACCAAAACTGTGGCCTCTAGAGTGCTAACAAGGTTTTTCTGTGGTTTGATCTATTGACCTACTTTTTGACCCGACATAAAACATATTCGAACTTGACAAAGATATTATCAAGATGATCATCCTGAGCAACTTTGAAGATGATTGGACCAAAATTGTGGCCTCTGGAGTGTTAACAAGGTTTTCCTTTGATTTGACCTGGTGACCTACTTTTTGACCCGACATGACCCATATTCGAACTTGACCGACATATTGTCATAAGCATCATTCTGATCAAGTTTGAGGATGATTGGATCAAAACTGTGGCCTCTAGAGTGTTAACAAGAAGAGTTTACGCACGCACGACGAACGACGATGCCGGACATCTCACAGTCACAAAAGCTCACCATGACCTTCGGTCAGCTGAGCTAAAAATTGCCTTTCTTGAGGTTTGAAAAATGTACTATATCACTAGGCCCCCGCCCATAGGGGCTTGAAGAAATATATGGGCTGCATGATGCTTCCATGCAGAGCTGAATCCGGTCCGCACACTAGTACTGGTAAACCGCATAGAGGATCTAAGCCTGTCCAGGAACCGCGGAGCGAGGCGGACCGTCCATGCTTATAAACCCTATTGGTTTCATTGGGCGACAGGGCTTGATATGTCATTTCATCTCAATGTAGGGTAAAATTCCCACAAAATTGGAAGCAACGTCTCCAAAATGACTTTTACAGTGTTTACGGGGACGTTAAACCTCAAATCAAACAAACAAAAACGAGGCATTGCCGGGTTTCATGAGTGAGTGAGTGTTTTAGTTTTACGTCTCACCAACAGCTAATGTCATACGGAGACAGGACCTCGGTTTAAAGACTCTTCCGAAAGTCTGGAGAAGCCCGGGATCGATCATGCGACCCCCGGTTTACAAGGCGAGTACCATAACCACTACACCACGGAGGCTTCTACCGAGTTTCATGAAAGTAGTGAGTAGACTGAGGTAAAGTAACTGAAAATGTAGATGAAATGTTGATTTTTTCAAGTCTGTATTTTTCTGTTAGACTTGTATGTGCAAGGTAATGTTTTATACACAGAATAAGTACATGTAACAGCTCCTGACGAGACACATTTACGGAAGTCGCCATTGTCGCGAACCATCGCAAAATGCTATGAACACAACACACACATCATCAGGTTTACAGGGCCATGGCATGAAATCCCCCCCCCGCCCATGTAGACCACTTTTAATGTCGAGAAAACTGGGGGTTGCAAGGAGTACACTGTTTTCATGGTTTTGTTTGTTAATTTCATTACGAAAATACGCCTATACAAATGCTTTGTAACCTTTATCGCCGAAAAGGTGAAATTTTTAAGTGGAAAAATGTGATATTTTTCTTATTTCTGCTCAAAAAAGAGGCGTTTCTAACGAGTACCCACAATCTATATTTTAGAGCAGAAATAAGAAAAATAAGGTTTTATCCCTGTAAACCCCATTTTTACTATATAAAAGTGGGGTTCGAGGGGGTCAAAATATATAAGAGTGCTTTCGTGATAGTTGTTGTTTTTTTTTTTTTCTCAACGATAAATGTTGTGGTGATCACTCGTTAGAACTGACACAACGAGGTGGTTCTAACGAGTACCCACAACCTATGTTTGCAGGAATAAGATGAAAGCACTGAGAGTACTGGTGGTCGATTGTCACTGAGTGTTTTCCTTTCTTTGATTTGAGGTTTAACGTCCCCGGCAACACTGTTAAGGTCATTTTGGAGACGTTGCTTCCAATTTTGTGGGACTTTTACCCGACACTGAGATGAAATGACATCTCAAGCCCTGTCGCCAAATGAAACCAATAGGGTTTATAAGCATGGACTCGCACCGCTTTGCCTGGGCAGGCTTACAGCCTCTAAGCGGTTTACCAGTACTCGTGTGCGAGTAGGTTTCATCTCTGCGTGGAAGTATCATGCAGCCCATATATTTCTTCAAGCCCCGATGGGCGGGGGCCGTCACTGAGTGTAGGCTGGTCAGTTAGTCCTGAACGGGGACTTAGGTTGTTGCGTTTATCCATTTAATTCCTGCACTGTACGCAAACAGTGTAGATCCTGATCAGACGCCGCGTTATGCGGCGTCTGATCTGGATCTACACTGTTTGCCAAACCCCACACATGATTTCAGCCCAGACTGTAGACGACCCTCTTGCGCAAGACTCTGATCTCACATCGATTAGAATATCGCGGTTATTTTCTATAAATAACCGTTACCTGGATTTCCAGTCACGTGGACATCTGCACAGAAGGGCTTCTGTGCTTAGTAACTTTGGGTAGATTGACAAACGATCCCAGCTCCTCCAAAGAAAGGAATACATTCCATTACGACAACACACCCATGCGACAAAGCGCATTTTTCATATCTCCAAAATGGCTAATTTTCTGATAAAAATCCGTGTTTTTTTTTTCTAATTTATACTGCAAACATAGGTTGTGGGTGCTCGTTAGAACAGCCTCATTGAGGCGGATCTAATGAGTACCCACAACATATCTATTGGAGCAGACATAAGAAAAATAATGTATACCCCCGTAAACCCCAGTTTTCTCTATATACAGTGGATTTTAGGGGTTGCTGATTTCGCGGACTTGTTCACGTGATGATCAGAAAAAGTTTTGGAGACATGGAAAAATGCATCATATCACACGGGTATGCCATCCTCATGTCATTTGTTTGTTTGTTTAATTTGAGGTTTAACGCCCCCGTCAACACTGCAAAGGTCATTTTGGAGACGTTGCTTCCAATTTTGTGGGATTTTTACCCGACATTGAGATGTCGCCCAATAAAACCAATAGGGTTTATAAGCATGGACGGTCCGACTCGCACCGCTTTGCCTGGGCAGGCTTAGATCCTCTAAATGGTTCACCAGTACTCGTGTGCGGGTCGGATTCAGCTCTGCGTGGAAGCATCATGCATTCCATATATTTCTTCAAGCCCCGATGGGCGGAGGCCTCATCCTTATGTCATATTCATGAACAAATTAAATGAAATACATAACTTATTCTGTTTTGTCTCCGCATGTATCCCTTACCAGGCTGAATATGTTTTATGTCGACTATCCTACAAATACATGTACACCATTTTTAATGCAATCTATATACATATAGATATTATCGATTTTGATCAAGGATTTGAATTTGCGACATAATATATTTGGGTACATACTTATCTTAAGCAATAAAAAGAGTGTTGTGTCACTTTTTAAGGGGAATGGGAACACCTGGCAGATTTTCCGCCATTTTTCAAAGGGAGACAAATTTCGGGACTTCCTGTTCGCTTTTCTATAAGCGCTGGCCCACTGAAAAAGGGGTCTACTCTTAAAGGAAAAGAATTTGCTCCTCAGGAGCAAATTCTTTCCTTTAAGAGTTGACCCCTGTTGACATCGGAGACAAAAGTACTTTTGCAGGAGTTGACTCCACTGAAGGTGTTCCCATTCCCCTTAATTTTCAAATGTGTAGCGCCAATAAGACACAATACACATCTGCGTATGTAAAAATTTCATCAGGTTGACATTTGTATTGTACATCCCAGTTTTCTCCACTTTATATAGAAAAAAGTGAGGTTTACAGGTTTATGTATCATTTTCCTTATTTTGCTCAAATGCAAAGATTGTAATAACGAGCTTCCACAATCCATCGTTGGACAATAAAGAAGAAAACAAAATAGTATCACAAATTTTCATCTGGAAAAAAACTGGTTCTGTATGAAACAGCAGATCGAGGATAAGAAAATTTGGTTAGCCGATAGTTGTGTTGAATAACCAGAACTGTAAAGTTCTACACAAACTGTCAAACGCCATCGCGGACATCCAGGTTTGAAAAACAAAAACAAAAAAAAACAACAAAAAAAACAGTACTAAGCAATGTGAATAAAGTGCCTGGCTCAAGGACACAATAATTGGTGCTCGCGGGGATCGAACCGGCTATCTGTCGATCAAGGAGTCCGATATGTTACAACTGCACCACAGCCCTTTACTTGCACAAAAGCTCTCTACTGCGCAACAACGCTCACCATGCACCGCAGCGCTCCACCTTTTTCAGCCGTTTGATTTCAGATGTGATCTTTTTTTTTTTTTTTGTTAATTACAATGTACACTGAGAAGAATATGCTAAAGGATGTACATGTACATGTATCATCATGTAAAAAAGTCCGTGTAATGAACACCCTTCTAATCCCATATTGTACAGAGAAGACTGGGGTTTACAGGGGTACACATTATATTTTTCTTATTTCTGATCTTAGACAATGGTTGTGGGTACTCGTTAGAACCGCCTCAATGAGGCGGTTCCAACGAGCACCCACAACCTGTACTTGAAGTATAAATAAAAAATATTATCACATATTTTCATGAGAAAAGTGACCGTTTTGGAGATATATGAAAGAATGCATATTATCATATGACGCTCTGAGAATGTAATAACGCCATGTAATATTTTCGATAATCCACTAGTGGATTTAATATGCAAATAAGCTAGATACGTCCCGTAACGTTACATGTACGACGTCCTTAACGACGTCGCGTTTACTAATGGCGGAATATTGACATTTTTGTAAACAATCGTGAATAAAATACGTTTTAAATGTCATATGATAAATAGAATCTTGCATTCGTGCTCGTGCATTATTGAATTTATTAAACTCGTTGAGAAAAAAGGATAAAATGCTCGGCCAACCCTCGCATTTTATCCCTTTTCCTCAACTCGTTTAACAAATTCAATATACATAAGCACTCATGTAAGATCCTCTATATGTCGCACGGATGTGTTATTGTAATGATATCTCCGTCTAATTAATACTTTTGTAAACGACACTAAACGATTTAAATGGGGGTTACATTTTTTTCTCTTTTCTTCCTGTAGAAAGTTGAAACTCATAAAACAATCTGGGAAAAGATTGGGCTACACGATGCTTCCACGCAGAGCTGAAACTGACCGCACATGAGTACTGGTTAATCGCCTGGACGGACTAAGCCTGTCCAGGCAAAGTGGTGCGAGCATATCTATTTCATTGGGCGACAGGGATTCAGATGTCATTTCATCTTCATATTGGGTAAAAGTCCCAACGAAATTGGAAGCAACGTCTCCAAAATGACCCAACTAGTGTTGACGGGACGTTAAACAACAATCAAACAAACAAACAACATATCACCCAAACATGTTTTAACCTTTATTCTGCTGTTCACGACACACCCTACCTTTGCAAACAGTGAAGATCTAGATCAGATGGCTTCTGAAGAAGTCATCTGACCAGAATCTACGCTGCCTGACATTCAGTTTGTGAATTTGCTGGAATTGATTGATTGAATCATTTGAGGTTGAACGACCCCGTCCCCGTCAGCACTGTATAGGTCATTTCGGAGACGATGCTTCCAATTTTGTGGGACATTTACCCGACACTCAGATGAAATGACATCTCAAGCCCTGTCGCCAATGAAACCTATAGGGTTTATAAGCATGGACGGTTCGACTCGCACCGCTTTGCCTGGGCAGACTTAGATACTCTAAGCAGTTTACCAGTACTCGTATGCGGTCGGTTTCAGCTCTGCATGGAAGCATCATGCAGCCCATCTATTTCGACAAGCCCCGATGGGCGGGGACCGCACTTGCAGGAATAAATTATATCTGATTGGTTCAAAGTCAGAAATGGGTGTAACTAAATTAATTATTTAGCGGGACAAGGGTTAAGTGTTTTTGATAAGCTATATACAAATGTCCATCCCCAGAAAAAAATCTGATATTTTTCTGTAATGTTTACCCCTGAAAACCCCAGTATTACTATTTAAAAGTGGGATTAAAGCGGGTAACAATCATATAGGCGTGTTTTCGTGATGGAGGTCTGTTTTTTTTGTTTTGTTTTTTTAAACAAACCTGAACTAGCAGGAACGGGTTCATCTTCAATTTTGCAGAAAAAAAATCTGTTAGGGGTGAAAAGTCCCATACAGAATGATTTTGTGTATGGAGAACTTGGAAGAACCCCATTACATATTTATATTTTAAATTTGGTTGCTAAGTTCTGGTTTAAAATACTGGTAAGTGAACCTTTTAAGTACTTGATGTTGTCAGGTTTGGACAAAAATCCAAAGAAGTCAATGACAAGGTGTGGGATACACGAACATGTTTTTTTCATTACGGAAATACACCTATTCATATCCATTGGTAACCTTCTACCGCCAAAAATGTTTTTTTTTTTCTTTTTAAGATGTGTGTGTGTGTGTGTGTGTGTGTGTGTGTGTGTGTGTGTGTGTGTGTGTGTGTGTGTGTGAATTCGGGTTTAACGTCGCTTTCAACAATTTTTCAGTCATATTACGACGGTGTCTGGTTGCGACAGGGAGCTCAATGCTCACTTTTATAGTGCTGCCTCACTGTAGTATCATGTCCCAGACACAGTACATGATACCACACCCAGTCACATTATCCTGACACTGGGTCGACCAGTCCTAACTCTTCCCTGTAAATCTGAGTACCAAGCGAGGAGCAGCTAGTACCATTTTTAACGACTTTGGTATGTCGCGGCCCTGGATCGAACCCGTGACCTCCCGTTTCCCGGAGCGGACACTCTACCAACTGAGCTATCGGGGCCGGTTCCTTTTTAAGATTAAAATCCTGATATTTTCCATGTTCTGCTCAAAAAATAGATTGTGAGTGCTCGGCGAGGCGGTTCTATCGAGTTCCCACAATCTACGTTTTTGAGCAGAAATAAGAAAAATAATGAATACCCCCGTAAACCCCAGTTTTACTATATGCAAATGGGGTTTAGGGGGGGGGGGGGTCAAAATTATATTGAAATGTTTCCGTGATGAGAAGAATTAAACGCTAGGTCATCACGTGAACAAGTCCGTGAAATGAACACCCACCTAAACCCAACTTTATATAGATAAAACTGGGGTTTATGGGGGTATACATTATTTTTCTTATTTCTGCTCCAAGGCATAGGTTGTGGGTACTCGTTAGAACCGCCTCAACGAGGCGGTCTAACGAGCACCCACAACCTATGTTTTCAGTATAAATAAGAAAAATATCACGGATTTTCATAGGAAAAGTAGCCATTTTGGAGATGTGGAAAAATGCACTCTGCCGCACGGGTGTGTTATCATAATGGCAAATGATGATTTCATCCAGAACTGAAATGGTAGAATTATAGTCATGTAGAACAAATTTTTATTTTTATAATGTTTTCAAACTTTCAGTACCAGTCATATTTAAATCACATTAGGATGTATAAATTTAGAATAGCATAAAGTAAGTTAAGAGTTTCTTCTCATCGTTCAGAGACTGAAGTGGGCAGATGGTCAAGAGGCTAAAAGAACCCCAATTTATGTTAGAAAACGGATTATGTAATATTAGTTAGGCCAAATTTCACTCTTTTATTTGAACATCAGCTAAACTCAGACTTGAGAAGTAAGTATTTAAGGAGATACTTTTGGAATAGACTAAATTATTAAAACTGAGGGAAGTGATGCTTGGCACAAATGCAAAGTTTGTCAAATATCCAGAAAAGTCTGTGGAAAAGATCTTCAAAGTTGTAATAGATGCCTATGATCACTAAGTTACATGTAGCTTATGCTGTATGTGCTTTAGCCCATTTAGTGCTGGAAACCCCAAAGCGGGTAGTTGGCAAACAGTGCAAGCCAAGATCAGACGCGGTGTCTGATCAGGGCCTACACTGTTTGTAAAAAGTTCAGCCACTTTCCTAATAAATTCTGAAGAAAACACAACCTGATCGACACCCCTAAATTTTGAAATGGACTCCTGGTATACATCAGGAGGAAGATTCCATTTGGTACAAAAAGGGTTAAATCACCATGTTAACAAGGCGCACACAAAATGAGAGTACCACTTGGCGTTATCTGTAAACACACCGCTACAAATAAAACTGATGGTTATAAAAGCAAAGGATGAAAAGTTGGCCGTGTGAGCCTAAGCAAAATAGAAGTGAAGGCAGTGATCAGGAATCGATACAATTAACCCACAGCTCCCATCAGAGACACCAAAGGGAAAGAAACACAAACATGAAACAAAAGACCCTAATGGAAACATCAATAGCGGAAAGCCAAAAGGACAGTTACTTTCCAACAAAATGGCCAATTGGCTATCCAGAACAAAATAATATAAGCGATACAAACAGTCAAAGACAAACCTTTCTTTCTTTCTTTCTACTGATACTGCGTCGGTCACATTTGACCATGACCGCAGGTGTACATTACATACACTCGTGGTTTGCAGGATGAAAGCCTACACAGTAATCATGTAATTACGGTTGGGATCTTTAACATGCACATGGGATGGTTCTCCCTGCACAGGGGGCCTCCAGTTAACGTCCCGATCCGAAGGACGGTGCACTTTATGAAATTCATCCCTGCAAAGGATGCCATTGGAGCATGTTCGGACACCGAAATTGTATTGCCGCTGCCGGGGATCGAACCCGGGATCTCTAGCATCAGAGGCAAGTGCACTAACCACCGCGACAGAACAACCGCCTTGGAACGGTCAGTGAAACGAATTTCACTGTGTGTGTGTGTGGGGGGGGGGGGGGGGGGGTCGGGGGAGGGTGTTAAATCGATTTTACGTACCCTTACTTCCGTCGCGATTTAGGAAAATAATTTGAAAACTAATTTGAATTTTGGGATTTAAATTTTGAATTTATTTGCATCACCTGGTTGGATGTTCACTGATGCGCCCAAAACAAATCACTCACTGCGGGTGTGCACTATTAGTTAGCTAAGGGGATCATTCGCCCTTATTAATTCCATGCGGTTGTAGTGTATTAAACTGCCAAATCCAGTAGTTTTCCCGGATTTTACTGGCTGCATCGGACCAGACTAGATCATGGTCAATGCAGTACAAGGAAGCGTGACTATTGAAGTCATGTCCTGGTGAATTGAAGTGCTTGGCCACAGGACCTCTCTAGGAGCTAGAGTCATCACATCACGTGAACAAGTCCGTGAAATGAAGACCCCACTAAACCCTATTTTATATAGAGAATGCTGGGGTTTACGGGGTATACAGTATTTTTCTTATTTCTGCTCCAAGACATAGGTTGTGGGTACTCGTTAGAACCGCCTCACTGCTCAAGGCGGTTCTTACGAGCACCCTCAACCTATGTTTTGAACATTTATAATAAAAATATCGAGGATTTTCATCATAAAAGTAGCCATTTTGGAGATGTGAAAAAATGCAACATGTCGCACGGGTGTGTTATCGTAATGAGGTCCTGTTTCTCAAGTTCTTAAAACTCTTCGTCTCTCTGGATGTCACCTCTATGTGCACAAACATCGGCATTCAGGTATGTCAGGGGGATAACATGACCGGCAAAGCATCCCCCTCCTCAAAAAAAAAAAAAAAAAACGAAACAGTATCAGAATCAGAATTGTTACTGATGATACGTCAAATGACATATCAGGGCCTGTGATATGGGAAGTTAGTCTCCAGCTCTACCTAGCTACTTAGCTATAGGCGATTCACACACTCATCAAAGACAAACCATAACAAAGCTTCTTTTCAGTGCAAATAATTTGCAGGCTAAAATATTGTTTAAAATAATTTGTTTATTTTATTTGAATTAGTTTCTTTGAAAAAAAAATGTGTTTAGTCATTTGTAGCGGTGTGTTTGTTAAGAACTGAATAATTTGTGTTTAAAAAGCTTTGTCAGCACTAGCTACACTTATGGGGACCATAACAAACGCTTATCTTCCATGAAACGAATTTTTGTGTTTGTAAATTATTGATTTTGTATATTTCATGTTTCTTGAATGTATTTCAATGTAGTAAATACTTCCCTCTGAAAAAGCCGAAAGCGCGCTCAGGTACAAGTCATTTTTTTTGCACTGTTAATGATAAAATCCCATGACATATATATTGCATAGACTGGTGGTCTGTAACTGACATTTAATTCTTCATAACGATAACACACCCGTGCGACATAGTGCATTTTTCTCATCTCAAAAATGGCTACTTTTCTGATGAAAATCCCTGATATTTTTCTTATAACTACTGCAAAGATAGGTCGTTGGTTCTCGTTAGAACCGCCTCAATGAGGCGGTTCTAACGAGAACCCACAACCTATGTCTTGGAATAAAAATAAGAAAAATAATGTATACCCCTGTAAACCCCCATTTTCTCTATATTAAGTGGGTATAGGGGGTCTTCATTTCACGGACTGGTTCACGTGATGTTCAGAGTTATGAGTGACGTGTCAGACACATTCGACAATGCGGCATAAACAAATTATGTGTCCAAATCACGACAGAAATAAGGTGGGGGTATCGATTTAAGCCCCCCCCCCCCCATCCGAGATGGAGTTCGTTTCACTGGCCGGTCCAAGACGGTTCTTCTGTCGTGGTTTATTTTTGTTATGGTTTGTTCTTGAGTGTGTGTATTGCTTGTGTTATTTTGTTTTGGATAGCCAATTGGCCATTTTGTGGGAAAGTAACTGTCCTTTTGGCTTTCCGCTATTGATGTTTCCATTATGGTCTAGCTGTTTCATGTTTGTGCTTCTTTCCCTTTGGTGTCTCTGATGTGAGCTGTGAGTTAATTGTATCGATTCCTGACCATTGCCTTCACGTCTATTTTGTTAAACATTCGAAGAAATATGTCTGAAGTTCGAAGGCCAATGTCACAAGTCAAAAAGTTCGAAATCAATGGAAAGGCCTCATGTGAAGGTTGAAGGCTCTGTTATAAATAATAATGAAAAAAGTAGTAATGTAATGAGAGAGAAAAACGTGTTTCAGAAAACAAAAAAAGAAAAAGGGGAGATAATCGAGTCAAAGTCAACCCTACAATTATAGTCCTTTGCCAGAATGTAACTCTTGTAATGGTGAATATGTGTATGAAGTTCCATGGGGTTAGGCCAAATACGTTTGAAGTTATAGCCAAGGTTAAGTATTTTCGAAACGGCGACGACAACAACAGTGACGTCAGTAGCTCGAAAAGACGAGAAAAAAATAAGTAATTCACTTTTTTCAATAATTTCATGACTATGGAACCCTGGGGCCAATTGTTCAAAACTAAGTTAACGCCCCCCAGGTATTAGATTTCCTGCCTTGCCGTGGCTCAATTCCCACTGGGCATATTGCCGCTGTGGTCTCTGTGCCCACTGGGAAGAGCTAAAGGAAGTACCACCCGTTTGCCGTGGGTGGCGTCCTGTAAGCCGGAAGAAGGGATCCTGGAGGTTGAGGGTTTCCTGAGGTAGCGGTGCTTCAGGTAGACAACACGCCTCTTTGGCCTGGCTTTTCGGTGTAGACGGGTGGCCATGCGGTCTGGCATGGTCAATCTGCTGGTCGCGCCGAGCCCTAGAGGTACCTCTTTGCTTTCTTTTCCATTTTTTTGTATCTTTCTTGATACCAATCACATGCCCATTTACCTTACCCTTTTCTGTCTTTTTATCTCTAGAAAGCGGTGGCCAAACGGACCAATCGTGTAGGCATTTTGTTTATGCGAGTATATCTCACGTGTATCTCTAACATCTGCGAGTTGGATACCCACTCCATTATGGTGTTCCCTTATAGGGTCCAAGGAGGGCGGAGAGCACTTGGGACGAAACTCTGATATGTAAAAAAGACGAGCATTCATCCGAATCGGATGAACCCAGTCAACAGTCAAGTCAGCAGTCTAGTCAGCAGTCTGAAGCTTGTGAATTTTCCACTCTTCTTGGTAATGACATCAGTTGAGGATACACGCACTGTGTCAAGTTTATCGCCCTTTGTGATCCAAAAGATCATAGTGTCCATTGCCGGACATCCAGAAAGCATCAGAAAGCTAAAGTCAGGTGATCTACTCTTAGAAGTCGAGAGAGAACAGCAGGTGAAAAGCCTGCTTGGTACCACAAAACTATTTGATCTCAACGTGAAAGTATCGCTGCACAAAACACTGAATAACTGTAAAGGTGTCATCCGCAGCCCAGACCTACGTGCTTGCAGCGATGCATACATGTGTGTGTGTGAATTCGGGTTTAACGTCGCTTTCAACAATTTTTCAGTCATATCACGACGGTGTCTGGTTGCGACAGGGAGCTCAATGCTCACTTTTATAGTGCTGCCTCGCTGAAGTATCATGTCCCAGACACATTACATGATACCACACCCAGTCACATTATCCTGACACTGGGTCGACCAGTCCTAGCTCTACCCCGTAAATCTGAGTGCCAAGCGAGGAGCAGCTAGTACCATTTTTAGCTCGTCTGTTTTTTGAAAAAAAACTTTCGAGCTATTGTCATCACTCCTGCGTCGTCCTGCGTCGTTCCAAAAAAACTTAACCTTGGCTATAACTTAAAAAGTATTAGACCTAGCCTCATGAAACTTCATACACACACTCATCATCACAAGAGCTACATTTTGACCAAGGACCATAACAACATTGTTGATTTTGGCTGAATTATCTCCCCTTTTCTAATTTTTTTCTGAAACACATTTTTTGCTCTCATTTTAATACTATTCACAACAGAGCCTTCAAACTTCACATGAATGTTCCTTGGGTCAAGACCTTTTCAGTGATACCACACTTTTTGATCTGTGACCTTGACCTTTGAACTTTGACCTATTTTTCGAAAATTTAACCGAAAACCTTAACCTTGACCATATTTCCAAAAGTATTTGGCCTACCTTCATGAAACTTCATACACATACTCACCATCACAAGAGCTACATTCCCTACAAGTTTTATAACTCCATCTTGCAATTTGATTGAATTTCTCCCCTTTTCTCTCCGTTTTTTTTAAATTGTTTTTGTCTCTTATTTCAATACTACTCACAACAGAGCCTTCCAACTTCACATGAATGTTCCTTGGGACAAGACCTTTTCAGTCATACCACGCTTTTTGACCTGTGACCTTGACCTTTGAACTTTGACCTATTTTTCGAAAAATTAACCAAAAAACTTAACCTTGACCATATTTCCGAAAGTATTTGGCCTACCTTCATGAAACTTCATACACATACTCACCATCACAAGAGCTACATTCCCTACAAGTTTTATAACTCCATCTTGCAATTTGATTTGACTTAGAACTTTTGTTTTCTAAAAGAAACTGCAGACGAGCGTTGGCACCCGCTTGCGGTGCTCTTGTTAACGACTTTGGTATGTCGCGGCCCGGGATCGAACCCGTGACCTCCCGTTCCCCGGAGCGGACACTCTACCAACTGAGCTATCGGGGCCGGTTAGCGATGCATACATCATAGCCAATTTGAAAGATCAAGGCGTCATTGATGTACGTAACATCCAAGTTCGTAGAAGTGGTGTATTAAAGCCAACTAGTACCTACGTGTTGACTTTTAATACACCAGTTCTGCCCAAGAAAATTAGAGTAGCATATCTTTCTGTTAACGTAGAGGTGTATATATCAAACCCTCTCAGATGTTGCCATTGTCAGGTTTTTGGCCACCACGAAAGCAGATGTCTGAAGAAACAACTTTGTCCAAACTGTGGTGAAGAAAAACATGTTGATAATCATCAAAACTGTAAGAATGAGGCCAAATGCGTCGATTGTGGTGGCAAACATGCTGTTTTCTCTCGAGATTGTCCGGCATGGAAAAAAAAGACATACTCACTGTCAAAGTCCAAAGGTCGATAACTGTTCCGGAAGCGCGGAAAATTGTTGAAGAGCGATAAACAACACCAACCACCAGTCACGCCAGCATCACATAGGGTGCTGGTGTGCAAGTAACAGACTGATGAATCTTACATTGCCGAACTGAAAAAAATCTGGTGCAAGGAGTAAATCAACTGCCGAACTGAAAAAATCTGGTGCATGGAGTAAATCTACTCCAGCACCACAAAGTTCAACCAAATTGTCAAATGGCATAATCCAGGTTGGTCGATAGCGACCGCACCGAAGCCAGCGCCGCATGTAAAAGAGAAACTCGGCTCAGGTCGAACCAGTAAGGGATCGGAAGATCCGATCAAAGAAATGATTAAAAACGATTTAAAAAGACAACAACAAAAACAACAAACATCTCAAAAACAAACAGATAGACAACGTTAAATGAAAAGAGACACTATAAAATATCAGAACAGATTCGGATCTTTAAGTGATAGTGATATGGAGTTCACTGAAACTCCATTACCACGGAGTGGCAATAACAGATCGAGGTCAACAACACCACGAGGTGGTGGTAGCAGATCGATATCACCAATTGCACCTCCATAATAGTTTCTAGTCTTATAAATATCTCTCCATAAAATGGATTTAAAACACAAAATAATACAATGGAATTGTCGAGGTCTTAAATCAAATTATAATGAGCTCCAATTACTTATTTCTTTATTAAACCCATCGGTTTTTGTTTGCAAGAAACCTTTATAAAAACTGATGACAACATTGATGTCAGGGGTTTCAATACATATAACTATATCTATTCTGGTGGTGACAGACCATCTGGTGGCAGTTCAATTTTTGTTAAATCATGTTTACCACAAAGAGAGATCAAAATAAAAAACAGACTGAACAAATTATTTGTCTAAATCGCGACGGAAGTAAGGGCGAGGATTGTGGCCACGTACAATCGATTTAAGCCCCCGATGGTATTCTTTCCACTGACCGTTCCAAGGCGGTTCTTCTGTGGCGGTTTATTTATGTTGTTGTTTGTTACTACCTACTGTGTGTATCGCTTGTGTCTTTTTATTTTGGATGGTCATTTGGCGGGAAAGTAACTGTCCTTAGGGCCATCCTTTGATTCCGTCGTAGAATTTTGAAAATATCTGAGGGTCACTGATGAGGCCTAATTGGCCGAAACTAGCTAGTCTGGCCCAGAAAACATGTACACTCCATATTTTTCAGTTCTGTGGTGTATTCCTTGCTTCCAAAGGATAACCCTTTTATAGAACATATTTAACTTCACTACAGCTGGTGTGTGGGAATGTGTGGCGGCGGTAAAACGTCTCCCTGCCCTACATCATAGTGTAGATTATATTTTCTTGTCCTTTGGGATCATTGATTCCGTCGTAGAATTTTGAAAATATCTGAGGGTCACTGATGAGGCCTAATTGGCCGAAACTAGCTAGTCTGGCCCAGAAAACATGTACACTCCATATTTTTCAGTTCTGTGGTGTATTCCTTGCTTCCAAAGGATAACCCTTTTATAGAACATATTTGTTTAGGTTTCCATTATGGTCTGGTCGCTTATGTTTGTGTTTCTTTCCCTTTGGTGTCTTTGATGGGTGGAGTAAGTTAATTGTATCCATTCCTGATCTTTGTTTTACTTCTACTACAAGCTGTAGCAGTATCGGATTCTCTAGATAGAGACACTACAATTTGTTCTCTATATATACCACCTTCATTTTCTTTAGAGCCCGAACATCTTGAATCATTGCTGGATCAACTTCTATCGCCATATATTTTAGTTGGCGACATCAATGGTAACAACATTCTATGGTGCTGTAAATATAACAACAACAGAGGAGCACTTATTAAAGATTTTATTACAAAGAACGACCTTTGCTGCTTAATGAACGATAAATCTTATACTTACCTTCACCCTGCGACAGGTTATTTGTCTTCTTTAGATCTCTCTTTGTGTCACCCATCTCTCTTCTTAGACTACGACTGGTCTGTCAATGATGATCAGTGCGGAAGTGATCACTTCCCTGTTATATTTGAGAGCGTAAACGAACCAGATGAGGAATGTAATCAAAAGTGGAAAATGAATAAAGCCGAATGGGAATTATTCTATAATTTATGCGAAGAAGAGTTATCAATTGCGAACTTTAATGAATCAGCTGACATTGTTGCTGATTTCACAATTTCGCTTATTAATATATCAGAACAATGCATTCAAAAGACCTCCACAAATACTAAGAAAAGCAAGCATTGGTTAAATAATGACTGTAAAGAAGCTATCCAAAAGCGCAAACAGGTTTTTTTTTTTTTTTTTTTTTTTTTTTGTGTGTTCACTGAGATGTTGCACTGATGAGTTAGGAGGCCTTCATGCGGACTGAACAAATTATTTGTCTAAATCGCGACGGAAGTAAGGGCGAGGATTGTGGCCACGTAAAATCGATTTAAGCCCCCCAATGGAAATCTTCCACTGACCGTTCCAAGGCGGCTCTTCTGTGGCGATTTATTTATGTTGTTGTTTGTTACTTACTGTGTGTATCACTTGTGTCTTTTAATTTTGGATGGCCATTTTGTGGGAAAGTAACTGTCCTTCTGGCCTTCCTTTGTTTAGGTTTCCATTATGGTCTGGTCGCTTAATGTTTGTATTTCTTTCCCTTTGGTGTCTTTTATGGGTGGAGTAAGTTAATTGTATCAATTCCTGATCTTTGTTTTACTTCTACTTTAAATAAGTTCTGCAAAAGTCCAACTTCAGAAAAGCTAAACGACGTAAAAGTTTTTAGAGCTAAAGCTCGGCGAACAATCGAGCTTCAAAACGAAAATCATGTAGGGAGTATGTTTCAAAATTGAACTACAAAACCCCCATTAAAAAGGTTTGGGATATGGTACGAACAATTTCAGGAAAAACAAAGTCCCCTAGTTTTACACATTAAAATACTGGTTTTGACACAAAGCTTCAGCTAAAAAAGATATTTCAGATACTTTTGGTAGCACATTCTTGAGAAATTCATCATCGCGAAATTATTCTGACACTTTTAGAAATTTCAAAAAGGACCAAGAGAAAAGAAATCTAAACTTTAAATCCCTCAATCACGAAGAATACAACAAACCTTTCAACTTATCGGAACCAGTCGAAGCCATTGAGAAATCAAATGATACGGCAACCGGCCCCGATGAAATTCATTAACAGATGCTTAAACATCTGCCAAAAATTCTTTCACCACTTTTAGATATCTTTAATAATATTTGGGAAACGGGGGTCTGTCCTGAGAGCTGGCGTTTAGCTACAGTTGTACCAATTCCAAAACCAGGGAAAAATCATGCAGAACCTACGTATCATCGACCGATAGCTTTGCCAAGTTGTTTGTGTAAAACAATGGAGAGAATGATAAACAAGAGATTAGTTTGGTAACTACAGTCCAGTAACCTCATTTCAGAATATCAGTCAGGTTTTCGTTCGGAACGTAATACCAACCAAAATTCAATAAGACTAGAAACTTTTATACGCAATGCTTTTATTGACAAAGAACATGTAGTAGCTGTCTTTTTCGACTTGGAGAAAGCATATGATACAACATGGCGTTATGGAATAATGAAAGATCTTCATAACATTGGCTTAAGAGGAAAACTTCCCAGTTTTATTGAAAGCTTTTTAGAGAAGCGCATGTTTCGGGTGCGTGTGGGGTCTACCGTGACAGATCTCTATGATCAAGAACAGGGTGTCCCACAGGGTAGTATTCTTTCAACTACGCTATTTAACATCAAAATAAACAATATTGTACAATGTTTGGACGACAAAACAGATTGTTCATTGTATGTTGATGATGTTTGTATATGTTACCGTTCAAAAAATATGAAAACAAATGAACGAAAGTTACAACAAAATTTAAAAAGAATAGAAGAATGGACTGATAAAAATGGTTTCAAGTTCTCCAAGTCGAAAACGCAGTGTGTTCATTTTTGTTAGCTACGGAAGAAACACGAACATCCTTCCCTGTTTTTATACGGATCACAAATTCCTGTTGTTGAAGAAGCCAAATTTCTTGGGGTCATATTTGACCAAAAGTTATCTTTTATTCCCCATATTAAATATCTTAAAGCGAAATGCTTAAAATCTTTGAATCTTTTGAAAGTTTTAGCTCATACCAGTTGGGGAGCAGATCGGTATACTTTATTACATCTTTACCGGTTTTAATAAGATCTAAATTAGATTATGGGTCTTTTGTTTATGGTTCTGCCAGAAAGTCCTATTTAAAATCTTTGGATACTATCCATCACCAAGGCCTTTGTCTGGCTATGGGAGCCTTCCGTACTTCTCCCGTATTAAGCCTTTATGTAGAAGCAGGTGAACCATCTTTAACTTCGCGCAGAGAGAAACTTTCTCTTCAGTATGCTATCAGACTTGCTGCTAATCCATCTAACCCGGCATCCAAAATTTCCTTTTCCACCTCAATTTAAGTATGAAACAAACCCACAGCAATCAAACCTTTTGGATAACGTATATTACCACTGCTAGAAAATTCAGGTATCGACCTTAAAAATATTCAAAAACATGAAACGGCTGAAGTTCTATCTTGGTGTATTAAAAAACCTTCTATTCTCTTTGACTTACATGATGGCAAAAAAAATCCGATTCAAATCCAATGCTACTCGAACAAAACTTTCAGGTACTGCAATCACGTTATGATGATTACCCTCAAGTCTATACTGACGGTTCCAAAGAAGGAGAACAAGAGGACCAAGATGGTCGTGTATCGCTCACCTGAGCTAACAGATTCAAAGTTTCAGGAAGTGTCAACCTTTACTGAAGGATTTATTGGAGGACAAGGTGATGACAGGGTAAGCATTTTCTGCAATCAAGTAGAATGTAACTCTATGATAAATCGGCTGACCTCACCGGTTTTCAAACTCATTCAAGCTTTTATTCCTGATTTGCTTATATGTAACTATCTAGAAGATCCGATATAAACTGAAGGGGCTATGGTGATGACAAGGTCGAAAATAAGCAATTAACTGCTGCAATCAAAAGGATGTAACTCTATGATAAATAGGCAAACCTCACCAGTTTTCAAACTCCTCCGAGCTTTTCTGCCTGACTTACTTGTTTGTAAGTTTCATGAAGATCCGATCAAAACTGAAGGGGCAGCAGTGATGACAAGGTCGAAAATAAGCATTTTCAGCCAAGCAGGGGACATAACTCCATGATTAATTGACTGGCATTGCTAGTTTTCAAACTTGTCTGAGCTGTTATCTTTAACTAACTAACATATAAATTTCAAGAAGATCCCATGAAAACTAAAGGAGTTACGGTAAAAAAAAAACAAGGTCAAAAATAAGCATTTTCAGCAAAGGAGGGGGCATAACTCCATCAATAATTGACCCACATCGCTTGTTTTCAAACTCATCCAAGCGTTTAAATCGGACTTATTTGTACGTAAGTTTCAAGAAGATCCGATCAAAACTGAAGGGGCTACGGTGATGACAAGGTAAAAAATCGGCATTTTCGGGAATAAAAGGGATATAACTCTATTAAAAATGGGCCGACTTGGCCGATATTCGAATTCATCCGAGGATTAATCCCCAGCCACCTTACATATGTTTCAGAAAGATCCGATCAAGGAGTAACGGTGATGAGGCATTTTCAGAAATCAAAGGGACGTTACTCTATGATAAATGAACCGACTTGGCCGGTATTCGAACTCATCCGAGGTTTTATATCCAGCCACCTTACATATAAGTTTCAGAAAGATCCGATGAAAACTGAAGGGGCTACCATGATGACAAGGTCAAAAATCGGCATTTTCAGCAATCAAAGGGACGTAACTCTATGATAAATGGGCCGACTTGACCGGTTTTCGAACTCTTCCGAATTTTTATCCCCAGTTTCCTAATATATGTTTCAGAAAAATCCGATCAAAACTGAAGGGGCTCCGGTGATGACAAGGTCAAAAATCGACATTTTCAGCAATAAAAGGGACGTAACTATGATAAATGGGCCGACTTGGCCGGTTTTCGAACTCATCCGAGGTGTTATCCCCAGCCACCTTACATATAAGTTTCAGAAAGATTCGATTAAAACTGAAGACGCTACGGTGATGACAAGCATTTTCCCATAGTAAGTCTATGGGACGTTTTGGTTTCCATAACAACCAAAGTTTTAGAGCGATTTCGAAAAAAAAAGTTTATGTCATCAATGCCCCACCATAGGCATGCTGTGATGAGAAATGATTGAGATCAGCCTGCAGGCTGCAGTTATAGCTGCTCAAAAGTGTGGACGGACGGACGGACGACGGAGGACCCACTATACTATAAGCTCCCCTAGAGCCTTCGGCCCAGGTGAGCTAAAAAGTTGGTTGTGCGTATGTTTCTCAAGATACGCACCAAACCTTGCGCCTTCCAGATTGTTCATCTATTTTTACAACTGAAGCCAAAGCAATAGACATAGCTTTAGATTTTATCAGTTCTTCAACATTTCAAAAAGCAATTATATTTTCTGATTCACTTTCTGTGCTTAAGGCTTTAGACCATTCATCATCGAAAAGTCCTCAAATACAAAAGTTGATTGAAAAACATAATGAAATTTCTAAAACACACCAAATCTTGTTTTGTTGGCTTCCGAGCCATATCGGCATTGTCGGCAATGACTATGCTGACAAGAAAGCAAAGGAATCGCTCAATCTTGATCCGTCTGTTCTTAAAATTCCTTTTAATAATTTTATACCATTTATCAACAGATTCATCTTGTCGGAATGGCAAGGCGAATGGGACCGTGCAATAAATAACAAACTCCATGTCTTTGATGGGTGGAGTAAGTTAATTGTATCGATTCCTGATCTTTGTTTTACTTCTACTTCCCATGCCACTAAACCTGTCGTTGGAACAAAATGCTCTCCTCCACAGTTTTCCAGGAAAAGAGGATGTGGTATTAACGCGACTGCGCATTGGCCATACTAGAGTTACTCATTCTTATATTTTTAATGGTAATGATCAGCCTTCTTGTGTAGGATGTGAAACATCTTAATTGACTATGTTGACTTTTCACCCTCACGTAACTTATTTTTTTTTAAAGCTGACTCTTTGCAACAACTGTTTGAAGATGTACCTGTTGAAAATATTATTTTATGCTTAAAAGAGATTGGACTTTTTCATAAGATTTAGCTGTTTCATATTTTTATACATTATGGTTCTGATTTTTTTTTTACTTTTAATGTCCTCATAATTCTTCATGCCGTTTAACCGTTAACCATTTGACGCTTATGACCCACACAGGTGGTTGACGCGTCTCACTGGCATCGGTACAATGAGAGTTAATACTTGGCCAAATGTTACATCAAGTGGATGTCTTGCTTGATGTTTACTCAACCTCTCATTTTCTTTTTAGCACGATTCATGTCTCCTCCGTGGAAGTCTTTGCATTCAAACCTGAATTGTTTTATTTCGAAATTATACACCATAACTATTTGAGCCGCAGCATTTCAAAATCAACACAATCGCTGTTTGCCCAGCGAATACTCAGATCAGTCTGGGCATGTCCCCAGGGCTTTTGCTGTCAACATGTACCCATTGAGCAGACAGTGAAGACTGGTCAGACTGGGCTGATTCCCAGGCTGATTTGAATCTTCGCTGGGTGCATACTCGCTCACTTCAAAGAAAAGATCATTCTTTTAAAAGAAATGGAAACCCTTATTAATGAAAGATTGATGTATTGGCATTTGTGATTAATTTCAGAATCAACGAAAGGACGAAGGGCATGCTGAGTATAACCTCTAGTTAAAAGAATAGCATCTATAACTGATTAAAACTAACGTAGTTTGCTGATGCTCAGATAGTACGTTCTTTCACGTGTAAAACAAATCCATCCTGCACAGTCTGAACAATCATCTGCTTTGTCTACATTACATATTCAGAATCGTCGTGTTTGTTTGCTTTAAACGATTTAATCTGTTTCCTAAAACTATGTTGGAAACAAATGGCTCACACATATGCTTACAGTCCTGCTTGAAAAGTTGGAATACATATGTAATTTCTGTTAGTTTTTTATGTTTGGCTTTCATATTCATCTGGTTTACTTTTGTTTCTATTTGTCGTGTAAAATGTTTTTTTTCTACTGGTTTCTCTATATGTTTTGTCCTTGTCCTTTTCACCCTCTCTTATCTGATCAATCTTTCTTGTTTTTCTATAAAATACTTTTCCTTTTCACTATATCTTATCTTCCATTTTTTTCATTCTGGTTTCTCTACCCATTGTTTCGTTTTCCTTTTGCTCACTCTTAGCTATATATATTTTATTTTGATTTCTTTATAAGTTTTTTGTTTTTCCTTTTCACTCATTCTTATCTGATCATCCTTACTTCTTGTTTCTTAATACAGTATATATTGTTCTTTTGCACTTTCTTGTTCTTTTGCACTTTCTCTCGTATCTGTTTATCTTCTCATCTTATTTCTCTATAAGTTTTTTTTCCTTTTCACTAATTCTTATCTGGCTGGTCATCCTTTCCTCTGGTTTCTTTGTACAGTTTGTCTTTTTCCTTTTCGTTTTATCGTCACTGTTTATCTTTTCTTCTGATTTGTTTATAAGTTTTTGTTTCTTTTCACTCCTTATTTGATCATCCTGTCTTATAGTGTTTATGGAGATGTTGCAATGATGGGTTAGGAGGCCTTCATGCGGACTGAACAAGAACAACTTATTTGTCTAAATCGCGACGGAAGTAAGGGCGAGGATTGTGGCCACGTAAAATCGAGCTAAAGAGCATAAGAATTATACACTTTGGTCATGTCAGAAAGTGTGTGATGCCCTCACCTTTCTACTTGACAATATTTATATTAGATTCGGTACTAAGTTATTTAGACAAATTGTGGGTATTCCGATGGGTACTAATTGCGCACCTCTTGTGGCTGATCTGTTCTTGTATTGTTATGAAAGAAACTTCATTTTGTCGCTTTCCATTGATAACCAATCTGAAATTATTGAAGCTTTTAGCTCTACTTCTAGATATTTAGATGATTTATTAAATATTGATAATACCTATTTTGATGGTTTGATCAGTCAGATTTACCCCCTAGAACTTCAGTTAAATAAAGTAAATTCTTCTGATACCGAGGCCCCGTTTTTGGATTTACATCTATCTATTGTAGATGGATTTGTTTCGTGCAAAATTTATGATAAACGCGATGACTTTGATTTTGAGATTGTAAATTTTCCTTTTTTGGATGGTGATGTTCCTCGTGCGCCATCCTATGGCGTTTATATTTCGCAATTAATTCGATTTGCTAGAGTATGTAGTCATGTAACTGACTTCAACACTCGTAATAATTTATTAACGGCTAAACTCCTTAATCAGGGTTATCGGTAACATAAACTACGCAAAGCCTTTTCAAAATTTTATAGACACCATTCTGATTTAATTTCAAAATTCAATATTGGACTTAAATCTCTTCTGCAACAAAGTCTATCGGAACCCGAATTTTATGGTGACTTAGTATATAAATTCAGAAAAATATATAACCGCAATGACTTCAGCACCCAATTTCGTAAAATCATTCTTCGATATAAAAAGATTGGGCACAACATGGATATTATACGACAGACTGCATGCATGGTAGTTAACCCAATCACGATTGGCAACTTTGCTTCCCTCTTTAATTGCACGCCGGTGGGTCAGGCCTCAGATGCTATGACGGCTCCAACGTAAAGGCTTATTGAAAATTCGAGAGATAATGTTGGTTGGTGCCTGATGCTCTGTCTCTGGTCGGGCTCATCGGAGTCTAACTGGTGGTTTCTTGCTGTCGAGTCCTCACCGTTGTCTCACCTCTGTGGTTCTTTGATTTTTGTGTTCACGGAGATGTTGCACTGATGAGTTAGGAGGCCTTCATGCGGACTGAACAAATTATTTGTCTAAATCGCGACGGAAGTAAGGGCGAGGATTGTGGCCACGTAAAATCGATTTAAGCCCCCCAGTGGAAATCTTCCACTGACCGTTCCAAGGCGGCTATTCTGTGGCGATTTATTTATGTTGTTGTTTGTTACTTACTGTGTGTATCACTTGTGTCTTTTGGTTTTGGATGGCCATAAGGCCATTTTGTGGGAAAGTAACTGCCCTTATGGCCTTCCTTTGTTCAGGTTTCCATTATGGTCTGGTCGCTTAATGTTTGTATGTCTTTCCCTTTGGTGTTTTTTATGGGTGGAGTAAGTTAATTGTATCAATTCCTGATCTTTGTTTTACTTCTACTTAAGCCCCCAAGTGGAATTCGTTTCCGCTGAATGTTCCAAGGCGGTTCTTCTGTCGCTGTTTATTTTTGTTATAGTTTGTCTTTGGGTGTTTGTGTCGCTTACATTATTTTATTTTGGATAGCCTATCGACCATTTTGTGGGAAAGTAACTGTCTTTTTGGCTTTCCGCTGTTGATGTTTTGATTGGGGTCTGTTATTTCATGTTTGTGTTTCTTTCCCTTTTGGTGTCTCTGATGGGAGCAGTGGGTTAATTGTATCGATTCCTGATCATTGCCTCCACTTCTATTATACTATACAGTTTGTCTTTTTCCTTTTCAATTTCTCTTATTTGTTTATCGTTTCTTCTAATTTCTCTATAAGGTATTTTCCTTTTCACCCATTCTCATCTCATTGCCTTTCTGGTTTCTCTATACAGTTTGTCTTTTTTCCTTTTCACTTATTTCTATATGTTTATATTTTCTTCTAATATCTCTACAAGTTCTTTCTTTTTCCTTTTCACTCATCATTCTTATCCCATCATACTTTCTTCTTGTTTCCCTATACAGTTTGCCTTTTTGTTTTTCACTCTCTCTTTTTCTCTTATCTGTTTTCTTTTCTGATCTATCTTTTCCTCTAATTTCTTTATAAATTCTTCCTTTTTCTTTTTCAATCATTCTACCTGATCATCCTTTCTTCTGGTTTCTCTATACAGTTTGTCCTTTTACTGTTCACTCTCTCTTTTCTGATTTCCCAACAAGTTTTTTCTTTTCTTTTTCCTTTTTACTCATTCTTTTCTGACCATCTGTTTTCTCCTTTCTCTGTAAAGTTTGTCTTTCTGCTTTTCATTTTCTCGTACTAAAGTGTTTTCTCTTGATTTTCTTTTTCTGGCTATGAGATAATTGTATGTTGTTTTATGGAATATTTGATTGGAATTTCACATTTATGTGATAATACGTATTCAGAATATTTTCTGCCACCTCTCTGTGCTTGAGTAAGAAAGTATTTGTCTAGCAGATTATTACTGGCTGTTTGTGTTGTAATTTCGTCAGAAGGAAATGGCTCGATATGACTGGAATTAGCGTAACTATACCTAATTAAGTGACACAGAGGCCTTTCTGATATTTAATCTTCATCAGTGTGTCTCAATCCCAAAGTTTTGAAACCGAAACGGATGATGGACAAGACCCGGCAAACTCAGCACATCTCCCTCCGAGCACACACCTACCGACGTAGCCTATGAGACAGGTCAGCTGGAGGCATCAGGCAAGAGAGCCTACCCGCGGACTTATAGGGTCCCCCACCGAGCCAACATCAGCAAACATGACCCACACTCCACAGAAGTCCCGGGCATCAGGAAGGAGATGTCCAAAGTAGCGAGAGTTGCAAAATTTAAAATATAACAAAAAGTGTAAACCAAATCCGCTAAGATACATGTCTCACCTGACAAGTCAGTCTTAGTTTTAGAACAATTAGAATTTTATGCTGCAAAAATTAAAGATATAATATAGTTATTTAAATCAGTACTTGAGCACTGACGTCAACACCGCAGTATCAACCTCAGCACTAAGGAACTGATACTGAGCTGATGATACCCTCGGGGACGAACGAATCATCCACCAGCAGAGATATCGACCCAGTGGTTGCAATTAGCGTAACTATACCTAATTAAGTGACACAGAGGCCTTTCTGATATTTAATCTTCATCACTGTGTCTCAACCCCAAAGTTTTGAAACCGAAACGGATGATGGACAAGACCCGGCAAAGTAAGACACATTCTACGGTGATATCTAGCCTGAGAAATGTATTATCTGACCTTTTGAGGATCCATTCCAAAATATATTGCGACAGCGAATGCAAGAGCAAGTGATTTTGCTGAGTTACATCGACATATTTGAATTTAACTGCTATTGCCTCTTCATATATCAATCTTATTTGTTCTTTAACTTGCAAATAATAATTAATACTTTGTAATGAGTTGTACACAAACACCTGTACTGTGTTAACGTTGCAGTATGAGGTGACCAAACGTCATTCTAAGGGATGAATGAGACTAAACGGGTGTTTGTAGGCAATGTTCTGCTAGGCATGCAGTACAAATCTGATCTATTTGGAGCATAGAATCCTTTACTGAGTTGTTGAGTGCTATGAGCCTGCATTAACATCAACATTGCTTGAATTGCGTCATCTGTTATCTCACTGGCATCGGTACAATGCGAGTTAATTCTTGGTTAAATGTTACATCAACTGAATTTCTTGCTTGATGTTTACTCAGCCTCTCTTTTTCTTTTTAGCACGATTCATGTCTCCTCCTTGGAAGTCTTTGCCTTCAAACCTGAAATGTTTTATTTCGAAATTATACACCATAACTATTTGAGCCGCTGCATTTCAAAATCAACACAATCGCTGTCTGTCCATTGAAGTAATGTGACCCAGTGTCATTCTAAGGGATGAATGAGACAAAACGTCATTCTAAGGGATAAATGGGACTAAACGGGTGTTTGTAGGCAATGTTCTGATTGGCATATAGTACGAATCTGATCTATTGGGAGCATAGAATCCTTTACTGAGTTATTGAGAGCTATGAGCCTGCAATATCATCAACATTGCTTGAATTGCGTCATCTGTTATCTCACTGGCTTCGGTACAATGCGAGTTAATACTTGGTTAAATGTTACATCAACTGAATGTCTTGCTTGATGTTTACTCATCCTCTCATTTTCTTTTTAGCACGATTCATGTCTCCTCCATGGAAGTCTTTGCATTCAAACCTGAAATGTTATATTTCAAAATTATACACCATAACTATTTGAGCCGCTGCATTTCAAAATCAACACAATCGCTGTTTGTCCAGTGAAGACTCGGATCAGCCTCGGCATCTCCCCAGAGTCTTTGCTGTCAACGTGTACCTATTGAGCAGACAGTGAAGACTGATCAGACCGGGCTGATTCCCATGCTGATCTGAATCTTCGCTGGGTGCACACTCGCTCACTCCAAAGAAAAGATCATTCATTTAAAAGAAATACAAAACCCTTATTAATGAATGATTGATGTAATGACATTTGTGATTAATTTCAGAATCAACGAAAGGACGCAGGGCATGCTGAGTATAACCTCTAGTTAAAAGAACTGATTAAAACTATCGTAGTTTGCTGATGCTCAGATAGTACGTTTGTTCTGAAGAAAGTTTCTTTCACGTGTAAAACAAATCCATCCTGCACAGCCTCAACAATCATCTGCTTTGTCTATCGTCGTGTTTATTTGCTTTAAACGATTTTATCTGTTTCTTAAAAAGCTGTTGGAAACAAATGGCTCACACATAAGCTGCTTGCATTTGCTAACAGTACTGCTTGAAAGGTTGGAATACATATGTAATATCTGTTAGTTTTTTATGCTTGTCTTTCATATTCATCTAGTTTCCGTTTGTTTCCATCTGTTGTGTACAATGATTGTTTCTCTATATGTTTCGTCCTTTTCCTTTTCACCCTCTCTTATCTGATCAATATTTTTTTTTTTTTTTCACTATACATTATCTTCCATTTTTTCTTCTGATTTCTTTATATATTGTTTCGTTTTCCCTTTGCACACGCGTATCTGTATGTATTCCTTTTCACCCTCTCTTATCTGTCATTTTTTTATTTTTCACTATACCTTATCTTCCATTTTTTCTTCGGATTTCTTTATATATTGTTTCGTTTTCCCTTTGCACACGCGTATCTGTATGTATTTTCTTTTGATTTCTTTATAAGTTCTTTGTTTTTCCTTTTAACCATTTCTTATCTGATCATCCTTACTTCTTGTTTCTACATACAGTTTGCTTGTTTTTGCAATCTGTCTTATCTGTTTATCTTCTCTTCTTATGTCTCCATAAGTTCTTTGATTTCTTTTCCTTTTCACCAATTCTTATCTGGTCATCCTTTCCTCTGGTTTCTCTGTCTTTTTCCTTTTCACTTTATCGTCACTGATTTTAGCTCACCAGAGCCCAAGGCTCCGGGGAGCTTATAGGATACGCAGTTGTCCGTCGTCGTCGTCTGTCCTGTGACGTCAACATTTTCAAAGGGCATCTCCTCTGAAGCCACTGGGCCGATTGGGCCCAAATTTTATCTGTAGCATCCTTGGGCTGGGGGATTGAAAGTTTGTGTTTTTTATGAAAATCGGCTGATTAGTTTGATTGGTATGGCACTTTATAGACTTCTGCTAATTTTTAGTGGTTGCCATGGAAACCAAAATGCAAAAAAAAAATAGAAAAAAAAATAATTTAAAAAATCATCTCCTCAGAAACCATATGCTCTAGGAGGCTGAGACTTTATGAAAATATTCACCATATTTGCCTTTACAGGTTTTGTGTTTTTTATGAAATTTGGCCTTTAAGTTTTGTTGCTATGGCAACATAGAGTTTCCATTGACTTATAATGGGAAAACCGAAAAATGCATTTACTGCCAAGTCATTGCAGATATTTTGACAAAACTTACATAGACATATACCTTGAGTAAACTTCTCTCAGCCATATGCGTTTATGTCAACCTGGGGGTTCCCCTAGGTTGTGCCGGGTCCATGCCTCACCACCTCCACTTCATAAAATGCCTTATATCTCAGAAACCTTACATATCCCAACCCCTAAACCATATATATTCATGTTCCTTATGATAAGGTGCATTAAGTGACACCAACCTGGGGGTCCCCCGGGATGTGCCGGGGACATGCCCTGCCCCCTCTATTTCATAAAATGTCATTTATCTCAGAATACCATTCAGATCCCCACCCCTAAACTATATATATTCTTGTTCCTTATGCTAAGATGCATTAAGTGACACCAACCTGGGGGTCACCCGGGATGTGTCGGGGACATGCCCCACCCCTCCACTTCATAAAATGCCATTTATCTCAGAAACCATTGAGATCCCCACCCCTAAACCATATATACTTTTGTTCCTTATGATAAGATGGACACGGTGACACCAACCTGGGGGTCCCCCGGGATGTGCCGGGGCCATGCCCCACCCCCTCCACTTCATAAAAGGCCCAATATCCCAGTAACCTTACAGATCCCCACCGCTAAACCATATATATTCTCGTTCCTTATGATGAGTCGCATTCAGTGACACCAACTTTGGGGTACCCCCGGATGTGCGGGGGCCATGCCCAACCCCTCCACTTCATAAAAGGCTAAATATTCCAGAAACCTTACAGATCCCCACCCCAAAACCATGTATATTCTTGTTCCTTATGATAAGACACATTCAGTGACACCAACCTAGGGATCACCCAGGGTGTGCCTGGGCCACACTCCACCACTCGACTTCACAAAAGACCATATATCCGAGAAACTGTTCAGAGCCCACCCGTAAACCATATATATTCTTGTTCCTTATGATAAGACGCAAACAGTGACCCCAGCATGGGGGTCCCCCCGGGGTGCCACGGGCCATGCCCCACCCATTTACTTCATTAAAATCCATATATCTCAGAAACCGTTCAGATCCCCACCCCTAATAGGCCATATATATTCTTGTTCCTGATGATAAGACTCCACTTAATAATAGGCCATATATCTCAGAAACCATTCAAATCCTCATCCTATAATCACATATATTCTTGTTCATTGTTATTAGACACATTCAGTCAACCCTTTCTTTGGGGGTCCGCAGGGGCCATTTCTCTCCTTTCCACTTCATAAAAGGGCCTCATATCTCAGAAACCGTTAAGATCCCCACCATTTAACCATTTATATGATAAGACATATTCAGTGACAACAATATTTGGCTTTTCAGGGATCTGTCAAGCCCGAATCCCTCCATTGCTGAAAAGGTCTAATACGTCTCATATCCCCACCGCTTAACCATATATGTCTCTGTTCCTTTTTATAAGACTCATTTAGTGACACCAATCAGGGCTCCATTGGGCAGTGCCCACCTTAGCTCTTGTTTATGAAATTTGGCTCTTTGGTTTGTTTGCTATGGCAAGTTAAGTCGAGTTTCCATTGACTTGTAATGGGGAAAATTGAAAAATGACATTAATGCCTCTCAAGATATTTTGTAAAACGTTCATAGAAGTGTTCCTTTTATAATGTACTTTTTGGCCTATTGCCACAGATTGGAAATTGTCAATTGTCATCTGTTGTCTTCAAGCGACATCAGGCCTCTGAAGCCACTAGTCTGATTGGGTCGAAATTTTATCTGTAGCAGCCTTGGGAGCAGGGCTTCCGTGGTTAATTAAAATACATTGCTACCAGTGGGCAGTGGTCCCCTGAGCTCTGGTGAGCATTGTGGCCAAGGGGCCTCTTGTTTCTTTTCTTCTGATTTGTCTATAAGTTTTTGTTTCTTTTCACTCATTCTTATTTGATCATCCTTTCTTATAGTTTTACTAAACAGTTTGTCTTTTTAACTTTTCACCTTCCATTATATGTTTATCTTTTCTTCTAATGTCTCTATAAGTTTTTTCTTCTCCCTTTTCACTCCTTCTTATCCCACTGCCCTTTCCTCTGGTTTCTCTACACAGTTTGTCTTTTTCCATCTGTTTATCTTTTCTTCTAATATCTCTACAATTTCTTTCTTTTTCCTTTTCACTTATACTTATCTCATCATCCTTTCTTCTTGTTTCCCTATATAGTTTTTTGCTTTTCACTCTCTTTTATCTGTTTCTTTTCTGATTTATATTTTCCTCTGATTTCTTTTTCAGTGCTTCCATTTTCTTTTTCAATCATTCTACCTCATCATCCTTTCTTCTGGTTTCTGTATACGGTTTGTCCTTTTCCTTTTCACATTCTCTTATCTTTTTGCCATTTTCTGTTTGCCTTTTTTCTGATTTCCCTATAAGTTGTTTTCTTTTTCCGTTTTACTCATTCTTTTCTGATCATCTTTTATTCTCATTTCTCTATAAAGTTTGTCTTTATGTGTTTCTTTTTCTCGTACCAAAGTGTTTTCTCTTGACTTTCTTTTTCTGGCTTTGCGATTATTGTATGTTGTTTATGGAATTTCACTTTTATGTGATTACTCGTGTTCAGAATATTTTCTTCTTGCACCTCTCTGCTAGAGTAAGAAAGTATTTGTCTAGCAGATTATTACTGGCTGTTTGTGCTGTAATTTCGTCAGTAGGAATGTTTCGATATAACCTGAAATAAGACATTTTCTAAGGTGATTTCTAGCCTTAGAAATGTAATATCTGACCTATTGATGATCCATTCCAAAATATACCGAGACGGCGAATTCAAGAGCAGGTACAACAGAGATCGGCATGCGATTTTGCTGAGTTGCATAGACATATCTGAACTTTGTAATGAGTCGTACACAAACACCTGTCCAGTGTTAACGTTGCAGTATGATGTGACCTGATGTCCTTCTAAGAGATGAATGAGATCAAATCTTGTGTTTGTAGGTAATGTTTTCCTGGGCATACAGTACGAATGTGATCTATAATGGAGTATAAAATCCTTTACTGAGTTGTTGAGTGCTATGGCCCTGCATTAACATCAACAGTGCTTGAATTGCGCCATCTGTTATCTCACTGGTATCGGTACCACTGAGAGTTAATACTTGATTAAATGTTACATCAACTAAATTCCTTGCTTGGAATTTACTCAACATCTCATTTTCATTTTAGCACGATTCATGTTTCCTCCGTGGAGGTCTTTGCATTCAAACCTCGAATGTTTTATTTCGAAATTATACATCATAAATACAAAAGCCGCAGCATTTCACAGTCAACACAATCGCTGTTTGTCCAGGGTCTTTGCTGTCAACCTGTACCTATTGGGCAGACTGTGAAGACTGATCAGACTGGGTTGATTCCCAGGCTTACCTCAATCTTCGCTGGGTGCACACTAGCTGACTTAAAAAAAAACATTATTCATTTAAGAGAAATACAAAAACTTTTCAACATATAGAACATCTTTTGTAGCCAGTATTGATTTTTTGTCTAGAAGTCTATTGTCCGGGGCAAACAGTTTGGACACTCATCCGTCGAACGTCTGATCTGGGTGCATTCTGTCTGAATCAGTCAGTGTAGAAACTGCTCGGTCTGAACTGGGTCTGCACTGTTTCCATGATCTATCAATTCGGAAAACTTAGGATCATTATACATTAGTCAAACATTATTTTCTTATCTGGCAGTTAAAACAACATTTATAATATCTGATGCTTTTAGTTAAGCACAAAAACATAAATGTCATTGTATACAGTGAATGATATAACAATATTGTTAACCTCCAAAATCTGCAATAGTTTTCTAAAAAGCCCCGCTCATTGGGGCTTGAAGAAATATATGGGCTGCATGATGCTTCCACGCAGAGCTGAAACTGACAGCTCGTGAGTACTGGTGAGAGTTGCATAAGGCGAGCGCTTTATTGTAGCGCTTTGTAGCAATTCGTGTGGTCTATGCAACGATCCGTTTCGTGAGAGCGCTTTCAAAATGGCTGCCGCCAGCGAAATTAGCGAAAGCCAAAAAAAAATAATATCATTAACCGTTTTGGAAGAATGCAGCGACGCAGGGCCTGGCAGCTGGCTTCAGGTTAGTAGTACTGACAATACTGCAGATACAAACACACACGCACACACAATTATTTATTTTTTCAACAGCTACAAACGACTTTTAGTGCACTAGTCATATTTCGCCAGTAATCTAATTTCGACAATGACATTAATATCACTGCCAAGGGCGTAGCTACCTGTACGCAGATGTACACATGACAAGCGTAAAAGGCAGAAGAAGAAGAAAAAAGACCGTTGGAGTGTACTGGGCCCCTTTGAGTGTGACCACGTCCCCAAGGTCAAAGGTCAAAAAGTAGGACATGGTCATATCTTCTAAACCGATGGAGTTATACTTCTGAAACTTGATTATTGGATGTTCCTTGGAATGTAGGATGAACTGAGCCCCTTTGAATCTGACCTTGACCCCAAGGTCAAAGGTTAAAAAGTAGGACATGGTCATATCTTCTTAACTGTTCGAGTTACACTTCTGAAACTTGGTCATTGGGTGTTCCTTGGAATGTAGGATGTACTGAGCCCCTTTGAGTCTGACCTTGACCTCAAGGTCAAAGGTCAAAAACTAGGACATGTTCATATCTTCTAAACCATTGGAGTTACACTCCTGAAACTTGGTTATTGGATGGTCCTTGGAATTTCCTTTTGAGTGTGACTTTGACACTCAAGGTCAAAGAGTAGGACATGGTCATATCTTCTTAACCGTTTGAGTTACACTTCTGAAACTGGGCTATTGGATTGTCCTTTAAATGTAGGGTGTACTGGGCCCCTTTGAGTGTGACCTTGGCCTCCAAGGTCAAAGGTCAAACAGCAGGGCATGGTCATATCTTCTGAACCATTGGAGTTACAATTCCAAATTATGATCTGACCCCTAGGTCTGACCCCCTAGGGTTATGGGGTCACAGTAAAGGTAAAACTTAGAAAAAGCGGGTATTTGAGATGGTGCACCATCGACTTGCTCTAGTTTTAACATGATAACACCTACCTTTGCAGTGTAGAGTCAGATCAGGATCTACACTGTAATGAAATTTGTGATTTGAATGAGTATTTACAATATATCAAGTACTTTGATCACTTACAGTTTGACGGGCTGATAGTCAGCAATGGGTGTGGCCAAATTAACTCATTCAGCAGGATAGGTCTAAACAGTTATGAACTATTTAAGGATCTTATGGGGATGAAACCACATGTACTCCACTTCTCAAATAATATCACTGGTAACTGTTTATGGAGTCTGTAGAGCACAATTTCCAGAATTCATGAAAAAAACTAATTTGGACAAAAAATTGACTTTAATGATAATAGTCTAGTTTTGCGCCGAGCCATCTTTGTTTTCTTACATTTCAGGATACCAGAAATTTACTCGCAACGAACACCATGTTGTTGACAGGCTTTGCCTGTGAAGAGCAGAGGGATCCTGAAGCTCATGTGGATGGCTATGTTGATTTGGTTGTACAAAGGTATACTGATAGACAGTTCAGGGACCACTTTCGGATGTCGAGAGGAACATTTGAGGTATACACTTGCTCATAGACTGAAATGCTTTTGAAATGGCGATATATATCCATTTTTTTACATTTCTGATACCAAGCATTAATAAAAATGTAGAAGCCAAATGCGTTCATACTTTGATGAACTGCATCGCCTCATGCAACATCACATGACGTTAATGACATCAAAATACACCATGGTTCTCACAAATCTGGTTGGACGTTGCTAACATTATGACGTCATTGGCGCCATCCCACTGTTTGTATGACAATTGCCTGTTAATTATCTGTTTTTTTTTTTTTTTTGTAAATATAGTCACAGTTAACTATATTTCATGGTCAGTATTTTTGTCAATAATATTTTCAAGACCATTGATTATGAATATATGAACAAGATGCTTTGTATTATGAGTTGGTATGACCCAACCTTTGAAACCAGAATTAATATAGGTAACCTGTGGTTAAGCTATCTTGATGATTTTATATCTTGAACTTCCTAGTACCATCATAGTTTATGCCTATTTTTTAACAGGCTAATTTTTTGACAAATTGTGAGAAGGAATGAATGTAAATATAAGTATTGATTTAAATTTTTCTGAGGTTCATGGAGTTATGAACTGCAGTGGGTCGATAGCAAAGTTTACATGATCCCCATAGGGGCTGACTAACTTTGCACATGACCCACTGCGGTCCCTAACTGCATGAACCTCAGAAAAAATGAAATTCATGTCTGAAATATTTATACTTGTCGATTTTCTTAGATAAATCTGATAAGAGTCTTGAAATTCTGTATTTTGAGAATAATTGATGTCAGACTTTCTTTGTTGTGAGCAACAAAAATGAGGCTTTTCTCATGACATTGCATATTCAATAATTTGCTTAAAAGGCTCTTGGACATGATGCACTCTACCGAAAGACAAGCAAAGCAGTTTGAAGCAGAAAGAAAAAGATGATAATACAATAAGGAAAAAAGTTAAAACTGTCGTGGTAGCCATAGAAGCCACCTGATGAGTACCCTTGGCTGGGACGAAACAGTTGCCCCCAACTCCCCACAAAAAAGATGAAAAAAAAATTAAATTAGAATGCGGTCGATCCCAAATCGCAAATCCCCACATTTTCTCCGCAGGGACTAAGCACCAAAATCCCCTTCCTCTTGTCCCTAATCTGTCCCTAGTGTCAAAATTTTACTTCTATTTTATTCTACTATTAAATCATACCCTTCAATTTGATATGCCACATGACTATGTTAACAAAAACTAATTTTGTCCTTTTGATCCCTCTCAAAGGGCCCCAGTCTGACTCCAGTGTCAAAATTTTACTTTTATTGTATTCTACTAATCATTCCCTTCGATTTGATATCCAACATGACTATATTCTGAAAAACTTAAATTTTGACCCCCCCGACCCCCAAGGGTGACCCCATGGGGCATGACCCAGGGGTCACAGCCAAAGTCCTGTTCAATATGTTTTACATATTTCATTAATAATTACTTCAGCAAAGTTTGGTTGCAAAAATTTGATAAAGTTGACATTGTAATTGAATTATGATATTTGGCCTTTTGACCCCTCTCCATGGCCCTGAGGGCGGGGGGTAGGGGGGGGGGGGAAATTAAATGTGTCATTGGGCGAACCACTCGTGTAAGCAACACACACCCCAGATTTGGTTGGATTCTGATCAACGGTTTAGGAGGAGACAGACAGACTGACAGATGGAGGCGATAACAATATCCCCACTTTTTCTTCGAAAAACAGGGGGATAATTAAATTACAAAAGGATGAAATAAAAACTGGTATGGTAGCCAATAAAGCAACCCCTGATGATTACCCTTGGCAGGGATGAGGAAAAAAATGACAGAAAAACAAATCATATTAAAAATAGAAAATAGAAACTGCCGTGTTCTCCATAGAAGCCACCTGATAGAGTACCCTTAGCAGGGACAAAACAACTACCCTTCCACACACCCACACTAGCAGAAAAAGTGAATGAAACAAGGAGATAATAAGAACTGTCGTGGTAGCCATAGCAGCCACCTGATGAGTACCCTTGGCAGGGACGAAACAGTTCCCCCAAAAATGAAAAAATTAATATGAATAAGAACATCAGTGATGATCAAGGATCAGACCAAAAACAAGATACATGAATTTGTTGTGTGTCATTTATATATGTAACAAATAACATTAGCGCAAGAGCTATATTCCAACAAACAGCAGTAAATATTAACAAGTGTAAAATAGCTACAAATAAATAACATGTAATCCAGAAACATTTGTGTTAAACTCTTGTCAAAATACCTGCATTAACACATTCCCTCTTTTCCGATTATAAGTTTGTGGAAACATAAAGTTGCCAATGCAACCAATGCAGGCAGGCAATGACAAGTAAATAATACAATTTTTTTTCATTTAGATCCACATTTTACCATCTATGGAAGTCCCAGTTTATATTGGAATGTAGATATAGAATATAAGATTTTTATCATATGACGTTGCGTCTGAGAGTGTAATAACGTCATGTAATAGATTCCGTAATCCACTAGTGGATTAAATATGCAAAATAGTTAGATACGCCCGTAACATTACATGTACAGCGTCCTTAACGACATCGCGTTTACTAATGTCGGAAAATTGACATTTTTAAGTAATTCATATATAATATGTGTTATAATGTCATATGATAAATAGAATCTTGCATTCATGCTCGTGTATTTTTAAATTTATTAAACTCGTTGAGGAAAAGGGATAAAATGCTCGGCAAAGCCTCGCATTTAATCCCTTTTCCTAAACTCGTTTAATAAATTCAATAATACATGAACACTCATGTAAGATCCTCTATATATTATATAAGATGTCTTATATAGGATATAAGATAACTTATGTAACAAATAAGATATCTTATATAACAAATAAGATATCTTATATCCTAAGGTAGATATCTGATATCCTATATGAGATATCTTATTAAATTATACACGTCAGTCTAATATGATATTTAAGATATCATACCGGCCCCGATAGCTCAGTTGGTAGAGTGTCCGCTCCGTGGAACGGGAGGTCACAGGTTCGATCCCGGGCTGCGACATACCAAAGTCGTTAAAAATGGTACTAGCTGCTCCTCGTTTTGCACTCAGATTTACGGGGTAGAGCTAGGACTGGTTTACCCAATGTCAGGATAATGTGACTGGGTGTGGTATCATGTAATGTGTCTGGGACATGATACTTCACTGAGGCAGCACTATAAAAGTGAGCATTGAGCTCTCTGTCGCAACCAGACACCGTCGTGATATGACTGAAAAATTGTTGAAAGCGACGTTAAACCCGAATTCACACACACTTTTAAGATATCATGTATGTTAAATAAAATATATTATGTAACATATAAGATATCTAATATGTTGAATAAGATATCTTATATGCCAATTTAGATATCTTATATGCCAATTTAGATATCTCATTTACCAAAATATGTAAGATATCTGATATGCTAAAGATGATATCTAATATACTAAATGTGATATCTAATAAAGCACATAATTTATCCTATATAACATATCAGATATCTAATATAGCATATAAGATATTGTATCTATTTTGGAAAATAAGATATCTTAATTGTTATATCAGATATCTTATTCAGCATATAAGATATCTTATTTAGCATATCAGATATCTTATTTACTATATACCTATTTTACCAAACATCTCTTATTAAACATACAAGATAAATTAATTAAATTTTGTGGGAGATGAAAACTAATAGTTGCTCCCTTTTTGATAAATGAACAGTACTACAGAATGATATTTCCGATTCCAAACCTATACATGCCTTTCAGACATGTTTGTGTAGTAGCCAACATATGTCAAAATAATTAACTTGGTTTACATTAGTAAACCAAGTTCGAACAGTGACAGTTGACTTCTCTTTTTCTTCGGAAATTAAATTTAAAATTGGTCTCTCTTTTCTGTTCTGCCCGGCCCTCAACATTATTTTTTTTTTCAATATAATTTGGTGACCACTACCGACATAACCAGCCATTTTATATACAGAAAAGTGCTTTGGGGAACCCAACGCAAGTCTGGGCCAGGGTAGGGGTGGGGTTATAGAGAATACCAGGTTCGTGTCTTTTGATATCAAGTTTATCAGGCAAGGCTTTGAGAATGCTTGTAGAATCGCGATGCTTACTGAGTGATTCTACATGCGTTCTCGAAGCCGAGCCTGATAAACTTGATATCAAATGACACGAACCTGGTATTCTATTTATCAGTTATACGCATTGTACACTCTTTAAATATGCAATTAATAAACAGATATCGATTGTCATTAAAGCGCAACGTCCAGTTGATGACGTCACGTTGACCCGATAAACCTCACATGTCCTGAGATAGCCTATCTTTATCAGGTCAATGCACTACAACGTAATTAATATGGGGGGTAACTGATAAAAAACAATTCAAGGCCCCTATGATAACAGCCGTACTGACACACATTTAATAATGAATTTTGATTGGTTCGAATATCCATTTGCAGTATTTTATTTTTTTGAAAAATATATAAGATATCTTATTTGTTAAATAAGATATCAATATATTTTGGTAAATAAGATATATTATATGTTTTATTAGATATCTTATATGCCATATTATATATCTTATATACTATTTAAGATATCTTATATAACATATATCTTATTTACACAAATATACAAGATATCTGATATCCTAAATCAGATATATAATATACGAAATAAGATATCTTATATAACATAATACATCTGACATAATATATAAGATATCTTATATAGCATATTAGATATCATATTTAAAGATGGAAATAAGATGTCTTATATAATATATAAGATATATTATGTCATACAAGATATCTTATGTGTTATATATCTTATTTAATATATAAAACATCCTATTTAGCATATAAAGGTTTGGTAAATAAGATATCTTATATGCTATATTAGATCCATAATATATAAGATAACTTATATCAGATATAAGATATCTTATATCAGATATAAGATATCTAATATTCTAAATACGATATCTAATATAGCATATAATATATCTCATATAACATATTAGATAGCTTATTTATTATATTAGATTAGCCCACACCCATCGGTGCTTGGAGAAATAGATGGGCTGCATGATGCTTCCACGCAGAGTTGATACCGATCGCACATGAATACTGGTAATCTACTTAGAAGGTCTAAGCCTGCCCCGGAAAACTTCTGCGAGTCGACCCATCCATGCATATTAGCCCTATTGGTTTTATTGGGCGGCAGGGATTGAGATGTCATTTCATCTCAGTGTCGGGTAAAACTCCCACAAAATTGGAAGCAATGTCTCCAAAATGGCCTAAATAGTGTTGATGGGGACAACATGAAATGACCACTCGTGTAAGATCCTCTATATATAATATTAAACAATATTAAAATTGAAACCACAATTTTGAGTTTGCATTGAGTACTACAATTTCAACAGTTGCCTAAATAAAGTGGGCATTTGGTGATAATGTAATGATAATTTTTGTCAATTCTCAATATAAACAAGTTGTGGGTACTCATTAGAAGTGCCTCCCTAAAGATGCATTTCTAATGAGTACCGGTACTTGCAGATCATGCTTTTATGGAAAATAAAGTTACCTGTTATTTATCACAAAATACCCACCTTAAATAGCTACTAAATTTCAATTTCAGGAGCTGTGCCAATGGGTGGCCCCACATATTGAAAAAGAAAGGACAGTGACCATTGAGAAAAAAATGCTGTCAACTGTGTGGTTGCTGAGCAATTTGGAGTCATTCAGAAGTGTGGCAGACCGTTTTGGCATGAACAAAGGTTCGTTGCACAGAATTGTCATGTCTGTGTGCAGAACTTTAACCACTCTTAGAGGGGATGTGATATGTTGGCCCACAACCAATGGTCAACTTCAAAGTATCGCCCAAGAATTTGAGGAGGTAGGTGGTATGCCAGGAGTCATCGGCGCCATTGATGGAACTCATATAAAGATTCCAGGTCCATCAGAGCACAGAGATGCCTACATTAACCGCAAGGGATTTCCAAGCATGCAACTTCAAGTCGTCTGTGACAGGAATATGCAGTTCATGGACGTTTACACTGGGTGGCCAGGGTCAGTGCATGACAGTAGAGTGTTCAATAATTCACCTCTAAAGACCAGATTGGACACTCTCCCACCTGAGTATCACCTGATTGGGGACTCAGCATATGCCTTAAACCAGCACCTGCTGGTCCCTTTCAGGGATAATGGCCATCTGACCAACCTTGAGAAGAAATTCAACAAGGTTCATTCATCCACAAGAGTTCAAGTTGAAATGTCTATTGGCCTATTAAAGGGGAAGTTTCGACGGCTGAAGTTCTTGGAAATGTATAATGTTCTAGATACTCCATTCATTATATTTTCAGCATGTGTATTGCACAATTTCATACTCAAACAATGTGATTTGGATCTAGATGAGATCGAGTGTGATCAGGAAGAGGTAGATGCTGAAATTGAAGCCGACACAGAGCAGATAGTTCCAGGGGCTGCCAGCAAACGACTGGATATTGCACAAAGACTTCTCTAATCATATCTTATTTCTTATTTGTAAAATAAGTGATATACACAGCCGTGGATGATAGATTAGAAGCAGTTGACCAAAGATTCAACCTGCTCTAATAAACCAACTTTATTTTATACTGAGCAGTGAAATCAATGCATATCACAAACAAATAAATAGAGGATATTTACGTCTAATAGATAAATATTTTCGGTATTTATCAAAAAAAAGTAAATTTTCTTTTTATTTTATTGTTTATTAGGACACTTATGATAATTAATCTATCGAAGCCTACTTCACAGTTTATAACATCACAGCTCTCAGTTTCAAAACATAAACAGATTGCCATTTTGAAATCAACATTTCTACAGCTTAAAGAATACTTTTCAATGTATTTTACAGTCTTATTTTATCGATTAAATGTGGTTTTAATGAAAAGAAAATTGCCCGGGCGGTTACATTGAACAACAAGAACTTGTTACTTTCACAGTTGCCGCCCGGGCTATTCTTTCATTAAAGTCATATTTTATCGATAAAATAATTCTGTGAAATACCTCGAAAAGTAATCTTTGAGCTGTAAATATGCTGATTTCAAAATGGCGATCAGTTAAAGTTTTGAAACTGACAGTTGTGTATTCATAAATTGTGACGTAGGCTACGATTGATCAATTACCGTAAGTGTCCTAATAAATGATAAAATAAAAATACTTTTTTTTTGATAAATAGACCCACCAAAAATATTTCATCAGAATTTTACTCTTGCTTTGCACCCGTGAAAAATCTGATTTTTCACCAAGCTCGACGAAATATTTTTGATATTTATATCAAAAAAGTAAATATCCTCTATATACCACCTATATTTCTTATTTGTATTGAAAACTCTTTCCACTTTTAATTGAATACCAAATTTATTTCATCTTTCGTATTGAAAATATGAGAATCTCCATTCTTGCTATGAACTCGTGAAAATACTGATAATTTCATTACATTTGATGAAATATATTTGGTATTCAACTAAAAAGAATACTTTTTGTGTGTGTATTTATGTTATAAAGGTGCCAGCTTAAAACAAATGAGCCAGCGCATGACAAAACCTACAAGATGGCTTGAGAGACCAGTGAAGAATCGGATCAGCCTGCGCATCCGCGCAGCCTGATCACTGTCTTCACTGATCGCATGTTCCTGCTATACGCTACGGAAAGAGACACAGGCAAAATGTCTTGTCCTAGTGGATGGGTGCACAGGTTGATTCGAGTCTGCTGGTCACATCTGTCTAATTGTAGGTTTTGTCATGCGCCGACTCAAATTATTTTCCCAATCATCTCTGCTATCGATCCACAGGATAGAAAAGCCTTTAGATCTGGTGTGAGATCTGCCATGCTTCCACACAGATTTGATACCGACCGCACATTAGTACTGGTAATATGCTTAGAAGGTTAAGCCTGCCCATGAAAACTGCTGCAAGTCTGCCCGCCCATTAGTTTTATTGGGCGGCAGGGATTGAGATGTAATTTCATCCCATTGTTGGGTAAAAGTCCCACAAAAATGGAAGCAATGTCTCCAAAATGACCTAAATTGTGCTGACGGGGACGTTAAACCAAAAAAAAAAATCAATTACATCTTATTGAGAAGGTCTCTTAAAATGTTGTTCCTCTCCATCTGCACCTTATTGTACTCTTTGGCAACAGTTTCTAATCTCTCTACTTGGGCGTTCTGCGCCTGTATAATTTGATCAAGCCAAATTGGAGGCTTGGCTTGTCTCTTTTTCTTTGTTGAAGATGGTGGCCCCGTGCTGGCTGGTCTTTTGGTTGGAGTTGCTGGTGGTGTCCCTGGAGTTCCTGTGTGTACTGCTGTGTTTTCATTTTGCATCACTTAAAATACAATATACATGTAATATGAGTCAAAGTGAGAAACAAAAACAACAAACTTGCCTGTAAGTCCATAGATATCTCAGTTCAGCATGAGCATCAGCCTAGTCTGATCTGTCTTGCCTATGAACTCAATGGTAATTAAATGGCTGTACAGTGAAAACACTGACCCGACAGGGCACATGCCCAGGCAAAGTTTAGTCTCTTTTCTGGATACACAGTCACTGCAGGCTTTCAAGTAGTCCTACTTTTTCCTACTTTTTCCTACTTTTCCTACTTTTTGGGTCTCTTCCTACTTTGTTCCTACTTTTTCCAGAAAAACTCCTACTTCTCCTACTTTTTTGATTTGTCCAAAAACTAAGATCCAAAATAAATAAATAAACAAATTAAGCATTTAAAAGTATAAATTGTATCTCAAACTATTTGTAGAATGCATTTTGTTACATGACAAATGTACTGATGATCCTCGACATTCATCTGCTGTTTTTAGCTGTACCACTAATTGGAATATGTTGATGTAAAGCAAAACTGCAATGACCATCTACAGTTTTGTCTTGTTGAACATGACAAGAATTTTTGCAGTCAGTAGTGTAGTGATGTTTTAACTAAATGACCAACTGGAGCTCTGTCTTGCTGAGAATGGTAGAAAATTCACTACAGCAATGCTTTGATGCCCTAACTGCTGTGACAAACTGTTCTGTCTTGTTAAGCATGACAAAAATTCATTGCAGCAGGCTAGTGATGCCTTAACTGCAGTGACCAGCTATAACTCTATCTTGTTAGCATGACAAACATTCACTTCAGCAGTGCAGTGATGCCTTAACTGCAGTAACTAGCTTGAGATTTGTCTTGTTTAGCATGACAAAAATTCATTGCAGCAATACTTTGATGCCTCAGCTGCATTACTCAGCTAGAACTCTGTCTTGGTAAGCATGGCAGGAGTTCATAGCAGCAGTGGTTTGATTTCATAACTGCAGGAATCAGCTAGAGCTATGTTTTGGTAAGCAAGGCAGGAGTTCATAGCAGCAGTGGTTTGATTTCATAACTGCAGGAATCAGCTAGAGCTATGTTTTGGTAAGCAAGGCAGGAGTTCATAGCAGCAGTGGTTTGATTTCTTAACTGCAGTGATCAGCTAGAGCTATGTTTTGGTAAGCAAGGCAGGAGTTCATAGCAGCAGTGGTTTGATTTCTTAACTGCAGTGATCAGCTAGAGCTATGTTTTGGTAAGCATGGCAGGAGTTCTTAGCAGCAGTGGTTTGATTTCTTAACTGCAGTGATCAGCTAGAGCTATGTTTTGGTAAGCATGGCAGGAGTTCATAGCAGCAGTGGTTTGATTTCTTAACTGCAGTGATCAGCTAGAGCTATGTTTTGGTAAGCATGGCAGGAGCTCATAGCAGCAGTGCTTTGATTTCTTAACTGCAGTGATCAGCTAGAGCTATGCTTTGGTAAGCATGCGAGGAATTCATTGCAGCAGTGTTTTGAGGCCTTAACTGACCAGCAGTTCATAGCAGCAATGCTTAGATACCATGTCTTTGATGCCTTACTACAGCTCCGTCTTGTTTAGCATGACAGGAGTTCATTGCAGCAATGCTTTGACACCTTAACTGCAGTGATCAACTAGATCTCTGTCTTTAGCACAAGAGGAATTCATTTCCTTAAGTGCTGTGATGCCTTAACTGCATTGACAAACTAGAGTTCTGACTTGTTTAGCTTGATAGAAATTCATTGTAGCAGCCATGCTGTGATGCCTTAACTTTGGTTACCATCTAGAGCTATGTCTTGTTGAACATGACAGAAATACATTATAGCAGTGCTCTGATGACTAAACTGCAGAGACCCACTGGAGCTCAGTAAGGGCGAGGATTGTGGCCACGTAAAATCGATTTAAGCCCCCCAGTGGAAATCTTCCACTGACCGTTCCAAGGCGGCTCTTCTGTGGCGATTTATTTATGTTGTTGTTTGTTACTTACTGTGTGTATCACTTTTGTCTTTTAATTTTGGATGACCATATGGCCATTTTGTGGGAAAGTAACTGTCCTTATGGCCTTCCTTTGTTTAGGTTTCCATTATGGTCTGGTCGCTTAATGTTTGTATTTCTTTCCCTTTGGTGTCTTTTATGGGTGGAGTAAGTTAATTGCATCAATTCCTGATCTTTGTTTTACTTCTACTTTGTTGAGCAAGACAGAAATTCATTGCAGCAATGCTGTGATGCCTTGACTGCAGTGACCAACTAGAGTTCTGTCTTGAGCATGGAAGGGATACACTGCAGCAGTACTGTGATGCCTTAACTGCAGTTACCCACTAGGGTTCTGTCTTGTTGGGCCTGGCATCAATTTATTGCAGCACTTCTGTGGTGCCTTAACTGTGTTACCGACTAGAGCTCTGACTTTTTGAGCATTGCAGAAATTCATTGCAGTAGTGCTGCTTAAATTTGCCTTGAATGCAGTGACCAACTAGAATTATTGTCTTGATAAGTGTGAAAGTAATTCATATTTTGCCATGCTTTGATGCCTTTAACTGCAATGACCATTTAGAGTTCTGTCTTATTGAGCATGACAGGAATTCATTGCAGCAATGCTGTGGTGCCTTAAGTGAAGTGACAAACTAGAGTTCTGTCTTGTTGAGCATGGCAGGAATTCATTACAGCAGTGCTGTGTTGCCTTAATTGAAGTGACCAACTAGAGTTCCGTCTTGTTTAGCATGAAAGGAATTCATTGCAGCAGTGCTGTGTTGCCTTAATTGAAGTGACCAGATAGAGCTGTGTCTTGTTTAGCTTGACAGAAAAACATTGAAGCAGTGCTACATGTATGATGCCTTAATTGCAGTGAAAAATCTGAGATCTGTCTTATGGAGGATGACAGGAATGCAAAGCAGCAGCAATGCAATGTCTCAACTGCAGTGATCGACCAGCAGGAGATCTTTCTTGTCTAGCATGACAGAAATTTATTGCAGCAGTGCTGTGATGACTGAAGTGACCAACTAGAGCTCTGTCTTGTTTATTATGACAGAAATTCATTTCAGCAATGCTCTGATGACTGAAGTGACCAACTAGAGCTCTGTCTTGTTTAGCATGACAGAAATTCATTGCAGCAATGCTGTGATGACTGAAGTGACCAACTAGAGCTCTGTTTAGCATGACAGAAATTCATTCCAGCAATATTTTAAAGCCTTGACTTCAGTGAGCATCTAAAATGCTGTCTTAGTTTGCATGACAGGAATTCATTGTAGCAGTGCTATGATGCCTTCACCTGGACATCTTGTAGCTGATGCTTCTCACAAATGTAAATTTTCAAAATTCATTAATTCTTTGACATGTGTCAATATCTAGGTACAGATATCTGCCAGTGGCAAACTCTTGAAAAAAGCATTGGAAGTTCAGGCTGCAGTCATGAATAACTGTACCAGATGGGCCACTAACATTTTACAGGTGCCTGCTAACTTTGATGTAAAAACATTAGACTCAAATGCACAAATAAAACTGCCCAAAATGAAAAACTGGTAAAATGTATGACATATGGAGGTACATTCATGTCTATTAGCTCCTACTTTTTTATATCAGGTTCCTACTTTTTTCCTACTTTTCTCCTACTTTTTGATATCTCAGGCTCCTACTTTTCTCCTACTTTTTCACCAGGAGTCACTTGAAAGCCTGACAGTCATGTTGCTGTTGTCATGCCCTAGCTCATAAATGAGTCGAGTTGCAAAAAAAAAAAAAAAAAAAAGAGCATGTGCGACAAAAAAAAGCTGTCTTTGCGAATTCTGAGCTGAGTCACGTTTCAACTTTAGTAGCATATACTGAAAACAAAAGCTTTCATACACCTATTCCCAGCTGCAGGGTAGATACCTAAAGTATATATATAGAGGATCTTACATGAGTGCTCATGTATTATTGAATTTATTAAACAAGTTTAGGGAAAGGCATAAAATGCGAGGCTTTGCCGAGCATTTTATTTTTTTCCTCAACAAGTTTAATAAATTCAATAATACATGAGTACGAATGCAAGATTCTATTTATCATATGACATATACAACGCACTTTATTTACAATTTGTATGCGAAAATGTCAATATGCCGCCATAAGTAATCGCGACGTCGCTAAGGACATTGTACATGTAACGTTACGGGGCGTATCTAAGTAATTTGCATAATTAATCCACTAGTGGATTACGGAATTTAATGCATGACGTTATTACACTCCCAGACGCGACGTCATATGATAAGTTGTTTTCTTTGTTAAACTTTGCAAACATCTTTTTTTCATAATTTGTGACATTTAAAATAATACAGCCCATGAAATAATGGCTTTTATGGCAAATGCTCAGGTGAGATGGTTCATTGGTGCCGTCTCACCAGAGCCTTTGCTGACCTAACTCTATATATACGTTAGAAGAGCTGACCAAAAACATGACTTGTAGCCACTTTGTAAGACTGGGTTTACTGAGGGTAGTAAGAACCATTATATGGTGGATAAGCTCAAAATATGTAACTAAAACACTTTGTTCTTGTTTGAGGCTTATGATACATGAGTGCTCATGTAAATGTAAAGCTGAATTAATTAAAGTAGCGGGGAGAAATAAGAATGTGAGGCTTTGCATAGCATTTTATTACTTTTCCCACTCTAAAGTTATTTATTGGAAGCTCTGTTTCACTTGTTCCTACCTCCCTCTGATGATGATATGGTGAGCGCCGGCTTCACTGATGGGTCCCCGGCTAGAACATCATCCATTAGATTGAAAAATTCACATCTCTTGCGTCCCTGACCTGTCTGTTGATTTGCATCTCTTATGGTCTTATACCTGTAAGAAATGTTTGGTTTATTATTTTGTTGCCAACCTGCTAATGTTGACAGATATTGAACATGCAATTTCTTCAGTGAACATGAGTCACACTTGCTACAAAATAAAATTTATCAGTTACCTCCCATATTAAATACATTGTTGCGCATTGACCTGATTAAGATAGGCTATCTCAGGACAAGTGAGGTTTATCAGGTCAACGTGACGTTGTCAACGTGACGTCGTCAACATGACGTCATCAACATGACTTTGCGCTTTAATGGATAAAACCACACTACCAGTAAAAATTGCAAAAATATTGTGTTATTATAGCTCTAAACATCGAAACCTAATGAAAAAGAAAAAAAAAATATCATAGGAAAAATTAGGATCAGATGATACTAAAAATTATACGCCGCAATGTTGGGAAGCACTGTCGACAATCGATATCTGTGTATTAATTGCATATTTTAAGAGTGTACAATGCGTGTAACTGATAAATAGATTACCAGATTCGTGTCATTTGATATCAAGTTTACCAGCAAGCCTCGCGATTCTACAAGCGTTCTAAAAGCCTTGCCTGATAAACTTGATATCAAAATACACAAACCTGGTATTCTATATATAACTGCAGAGACAAATAATTGTGATGGACATTAACAACAGTACACAGTTCAATCATAAGTTGTTTCATGTGCAATTTAACAACTAGATGATAATGTTTTGACAATTGGTTAACAACCACTTTTCCTTGGATACCTTAGACCTATAAAGCAGTTATCCAGTACAGTATATTAAATGTGCATCATTTTGCAGAACAGATAATTATTATCTCACCATTATCTTAACCTCATTGGAGTTTTCTTACAAGCCATCTGTAACTGTTATTTACCTTTAACATTCAATGATTGTTTACTGTTGGAGCTGATCTATTACATTCCAGTCATTCAATATGCAAATGCATGGGTCAACTTATAATGAGTATCTGAGCAGAGCATTGTCACAAGAACAACTATCTTCTTGGTTCTCAACAGAACGTGACACCAACTGGCCTGAGCAACAACAGAAGATAGACATGGGTGTTAAATTTCATCGACATAATCTGATATATCAATAATCATACTATCTGAAGTGCAAAGGACAAAGGCACTTTCAGAGTTTTTCTGTTAACAGTCTGATCTGCTACTAATGTTGTTTCCATGTGGCATGTTTTTAACTACTCATCAAATGGCTCATATAATTTTCTTAAAGGTAATGTCATCAATTATTAAAAAATGCATGCAGTTAGTTACAAAAGCAATACCTGTAGACCAGAGCCCTCCACTTTTTGTCACACATATCTGAGCCCATATCATACCCTTTGCCTTTCATCTGCAATGATATACGTTGCCACACTTCTCTCTTTTTTAATATGGGATTTTTGAACTCATCCACATGCTCCCTGTACAACTCAATCATGAGAACTGTTTTATTGTAAGTCCATCCTGTTGAGTAATTAACAAAACACGTTTGAAAGAATATACTGGTCCATAGAGTATGGCATTACAACCAGACTGTTTTACTTATGTTCTGCTACACACAGGCAATGTGCAAAACATATAGAGGATATTTGATTTTTTCAGTGTAAGATCGAATTTTATTTCACCGAATGAACACCAAAACTGTTATTTTCAAGAGTGGCGTAGCCACGAGTGAAAATATCAGTTTTTGGTGTTCATGAGTGAAATAAAATTTGATCTGGCACTGAAAAAAATCAAATTTTCTGTTTCTTACATGCTTTAAAAAGACAATATTTAGCGTCCCTAATGGCGTAACTCACAATCGAAAAAGATTATCTTTGTTCCGGGTCGTTTCGCGTCAATTTAGTGGCGCTCAACGTGTTTAGTGGGTATAATATTGGGTGTAAACTGAAAGTTTGCACCTGAGAAATTGCTTTGGATGGCATTTATATGAATAATTATTGAAATAATTAAAGGAGAAGTTCCCCAAAGAAGTTGTGGGCTTGTGTAACGTCGCACGACGATATAAGTGACGTCAGCGTCGCAAATGACGTCAATAACGCCCTTGTCACGCAAGAACGGGCTAAGCGTCAATTAGAACACAGTTTACTAGATACTCAGTCACTGACAAAGATAAAACTGAAAACAGAATTAGATTTGAAAAAAAAGTAGTCCCAAACAGTGAAAAATAAAAAATCGTATTTTCACTGTTTGAAATTGTGACAATATCGATTTATATTTCACCGATAAATCTCTATCATTCATTGGAAAGCGTGTAAGAAATACTGCTGTTCTACTACCCACATATCATCTACCAGGTTGAATACCAGTGTCCTGCTACCAATGTCTCATTAAAGCCGGCCTCAGTGGCTCAGTCGGATGCGCGTCTGACTGGTGATCAGGAGGACGCGGGTTCGACTCCCGCCGGGGTCGGCAACATTCTTTCGTGGAGATTGATCATGAAATCTTTTCTACGGTCATTCTCTCCCTTCCGCTGATTCAAGAAGGGCAGTTGTCAGTTTCTGGCGAACGAATGTGCACTGTACTGGTAAACCGCTTACGTATAAGCCTGCCCAGGAAAGTGTTGATAGGTAAACTGACCGGCTCAAAAATGACCTAAATAGTGTTGACTGGGCCGTTAAACTCCAATACAAACAAACAATGTCTCATTAACGGATTAATTCTACTACTATCAGACTGGATCCAATAACAGACTGTATACTTCTGTTCACTACATATCCAATGTCAGACTGAATACCACTCCTATGCTACCAACAGGACCATAACTAGACGGGATACTGCAGTCTGGTAATGGAAATGTTGGTAGCAGAACGGTAGTATACGGTATGGTAATGGACATGTTGGTAGCAGAGCAGTAGTGTAGGGTATGGTAGTGGACATGTTGGTAGTAGAGCAGTAGTATACGGTATAGAAGTGGACTCGTTGGTAGCAGAACAGTAGTATACAGTATGGTGGAAATATTGGTAGCAGAACAGTAGTTTACAGTATGGTAGTGGACATGGTAGCAGAGCAGTAGACTTAGATAATAGATAATCTTTAAGTCTCACTTAAGCAGTGTAGGACCATTTTGTATCTTTCATCTTTTTTCTTTTTTAAAAATTATTTTGGGGGTAACTGTTTCGTCCCAGCCAAGGGTACTCATCAGGTGGCTTCTATGGCTACCACGACAGTTTTTAATTTCTTCTTGTTTAATCTTACCTTTATTTAGCTTTTTTTTTACTTCATCTTTTATTTTCATTTACAAATTCAGTAAATTTAGCCTTTTATTTAGTTTTGATATTTTTGTTTCTTTTATTAATTTTATGTAATTTTTTCCACTCTTAAAAAATTATTTCTTCCTTTACGATCTTTTTTTTTTGGGGTATAGATTTCCTTTTTATGCCCCCGCCATTCGAAGAATGGTGGAAAGGGCATATAGTGTTACCCCTGTCCGTCCGTCCGTCCGTTCGTTCGTCTTCGAAACTTAAATGCTGTCAATAACTTTATTTCTGGATCAATTTAGAAATAACTTGGTAGAAATATTAACCACCATGAGACGATGTGTTGCGCCTACAAACCCAGGCCCCCACCTACAAGGTCATACTTAGAGGTCAAAGGTCAAAAAAGGGGTCCGAAACTTAAACACTGTCAATAACTTTCTTATTTCTGGATGAATTCAGAAACTACTTGGCAGAAATATTAACCACCATGAGACGATGTGTTGCGCGCGCAAACCCAGGCCCCCACCTGCAAGGTCAAGGTCATACTTAGATGTCAGAGGTCAAAAAAGGGGTCCGAAACTTTAACACTGTCAATAACTTTCTTATTGCTGGATCAATTTAGAAATTACTTGGCAGAAATATAAACCACGTGAGACAATGTGTTGAACGCACAAACCCAGGCCCCCACCTACAAGGTCAAGGTCATTCTTAGAGGTCAAAGGTCAAAAAACGGGGTCCAAAACTTAAACGCTGTCAATAACTTTCTTATTGCTGGATCAATTTAGAAATTACTTGGCAGAAATATTAACCACCATGAGACGATGTGATGCACGCACAAACCCAGGCCCCCACCTACATGGTCAAGGTCATACTTAGAGGTCAAAGGTCAAAAAAGGGGTCCAGAACTTAAACTCTGTCAAGAACTTTCTTGTTTCTGGATCAGTTTAGAATTTACTTGGCAGAAATTATAAACATCATTTTTTCTTTCTTTCTACTTTTTTTTTCTTAAAAAAAAAACAATATCCCCCAGCACAAAGGCTTTGGACTCTGACTCAAAAGGTTGTGAGTTCAAATCCCGGTGAAGTCTTTTGACAACTCTTGTTTCTCAATGGCATTTTTGCGGGGGCATCCGTGTCCTATGGACACCTTTTCTAGTTTTTTAATTTTTTTTCTCCATTATTATTATTATGCTTTTTTATGTTCATTTTCCTTTACATTTATCAATTTACAGCCAAAATTACAGGTGGTGTTTGTAAAACACTATGCACCCAACCATATGTTTGACCCTAAATGCCAAAATTTTTAAATGGGCAATTACTGAAAAACACCATTTCATCCAATTTTCATGATACGCGTTTGCTACTATTCTTTTTGGAATCAACATATGGAATTTCAAAACCCAAACAGTTTTAAAGTTAAACTATGCATCATATTCACCAACATGCAAGGCTCTAGCTCCAAAAGTTTTTGAGATATTTTGCTGACAAGATTTTATAAAACAAAAAATTATAAGCGCAATAACTCTTGAAGGGGGCATAATCTGGATTAGAAAAAAACTATGTGTTAGCTAATTTTCCACAAGGAATCCATATATGAAATTTCAAAACCCTAGAATACACGGTTCTTAAGGTATGCTGTGCATCACAATGCATACTAAGTAAACAAATACCCAAAGTGACAAAGGGCCATAGCTCACAAAGTATTTTTCGGAATTTAGTCAAAAGTTAATTAGATCATCTTCTCATCACCATAAATCTATTTACCAACTTTCAAGACTCAAGCTCAAATGGTTTTTGAGATATTTTGCTGACAGGATTTTACTGAAAAAAATTCAAAGGGCAATAACTCTTCAAAGGGGCATAATCTGGAATAGAAAAAAAGTATGCGTCAGCTTATTTTCCATGAGGAATCCATATATGAAATTTCAAAACCCCAGAATATATATGGTTCTAAAGTTATACTATGCATCACAATGCACATAATGTACACATATACCCAAAGTGAAAAAGGGCCATATCTAAGGAAGTGTTTTTCGGGATTTACTCGGAAAGTTAATCAGGTCATCTTCTCATCACCACCAATCTACTCACCAACTTTCAAGACTCTAGCTCAAATGGTTCAGCTAATTTTCCAATCCATAAATGGAATTTCTAAACCCTGGGTTGTACGGTTCAGAAGTTATGATATGCATCAAAAGCGTCACAAATGCAAGGACGGACGGACACACAGAAACCTCCCAGAAGCAATATGCCACTCCAACTTCTTCAAAGTCGGGGCATAATGACATGCTACAATTATACAATTACATACAGCTATGGTAAATATATCTTAAGGCTGACATTTGTGTCTGCTATAGAATTAGGAAGTATGCTTACCACTGTTACTTTTGCTGGATTCTGAACAACAGGTTTCTCTGTCTCCTGATAGGAAAATAAAACAAAAACAATCATGAAAATAAATTCTTAATCATAAGATGTTACATTATGTTAACATGCCTTTGCAATACAGTGAGATTTTTATTTTATTTTATTTTTTTTTGGTTTGGGTTTTACAGCCCTTTCAAGATTATTTCACTCATATCGAGCTGATCGTTAATCAGAGGAGGGCGAAGACCGTAGTACCCGGAGAAAAAAACACCTGACCTTCCGTTGCAGAACTTGGTGTTTCACACGTGACCCAAGCCAGAATCGAACCCACGGCAATTAGAGACCTAATGACTAAGAGTCAGCGCTCTTATCCATTAGGCCACGGAGGCCTGTATGCGGTTTTTATGGATATGGCTATAAAAATGATATATTTCTGATGAAAAATTGCTTTTTTGTTTCTGCTTAAAACATAGATCGTGAATACTAGTAACAATCCCCTATTTAGCCAGTTCTAACCAGTACCCAAAATATATTTTTTATAGCAAAAATTAATATATACCCCTGTAAATCTCAGTTTTAATATTTAAAAGTGGGGTTCAAGGGGGTCTGTATTACATATGCATGTCAGCATGATGCATCTGGGTGTATAAAATTTATCTAAGTAAGAAAAAAGCGCACATGTATTGAATATCGCCTATCTTTGTTTTGTCATTTTTGCAAACAATTATGTGGAAACAATTTGTCAAATTGATGTGTGTCAGTGAAAAACATTTTGAAATTGTTTTGTACCAGTTTTTGTTAACAGGTAATTTATTCAATGTCTAAGATTACTTTTAAAGAGTAAGGGTGTGATAAGCTTTCAGCATAACCAAATAGTACAAGAATATTAAGACATGTACTCTGAAAATTGAAACCACTGACACTACTGTAATCCATGGTGGATAGTTTCCAGTTTATGTTGCTGCAAAACTAAAGCTCATCTGGCGATGTGCCTCCTCAAATTAAAATTTTGAATACAGTTATCCCCTAAGTGAAAATGTATTTAGGCACCAATCAAGAATTTTTGTCCATATAAGCTAAAATGAAAATGTAGTATCTTTAACCTGTAAATAAAAACTTCGAGTCAAATGCCCTGACCTTGACCAGAACCCATGGCCTCTTTATTCTAAATTAGATGTACATGTAATAAGTTTTAGGCTGAAAGGTCAGGACCAATTCGACTGGTCAGTTATGCACCCTTTATACATTGTACCTCACTAGCCTTACTACTTCAGATATAAAATTTTCTTACCAGAATCTTTGTCAGTGTCAGCTGTAGCTTCAGTAGAGGTGGTGGCTTTTGGAAGGTCTTCTAGTAATAGAAGAGTGTCATTTTACTTAGTAATATGATAATAAAAGAGCCAGCGCATGATAAAACATACAATTAGACTGGCACGACCAGCTTAGACTGAAACCAAACTGCGCACTCTTCCACTATGACAATGTATTTTGCTTTTGTATCTGTGCATAGATTGTATCACATTGTAGGTACATGCGATCAGCGAAGACTCTGAACAGACTACACAAATGTGTAGGATGATCTGAGTCTTGGCTGGTCCCCCAAGCCTCATTGTAGGTTTTGTCATGTGCTGGCTCAAAATTTACCTTCAGCACTGCATATGAACAAAAACCTTTCAAGGTGAAATGATTTTACATATTAATCATGCATAATGACAATAGATTGTTTGGGATAGGGACAACTTCAATGATGGAACAGCAGGAACACAGCAAGCAAACTTTTTTTTCAAGATCAGCCTTGTAAAGATGCATTGAAACCTGTCATGGTGGCAACCTTTATTAAGCAAACATGCATTCAGTTCCAGAAAAAGGCAAACACATTGAAATGATCATGTAGTGAGCAAGCACCTGTCATAAAATAAACACATTGTATCACATGAGCTTAGTTCTATATAACTACATGAAAAACACTAAATATTATTGTATTCAGTCTTTGACAATTAATTCCTACAACCATTATCAATAAAAATCACAATCTCTAGAATTACTCTTACAACAATTTATACTTACTGCTGTGCTGTGAGGCAGGGGGTATCTCAGTTGGGCCATACTTGTAGAGGACACCCAGCTGTACAGCATCCTTATAGCCTCCATCTTTCATCTCCACCACACAGGGACAGTTGGAAATATATAAGCCGAGCTGGCTTGCCTTCACCCCGGCAATCTTCTGTATGAAGTAGTAAGCATTTGCTGTAATAAGAAATGATAGTAATTGTTCACAGAAAATATTGGATTCATATATTGTTCAAAATAGACCTACATTTAACCTTTAATCACTTCAATTAGAATATATATATATACATATATGGAAATAAAAGTTGACTTCACATGGTTTTCTTGGTTTAATTACTTCTATGTTAAAACGTGTCAACGCGTTTCGCTCAGCTCGTCAGGACTGTTGCATAGTAATACAATGTCATGTACTTGTAAACTTACGTACATTTATAAAAAGAGTAACCAGTTCTTATTTGAGTACTTACAAAACTGTCAGTGCTCAGTACTTACAACTAGTTATTATGAAATTTATAGCATAACCTTATTACACTCAAAGAAACGATGGCTTGTGATTAGTAAGTAAAAATATACTGTTTTAACTGAATACAAACCAGTATAATTTGAGGATATTTTGGAGGTACGAGAGAATTTGCAGATACTGTTGCTCAAAAGAGAACAAAAATGCTATTATACATGTACCAAAAATTTTGAATGTGAGGTTTACCAGGAGAAGACTTTGTACTAAATATGCTGGCAGAGTGACAGTAGATCCTGATCAGATAACTCGTAGTTTTTCATTGTCTTATTATAGTCTACACTGTTTGCTGAGGTATATACATGTATATATGAAATCTTAGGAACATTAGGTATTTAAATAATTCACAATTTATGAATGTAACTGCCAATTATCAAGCAAACATCATCACCAGCGAGAGTATCAGGGCATAATGCAGGGTGTAACAATGCACAAATGATTGTTAGCTTAAAACCCTAGTCCCCAATCATGAGGTTCAAATGCCTGCTTGAATTTTTATTTTCATATGAGTTATAAAGAGCTGAACATAAGGATAATTATGTTCTCCTTTAGCTTCAGTCAGAAACAAGAAAATCAAAGCAATAATTGGTTTAAATATATAATGTTTTCTTTACTCGTTTTTAAATGTCTACTTTTAATAGTTAACCTCTGCTGTTGTCAGTAAGCCCAGCCAGATAGGTTCAGAAGAGAACATGACATGTGATTACCTAAAATAATCGACACAAAAGATGGTGCTATCATTTTAGAAACTGTAGGACTAGTTTGTTGGTTTGATTTGAGGTTTAACATCCCCATCAACACTATTTAGATCATTTTGAGATGTTGCTTCCAATTTTGAGGGACTTTTACCTGACATATAGATGAAATGACATCTCAATCCCTGACACCTAATAAAACAATAAGGTTTATGTGCATGGACGGGCCGACCCGCAGCAATTTAAGCAGATTACCAGTGCTAATCTGCTCTCAGTATCAGCTTTGCGTGGAAACATCGTGGCTGCCAGCCCATATATTTCTCCAAGCCCCTTTGGATGGGGGCGAACCATATGACTTGATAAACTTGGTAAATAACATGATGTTGATATGCAGTGTAGTACAACTTGTAGTACATGCTTGTAGTACACTTTGATGCTACCTAAATCATGGGTTTATTTTAGCTTGTCAGTTACATCATTTTTACCATGACTTTTTGAGAGAAAAAAATGACACACAAACAGTGTGAGTGCACTTACCACATTTTTTTTAATCCTCAAAAATATTGAATCTTGCTGCTTGATATTGTTTGGTTTTGAGGTGTAACTTCCCGTCAACACTATTTAGGTGATTTTGGAGACGTTCATTCCAAGTGTGTTGGACTTTTACCCGAGACATCTCAATCCCTGCTGCCCAATGAAACCAATAGGGTTTATAATCATGGATGGGCCAACTCACAGCTGTTTTCCTGGGCAGACTTAGACCTTCTAAGCGGAGTACCAATGGTATCAGCTCTGTGTGGAAGCATTGTGCAGCTCAACCTATTTTTCCAAGGCCTGATGGGTGGGGGTAGGTGATGCTTGAAATTCCAGATTAAGAGAATTGTAAGTATCATGCAGAATATATAATGTGGCCTATTACATACTCAGGGTCTGTAATTTATTGCTTTTCCTTATACAGGGAGAAAAAACTTACACTGTTTCAGCACTGAATGCACTTAGTCTGTTTTGCACCAAAAACATCCAGTACAGAAATAGTGTATCAACCTTTAAATGCTTAACATTTCTTGTCAAATGCCATTTATTCAACAGTCAACCTTGTACACAAATGAAAGAAAACTATGAAGTTAAGAAATCAGTGTAACATATGGTTTTCTTAGCCATTTTTTAATAACACAGTTTTTTTTTTTTGTCTCTCCTGAAAAGTTGCCATTTTGCACTAGCAACTGCACTAAGCAGACACTATGCCATGAACATATTAACTGCTTATTTGCTGCAAATGGTCAGCCTAAGATAGCATAATATAAACATTATGAGGGCAATTGTGTGGAAGGTGGGGGGGGGGGGGGGGGTATTGTACCAGTGGGAAGTACATAGATAGAGAGCATGTATAGTAAAACCCGGAATTTCATCTCGTCCGTTCAAAATAAAAGTCTTACTATAACAATAGTCACAGAAAAGTAGTTATCGTTCTTTTTAATCTGTCGTCTGCTTCGACACTTTAAGGTTTTGTGGCTAGTCTCTGGTTTACCGGGCGCATTATGCTACGGCACCTTAATATATAAGGGGGTGTGGGGGGCCTAGCCCCCTAAGAACATAAAACACTGACTAATCTATCTTATCCCATTGGAAATCATCATCACTCGAAATATAAGTCTGGTTGTTATTGGATGGAAAACTGTCTACGGTTAGTTAAAAAAGCGTGACTTTTTACTTACAGTTCTGTGCGCCCGGTAAACCCGAGGTGCGCCGGTTTTGTTGCCGGTTTTGTCTTTGTTGTTTTCTTCTTGTGTTCGATTTTATTCCCGCATTAGGAATTAAAATATATCATTTAACAAGTGTGTCTGAACCATTTTTCAATTTACCACCAGAAAGCATCTGCCTTTCATCTTCCAACAGTTCGCAGTTGAAAAACACCCCATCCTCAAGCTTGAATCCGTAAACAACCGCCATCTTTGTTAGCCTAATATTCCTAGGCAACGGTCTGTTTCAATAAAGCGCTTTCGGAAAGGCAGCTCCGGGAAGGCCACGTAGCGCTACGAAGCGCTTTTTCGTAACGTACCGTTGCATAGAGTAGCGCTACGAAGCGCTCTGTAGCGCTCGCCTTATGCAACTCGTTCCAGGTAAACGGCTTAGGGGATCTTAGCCTGTCCAAGTAAAGTGGTGCGAGTCGGACCGTCCATGCATATAAGCCCTATTGGTTTCATTGGGCGGCAGGGCTTAAGATGTCATTTTGCCTCAATGTCGGTTATAGTCCCGCAAAATTGGAAGAACTGTCTCCAAAATGACACATATAATGTTGACGGGGACGTTGACCCTCCAAACAAACAAACAAACAAGGTTCTTAAACTTGGAATACTTCATTTACTTTTATGTTGCGGTGGACAGAAATCATTAGATGAAATTGCTAACTTTCTTATTTTTTAAAAAATCTCTTTTCGTTCGTGTTCTTCGAACAGTTTCCATCTTTTTTGAACCTCAGCACAGCAAAACCAACAAAATCAGTGTGCTTTCAGCAGACTCGTATCAGCCCGGGCATTCAACCAGTCGGATCAGAGCTTTCAGTGTGCTCTGGTGAGCTAAAATGCCTCTCTGGCCATTTCCGACCACGAAGAACGAACATTCAACAAGTGAAAATTAAATGTGATATTGCTTTCAAATTATTGACCATTAAAATTATAATTCAATGAAAAGTAGAAGTAAAACAAAGATCAGGAATCGATACAATTAACTTACTCCACCCATCAAAGACATCAACGGGAAAGAAACACAAACATTAAGCGACCTGTCCTGAAATCTCATTGAAAATATTCTGATGGTAATGTGAATATACGACTAATGCAATCACTGACAGCGAAGCACAGAGATGTTAAACATAGCACTGTTTAAATATAAAAGTTACATCTTATTGTATATTCAATCAGTTGACATTATTGGTTCTGATTTTCCTTTGAATATTTCTTTGTATTTATATTTTTCAGCCTTTGCCTTTCTTGAGGGATAAGCTACTGAACAGGTCATCATCGTCATCATTTTGAAGTAGTATATATTCTATGTTTTGTGTCTCTCTGGGTCTTTTTAAAGCTGTTACTTCTCTTTGGAGGAACTCCTTTTCTCTGCGCAGATGGTTAGAATGTTGTTCCAGTTATGATATTGTTTGGATCATAGCAGTTGATGTTTGAACACAGTGTGTGGCCTTAGTGTCATTAACAGATGTAGAATATAAGAATGCCTTTACTTTAGTTTCCAAAGTAGAAGTAAAACAAAGATCATGAATTGATACAATTAACTTACTCCACCCATAAAAGACACCAAAGGGAAAGAAATACAAACATTAAGCGACCAGACCATAATGGAAACCTAAACAAAGGAATGCCATAAGGACAGTTACTTTCCCACAAAATGGCCATATGGCCATCCAAAATTAAAAGACACAAGTGATACACACAGTAAGTAACAAACAACAACATAAATAAATCGCCACAGAAGAGCCGCCTTGGAACGGTCAGTGGAGGATTTCCACTGGGGGGCTTAAATCGATTTTACGTGGCCACAATCCTCGCCCTTACTTCCGTCGCGATTTAGACAAATAATTTGTTCAGTCCGCATGAAGGCCTCCTAACTCATCAGTGCAACATCTCCGTGAACACAAAAATCAAAGAACCACAGAGGTGAGACAACGGTGAGGACTCGACAGCATGAAACCACTGAAATGCTGGAGCAAAAGAAAACCAACAGTTAGACTCCGATGAGCCCGACCAGAGACAGAGCATCAGGCACCAACCAACATTATCTCTCTAATTCTCGATAAGCCTTTACGTTTGAGCCGTCATAGAATCTGAGGCCTGACCCACCGGCGTGCAATTAAAGAGGGAAGCAAAGTTGCCAACCGTGATTGGGTTAACTACCATGCATGCAGTCTGTCGTATAATATCCATGTTGTACCCAATCTTTTTATATCGAAGAATGATTTTACGAAATTGGGTGCTGAAGTCATTGCGGTTATATATTTTTCTGAATTTATATACTAAGTCACCATAAAATTCGGGTTCCGAGAGACCTTGTTGCAGAAGAGATTTAAGTCCAATATTGAATTTCGAAATTAAATCAGAATGGCGTCTATAAAATTTTGAAAAGGCTTTGCGTAGTTTATGGTACCGATAACCCTGATTAAGGAGTTTAACTGTTAATAATTTATTACGAGTGTTGAAGTCAGTTACATGACTACACACTCTAGCAAATCGAATTAATTGCGAAATATAAACGCCATAGGATGGCGCACGAGGAACATCACCATCCAAAAAAGGAAAATTTACAATCTCAAAATCAAAGTCATCGCGTTTATCATAAATTTTGCACGAAACAAATCCATCTACAATAGATAGATGTAAATCCAAAAACGGGGCCTCGGTATCAGAAGAATTTGCTTTATTTAACTGAAGTTCTAGGGGGTAAATCTGACTGATCAAACCATCAAAATAGGTATTATCAATACTTAATAAATCATCTAAATATCTAGAAGTAGAGCTAAAAGCTTCAATAATTTCAGATTGGTTATCAATGGAAAGCGACAAAATGAAGTCTCTTTCATAACAATACAAGAACAGATGAGCCACAAGAGGTGCGCAATTAGTGCCCGTCGGAATACCCACAATTTGTCTAAATAACTTAGTACCGAATCTAATATAAATATTGTCAAGTAGAAAGGTGAGGGCATCACACACTTTCGGACATGACCAAAGTGTATAATTCTTATGCTCTTTAGAAGTGAAAAATGCATTTCTGACATTACATGCAAGATAGAGAGAATGTTCTCTGTGAAAAGCCCATTCAATTAAATCATGAAGCTTTTCTTTTATAAGATTATGAGGAAGTGTAGTGTAAAGAGTGGAAAAATCGTAGGTAGACAGGCTAGAAGCACGAAAATGTCTAGATTTCAATTTAGTTAAAACCTCATTCGAATTTTTATAGACCAAAACAGATTTCTTCCTGATCTTTCAAAGACTTTATCACAATATTTAATTACATGCGTTTTAATAGCAGTAAGACAGGAAGTTAATAATTTAGAAAGTTCAGTTGTAGTGCAAGAGCTAGAATTTGCAATAAACCGTGCTTTGTAAGGTTTTTTATGAAGTTTTGGTAACCAGTAAAGCGTAGGAAGCTTGTCTTGGCCTTCGTTAACACACACAGCAAACTTGGTGGCTGAAAGACAAACATGTTTATCTACTATAGCTCTCTCTTCAGCTAAAGGCTGAAGTTCATAGGTCTTAGTACCACCAAGCTCCTGCTTAAGCATGTTAACATAGTGGAGCCGTCACACAACGACGACGTTGTTAGCGGCCTTGTCTGCAGGGGCCAAAACAAACTTCTTACGAAATTCTTGAATACCTAGTTTAAGATGACGTAAAGACGTCTTGGGCTTAGGAGGTAATAAGTTAGTATTTTGAGAATAGAAAGAAATGCGTTTATTCACTAGTTTTATGCTCAACATACTCTCGCTTACACCATCGATTACCGAATTCATTCAAGGAAGCAGCGATTTCATCTCTACATTAACTGAAATCAATTTTAGAAGGAAACAGATATTTCGGTCCTTTAGAAATTATATTCCTTATCCTAGAATCAGGAATAATTTTCAAATTGCCAGTAATTACATGACCAGCAGCAGGATAGCAATACTTTGAGTTTTTACAATCACATGAATCAGGAGTATTAGTATCAATATCAAGATCTGAAACAAGTTTATTGAAATTAAAAATGATAGATCTAACAGGTTTGTTATATTTATAGCAAATTATAGGTGTTTCAGTATTTTGAAAATAAGCAGGAATGGAAGAAAGCACCGATCTCTCACGGAAGATACTGGGCAAATCCATAAAATCCATACCCTTATTAATGAAGGATATTTTGAACAACTCTGCACGGAAAGAATTAAGCTTGTCCTGAATGTGTGTAAAATCATTTCTCGTAACTTTTTTCTTCAGTTTTCTCTGTGGTTTCAGGATTAATTTTTGTGGGGAGCTTTCAAATAGTACATTTGGAAGAGTGTGTATTTTCACTTGGGTATCCTCCAGTATCTCGCCACTAAAGTCAAATGTGTGAGTTATTGTTTCCTTCTCCATCACAGTACTTGATTTCTTCAACACGGGAGTGCCGGGATCCTTGGACGAAGACAAACTTGAATCCATGCCCATCACGGTAGTTTGCTCATCCACAAGAGTTATGTATTCCTTGGACCCAGCAGTACTTTATTCCCTATCTTGACTTGCCATACTTTGGCAATCAAACAATCTGGAAAAAGTACAAAACTATGAAAGGCACTAAAAAATAATAAAAAAAAGATACATCCGCAGGTCTGTCTGCTTTGCTTTGGATAAAGCGATGAACATCCGCTAGGAAAAACAATGACTTCCTGGTTTTCCCGTGTCAACGGCCTTGATTTTTGTGTGCTCCTTTCATGTTTGGTGTTTTGGACGGATATGGAATTCGCTTTAAAACGTATTGTTTCTTGATCATAGCTTTTTCATATGCATGTACTTTGAAATGTTGACCATTTGTTTGTGGAATGTGGTCAATACTACTGCTTCACTGAAATAACTGGATTTATAGGCGGGGTCAAACGAGAGTTCTCTGGGAAAATGTGACCCCCAACAAGTTTGTCTTGTCTGACTTGATCGGACTTAAGTATTTTGACCTCTCTTGAGGAAGAGGGAACTACTTGTTCTTCTTCTCGAACCCTGGTTTGTGAGTTTTGTATGTTCAATTGTGTGTTTTCCTCTTCTTTCTGCTATCATGGGTAGGCTGCGACCTGTGGTTGTGGCATCCTCCGATATGTTTGTTTTAATCATTTTAGGTTTTAGTCACATTGATGAGATGATACATTGATTTGGAGTACTACAAATTAGCTTCCGTAACAATAGGGCCTGCCAATATTGAACAGTCAATTGGCAATATATGAACCCTGGTTTAAAGAGGAAGGCAACCCCAGTTTGAAATCAAAGAAATTAAAAATATTACAAATACATATATATATGATTTTGACATTGTTGACATAAGTGCCACCATTATGAATATTTATTCATATTTGATTTAAATTGAGTAGTTCTTATGGTCAACAGTACTTGCTTTACTCAACTTGATATTTTAGTTATAAAGAATCAATGCAACAGTAGTTTTATTTTTGTTGTTTAAAAAGAAGTTTAACGTCCCGTCAACAATATTTAGGTCATGTTGGAGACGTTGCGTCCAATTCCGTGGCATTGAGATGAAATTACATCTCAAGCACTGTCGCCCAATGAAACTAAAAGGCTTATAAGCATTGGACGGTTTGACTCTCTCCAGTTTGGCTGGGCAGGCTTAGTCCTTCTAAGCGTTTTACCATTTTTTTTTGTGTGTGGTCAGCTCTGCGTGGAAGCATTATGCAGCCCAATCTATTTCTTCAAGCCCAGATGGGCGGGTGCGAAACACAGTTTTGAAAGATGGAAGAGATGGTAATGATCAGGAATCAATGCAATTAACCCACATCTCCCATCAGAGACACCAAAGGGAACACAAACATTAAATAACTAGACCCTGATGGAAAGAATATCGAAAGCCAAAAGGACAGTTTCTTTCCCACACAATGGTCAATTGGCTATCCAAAACAAAGAGATATAAGCGATACACACACTCAAACACATAACCATAACAAAAATAAACCACGAAAGAAGAACCGCCATGGAAAGGTCAGTGAAAAGAATTTCATTGTTGGGCTTAAATCGATTTTTCGGGGCCGCAATCCTCACCCTTGATTCCGTCGCGATTTAGACAAATAATTTGTTCAGTCCAAATGAAGGCTTCCTATCTCATCATTGCAACACCTCCGTGAACACAAAAAGCAAACAACAACAGAAATGAAACAACGGTGAGGACTCGACAGCAACAAACAACTGAAATGCTAAAGCAAAATATAACCGACAGTTAGACTCCGATGGGCCCGACCAGAGACAGAGCACCAGGTACCAACCAACATTACATAACCTTTTACACTGGAACCGTCATAGAATCTGAAGCCTGACCCACCGGCGTTCATCTAGAGTCTAGCAAAGTTATCAACCATGATTGGGTTAACTATCATGCAAAATAGAAGTTAACCCAAGTCCCTTTCATTACAAAAGAAGATCAGATCAACCACAAGGGCTGCACAATTCGTACCCATCGGAATACCCACAATTTGTCCAAATAGCATAGTACCAAATCTTGTGTACGAGAATGTGCTGGCATCCATGACAGCCATTTGAAATATATTCAATTCTCTGTACTTTATTTTTTCCAACCGATTTCAATCAAATTTGCATCAACAGCTGTATTTATTTTTTTCAAAAGTCATCAATCTGGCGGGTATTTTACAATTGAATATCATTCCTCTTTAATGCTTGCAGCACTCATTTCTCATTCATGTAGCAAAAAAAAACAATATTACAATCTGATCTGAAGAGAGCGAAAATAAAATTTCCATACAAAAATGTTTAAAGCCAAACTGAACGGAAAGTAACTAACACACACTTGGAAATATTTTAGTTCATATTTTTAGACCAACAAGAGCAGTTGCGTGACAATATAGCTCCCTCGCCAATAAAAGTAAAATGCGTTTGTGTAAAACGTTGCAAAATACAATTCATACTTACATGGTTTCGGCCCCGCCCATCGGGGCTTGCAGAAATCGATTGGGTTGCATGATGTTTCAACGCAGAGGTGAAACCAACCGCACATGAGAACTGGTAAACCGCTTAGGAGGTCCAAGCCTGCCTAGATAAAGTCGTGCAAGTTGGACCGTCCATGCATATAAACGCTATTAGTTTCATTGGGCGACAGGGCTTGAGATGTCATTTCATCTCAGTGTCGGGTAAAAGTGCCACAAAATGTAAAGCAGCGTCTCCAAAATGACCTAAATAGTGTTGATGGAGACGTTAAACCTCAAATCAAACCAATAAAACAAACTTACTCGTTTTCAATGCACACTGGATCAATAGTTTTTCATTTTTCTCAGATATAATTTTCTTTCTTCAAACTTTTATCCGATATTTAACATGCCGTACTGTTTGAACATGTTTTACTCGTATAATCCTTAAGTATGCTATTTAGTGTGTGTGTGTGTGTGTGTGTGTGTGTGTGTGTGTGTGTGTGTGTGTGTGTGTGTGTGTGTGAATTCGAGTTTAACGTCGCTTACAACAATTTTTCAGTCATATCACGACGGTGTCTGGTTAAGTATGATATTTAGATATTGATAATCTTCGAAAGGCAAAATCACTGGACAATGAAATATATGTCACAGTGACCAACATTGATTTTGAGGTAAACCATTGGTTCATGTAGTTTCATAATGACAAAGAATGGTGTTGCTGCATCATACAGTTTCAAAAGTATAGGACAAAATCATTGAACCACGAAGGCAAAATTCACTGAAACAGTAAATAGAGGTCATGATGTCGTTAAGTTCCCCACTCCCAACTCCATGTCATAAGTTCCATCAATATATGGGCAACAAACTGCGTAAGTTGTTTCCATAACAGAAATGTAGAGTAACTCATTTATCGGGTTCTAGATTTTGACGTAACTCATTTATCGGGTTCTAGATTTTGACCTCTATCATAGAAAAAAATACATGTAGATTAAGAACAATAATGAATACTCTTTTTCACCTTGAAACTCTATAACTATAGACAGTCTGGCTGATATTTATGTGCCACATTACATAAACAAGCATCTTCATGCTAGTTATAAGGTGCAGAGCTGACAATAGATAAAGTACAATATTCAATATTTGTTTCTCACCCTCAATTACCTCTACACTGTTCTTTTTTGTTTTAGGCAATACGTCAAAAGGTAGATATGCAATATTTATTGTTCTTGCCCTCTGCACGTTGTCTGATGTTGACTGGCATTCATATGAAGAATTTTACAGGATAAGTAAAAAAATAATGGATTTAAGTACCTTCTTGACGGGATTTACTTATTGAAGTAGGAGTAAAAATATAAAATTATACGAACGATTATATGAAGTTACACCATTGATGATAATAATATTTTAAATAATAAACGTGAATCCAGCTTTTAGTGTGTAGGTTATATTTTCTAGTCCTTTTTGGCATGGACCTTTGAAACTATTTGAGTGTCACTGATGAAGCCTAATCGGCCGTGACTATCACTGACTTTTCGGAATAATTATTTGTTTTATAGAAAACAGCCACATTGACTGAGGTCAGAGTGTGGCGTAAGAGGGTTATCTTGGAATCATAGGTTGGGCTTGGCAGACACTGTAGACCCAGACCGGACACCATCGTACGTGGCATGTGATCAAGATCTGTGTACACACTATTTGCTGAAAAACAGGAATTCTAGGGTTAAAACAAACAGTTTAAATCACAGTCCAGGACTATTTCTTTGACCTACACGCAGAGACAATCGATCCTCCAATACTCTCGGTGCTTTGATTAAAATTCAGTGTTATATTTGTGCATGTAGAGGGAGGGTGTGTGTGTAGAGGGGGGGGGGGGTAGTATTTCGTCCACCATTATAAACGGCAGGCGGGGATGTCCGGGTGGGATTTTGTCCGGGGGGATTTTTTCCACCTAAGCAAATGATGGGGAAATTGTCTGCCTGTTAATATAAAGGGGGAGTTGTGTCGTGGTGGATATTTTGTTCGTAATTCGCATTTACCTCTGTACAACACCGACATTTGGTTATACGTAGATAACAATGTTCATGTCCGCAATTAGGTTGTGCCTGAATACGGGCAGACTCGCTGTTCGGACCAGCTGCCTTTGTGTCCGTTCGTTCGTTCGTTCTCTTCGTATTCACTTCATTCCAGTGGACCATACAGCTTTGCGCGAACGTGACATCCGGTGCAAACAAAAAGGCTGACTGCTTATGATCGCCGAAACTACTCGGTAAAAACAAGGGCTCTCATCACGAAAACACGCCTATATAATTTTGAACCACACATTTATATAGTAAAACTGGGGTTTCCGGGGGTAAACCTTATTTTTCTTATTTCTGCTCTCAAATATAGATTGTGGGTACTCGTTAGAACCGCCTCGATGAGGCGGTTCTTAAGAGTGCCCACAATCAATATTTGGTGCAGAAATAAGAAAAAATCACAATTTTTCATCATAAAATTTTCATTTTTCGGCGATAAAGTTGGCAATGTATTTGTATAGGCGTGTTTGCGTAATGTCTGGCGATTTTTGTTGCATTCCCGGTTGTTCAAACTCTCGAGGAAGTTGTTAAAGGGTTGGAAAACAAGTTTCATTCTACAGATTCCCATCAGACGACAAGAGAAAGCAGCTGTGGTTGAATAGAATCCGACGCGATGTTGAGTTTACATATATGGCCAATCCTAACACGACTAGAGTTCAAATTGTTCCATTCGAACCATCAAAACCATCAACAGTCTGTTCGGAACATTTCGTTGGCGGTTAATTTTACCTATTTAAGCAGTTACATGCACAAAAAAATCGGGAAACACCCCACTAAATGTCTTTAAATCAGTTCGACCTTTTGCAATTTTCGCCTAGTTGGTTTTCGTACCTTGATAATATCAACAGCTTGATATCTTCTAAATGGGGCTGCCATTAATTAAATTATCTAGGGAATATCACCGAAATAATTTTAATTCTGAATTTAAGAAATTTTAGAAATTAATAGTTTGACCAGACCTAGTAAAAATTTATATCTAGTAAATTGTGTTTGTTTAAATGTGACCCGATCTCCAGACATACTTGATCTGACTGCATTACCTTGGATAGTGATTAGCTCAGTGACTGGTGTTAGAAGTGCAAGATTTGATCCCTCTTTGTGGTGATTTTGTTGGTGAGAAAATTTCGGCTTCCTTAGAGCAGATCAAGGTAACAATTAGTATGCGGAGTGATCAGTTAACAGGTCCCCTAGGACCCAGTTGCCCAGAAGTTTCTGTGCGGTTCCAGATCATTTCTTGTTCTTTGACCTTAGAGAAACAGATAATGGAACATTTGGTGATAATGGAGACAGGTGTGTATATTTCTCTGTAAAAACAACCTATGTTGTTGTAATTAGAATTGCCTATGCAAAGGAATTTTAATGAATTCCTACAACGCATGAGTCTATGGAGAACTGAAAAAAACTGCCATACCCAACTCATCTGCCCAATTAAAACAGTTCATCTGCAGCTCTATTTACATGTACCAATTCGAGTTACATTTACATATATACTGACTGGTGATCAGGGGATGCGGGTTTGCTATCTGCGGGGGTCGGCAACATTCTTTCGTGGAGATAGATCATCTTTTCTACGGTCATTTAACTTTTCACTTCATAAAGTAGGGATTTTATGCCCCCAACTTCGAAGAAGTTGATGGGGCATATTCGTTCTGTCTTGTTCGTCTGTATGTCCGTCTGTCCGTTACGCTTTCAACCTGTAGGAAAATACTCAAGAATGGTTTGAGCTAGGATCTCGAAATTTCATAAATGGAATGCGCATGAAAAATAAGCGGACATGTATTTTATTTTTATTTTTCGCCGGACTTGTCTCTGCAGAGTTACGCCCCTTTTCGGACTTATGTATTGTGGCTATGGGGAAACCTTGTGAGCAAGATATCTGGAGAACCACTTGAGCTAGGCTCATGATATTTACTAAACAGTTTGGGTCTAAGGTGTAGATGACCTGATTAACCTTTGATGAAATTCCGAAAATATTTAATGGAGTAACGCCCCTTTTCGGACTTATGCATTGTGAAAATGGGGAAACCTTGTGAGCAAAATATCTGGAGAACTGCTCCAGCTAGGCGCATGATATTTAGTAGACAGTTTGGGTCTAAGGTATTGATGACCTGATTAACGTTTGATGAAATTCCGAAAATAGTTAATGGACTTACGCATTGTGGCTATGGGGAAACCTCAGCAAAATATCTGGAGAACCGCTTCAACTAGGCTCATGATATTTAGTAGACTATTTGGGTCTAAGGTGTAGATGACCTGATTAACTTTTGACGAAATTCCGAAAACATTTAATGGAGTTATGCCCTTTCGGACTTATGCATTGTGGCTATGGAGAAACCTTGTGAACAAAATAACTGGAGAACCACTTGAGCTAGGCTCATGATATTTGGCAGTCTGTTTGCAACTAAGGCATAGATGACCTGTATTGTTTAAAATCTGTTAATATTTGACAGGTTTATTTTTAATGCAAATGATCATGAGGTACTGTTTACTGTCCCATTTAGGGACAAGCATATGGTTGGGGGCATAGAGTTTCACAAACACAATTTCTAGTTTATTTTGATTTTTAGCTCACAAGAGGCGAAGTCTCCGGGAGCATATAGGATAGGCAGTTGTCCGTCGTCGTATGTCGTCTGCGTCAACACTTTCAAACGAAGCCACTGGGTCGATTCGGCCCAAATTTTATCTGTAGCATCCTTGAGGATTGAAGGTATGTTTTTTTATGAAAATCGGCTCATTAGTTTGGTTGCTATGGCAATTTATATTTTCCATAAACTTATAATGGGTAAATCGAAAATGGCATTTACTGCCAAGCCTCTGCAGATATTTTGACAAAACTTTCTTAGATATGTTCCTTAGGCAATCTACTATCTGCCATATGATTTTAGGCATACTGTCATTTTATTGGTTGCCGTGGAAAAAAAAATAGAAGAAAAAAATACTTAAAAAATCATCTCCTCAGAAACTATACACTCTAGGAGGCAAAGACTTTAAGAAAATAATCATAATATTCGCCTTTACAGGTTTTGTGTTTTTTTAGGAAATTCAGCTCTTAGTTTGGTTGCTATGGAAGCTTAGATTTTCCATAGACTTGTAATGGGGAAAATTGAAAAAAGTCATTAACTGCCAAATCTTTGCAGATATGTTGACACAACTTTCATAGAAATGTTCCTTAAGGAATCTACCACCTGCCGTATGCATATCGCTTATTTTTGCTGGTTGCTCATGGAAACCAGAAAAAAAAGTAGAAAAAAAAAATACAAAAAAAATCATCTCAGTTATGAGGGTTCATGGAAATATTCACAATATTTGCCTTTACAGGTTTTTTGTTTTAGATCACCAGAGCCGAAGGTTCCGGGGGAGCTTACAGGATATGCAGTTGTCCGTCGTTGTCGTCTGGCCTCAACACTTTCAAACGACATCTATGAAGCCACTGGACAAATTCAGCCCAAATTTCATCTGTAGCATTCATGGGCTGGGGGATTGAAAGTTTATGCTTTTAATGAAAATCGGCTCATTAGTTTGGTTGCTATGGCAACTTAGAGTTTCCATAGATCTATAATGGGGAAAAATTTATAGAAAAAAAAATCATTTACTGCCAAATAGAAGTAGAGGCAATGATCAGAAATCGATGCAATCAACCCACAGCTCCCATCAGAGACAACAAAGGGAAAGAAATACAAACATGAAACAACATGCCCTAATGGAAACATCATTAGCGGAAAGCCAAAAGGACAGTGGCTACCCAAAATGGTCAATAGGCTACCCAAAATAAAATAATATAAGCGACACAAACAGACAAAGACAAACAATAACAAAAATAAACTGCGACAGAAGAACCGCCCCGGAACGGCCAGCGAAAACGAACCCCACCGGTGGTGGTGGGGGGGGGGTCAAATCGATTTTACGTGGCCACAATCCTCGCCCTTACTTCCGTCGCGATTTAGACAAATAATTTGTGCAGTCCGCATGAAGGCCTCCTAACTCATCAGTGCGACAAAAGTTTTATAGAAATATTCCTTGAGTGAACCTCTTTTAGCCATATGATTTTATGCCAACCTGGGGGTCGCCCAGGGTTTGCCAGGGTAAAGCCCCGCCCCCTCTAGTGCATAAAAGGCCATATATCTCAGAAACTATTCGGATCCCCACACCTAAACTATATATATTCTTGTTTGTTATGATAAGACGCATTCAGTGACACTAACCTGGGGTTCCCTAGGAAGTGCCGGGGCCATGCCCTCCACTTCGTAAAAGACCCAATATCTCAGAAACCTTTCAGATCCACACCCCTGAACTATCTATATTCTTGTTCCTTATTATAAGACGCGTTCAGTGATCCCAATCTAGGGTCTCCCAGGGTGCGCCGGGGCCAGGCCCCACCCCTCTATTTCCTCCAAGGCCATATATCTCAGAAACTATTCAGATCCCCACCCCAAACCATATATATTCTATATTCTTGTTTCTTATGTTAGACGCATTCAGGGACACCAACCTGGGGGTCCGCTTGGATGTTCAGGGGTCATGCCCTACCTCTCCACTTCATAAAATGCCATATATCTCAGAAACCGTTCAGATCCCCTCCCATTACGCATGTATATTTGTGTTGCTTATGATAAGACTCATTCAGTCACATCGACCTGGGGTCTCTTTGTGCTAGGGCAATGTGCTGATGCCATGGCCAGCCCCTCCATTCCATAAAAAAGGCCAGATATCTCAGACACCATTAAGATCCCCACCTCATAATCATATATACTCCTGTTCCTTACCATTAGACACATTCAGTCACACCAACTTGGCGGCCCACGCGGACCATTCCTCTTTACTTCATAAAAGGTCCCCATATCTCAGAAACAGTTCAGAACCCACCACTAAACAATATATTTGCTTGGTCCTAATGGTAAAACACATTCAGTGACAACTATCTTGGCTTTCTTGGGGTCTGCCATGGCCATCCGCCAATTCCTCTTCAGCTTAAAAGGCCTTATACCTCATGAACTGTACAGGACCACATCCCTAAACCATACATATTCTTGTTCCTTATGATAAGACGCATTCAGAGATACCAACCAAGGCTCTGTTGGGTTTATGCCTCATCCCCTCCACTTCATAAAAGGCCTAATATTTCGGTCCACATGGGTGCTCATTTTGGAGACTTTATAATCGATAAATTAAAACCATACATGGCTGCCATTGGGCAGTATCCGCCTGAGCTCCGGTAAGCATAGTGGCCCATGGGCCTCTTGTTTTTATTTGATTTGAGGTTTAACGTCCCCGTCAGCACTGTATATATCATTTTGGAGAAGCTGCTTCCATTTTTGTGGGACTTTTTCCCAACAATGATATGAAATGACATCTCAGGCCCTGTCGCCCAATGAAACCAATAGGGTTTATAAGCATGGACTCGCACCGCTTTGCCTGGACAGGCTTAATTCCTCTAAGCGGCCTTGGTTTACCAGTACTCGTGTGCGGTCGATTTCAGCTCTGCGTGAGTGAGTGAGTGTTTGAGTTTTACGTCTCACCAACAGCTAAGGTCATACGGAGACGGGACCTCGGTTTAAAGACTTATACGAAAGTCTGGAAAAGCCCGGGGTTGATCCTGCGACACCTGGTTTACAAGGCGAGTAGGATAACCGCTATACCACGGAGGCTTCTATCAGCTCTGTGTGGAAGCATCATGCAGCCCCTCTATTTCGTCAAGCCCTGAGCTGAGCGTGGAAATAATCATATAGAAAATTCTGAGCCCTGGCTGAAATATTGCCTCAAACTATTTGAATTTGGTGGCTGTTAGCCTGGTACACATATCTTTACCGTACAGATCCAGATATAACGGCTCAGCATAAGCTATCGCATCCAGGTCAACATTTTGTTTTCAATCACTAAAATATAAGAAAAAGTTTAATGAAGAGAGAGAGAGAGAGAGAGAATACCTTCAAGTCATAATAGCAGAATTTCTTTAGTCTAGATATATAACTGTCTCCAAATAAAGTGAAACCACGCTGTTGTACTGTAGCAAAAAGCGAATAAGTTATTAGATATTTCTTCCGTATTGAAAAACAGGGTAGCTTATTTCAGTAAATAGTGAGTAATAATGGCATATACTTTATGATCTATTCTCATTAAGTAAGTATACACAGATACAAGAATTGCTTAGTTTCAGCATTTCAGTGGTTTCTTGCTGTCGAGTCCTCACCGTTGTTTCATCTCTGTGGTTGTTTGATTATTTGTGTTCACGGAGATGTTGCACTGATGAGTTAGGAGGCCTTCATGCGGACTGAACAAATTATTTGTCTAAATCGCGACGGAAGTAAGGGCGAGGATTGTGACCACGAAAAATCGATTTTAGCTGCACCCCCCCCCCCCCCCCCCCTGGAATTCGTTTCCGCTGACCGTTCCAATGCGGTTCTTCTGTCGCGGTTTATTTTTGTTATGGTTTGTGTTAGGGTGTTTGTGTTGCTGTTATTTTATTTTGGATAGCCTATTGGCCATTTTGTGGGAGAGTAACTATCCTTTTGGCTTTCCGCTGTTGGTGTTTCCATTAGGGTATGTTGTTTCATGTTTGTGTTTCTTTCCCTTTGATGTCTCTGATGTGAGCTGTGGGTGGATTGTATCGATTCCTGATCACTGCCTCCACTTCTATTTTGGAAATTATTCACTTAATCTGCATGAACAATATTCTCCTCATTATTAACACTGACATTAAATTGGTTCTTACTGATACAAAAGAATCAAGGTACGGAAAATAAGGCCTTGGTAAAATGTCTTGAAAACAAGAGATTCTACTTTCAAATACCAAAGTAAGTTCTAACCAAACTGCCCGGATTTTTCTTTCTAACCAAACTGCCCGGATTTTTCTTTCAAAAACCAAAACATTAAATTACCTCTTACTATATTATTTTTCAAAAGAGTATCTACACTCGGCATATGCTGATAGATAGATAGGTAATAATGACGAATATATATTGAGTGGCCGAATATATATTGAGTGGGGCGTACCTATAGTAGTCGCAGATAAAATTGAATTGGCGGAGCTATCGTTTGAACCTGCCTTTGGAATGATCTATTCAGAATCAGAATTGTTACTGGTGACACGTCAAATGACATTCATACACCAGGACCTGTGATGTGGGAAGTTAATCCAAAGAGGTAAATTTAGCTACACAATCATCAGCACCTTCAGCTGATGAAATAATCGAATCGGGAAGGGCATTCCAATCTCTAATGGTTCTGGGGATGAACGACTCTTTATAAATGTAAGTTCTTGCAGTAAGGGTTTGAAACGCCAACGAATAGTGATTTCTACAATGTCTAGCTGGGGGAACAAGATCATCTGTTGGAATGCTGGCAGCACACTTTAGTCCTTTGTATAAATGGATTAGCCTGCTGTCTTTCCTCCTTTTCTTGAGAGACTCCCATTTTGATTTTCCAAGAATTCCAGTCATGCTCCCAGTTTCTCAATAGGTCGCTCATTGCTGTGGTTCGCGCCCCCGCACAGTTCACTTGCGACAAGAGAGTCGCTAGGAGACAAGTTCTGTTTGGTTTTTCTCTGAGTTCCACTCGCTTAATTGGTGGTTCGCATCCCGCCCAAAAAAACATGTGTCAAAAGACAAGTTCTGCCTGATTTTCTCCTGGTTCTCCCATTTTGCCAACCCAAACGATCGGCTCGATATATGTGAAAATCTAGAAAGGGCTATATAGCCCCCACTACCCGCTAAATCTTCTTGTGAATTGTTGAACAGACGTGTTATACACCGTATTTAGTCAGAGACACTACCCCCGTTCTAGCAATGGAAACCCTGGTAAACCTTACATGGTCACTTGGTGGTGATCTCCGAATAGACACCCTATGCTGAACTAACATCAAGATGACATTATTTAACCAATGTATTCCGAACGGTCTGGTGCCAAGTTCTTTGAACTGCACACAACACTCTGTAATTCGTGATTCAAGTTCTATAAACTGCACATAACACTTTCAAACGGTTGCTGCAGTGTATGAAGATAGATCTATGTAGATAGCAGCGTGTAATTCTTCAAACTTGCATGTCATTCTGACAATACCCTAGGGGATTGGGGATAAATATTAAAGTTTTTTTAGGTAAAATTATCAATATAAATCTAATACATAGGCCTACATTTCATTTTTAACATGTTCCTCCGCAGAAAAAAAAAAACCAAGTACAAAGTGGTTTTTGGTATTTATATGTGCTTTCCGGTATTTTGGTTTGCTTTTCGGTATTTTGGTGCTTTCCGGTAAATGTATGCACCCGCGTGTATGGGCATTTGGCCGCTTACAGAAAGCATGCGAAAGCACAGGCGCTTGAAGTTTGGTCCATCAAAACGGATTGAAAATGTTCAAAAATAAAGACTCTGCTGCAATTTCAAGGAAATGGCTTAGTGTCACTTGATCGTGTTGATCCGTACAATGTGGCCATTTCCAGAATTATTTCTGATATGTTTGCCGATGGAAAGCCATAGGAAGACTTCCAAAATTTCGGACATACCTTTCTCGGCATTTACAACTTTTCTTCGTTCGGGTCGATGGGCATGGTTGGCGAAGCTTGCTTACCAAGTAATGCTTAATATCCGCGGACGTCTGATTACACTCTTCTGGAGTCCATGTCTGTTGATCTGAACATTGATATTTGCCATTTTGTCTATGAATTAACGATTTTGGATTAACGCTTTGGTACTACGACCTAAACTTCTTTTGATTATGAACCTTATGAACTATACTTATGGACAGAACTTCAAGCTCCTGTGGCGAAAGTCACTCTACCGAATCTTGTGGTGGAGTCAGCGAATTTGACATATATTGACAACTCCTAAATAGCCCCACCTAGTCATTTTTATCTGCGACTACTACCATTGTAAAAAATGCACATGTAAGGATTTTAAGAAATCAAGAGAGCAAACAAAATTTTCCATCTTCTTGAGATATGTTATAGCAAACACACGAAGTGTTTGCTTTACTGTAGAGAGGCTGGAACAACATACTTAGGCACCCAAATCTCGCCTGGAATCTCGTACAATTTCTCGCGATAATCCGCCATCTTTACAGAGTTCGTGAGAATTGTATTCATATCCAAAAATTGCTTCTCAAAACTAAAAGAAGTAAAGTTCCATTAAAAAAGAAAGAAAAAAAAGCGACGAAATATTTTTTAAAAAGCTTTTTTCGAAGACCGTTGCATCAAACGCTGAAGTTTGATCGCGCGAAAAGTTCGAAACTACGTCACGCGCGTTTAAATGAACTTGAGCTGAAAATGTAAGCCGGTTAAAACCAAGCACCGCGCTTGGACCAACGAATTACTGGAGCATTTACCGAAGCATTTACCGGAGATTCTCGTTAGGATGGAAAGCGCTTCCCGTCTGGCCAAGCAATTACAACTACACCGGTATAAAATAAAGCCATGGGAATAGTAAAATAAAACGTACCGCACTGAAATTAAATGAAACGTACCGCACTGAGCCGAATAGGTTAGCCGGTAAAATCCAGCACCGCGATTGGTCCCACGAGTTACCGGAGCATTTACCGAAGAATTTACCGGAAAGGAAAGCGCTTCTCGTCTGGCCAAGCTTTTCACAAACACTCATGGGTGTAGTATAAAGCCCTGGGAATAGTAAGAGACACAATAAGCTATCTGGCTACCTGTGGATTTCTATCTTCCCAAGATTTACAAAATGATGATGAGCCAATATCCATAGCATAACGCTAGTGCTTCAGGATACTTTAGTGTCTAATTTTCTTCCCATGAAGTGCAGACAGGGCCAACACTAGATTATCGTCATACTAAGGTTATGAGCATATCGGCGGTGAAGCTCAAACAATAGTTACACGTCAACCCTGGTGGGCTCCCAGAGAAAGGGACTAAAGAGATAGAAGAGGTATTAGAGGAGAAGAAAGGTGGGGGACGATGGAGGAAGGGGAAAATGAATAAAAGTGTACAAAAAGAAGAAGTAACAACGCCCACCCCCACTCTATTCCTACCTGCTGCAAGAACAGCAGGCCTTGCCCAGCTGTAAGTCAATATCAGTTGACCTCCCGTCACCCTTGCCTCACAACAGAACATATCAAAAACTCTTAAAAACAGTTTTTATGTAGTTCAGGGAAGATCCCTTTTGAAGCTCGCAAGGCTCCAAGAAGTGACAATATTCTGTGGAAGTTGGCCCTTAAGTCTGATGCCCGTGTCGATAGAGGAGAGTTAGCAGAAGATGTCGGTTTTAGGTCGGAGAATGTCCACATAGCCCAGAGATACATGTAAATCATGCCCAGCATTGACAATTTGATGTCAGTATCCCAGCATTGACAATTTGATGTCAATGCTGGTGAGTTTGCCGACAAAGGTGTTGTATCACTTGGGAGGTAATGCTGGTTTTGTGGTAGATATCTCTGACAAACCAAGCTGCTCGCCGTTGCAACGTCTCGAGCTGCTGGATACTGTACGTGGGCCCCATACTGTGGGACATAATCCAGGATAAGTATAATCATGGTCTCTTCCATCATGCTTCAACGTCTTCAGACCAGCTGCTTATCTCCCTTCCAAAGAAATGCCAGGCTGCTGTTTGCCTTTTTACAGGTGCATCAAAATGGATTCCTATGACATGTCTACTGAAATAAACGATGTCCAGGTACTTTAAAGTCTTTAAGATTGACAGTTCATGGCTGTGTATCTTTAACATGTAAGTTGCTCCAAATCTTCGACCAGGTTTCCTAATAATTGCCTTCACTTATAATCTCCATTTTGTTACCCCGACTGTCGCACATTTGGTTGGATTGAGAAGACTTTTGCCAGTCCGTATTCCATTATAGGCATTGCCTGTCCATTGTTGTCGGTCAAGATCCCTATCAAATGTGCAGTATCAGTCATGCTTGAGACCCCGTAATATAAAAGGCTGTCATTAGCAAAGGGGTGAACTCCAGGGCTAACTTTCTGTGACAAGTCATTTATGCATGGGCAGAAAAACAAAGGTCTGAGCATGGCACCTTGAGGGACACCCGATACAGCTGGGGCAATCGTTGTTATCAGGTCTGTGATCAGATCTGGTTAGCCATGTTGGTCAGGAAGCTCTGGATCCACTGTAAGTGGTTTATACAGTAAAATTCAGCTATACAGACCACCTTAAATCAAGCCTTATTCTGCATTAAAAAGCCTATTTAGTTAGCTATAGTTATTCTTTCTTTGTATTTTCTGCATACAGTGTCCTCTGGTGAGAGAGCACCTTGGGGACTGTTCAAACGTGGTGTTAATGAGGAATTTTACTGTATTTTGTCGCGCTTCGGCTTGACAGTGCTCAAACCATTCATGTGGCACTTTGTCAAACATGTTGTTAAGTCAAGCGTGACAGTGTCTATCTGTTGGCCTTCATATATTCCTGCTGCAAAGTCTTGGACTTTTGTCAGAGTAAGTTATATCTATCTATCTATCTATCTATCTATCTATCTATCTATCTATCTATCTATCTATCTATCTATCTATCTATCTATCTATCTATCTATCTATCTACTTTCTGCATTATGTCACACTTGACTATTACTTGCAGGTGCACATTATAAACTTGAGAGTTGCAGGCCACACACCTACTTGGTAATTATGACATTATGGTAATGATCTTTAACATGCAGAGGGGGTGATTCTTTCTGCTCAGAGAGTCTCCAGTCAACGGCCTGAGACGGTGCACTTTGTGTCATTCATCCCTACAAATGATGCCAATGGAACATGTTCGGATACCAAACTTTATTGTCACTGCCTGGAATCGAACCGGGGCCTATAGCATCAAAGGCAGGTGCACTAACTACTGAGCTATCATGCTAGCACTACTGGTATTTTTTATATTCTACACCCATATTAACTACCTAAGTCCTCCATAAGATACACTCCGATATAAGATAAATACTCGACCCATGTAACAGTTTCAACTCAAACAAGGGCATCAAAAGTAAATAACACACAATTATTTAGGTATCAGGCCTATAGTGATGCCCTAAATCATTTTTCCCCTAGAACTATTCCTCAGTGGAATAGTCTTCCCTCGTCTGCGGTAGATGCCAAGACTGCAGAGTAGGTCAGAGACCGGCAAAGGAGTTCAAAGACTATACAGTATGGACTGGGACTCAGAGGTATGCGTTTTAGTATAACTCTGCCAATCAGATTGTAAATAGTTGTAAGGGCTCATCCAACGACCCCTCTCCTCTTTTTTTGTTGTTTAGCCAGATATGACCGACTCAATATATAAGATAGATATGGGGTGTAAATGAGTGTATTTGCTCAAAAGGCAGTGCCTTTATTTCATATTATTTTTTGTATTATAATACAATTTTCTAATGTTTTCTAGTATATAAAAGTGCTTTTTGGTATTTCTATGCGCTTCCGGTTCTTTCCGGTATTTTGGTGCTTTCCGGGGTGACAGGACATCTCGGCCCCTAACAAACTCGGCCCCTGACAAACTCGGCCCCTAGCAAACTCGGCCCCTATAAACTCGGCCCCTGACAAACTCGGCCCCCAAAATTAGAATATGTATATATTAATGTTGGAATTGACTTATTATCAAACTATTGCACATATTTTAATGTACATATGCCTAATTATTTTCATTTTTGGCAATTTTTCCAATATATTTGAATAGGCGAGTTTTCTTAATGAGCCATCTGATGAGGATCTAAACTGTTTGCCATTGTTTGATAGTCTTAGCGAAGGAGGTAGTTCTAACAAAACCCACAAACTGTTTTGATGTTGATACAATATACATAATCTAAACCGAAGTTAACCCCAGTTTTACAGGGCATGATTATACAGGCATGATTTCATGATGATATACTGTGCTAGCAACGCTTTGAAAGTGTACTGGATGGAAATCAATGTGCTAAAAAGTTTTCTACCGACTCTGTATCAAGCTACAAACACGCAAACTGTTGTGTCAGTTTTGTTCAATGTCGAAACTTTTCCATCGGTGTGTACGCACTATGCTGATATGTTTACATGAAACATGTACATTGTTTGTTTTGTCTTACATGTGCTTCATTTAAGAGATGAATTTTATTTTTCTGCTGTTCATGAAAGTATGAACGCAGCAGTTCGCCTGCAAAGAAACTTGACCTTAAGGGGGTTCATGTAAACTTTGCTAGCCATGTCGAACTTACTGCAGTTGGTTAAAGTTAATACATGGATTTATATAGTAACTTGATAATTATTTCCCCATAAAATAACAAATAAAAAAAATATCTTTTCTGTGCCAGCGGCTCATGATTTTTCATTCTTTTTTTTAATATTCACAATGAACTTTTATGAACAACTTTTTGGTCCTTTTTACATATATTTGGAAGCACACTCTAAATGTATAGTTTGTTTGTTTGTTTTGTTTAATTTGAGGTTTAACGTCCCCGTCAATACTGTAAAGGTCATTTTGGAGACGTTGCTATCAATTTTGTGGGACCTTTAACCCAACATTGAGATGAAATAACATCTCAAGCCCTGCCGCCCAATGACACCAATAGGGTTTATAAGCATGTACGGGCCAACTCGCACCGCTTTGCCTGGGCAGGCTTAGATCCTCTAAGCGGTTTACCAGTACTCGTGTGCGGGTCGGTTTCAGCTCTGCGTGGAAGCATCATGCAGCCCATCTATTTCTTCAAGCCACGATGGGCGGGGGCAAAATTAATGTATAGAATATATAGTAAAACTACTGAATGAAGCGACTAAAACTGATGAAATTATTTTCATAACTTTTTGTAAATGTTATTTCTTTTCTGTACCAGGAAATTTATTGTGAACACGTCCATATAAATTTTGTAAAATAAAAAATGAAAATAATTTGGTCCTTTTTTGAAAATGAAATACACTACCCACTTTTTTTCTATTTTTCTTTTTCTTTGGATCAGATGTCACCCAGGTAACTTTGGCTAGGTAGTTGAGGCCTTGATGAGATAACCATTTATTTTCTGTGTTGTACGCGTTAATTCCCTTGATTATCGGCCCAGCTGAGAAAGGTCGTGTCCGTATAAGTCCGGTATGGCTACGCTGTCATTCATACTTGCATGAACGGCAGAAAAATTAAGTTTCTTTCTTAAAACTGGGGTATACAGGAGTAAACATTATTTTTCTTATATCTGCTCAAAACAGATTGTGAGCATCACGTAAACAAGTCCGTGAAATAAACACCCCCTTACACCCCACTTTATATAGAGAAAACTGGGGTTTACGGGGGTAAACATTATTTTTCTTATTTCTGCTCCAAGACATAGGTTGTGGGTACTCGTTAGAACCGCCTCAATGAGGCGGTTCTAACGAGCACCCATAACCTATGTTTGCAGTATGAATAAGACAAATATTACGGATTTTCGTAAGAAAAGTAGCCATTTTGGAGGTAAGAAAAAATGCATTATGTCGCACGGGTGTGTTATCGTAATGGTAATCGATAGTAGCATCGAGGCGGTCCTATCGAGCCCTCGTAATCTATATTTCGAGCAAAAATATAAAACATATCACAATAATTCACCTTCAAATTTCCGTTTCTGGCCAAACAATTGATAATGTATCTGTATAGGAGTGTTTTCGTAATGAACATCGCCAACGCACAATCAGATCGTGGATAACTATGTACATCATGAACTATATTGTTTTCTATAGGTTTACATTTGTTTTTACACGGGAAATGTAAATATCACAAAAAACACGCCTATTCTAAAATATTGACATTACGAAAACACGCCTAAACATATACATTGTTGACTTTACCGCCGAAAAACAAACATTTTAAAATGAAAAATTGTGTTTTTTTTTTTTCTTATTTCTGCTCAAAATATAGATTTTGGGGACTTATAGATTGGTGGGACTCGTTAGAACCGCTTCGAGGCGGTTCTAACGAGTACCCACAATCTATTTTTCATAACAGAATTGGGAAAAATAAGGTTTACCCTTGTAAACCCCAGTTCAAGTGGGTCAACATTATATAGGCGTGTTTTCGTGATGATTTTTCAACCACCAAATATGAAAATTTTCAGATGAAACATAAACATGTTTTTCTTATTTCTGTTATAAACATAGATTATGGGTACTCGCTAGAACCCATTGACAAGGCGATTCTTACAAGTACCAAAATTCTATGTTTTTGAGCAAACAGATTGCATCGATGACGCGGTTCTTACAAGAACCAACAATCTAAGTTTTTGAGAAGAAAAAATAAAAAAATAATATAAACCCTTGTAAAGCCAAGTTTTTCTGTATAAAAGTGTGGTTGCAGGTGGTCAAAATTATATAGGCATGTTTTCGTGATGTCACTTAATTGTAATACCGTCCCAATTACAGCATCGGTTTCCGCGATCTTTTATCGTGGATAAGTTTTCGTATTAAAAATGATAAATTTGCTCAAACTTTCTGTGAAACTATCTATCCACATTCCAAATTGATTATCGGAAACAAAAACATAGTATTTTAGGACCTAAATGCTGCTAGGGATTGAGTTTTTAGCGACGGAGTTGAATGGGGGCCGAATTTGCTAGGGGCCGAGTTTGTCAGGGGCCGAGTTTGCCAGGGGCCGAGTTTGTTAGGGGCCGAGATGTCCATAAATCCTTTCCGGTAGTTCTATCCACCGGAGAAATAAAACGGCGTACAATGACGATTCCTTCAAACAAATGTGCCATATTTTAACAACAAATTCATTTCCTGGATAAGAATGTGTAATTCTTATTCATGTTACTTTGTTCGGTTGTAACATTTTCAAATTAAATCAGCACTCATGGGTAAGGACAAAATAAACTGAGTTGGTGCCACTGAGTTTTCCCTGTCTGGCTTTGACAGCGCATTTGTGCAGTGTTTAGTTCACTTGTCTCTGATAGCGGTGACAGGACAACTCGGGGGCCCCTAACAAACGCGGCCCATAGAAAAAATAATCGGCCCCTAAAAACGCAGCCCCTAACCATCTCCGGCCCCTAAAATATGTAGCCTACATATGAGTGTCCAAACTGACTTGATTTAGATTATTGCACATTTTTTTAATTTTCACCTATCACTCCCCACTATTTTTGAAGGAAATTTCTCCAAGGAAGAACAGAAAGAAAATATATCAGAGCTTCTAAGCAATTGTGATAAAAATGATGTATTAATGTTCACAGATGGTTCAGCATTAGGTAATCCAGGTCCGACTGGAGCTGGTGCTGTGGTCTACCTAGAGGGTTACTCCAGCACACCAGTTTTGATGAACAAGGGAGTTTCTCCTATAGGTAACAATTATACTGGAGAATTGGTAGGTATACAGATCGGGCTAGAATTCTTGGCTGATCTAGACTTCAAAGGCAGAGTAGTTCATATTCTGACCGATTGTCAACCAGCTATTAAGACTGCTTTCAGTACTGAAATGCCAACTAACAAGATTGAAACAGTTCTCAGCATCAAGGAAAGTTTAGCAAAGGTAAGGTGTAGGGAGAATATTGTCAAAGTTCATTGGGTGCCGGGACACAAAGATATTGAGGGGAATGAGTTGGCAGATCAACAAGCAAAGGCGGCAGCATCAAAGATGATTAAAAATAATGAGGTAAAACCGACCCTGGACAAGAAAGAAGCAGTACGGGAGTGTAAATCGCAGGGAAGGGAAAAATGGGAAAGAAGGTACAAGTGCTCAGACAAAGTGAACGTATTGCAGGAAATAATTGGGGAAGTGGGAAAAAGGATCTGTCATGGAGATAGGGACAGAAGGACTTTCTCTGCAGTAAATCAGTTGCTGTGTGGACATTCAATCTTAAATGATCACCAGGTAAAAGTTAACAAAGATCAGTCAAGTTTGTGCGAGACATGCAACATGAAAGAGAATGTGGATCATTTTCTTTTCCACTGTCAGAGATTTAAATCAGAAAGGGATACTTTAGAGTATAATGTGGAAGAGATTCTGGCCAGGGAGGAGGTGAAATTGGTAACAGACATTAACTTGAAAGTGTTGACAGGCATGATTGAAGACATTAGTAAGCAAGGAAGGAAGGAACTGACAGATGCACTGATGGAATACTTCAGGAGCACTAAAAGATTTTGAAGGTCATTGTAATATGAGCATCATGCGTTTTTCACATAGGGAAATGCACAAGTGACTTACTTAAGTACCATGAGTTTATAGGCAGCGAAAAAATGCCTTATAGATATACAACAACAACAACAAATTTGTGTGTAAACCTGGAGTGTATGTAATATACACCTGGGGTAATGGTCAAATGTGACCGACGCAGTATCAGAAGATAGATAGATTGTAACCCATCCTAGCTGAGGTAATGGCCAAATGTGACCAATTCAGTATATGAATATATATATATATAAAAAATGCCATGCATTAATTCAATCTAATGCTGTTGGCTGAATCAGCTGTATGACACTCTGCTCTGGATTCTCCAATCGAATTCATTAACTCCTATTAATTAATCCTTTTTGTACCAAATCGAATATTCCTCCTCATATATAGCACGAGTCCATTTCAATATTTAGGGGTGTCGGGTTGTGTTTTCTTCAAAATTTATTAGGAAAATGGCCGAACTTTTTGCAAACAGTGTAGGCCCTGATCAGACGCCATGTTCTGCGGTGTCTGAACTGGGCCTGCACTGTTTGCCATGGTACCTGTTTGGGGTTTACAGTCTGAAATGGGTTAATTGGTGAATCTGCCGGATACTTCACTTACATCTGAGACTTTTAATTGCAAGTGAAAATCTTAACCCCTAAAATGATATATTTATATTTCTACGCAAAAAATAGTTCATAGGTACTCGTTAGAACCGCCTTGGCGAGGCGAAGTGGTTCTAATGATTACTCACAAACTGTGTTTTGGACAGAAATAAGACAAAAATGCATATCCTAGTATTCCCTAGGTTTACTACTACTTTTCTTATGTATTCTCTGAGACTATGGAGGTAATCATTTGCTCAGTCTCTTACAAGCAGTCAAGAACCCACATTTTATGTTTAGAGCAGGGTATTTTGACAAGTGCCCCTGTCTAAAATGTCCACAAGGGCATGATTAATGGAAGTATGTATAGACCAAGATGAAAAAAAAACAACTTTTTAGTGAAAATCAGCCTTCAAACAATTGACAATCATAATTCTCCATTTTGGCATTATTTGCTGGCTCCCAGTTTACACATTATCAATATTGGAAAAACAGGTAAACAGACCCCCTGACCTTGAAAGTGGGGGAGGTCTGGTTACCTGTTTTCCCAAAATAGATAATCTTCAGACTAGGAACTGGCAGATAATGCAAATAAGGTGAATATTTTCAAGATTCATATGCACAGTATGTTGCAATCATTGTAGTTTTCAGTTGTGGAGCTCCTTAAAACTGCCATGTACCCAAAGTAAGAAAATAAAAACGACATTTCTTGGTTAGTTATTGTAGATATTCACCTTATTTGCATTATCTGCTGGTTCCTAGTCTGAAGGTTATCAGTGTTGGAAAAAAAAGTAACCAGACCCCCCTGACCTTTCAAAGTCAGGGGGGGGTCTGGTTACCTGTGTTCCAATATTGACAATGTGCAAGCTGGGAGCCAGCAAATATGGTGAATATTGGCCAAACTCTACCAGACATTTATTTTTTTCTGCCCAGTTCTGATTTTGACTGGTTGCTTTGGCAACCAAAAAGCAAACATTGGCAGCCAAAAGACAACAATAAAGAAACAAGTACAGTGGAATTCCTATATTAAGACCACTTTTGAACAGTCTGAAAGTTGTCGATAAGGCCACTTTTGAACAGTCCCAAAGGTGGTCTCTAATTAGACATTGGATGTAGTATACAAGAAGAATACCTAAAACTTCCTCATTAAGTTATTGAGAAAAACCTTTACAATCTTTTTGTCTGAAACTAGAAAGCCCAGGTCTTTGTTTAACTTCATCTAGTGGACCTCTACCAAGATTGTCCAAATTATAGCCATGGGGCCAAAAATTTTCTTGCCGCTAGTTTGTAAACATAGACTTATATAGGGAAAACCTTTAAAAATCTTCTCATCTGTAACCAGGGTTCAGTTGTTCAAAACTAACGACGTCATTAATTAACATATTAAAACTTCAAGCTGCTCACATTTTTTTCAGCAAAAATACCAAAATTTTAAATATTAAACTTGCTAGAACAGTTAACAATAGGACTGCTTACGAGCTCGTTAAGCTAACGATGTTTTGAACAACTGGCCCCAGAAGTCCAAGGCCTTTGATGTTTGGAACGCAGCATTGTCTAGTAGACCTCCGCCAATATTTTTAGATTTTAGCCCTGTGAACATCTTGTCCAAGAGGTTAACATGTTTTTTCAAAGATCAACTTATAGAAGGAAAACCATAAAGTTTAAAAATCTTCTCAACTAAAACCAGAAGACCCCGATCTTTGATATTTGGTACATGTATGTAGCTTCTACCAAGATTGTTCAAATTTTATTCAAAGAATGTACTGCCCTGGGATCCACTTGTTAAAGTATTATAAATATGGGAAAAAGCTTAAAAAATATTCTTGCCTGAAACCAGAAGGTCCAGGGCTTTGATATTTGGTACACAGCTCTGTGTAGTGGACCTCTGCCGAGATTATTCAACTGAAAGAGCTGGCGTCAAAATAGACCCGCTCAGAGGCCTTCATATACTTTTATAGGGAAAACTTTTAAAATCTGATTGCTGAAACAAAAATTATTGTCTTGTGGTCAAAAACAGCCCAGGAGTCCATGAGCGTCTAGACTTACAAACTAAAAACATTTAAAAATCTTCTTGTCTGAAACGGTGAAACCAGAAGGCTCAGGTCTTTGATATTTAGTACATAGTTTTGTCTAGTGAACCTCTACCAAAAATTGTTCAAATTTTAGCCCTTGGGCCAAAGTTGGTCCCGCCCAAGGTCCCTCATGTTTTTCATAGACTTACACTGTGAGATGTTGCACTGATGAGTTTGGAGGCCTTCATGCGAACTGAACAAATTATTTGTCTTAATTGCAATGGAAGTAAGGGCGAGGAATTTGGTCATGTAAAATCGATTTAAGCCCCCCCCCCCACACACACACAGTGGAATTCGCTTCATCTGCATCTGAACGTTCCAAGGCGGTTCTTCTGTCACAGTTTATTTTTGTTTTAGTTTGTCTTTGAGTGTTTGTGTCGCTTGTGTTGTTTATTTTGGATAGCCTATTGGCCATTTTGTGGGAAAGTAACTGTCCTTTTGGCTTTCCGCTATTGGTGTTTCAATTGGGGTCTGTTGTTTCGTGTTTGTATTTCTTTCCCTTTGGTGTCTCTGATGGGAGCTGTCGGTTAATTTTGATTCCTGATAATTGCCTCCACTTCTGTTTTACATGTACATGTGTATAGGAAAAGGTTTAAAATCTTCTTGTCCTAAACCAGAAGGCCCAGGCCTTTGATATTTGATGCCCAGCTGAATCTAGCAGACCTCTGCCAAAAATGGTCCTGACGAGGGGCCCACATGTGTTTCTTAAGACTTATTAAGGGAAACTATTAAAAATCTTTTCTGGAACCAGAAGGCCAAGGCCTTTGATTCATTATTTGGTACACAGCTTTATCTGGTGGACCTCTGCCTAAATTGCTCAAATTATAGCCCTGACTCAGGAGGCCACTCTAAATGACTCCCTCCATGAGCTGGTGTCTGTCTCTAAATAAGTGCGTCTTAAATCTTATGTTTTATTTAGTTTCAAGATCTGTGAACTAGATTGAATGCAGAACTCCATAGGCATTCCTTTGATATTAAAAAACCTTTTGAATTAATTAAAGTCTACATTTTCTGATAAAATAATTGTCAAAAATCTCATTTTTTATTTAAAATTTAAAAAAATTATCAAAATTCAATCCCTAAGATAAATATGTTCTAGTCTTTGTCAAGATTTCATTATGCTAGGAAAACTTACCTTATGTATCTTCTTTAGCTATGCCAAATTTCATGAAAATCCAAAAAGGGTAACACTGTAGTTTTACACCTTTAATGGATGTAAGTCGTTTCTGCAAAATTTACTATTTTATTGAAATCATCCAAGAACCTTAAAAAAAGGCAATTCGTAACACTTACGTAATAAAAATGAGATTATACAAATCAAAATGAATACATATTGAGCTGATCTAGCTTAGAAACTATTAAAATATCATATTTTTCTGATATTTTCCTTTCATTTATACACTATGATCTATCCGAAATAGTAGATAGTAAAACACTCAATCAAGAGGTATTCTAATCAACAAATTAGGCTTCACAACATATATTGCTTTTTTATTAGCAACAAAATTATTGTGAACATGTGCAACTTTATTTAATGACTTTGCAGGTGGCACTACAGTAAAAAAAATCCCCTTACTCACAATGTAAATTGGGGCATATTCCATGTTCTACCACATTTCAGCAAGTCTAATGCTTCCATTATGAGGCATATAATTTGACAGGCTGACCATTTACCTTCCAGAAGAAGCTAAAAAATATGTATGCTGTGCGGCATATTTTGGCCTTTTTGGCAGCCAGCGTCAACAAACCCATACCGCAGCGAATAAATCCAGGCATTTCCAGTGGCCAGTCAGCACAATTTTATGGTTCAATTTAAATCAACTGCATTTTACAATAGCAAATACCTACTAATATTTCTTCTAATAAACAATAATACTTCTCAGAAAAATAATGGCTTAGCACCAGATCCAATCAGAAGCAGCAGAATATTCAATTCTGTACTGAAAGCTCTCCCCAAAGCAAGTGCAGCTTTCATAAAGACCAATTATTTACTGTAGTGCAACCTATACCAAACCCTAATTTCTCTATGATCCACCAAAAGAATTGCCAAACACAAGTTTAGACCATATCTAATAATATAGTCATGCATAATTAATGTTCAGTGACAAAGAATCTTTAAACTTTGCGAAAAAGTTATCGCTTCCAGATTCTACGATGAAAGCCGGACAAACCATGTTTTGTGAAAAAGCGCAAAGTTTACCTCTTTCCAGAATGGAACCCAGAAACCGGCTTGCATCAGTGCTTCTTCTCAGATGTCTTTGGAATACTTTAATCCTAAAATGCACTAAATCATGTCCTATTAGCAGCCATGCTAGAAATTTTGGCTGTTCTCACACCTATACCCCCTAATTTCAGTAAAAATTGGCATTTTGAGGATATTTTGGGGACAAAATTTTGATGAAAATGATTATAAATGCCTTAATGCCATGAGAAATGTCTGAATATATCTATTCAAATCTTGTAACATGAACCCAACCAGTAAGAACTTACAACGGCTGAGAAAACTCATTGCAATATTGCAGCGGGCTGTTCGGAGAGACAATTTTGAAATTTTGCATTGGCTTGAGACCCTTGTCTAATGCCAAGTAACCTCAGTGTTATATTCAATATTGAGTATTTTCTTTTTCTTGTGTTCCTGTTTAGACATTTACTGCAGGTCTGCTTTCCAAACAGACCAATGACAACTGATTTACATGGCTTTTAAGTAACCCCCCCCCCCCTCCAATTACATGGAACAGAAGCAAAAACTTATAAAATACACCCAGTTAGTCCTAAATTAGCACTAAACTTACAATTTGTACAGTTTCTGTGACAAAATACATGCCAGGAAGATCCTCCTTAAGATACAGAATTGGAGGGAACCTATTATGTGTGAAAATATTATGTAATGAATGAAAACATTAGAGGGGAGCTGATTTTTCTACTTTCGGTTTAGGTGGCACTACAGTAAAAAAAATCCCCTTACTCACAATGTAAATTGGGGCATATTCCATGTTCTACCACATTTCAGCAAGTCTAATGCTTCCATTATGAGGCATATAATTTGACAGGCTGACCATTTACCTTCCAGAAGAAGCTAAAAAATATGTATGCTGTGCGGCATATTTTGGCCTTTTTGGCAGCCAGCGTCAACAAACCCATACCGCAGCGAATAAATCCAGGCATTTCCAGTGGCCAGTCAGCACAATTTTATGGTTCAATTTAAATCAACTGCATTTTACAATAGCAAATACCTACTAATATTTCTTCTAATAAACAATAATACTTCTCAGAAAAATAATGGCTTAGCACCAGATCCAATCAGAAGCAGCAGAATATTCAATTCTGTACTGAAAGCTCTCCCCAAAGCAAGTGCAGCTTTCATAAAGACCAATTATTTACTGTAGTGCAACCTATACCAAACCCTAATTTCTCTATGATCCACCAAAAGAATTGCCAAACACAAGTTTAGACCATATCTAATAATATAGTCATGCATAATTAATGTTCAGTGACAAAGAATCTTTAAACTTTGCGAAAAAGTTATCGCTTCCAGATTCTACGATGAAAGCCGGACAAACCATGTTTTGTGAAAAAGCGCAAAGTTTACCTCTTTCCAGAATGGAACCCAGAAACCGGCTTGCATCAGTGCTTCTTCTCAGATGTCTTTGGAATACTTTAATCCTAAAATGCACTAAATCATGTCCTATTAGCAGCCATGCTAGAAATTTTGGCTGTTCTCACACCTATACCCCCTAATTTCAGTAAAAATTGGCATTTTGAGGATATTTTGGGGACAAAATTTTGATGAAAATGATTATAAATGCCTTAATGCCATGAGAAATGTCTGAATATATCTATTCAAATCTTGTAACATGAACCCAACCAGTAAGAACTTACAACGGCTGAGAAAACTCATTGCAATATTGCAGCGGGCTGTTCGGAGAGACAATTTTGAAATTTTGCATTGGCTTGAGACCCTTGTCTAATGCCAAGTAACCTCAGTGTTATATTCAATATTGAGTATTTTCTTTTTCTTGTGTTCCTGTTTAGACATTTACTGCAGGTCTGCTTTCCAAACAGACCAATGACAACTGATTTACATGGCTTTTAAGTAACCCCCCCCCCCCTCCAATTACATGGAACAGAAGCAAAAACTTATAAAATACACCCAGTTAGTCCTAAATTAGCACTAAACTTACAATTTGTACAGTTTCTGTGACAAAATACATGCCAGGAAGATCCTCCTTAAGATACAGAATTGGAGGGAACCTATTATGTGTGAAAATATTATGTAATGAATGAAAACATTAGAGGGGAGCTGATTTTTCTACTTTCGGTTTAGGTGGCACTACAGTAAAAAAAATCCCCTTACTCACAATGTAAATTGGGGCATATTCCATGTTCTACCACATTTCAGCAAGTCTAATGCTTCCATTATGAGGCATATAATTTGACAGGCTGACCATTTACCTTCCAGAAGAAGCTAAAAAATATGTATGCTGTGCGGCATATTTTGGCCTTTTTGGCAGCCAGCGTCAACAAACCCATACCGCAGCGAATAAATCCAGGCATTTCCAGTGGCCAGTCAGCACAATTTTATGGTTCAATTTAAATCAACTGCATTTTACAATAGCAAATACCTACTAATATTTCTTCTAATAAACAATAATACTTCTCAGAAAAATAATGGCTTAGCACCAGATCCAATCAGAAGCAGCAGAATATTCAATTCTGTACTGAAAGCTCTCCCCAAAGCAAGTGCAGCTTTCATAAAGACCAATTATTTACTGTAGTGCAACCTGCATAAGTCATGCTACTCAAATACTTGTAGGTGTAAGGCAAGGAGATCCATTATTTTCATTTTCATACCTTCCTGGTATGCAAGGAAGCAATGGTCAGTGGTTTGTTGTTACTAGTAAAAATAGTTATGTTGATAAATCCATGGCCAGATTAAGCCTTAGATATACTCTGTCTTTATGAATGCTGGATTATTATCCTAACAAAAAAGTTACACAAATTATTGGTTAGTATTTCCAAAAATCGAAATGTCACTGATATTGAGTTTCTGTTGCAAAAAATGTCATTGATGGATGAGGCACAGAATATTTGATGTAAACAAAGCTGTTCCATGACCTAGAGAAATTTTGCTATTAGACAGGGAGAGAAACAGTTTCCTTCCTTATAGTACACATGCATAAATATGTCTCTTTCCTGCATTGGTATTGTAATTGTTGACGTTTCTTTAGTGTCTTATTTTTTTCTATTTGCATTTCAATATAATGGTTAATTTATCGGAAGTGAGCTTTTGTATTTTTTTTTCTAGTTGTAAAACTTTCAACCACTTCTTGAATGTTTCTGCTGAATGCAAGTTCACTGTTCATTAATAATTGCCAATACATTTCTGGGCACTGTATCTCTCAGCTTAGAAAGAGCTTTGCAGTGTTTGGACATAAAAAAGCATCACGATGTATTTACTGAAATAAATTAAAATCCTATGAGTAATGCGATAACTACTCACAGATTGAATAAATATTATCAACAGTTTAAATGCTTCTTGATATCTTACATAATGTGCTTTGTAATTACTGCAACAACTGCTGAGATAGGTAAATAGAGAAAGACCTATACAAATATATAGACAACACAATCATGATCACATACGTTTTAGAACACTGACAAATGTACGACCATGTGAATTCTAAAAGCAAATTCAAATGGCTTTGGAACACAGCTTCAGGAAGCCGTTTGATTTCGTTCATAGGGGCTATACAAAAAAGATAGTTTAGCTAGTGCCTATTCAGATACAAATTCTGAATATGTAATGTCCAAGAAAAGTAATCTCAAGTGTTACATGTACTGATTTTCCCTAGAGTAAATCTGTCTTTTTAAATGGACAGTTAGGGACATATAAACAAACAGCAGTTTGACTTGAGAGACATTAATCTCGAGTCGGATAACAAATCTCACAAAATCTGAAGCAACGTCTAAAGTGACTGGTATGTTGTTGATTTGAATGTTAAATCTAAACATCACCTTAGCACCATTACCAAATTAGACAAGAAAGACAGAAAGAAAACTGTGCACATGATTACATGGGTGCGTTTGATGACGTTTGTCATCAAAACCTTTGCGGTATAGTTCTGTAGACAAAATAGTTTGTTCCATAGGGGCAAATTTACCGAAATGGATGTTTTGAAGTAATAATTATAATTATGCTATGAACTACTTACACAAACCATACTATACTATAGCCATCCAAATTGAAAGCAATAGTAAAGTATTATTAAACAGCATGACCTAATCGACCCCCGCCCATAGGGGCTTGAAGAAATATATGGGCTGCAGGATGCTTCCACACAGAGCTGAATCCGGCCCGCACACTAGTACTGGTAAACCGCTTAGAGGATCTAAGCCTGTCTAGGAACCGCGGTGCGAGGCGGACCGTCCATGCTAATAAACCCTATAGGTTTGAGATGTCATTTCATCTCAATGTCGGGTAAAAGTCCCACGAAATTGGAAGCAACGTCTCCAAAATGACCTTTACAGTGTTGACGGGGACGTTAAACTTCAAATCAAACAAACAAAGCATGACCAAAACATGATAATCATATAATTCCACAGTTTGCTGAATTGGTACTTCAGTTTTCAGTCTGTTAAAACACAATGTTACCGGTCCTCAATTTCCATCAAAGTTAATCAACATGTTTCTAAGATATGTGGGTAGTTTAGATGCTAAAATGGTGTCTTGACAAAAATTGGAACATGGTAAAAATGCATATAAAATTTTAATGAATACAAAAAGAGGAACTGAAATATGGGGACACCGTCAAAGAAAACTGAATGCCCAGCCGCTATTACTAGACATATGAGGTCATTCATAGTATCAATTAACTCACCAATTATGGCTTTAATTCATAAAACATAGCAGCATTAGATATATGAAATTCTGAATACTGTAGACAAGTTTATATGAGAGTATTCTCTGTTGTGATAGAGACTTCTTAAAATATGTAATAAATTTACTACGGAAATACAATTTAACCCTTATCTTGCTGTTCACGACAACCCCTATCTTTGGAAACAGTGTAGATCCAGATCAGATGGCTTCTGAAGAAGCCATCTGATCAGGATCTACACTGTTTGACATTCAGTTTATGAATTTGTAGGAATAAATTACATCAAGTGATCAGATTGGTTCAAAGACAGAAATGGGTGTGTCTAAACTGAATATTCAGCAAGAGAAGGGTTAAAAGTGAATGCATCGTAATTATAATGGTTATACCCAAGGCAATTATTGTGCATAATTTCATCAAAATCCAAGCGTGGGCAGAAACCAATGCAAATTTCCTATACCTTGAATGACCCCCTTTATAAAGGAAAACCTTTACAAAAAATCTTTTCTGAAACCAGAAGGCTGACAGGTCTCTGATATTTGGTATGAAGCTTCATCTAGTGGACCTCTGCCAAGGTTGAACTTGTTCAAATTATAGCCATGCGACCAAAAATGGCCCACCCATAGGCCTGTTTGTTTTACATAGTCTCATATTACATGTAGGGAAAATCTTCTTTCCTGAAGCTAGAAGGCAAAGGCACTCAGTTCTTGGTACGTGTACAGAGTTTTGACAAGATGACCTATAACAAGATTGTTCAATTTATAGACCCGGGTTCAAAAATGGCTCAGCTGCGGGTCTCACATGTTTTAAATAATATGTACATAAACTTATAAAGGGAAAACATTTTAAAATCTTCCTTTCTTAATCCAGAAGGCCTAGGTATAAAGCTTGATGCAGTGGACCTCTACCTAGGTTGTTCAAATTATGGCTGCAGGCCGAAAATGGCCCCACCCCTGGGCCCACTTGTTTTACATATATAGATTTATATAGGGAAAAATCTTCTTGTCTGAAACTAGAAGGCCTGGGCCATCAATATTTGGTACACAGTCTTACTTATGGACTTATAACAATATTGATATATTATAGCTATGCATGGGGACACACATGTTTTACAAAGGTTTGCAAAATGAAAACCTTTAAAAATCTTCAGGTCCAAAACAGGTGACCAAGGACTTTGATATTTGGTACACAGCTTTGTCTAGCAGACCTCTGCCAAGATTGTTCAAATTATAGCGCTGAGGTCAAAAATGGCATTGCCGAGGGACACAATGTTTTTCTTAGACTTTGGTAGATGAAAACCTTTAAAAATCTTCTTGTCTGAAATTATATGGCACAAGCCTTTGATATTTGGTACACAGCTAAATGACTAGTGGACCTCTGCTATGATTGTTCAATTTATAGACCTGGAGCTAAACATTACCCACTTTTTGTGCCGACATGTTTTACATAGATCCTTATGAAGGGAAAATCCTTTAAATATGTTGTTGTCTGCAAACATTAGGCCCAGGTCTTTGATGTTTGGTACGCAACTTCATTGAGTGGACCTCTACCAAAGTTGTTGAAATTATAGACCTGGGGTCAAAAATGGACCTGCCATTGGGCCCTCTTGTTTTACATCAAGAGCCTTTTGGGAAAACCTTTTAAAGATTGTTCAAAATAGGGGCCCACATGATATACATAAACTTATAAAGAGAAAACATTAAAAAAATCTTGCCAGAAACCAGAAGGCTCAAGCATTAAATATTTGGTAAACAGCTTGAATTCATCTAGTGTACCACTGCCAAAATTGTTCAAATTATAGATCTGGTTTCAAAAAGAAAGGATCACGTGATTTCAATAGGCTTGTGCATATAGTCAAACCTCCGTTTAACACCAGAAGGCGCAGTTCTTAGGTATTGGTTAGACATCTTCATCTAGTAGACTTCTGCCATTATGATTGTTCAAATTATAGCCATTGGGTCACTGAGCTATCGGGGCGGTAAAATGCTTGGTAGATCGTTGTCCCTAGAAGCCTCCGTGATGCAGTGGTAACGCTACTCACCTTGTAAACCAGGGATCGCAGGATCGATCCCGGGCTTCTCCAGACTTTCGGATGAGTCTTTAAACCAAGGTCCCGTCTACGTATGACCTTAGCTGTGGGTGGGACGTAAAACTCAAACACTGACTCAGATCGTTGTCCCAAGTGCAGTGCTGTAGTGTTGTTTGTTGTTAAAAATAAGAACTACTGTAAGAGTCAGGACAGTGAATACACTAATTTGAGCATTAAAAACGGTCAAATATCAATATATGACATTATGGACTGGTGGTCTAACCTGGCAGCGGCAGATATTTCATATGGAGGAAGAAAACACCCAGTCCCTGACTGTTGTCTCTCAAAGTCTTGCCAAAATTTCATGTTTCCCATGAAAACAAAATTCCAATAGCAAGTTAGGGTGTTAAGACTACACATGTACTTGTTAACCCATTAAGTACCAGAAACCCCAAAACAGGTAGCCTGGCAAACAGTGCAGGCCCAGATCAGACGCCGCAAAACGCGGCATCTGATCAGGGCCTCCACTGTTTGCAATAAGTTCAGCCATTTTCAAAATCAATTTTGAAGAAAACACAACCTTACACCCCTAAATTTTGAAATGGACTCATGCTATATATAAGGAGGAAGATTCCATTTGGTACAAAAAGGGTTAATCTATAGGAAGCCATGAGCCGCCTAGGCACTTCCAGCCCACGTTTTCATTATTCTTAGAAGTTGTTTTGATTATTTTGCAGGAGATATACAGCTGGTGGTGGTAGGGAATAACAATGTTGGCAAGTCATCATTATGTGTCACATTCTCTACTGGTCAGTTCCCCAGTCTCTTCACCCCTATGGAGTGCAACAGAGTACCGCATGAGAAGGATGTGACAGTTGGAGACACTGCGGTTCATGTGAAATGTGTCGACACAGAAGGACATGTAAGGCTGTGTGGTAGAATCATAATCACTTAAGAGGAATGGATATACACACGGCCCCAGATATAAGGATCAATGAGGATTATTGATGGATATTTTTTCTTAACTACCCCGCACATTAGCCCCGCTATCCCCCACCTATCCCCATAGGTGGTGGGGGGCCGGGTTACAAATGACTAGTGCATAAGAGCTTCATTAATGATATTTGGTTTAAACTTTAACCTAGTGATGGCAACTGCAATGCAATCATCCATATTTGACCTTTACCTACATTTCATGGTTCATTGACTTTGTGATCTATTGTGTCAACCTAGTGTTCACCCTGATGTTCAAGTCTATTTTTCAAGAAGTACAAGAGCTTTATTTATGATACTTGGTAATTACATGCAAGCATCCATGTTAGATCTTAACCTAGGTTACATGGCTCTGTGACCTGAGCCCCCACAGGCTTGACATACATGTAGCCTTCGGTGGAATTCTTGATTCTTTATAAAAGCATATGTTGTGGGTATCTGTTATAATCTCCTCATCGAGGCAATTCTAACAGGTACCCTCAACATATGTCTTAAGCATAAAATCCTCATCTCTCCTTATCTTGACATGTGGATCATACGCATGCAATAGGTTGTCATAGCTGTGGAATTCTTGATGCTTTATAAAAAACATATGTTGTGGGTACCTGTTATAATCGCCTCACCGAGGCAATTCTAACAGGTACCCACAACATATGTCTTAAGCATAAAATCCTCATTTCTCGTCCTTATCTGGAGCTGTGGATCATACGCATGCAATAGGTTGACCTAGCTGTGCTAACTGAAGGATTGTTTTTGTCAATTCTCCATAAAAACCTGTATTGTGGGTTTTCATTAGAACCGCCTCATCGAGGCAGTTCTAATGGGTACCCACAACATATGTTTATATGGAGAAATAATGGAAATTATCATTCAGTATCACAAAACACACACATTACCTGTTGCTATGGAACTGTTGCACCATTAAAACAAGGAAGACACAACCTTTATAGATTTCATATACAGTAAAATTCCTATATTAAGATCACCTTTGGGACTGTTCAAAGGTGGTCTTTAAGACCACTTTTGAACAGTCCGAAAGGTGGTCCCTTGACCAGAGGACACTGTGGGCAGCAAACACAAAGAAAGATTAAGTGCACCCTTCAAAATAAGCTTTTTAAAGCAGAATTAGTCTTAATTTTAGGTGGTCTTAATAGCGGAATTTCACCGGATTCCTGTTAAATGAGACCCTCTGATAAATGCACCTACCATAAGATACCAGGTAGTAATAAGTATAATTTGAAGTATAATTAAGCTAATTTCAATTTAAGAACGTACATGTACATTGTTTAGAATCACCCCTTTGAGGCGAGTGCTACCTATAATGATAAGGATAACTAAGGGATATTTTAGCTAATTTCTTGTTAGAAGCATATGTTTGTTTGATTGAATTGATGTTTTACGTCCCTGTCACCTTTATTAAAGTCAATTTGGAGATTTTGCTTCCAGTTTTGTGGCACTTTTACCAGACATTGTGATAAAATGACATCCCAAACCCTACTGCCCCAACAAGCCAATAAGGTTTATATTTATAAGGGATGGTTCGACTCGCACGACTTTCAGCTCTATGTGGCAGCACCGTGCAGCCACATTCTATCTCCAAGCCCTGATGGGCAGGAGCCAAGAAACATATCTTAGAGTACTTGTTTTAGCTCATCTGGGCCGAAGGCTCCAGGGGAGCTTATAGGATGGTAGTCCTTCTGGGGTCCGTCCATCAGTTGTCCATCCACACTTTTGACCAGTTATATCTCTGCAGGCTGATCACAATCATTTCTCATCTGTTGCATGTATCTGTTGGGACATTAATGGCATTAGCTTTTTATCAAAATCACATGAAAACTTTGGTTGCTGTGGCAACCACAAGGTCCCATTGACTAACAATGGGGAAATGCTTGTCATCACTGTAGCACCTTCTGTTTTAATCGGATCTTTCTGAAACTTATATATAAAAAGACTTGGGATGAAAGCTCGGATGAGTTTGAAAACTGGCAAGGTCGGTCCATTATTTGTAAAGTTACGTCCCCTAGATTGCTGAAAATGCCTATTTATGACCTTGTCATCACTGTAGCACCTTCAGATTTGATGGTATCCTCCTGAAACTTGCATACAGGTAGGACAGGGATAAAAGCTCAGATGAGTTCGAAAACTGATATAATTGTTGGCCTGTCTGTCATAGAGTTACAACCCCTTCTTTACTGAAAATAACCTTTTCGACCTTGTCAGTATATATGTGCTCCATCTTAGTAATTGCCATGGGCGTATAATGCCCTGCTTTCAGAGCTCTTGTATGACCTCTCATCTCTGTAACTGCTTCAGTTTTCATGGGATCTTCTTGAAACTTACCTGTACATAAGTCATGGATAAAAGCTCAGATGAGTTTGAAAACTAGCGATGTTGGTTGATTATTCATGGAGTTATGTCCCCAACTTTGCTAAAATGTTCATGTCCCCTACTTTGCTAAAACTGCTTATTTTCAAGATTGTTTTCACCGCTGCCCCTTCAGTTTTGATCGGATCTTCTTAAAACTTACAAACAAGTAAGTCAGGGATAAAAGTCCTAATTTTTCAAAAACTGGTGAGGTAAGCATATTGAACAAAGAGTTACATCCCTTTGATTGCAGATAACGCCTATTTTCGATCTTGTCATCACCATAGTCCATTCAGTTTTTATCGGATCTCTTTGAAACTTACAGGGATATAAAAGCTCAATTGTGTTCGAAAAGAGGTGAGGTCAGCCTATTTATCATAGAGTTACGTCCCACGTGATTGCAGAAAATACTTACTTTTGACCTTGTCATCACAGTAGCGCAGATCTCAATACGGAAACATGCCTATACAAATACATGGTAAATTTTACCACCGAAAAAAGATGGAATTTTTTTTTTTTTTTCTTATTCCTAATCAAAACATAGATTGTGGATTCATGTTAGAACCGGCTCATTGAAGCAGTTCTAACGAGTACCCACTATGCATTTTGGGGCAGAAATAAGAAAAATGATGTACACCCAATGGCATGTAAACCCCAGTTTTACTATATGAAAGTTGGATTTAAGGTGGTCAAAATTATAAAGGTGTGTAATACACACCTTTATAATTTTGACCACCTTAAATCCAAGAAAGGAAATCTAAGAAAGGTAGGAAGTTGAGTTGTCCGAATTCTTAGGGTAATGGTTGTACATGTACTTACAAAGACTAGCATGTTTTTCAGGAAGATTACGACAGTTCAAGGCCAGACTCTTACCCAGACACCAATGTGTTCCTGTTGTGTTTTTCCTTGTCAAGTGAAACATCATTTGAAAGCCTCAAGGCTAAGTGGCTACCAGAACTCAAACACCATGCACCAAGAGTGCCTATCCTTCTTGTGGGATGCAAGTCAGGTAGTAGATAAATATAATGATTATTAGAGCTCGATTAGACATCTCTCACACAGCTAGGTTCTATTCAACCAATGTTGAGCTATTGCTGCAACACCTTTTTCAAAAGATCCACACCAGTGACAATTGCCTAATCGATTCCATAGAGGGACCATTTCCTGTTAATTCGGATTCTATAATAGTTTGGTGAATGAATATCATTTGACATAGTTATTGGGCTAGTAAGCAATACTACCATCTACTTACTGTGTATTTCAACCCTTTCTTTACCGAATTAAAAAACTTAAGAGTCATCTAAATTTGTTATGGAATTAAATGCTGAGCTTTTTTGCAAACAATGCAGGCCCCGACCAGACGCCACATCCTACGGCACCCGATCCAGGCCCACACGGTTTGTCTGCGCTGGGGTCTTTGGCAAAAAATGGGTTTATGTAGAAATTATATAAATAATCGTAATAATAATAGTAATTCCAAGACTGTATTATTATTTGTTTTGAATTAGCACTTTATGTAAATATTTATTATTGTTGTTTGTTTCTTATTATTATAACTATTACTTTTTTTTATTTGGTTTTAATATAGAAGTGATATAAATTATTGTAGTAATAATAATATAAAAAAAATGCACTATTATTTATTTAGAACGGGCACCATTAGTCGAATTTCTCACAAGCACCTACAACATTTGACTTTTTAGAAACAAATGGAATAAAAAAAAAATAATGTGATTAGCTTCACTTAAGGGAAATGGAATAACATTCAAGGGAGGCAATTCCTGCAAAAGTATTTTTGTCTCCCATGACAACAGGAGTCAACTCTTAAAGGAAAGAATTTGCTCCTAAGGAGCAAATTCTTTCCTTTAAGAGTAGAACCCTTTTTCAGTGGGACAGAGCTTATACATGTAGAAGAGTGAACAAGAAGTCCCGAAAGTTGTCTCCCTTTGAAAAATGGCAGAAAAATCTGCCAGGTGTTTCCATTCCCATTAACTGTTTGAACACAACTTGGAATTTAAGAGCAGATAACAGTCTTTTTCTTTCATATTTTTTTTTTTAAAGTAAAAAAGTTAGACCTCCAATGCCAAGCCTTATTTCGTCTGAAAGGTAAGAAGGAAAAATGTTGATGGGGGATAACTCGAATGAATTCTAACCACTCTAATATGTATTTACCTTTAATCTTACCTCTTCTTGGAAAGCAGCCTTTTCTAAGAGAAAAAAAAAATCTGCATGACAAAACTCACAAGAACATAACAGAAACACGCCTTTCCCAATATACTGAAAATTTTCCTCAAAAAAATGAAAATTTTCAGATAAAAATTATAATATTTTTCATTTTTCTGCTCAAAAACAGATTTTGGGTACTTGTTAGAACTACCTGGGTGAGGTGGTTCTAATAAGTACCCACAATCTATGTTTTTGAGTTGATATCAGAAAAATTATGTATATCCCTGAAAACCCCAGTTTTGCAATATAAAAGTGGGGTTTGAGGGGGTGAAAATTATAATATATAGGCATGTTTTGTTATAAAATATGCCACCAGCAAAGTCTCAGACCGGCCTGCACACCTATGCAGTCTGATTGGAATTTTATCTAGTTACATGAGCCTTCTATACCTTCTTGGCCATTGAAAGAGCAACACGCAACACAGGTTGATCTTGGTCTTCACTTGTCACACAGAATTCATTGAAACTTATTTAAGAAATAGATCAGCTCCAGCAGTGATTTGTTGAGAGATAAATCACAGTTTGGAGGCCTGTTGTAAAGTAGATCAAATCACGAGTGCATAGTGCGAGTGATTTGTCTACTTACAACTGACCGACAAACTGTGATTTATTACTCAACAAATCACACACTAGAGCTGATCTATTTCGATCCTAACACACTAAAATCGACAATAATTTTGATGTTGTCTTCAAATTCTCCCAAACATCCGCCATTGTTAGAACTTGAAAAATCCTGCCAACATCATTGACATACCACACACATTAATGTCCTATTGTGATGTTTTTGATGCGAGAAAATAACATTTCAGTGTAACATGAAGGAATATTGCCGATATACGCGAGCTGTGTTAGAATACCAAATTTATGGTCTTTCGAGTTGTGAATATATTGTTTACTGGTTGTCAAAAATCCAGTTCCCTTCTGGGTCGGGGAACTGTTGTGTAGTGTTTGAGCATTTCTACTCTATTGAGACCTCTGCTGTGCTGACCCAATAAGACCAAGGCTGCAGTTTTCAAACTTAGTGTGTTTTCTGCAATTCTCTCAATGCTTCAGAGGAAATCCTAATTTCAAATAGTTGTGGCACAGCAGCAATGCCTTATCACATATGTTGGCCAATAATTGAAAATGGTGACCAAAACCAGGATTCATCCAATAAAAGTGCATTGGACACATCAACATTAAAATACGATCATATAAAGGTCTTACTTGAAAAGCCTTTCATCACCGATTCATAGTATTCACAGGGTACATGGTATAATTGCTCTGAATATCACACTTTTAACTTTTCTACAAAATGGCAGGTATAGGAAGAGCTGTTGCATTTCACCAGGGCTGGGTGTAGTTTGTGACTACGGATGCTGTCAGCGGCCCACGCCCATCGGGGCTTGAAGAAATAGATGGGACGGTGATGTTTCCTCGCAGAGCTGAAACCAACCACACACGAGTACTAGTTAACCGCTTAGAGGATCTATACCTGTCCAAGCAAATTGGTGCGAGTCGGACCGTCCATGCTTATAAAGCCTATTGGTTTCATTGGGCGACGGGGCTTGAGATGTCATTTCATCTCAGTGTCGGGTAAAAGTCCCACAAAATTGGAAGCAACATCTTCAAAATAACCTATACTGTGTTGATGAAGGGTTATGTTAAACCTCAAATCAAACAAACAAGCAAACAAATAAAACTGATGCTGTCCGTGATCACTAACAGCATCAGTGTCATCACTTTAAGATAACGTGCCTGTGTGTCAATCATCAGGAATCGATATAATTAACCCACAGCCCCCATCAGAGACACCAAAGGGAACGAAACACAAACATGGAACAACTAGACCCTAATGGAAACATCAAGAGCAGAAAGCCAAAAGGACAGTTACTTTACCACAAAATGGCCCATTGGCTATCCAAAACACACACTCAAAGACAAACCATAACAAAAATAAACCGCGACAGAAGAACCACCTTGGAACGGTCAGTGAAACGAACTCCACTGGGGGTTAAATCGATTTTACTGTGCCACAATCACTGAACAGGCCACAATTACTTCCGTCGCGATTTAGACAAATAATTTGTTCAGTCCGCATGAACGCCTCTTTACTCATCAGTACAACATCTTTTGACAACCACAGAGATGAAATGATGGTGAGGATTCGACAGCAAGAAACCACTGAAATGCTGGAGCAAATGAATACCAAAAGTTAGACTCGGATGGGCCCGACCAGAGATAGAGCATCAGGCACCTACCAAGATTACATAAAATTTGATACTGATTTTTTTCTTATGAAGATGTGAAATAATTTTCTGATTTCTGTTCCAGTTCATAGAATTTGTGTACTTGTTAGAACTCTCAAGAAGTCACAACCTATTATTTGGAGGAGAAATTGGACATATAACTCATACTCCTGTAAACCCCATTTTTTCTAAAAGTGGGGTTTATAGGGGGTTTCATTACATGGACTTGTTAACGGGATGATTTACAAGTTTTGCATTAAAAAGTCTAAGATCATGGATACCCCGATCCCTGTGGTGGACTTAGTTTAGACATATGTTGGTTGCCCCTGATCATGGCCTTCAGGTCAAGTTCATTGACATAGAAATTTTATGGTTTAAAAGCAAGTCATGGGCAGGGAAGCCAATATCATATGCAGTGACTTAGAAATTATATGGTTTAAAAGAAAGTTATGAGCAGGGGAGCCATCCTGTCTGTGAACAGGTCTTCTTCTTGTGAAATTCTACGATTATCTTAAAATATTTATGTGTATTGCTATGCATTTTTTTCTCAAAAATGTTCTTGTGGGATAGAAAAAATGTTGGCCCATACCTTAACCCATTAAGTACCAGAAACCCCAAAAGGGGTACCCTGGCAAACAGTGCAGGCCCAGATCAGACGCTGCAGGCGGCGTCTGATCAGGGCCTACACTGTTGGTGAAAAGTTAGACCATTTTCCAAATAAAATTTGAAGACAACACAACCTGACACCCCTAAATATTGAAATGGACTCCTGGTATATATAAGGAGGAAGATTCCATTTGGTACAAAAAGGGTTAATTAGGCTGCCCTGTAAAATTCTATGAATTTGTCTGTAGTATGTAATTTGTTATCGTCACAGATCTGCGTAGAGGAAACGATGCAAAAAACCTCATCACAGTTAAACAAGCCAAGACCATGTGTAAACAGTTGAAGGCAGCAGGATACATGGAATGTAGTGCATTAAAGAAATTAGGTGTAGATGATGTTTTCTTACAGGCTGTAAGTTTCACATATGAGCCAGCGCATGATAAAACCTATAATAAGACACCTGCACCCATCAAATCAACCTGTGCATCCATATAGTCTAACCAGAGCCTTCTCTTGCTTCATGAAGGAGCATTGGGCCCTTAGCTATCCTTAGAGTGCACAACGAAGACTCTGATCAGACTGCACAGATGCGCAGGCTGATCTGGGTCTTCGTTGGGTGCACATGTCTTTTTGTAGGTTTTGTCATGCGCTGGCTCATATTTCTATGAATACAAAACAGCACCGACCTCCTAACAGCACTGTTCATTAGACAGAGGATCTTACATGAATGTTCATATATTATTGAATTTATTATACAAGTTGAGAAAAATAAAGTGTGAGGCTTTGCCGATCATATTATGCCTTTTCCTTAACGAGTTCAATAAATTAAATAATACATCAGCACAAATGCAAGATTCTATTTATCATATGACATTTAAAATGCATTTTATTCCACCATTTCGTTAAGGACGCTGTACATGTGAGTGAGTGTTTGAGTTTTACGTCCCACCAACAACTCGGCCCCTGCCCATAAGGGCTTGAAGAAATATATGGGCTGCATGATGCTTCCACGCAGAGCTGAATCCGGCCCGTACACTAGTATTGGTAAACCGCTTAGAGGATCTAAGCCTGCCCAGGAACCGCAGTGCGAGGCGGACCGTCCATGCTAATAAAACCTGTTGGCCTCCAAAATGACGTTTACAGTGTTGACGGGGACGTTAAACTTCAAATCAATCAACCCACCAACAACTAAGGTCATACAGAGACTGTACCTCGGTTTAAAGACTCATCCGAAAGTCTGGAGAAGCCAAGAATCGATCCTGCGACCCCTGGTTTACAAGTGAGTAGCTTAACCACTACACCACACGGGCTTCTAGCGCCGTACATGTAATGTCACGGCATTTGTTTGTCTGTATTGGAGTCTAACTGCCCCGTCAACACTATTTTAGGTCATTTTTGAGCCGGTCAGTTTACCTATCCACTCTTTTCCTAGGCAGGCTTATATATAAGCAGTTAACCAGTACAGTGCACATTCTTTCCCCAGAAACTGACAACTGCCCTTCCTGAATTAGCGGACGGGAGAGAATGTCCGCAGAAAATATTTCATGATCAATCTCCAAGAAAGAATATTGCCGACCCCAGCAAGTATATATATTCAACCTGCTTCCTCCTGATGACCAGTCAGACATGCATCCGACTGAGCTACAGAGGCTGGTATATATATTGATGTTACTTGGCACAATTATATACAAGGTTGATACAGTCTCGATGATATGGTATTTGAGTTATCTCCCTTTCCCTATAACATTATGACCACCCTGTGATCATCGTATCTCCAATACCCTTTTAGACATATTGATTGTTCTTTATGCAGATGTACATGCGGTTAAGCTGGTGTATCATGCACAAGAATTACAACTCTGGGTGACCTCTTGTGTGAGTTACCTCCCCTGACAATTTAACCCTGTGAAGGCCATAACTCCAATACCCTTTCAGATATATTGATGGAACTTGGCACAGTTGGGTTCAAGCTATAGAAGGCATGTCATGCGCAACTCTTGGTGCTGTGGTATTTGAGTTATCTGCCCTTCCAATATAACGCTATGACCACCTTGTGATCACCATGTCTCCAATACCCTTTGAGACATATTGATGGTTTTTTTTTTTTTTGTTTTGGGTTTTACGGCCCTTTCAAGATTATTTCACTCATATCGAGCCGATCGTTAATCATAGGTGGGCGAAAACCGGAGTACCCGGAGAAAAACCACCTGACCTTCCGTTGCAGAACTTGGCGTCTCACACGTGACCCGAGCGAGGCTCGAACCCACGGCGGTGAGAGACCTAATGACTAAGAGTCAGCGCTCTTATCCATTAGGCCACGGAGGCCCGTCCCATATTGATGGTACTTGGTACATGTGTACATGAGGTTAAGCAGGCATGTCATGTGCAAAATCCACCACTCTGAGTGCGCTTGGTTTTGAGTAATCTCCCCTTACAATATATTTTTGTGATGGCTGTATCTCCATTTCCCTTTGAGATATATTGCTGGTTTTGTTTGTTTAGTTTGAGATTTAACATCCCGTCAACACTATATAGATCATTTTGGAGATGTTGCCTCCAGTTTTGTGGGACTTTTACCTGACATTGAGATGACATGACATCTCAATCCCTGCAACCCAAAGAATTGTGTGTGTGAATTCGGGTTTAACGTCGCTCTCAACAATTTTTCAGTCATATCACGACGGTGTCTGGTTGCGACAGGGAGCTCAATGCTCACTTTTATAGTGCTGCCTCACTGAAGTATCATTTCCCAGACACATAACATGATACCACACCCAGTCACATTATCCTGACAATGGGTCGACCAGTCCTAGCTCTACCCCGTAAATCTGAATGCCAAGCGAGGAGCAGCTAGTACCATTTTTAACGACTTTGGTATGTCGCGGCCCGGGATCGAACCCGTGACCTCCCGTTCCCCGGAGCGGACACTCTATCAACTGAGCTATCGGGGCCGGGGCCGGTGCCGCCAAAAGAAACCAAAGGGTTTATATGCATGGATGGGCTAACTCGCAGGCTTAGACATAAGCTGTTTACCAGTACTCGTGTGTGGTCGGTTTCAGCTCTGCGTGGAAGCATCATGCAGCCCAATCTATTTCTCTTTGGCCCGATGGGCAGGGATGGTGCTGTATTGCTGGTACTTGCCACAATCATATACAAAGTTGAAAAGGCATTTCATGTTCAAGAACCACAACTCAGTATACCAGTACTTTTTGCATCTTCATCATGTTGAGAAGCGATCCTTAGTATCATTAGGTGAAGGTAGTCTCAATAAACATTACATTTACAAAACCCTGAGCTTACTTGTATTTTAATTCTGGTGCACTTTCTATTTGTGAACAATCTTCTGAAGGCCATAGTGGCTTTTGGTCGGGGGATTTGACTTGATAACTAACAAAATATTCTGGTTACTCATTAGAACCACCTCAAGCCTTTATAAGGAGAGTCGCACAAATTTTTGTCGAAAAAAATGCCGTTTTTAATAACACAAAAACATATTTTCCAACATGGGTATGTTGTCCTTATGATAAGCAGCAGGTATTGGTCACAATCCAGTGCTGGTGGTTTTCAGGAGGTACTCCGGGTTCCTGTTTCATGTTAGGTCACAATATGCTAATGTTTGACCTTCAAGAATGCTGAAATAAGTTCATGGGTTTGGTGCAAACCAAGTAAAATAAATAAGGTTTAATTTAGTATGTCAGAAAATTTTTGAACAGATGACTGGATGGGGCTCCAAAGAAGTCTCTTTGTCTTGTGATTCAATAGAACCTGCCTCTAAATAGAATAATATAAAATACCAAGAAGCCGCTTCTTTTTCCGAATTTTATTTTCTCAGGATTATCATTTGACCCATTTTATACAGAAACCCCCAAACCGAGACACTAGCAAACAGTGCAGGCCCATATCAGGTGCTGCAGAATGCGCATTTGATCAGGGCCTTCACTGTTTGCAAAGTTTCAGCCATTTTTATGCCCCCACCATGAAGTAGGGCTTTGGAGAGGGGCATATAGCATTGCCCTTGTCCGTACGTAGGGTGCGAGGCGGACCGTCCATGCTAATAAACCCTATTGGTTTCATTGGGCGACGGGGCTTGAGATGTCATTTCATCTCAATGTCGGGTACAAGTCCCACAAAATTGGAAGCAACGTCTCCAAAATGACCTTTACAGTGTTGACGGGGACGTTAAACCTCAAATCAAACAAACAATTGTCTGTACGTACATCTATGTCACACTTTGCAGTGCTATTTTTGTCTCCGCAACTCCTCCTATAGTATTTAATGCAGGGTTTTTAATTTTGCAACACAGTTCAGCCATGCACGTTGAACATGTGCATAGAGGAAACACGATTCTGATCCAGCCTCTTATTGCAGAATTATGCCCCTTGAATGACTTAAACATTTTTGCCATATGTATAACATAGTAGGTTAAATAGAACTGTCGTGTCTTTGCAACTCCTCCTACAGTATTTGATGCAGGGCTTTGAAACTTACAACACAGTTCAGACATGCATTGAACATGTGCATAAAGGAAACAGGATTCTGATCCATCCCATTATTACAGAATTATGTCCCTTTGAACACCTTAAACATTTTAGCCATATGTGTAGCATTGGAGGTTAAATAGTACTGTTGGTGTTTCCATGGAATAGCTTACTTATTTTGGCCATATGTGTAGCAGAGGACGTTAGATAACTCCTCCTACAGTACTTTCAACACAGTTCTGACATGCATATAACAGGTGCATAAAGGAAACAATATTCTAATCCAGTCCCTAATTGCAGAATTATGTCCCCTTGAATGACTATGTCAAGCAAATTACTCATCTAGTGAGGCATATGGCGGGGGCATTTGTCACCTTAGTGATTGTCTAGTTGAAATAACTAGTCCAAAATAAATCTGAATTCCTTAAATTTTGAAATGGACTCGTGCTACATAAATGTGAAAGTAGGGCAATTATAGACAGGACGTATTCTGGAATAATTTAACTGTTCCTCTGTTGTTTTTCAGACGAAAATAGCATTAGGAAAGACAGATTCTAAAGGTTGTGGTTGTGTACTGCTGTAGAGGTAAAGTTCCATGAAAGCGTCAATACAGGCGATTATAAAGGTCCAGATAAGTCACATTCAGAAACACTTTAGTCAAGATAAAGTTCTGTATTTGAACAATTTTATTCTCATTCCTACAGCATATGGATGTTTTATGAGAGCTCCTTAGAATCACAGCGGTTTTGGAAGTGTGGAAACTTTTTAGAATGGTCACATATGTGCTTACAGAGTTGTTTCTTCTGTAGTTTTGTATGATTTATTTGCTATCTGGACCTCTACAGAAGACTGGCACATAGGAGATTATGTAAGAATGAGATAGAGCCATCACTGCCATTTGTTTTTAAGTCCATCACGAAAACACGCCTGTATAATTTTGACCCCCTCGAACCCCACTTTCATATAGGAAAACTTGGGTTAACAGGGGTAAAGCTTATTTTTCTCATTTATGCTCTAAAATATAGATTGTGGGTATTTTGAGCAAAAATAAGGAAAATATCACAATTTTTAATCCTGAAATTTGAGTTTTTTTCGGCGAAACATTTACACTGTATTAGTATAGGCGTGTTTTCGTAATAACTTGCAATGAACCCCCCTCTAAACCACACTTTATAGAGAGAAGAATGGGGTTTATGATTCTAACTTTTTAGAGGTTCAGATTTTTCATCTAAAAATAAGTAATCATTGCCTCCACTTCTATTTTTTTATGGCAGTGTTCATTACTTTTGCTCAGAAACCTAGAGTGTGGGTACATATTAGAACCGCCTCATTGTGGAGGATTCCGCCGTTAGTAAACGCGACGTCGTTAAGGACGTCGTACATGTAACGTTACGGGACGTATCTAGCTAATTTGCATATTTAATCCACTAGTGGATTATCGAAAATAATACATGACGTTATTACACTCTCAGACGCGACGTCATATGATAAATGTATTTAAAATGCTAATGTTGGTTACTTCATAGAACTCATGAGCAGGACAGATAATATTCTATGCTGACCGGAGAAGGAAAATTGCCTCTCTTACTTGTATTTTAATTTTAATGAGTATTACAACTTTGATGCTCACTTGAGTTGAGAATCTAAATGCTTTTAAAAATCAGGGTATGGTCTTAGATGAACCCATTTAGTACCAGAAACCCCAACCCGGGTACCATGGCAAACAGTGCAGGCCCAGATCAGACGCCGCAGAATGCAGCGTCTGATCAGGTCCTCCACTATTTGCTAAAAGTTCAGTCATTTTCCAAATAAATTTTGATGAAAGCACAACCTGTCACCTGAAATGAACTCCTGCTATATATAAGGAGGAAAATTCCATTTGGTAAAAAAGGGTTAAGAAACTTTGTTCATGTTCAAGGCTTTGCACTGCACAGAAATATAAACATGCCATCATGGGTTGTCATAATATCTGCGGATTTGGGCTTTTAAACTTTCTTGGTTGCATCATGTGAACAAGTTTTGTGAAATGTACACCCCCTAAACCCCAGTTTGTATAGAGAAAACTGTTGTTTACAGGCGTATAGACTATTTTTCTTATTTCTGCTCCAAGAGATAGGTTGTGGGTACTCGTTAGAACCGCCTCATTGAGTTGGTTCTAACGAGCACCCAAAACCTATGTTTTGAGTATAAATAAGAAATATATCAAAAATGTTCATCATAAAATGACATTTTTTGAGGTAGGAAAAATGTATTATATCACACGGATGTGTTATCGAAATGTGTATTTTAATATTGTAATATTTATGTGCCTCTTTAAACATTTTATCTGTTGATCGGCATGAAACAAGTTCTATAACCACAGGGGTTACAAGAACTGGTAGCTGTAGCTGCTTCAGAAGTACCTTAGAGATCATGACTAGCAGCAAATTGCATTGTAACTGGCATTGTTATATTCACACAGGATAAAACATCTATGTGGCATACCATTAAAGTTTTCTTTGTTGGTCCCAGAACTGATATTTTTCTGATAAAATGTGTGATAGAATTCTGTTTCTGCTTCAAATAGAATGTGGGTGCTGCTTAGATTGAGACTGTTCTCATTATGATAACACACCCGTGAGATATATTACTTTCCTTCATTTGAAGAAATGGGCTAATTTCCAACGAAAAATTGTGATATTTTTAGCTCACCGTCACGTAGTGACGAGGTGAGCTTTTGGGATCACTTTTTGTCCGTCGTCCGTCGTGCGTCCGTCCGTGCGTCCGTGCGTAAACAATTTCTTTAAACGACATCTCCTCCTAAACCACTGATCGGATTTTGACCAAACTTCACAGGAATGATCCTTAGGTGGTCCCCTTTCAAAGTTGTTCAAATGGTTCCGGTCCGTTGCACATCTAGGTCCCAGGAGCCAAAAATAGATTTTTTTCACCAAAAACTTAAAAAATCTTCTTCTCTGAAACCACAAGGCCCAGGTCTTTGATATTTGGTATGAAGCTTCATCTAGTGGACCCCTACCAAGATTGTTCAAATTATAGTGCTGGGGCCAAAAATGCCCCCGCCCCGGGGCGCTTTGGTTTTACATGGGCTTATATAGGGAAAATCTTTAAAAATCTTCTTCTCTGAAACCATAAGGCCCAGGTCTTTGATATTTGGTATGAAGCTTCATCTAGTGGACCCCTACCAAGATTGTTCAAATTATAGTGCTGGGGCCAAAAATGCCCCCGCCCCGGGGCCCTTTGTTTTTACATGGGCTTATAAAGCGAAAATCTTTAAAAATCTTCTTCTCTGAAACCACAAGGCCCAGGACTTTGATATTTGGTATGAAGCTTCATCTAGTGGACCCCAACCAAGATTGTTCAAATTATAGTGCTGGGACAAAAAATGCCCCCGCCATTGGGCCCTTTGGTTTTACATTGGCTTATATAGGGAAAATCTTTGAAAATCTTCTTCTCTGAAACCACAAGGCCCAGGTCTTTGATATTTGGTATGAAGCTTCATCTAGTGGACCCCTACCAAGATTGTTCAAATTATTGTGCTGGAGCCAAAAATGCCCCCGCCCCAGGGCCCTTTGGTTTTACATAGGCTTACATAGGGAAAATCTTTAAAAATCTTCTTCTCTAAAACCACAAGGCCCAGGACTTTGATATTTCGTATGAAGCTTCATCTAGCCGACCCCTACCAAGATTGTTCAAATTATAGTGCTGGGGCCAAAAATGCCCCCGCCCCGGGGCCCTTTGTTTTTACATGGGCTTATAAAGCGAAAATCTTTAAAAATCTTCTTCTCTGAAACCACAAGGCCCAGGACTTTGATATTTGGTATGAAGCTTCATCTAGTGGACCCCAACCAAGATTGTTCAAATTATAGTGCTGGGACAAAAAATGCCCCCGCCATTGGGCCCTTTGGTTTTACATTGGCTTTTATGGGGAAAATCTTTAAAAATCTTCTTCTGAAACCACAAGGCCCAGGTCTTTGATATTTGGTATGAAGCTTCATCAAGTGGACCCCTACCAAGATTGTTCAAATTATAGTGCTGGGGCCAAAAATGCCCCCGCCCCAGGGCCCTTTGGTTTTACATGGGCTTATATAGGGAAAATCTTTAAAAATCTTCTTCTCTGAAACCACAAGGCCCAGGACTTTGATATTTGGTATGAAGCTTCATCTAGTAGACCCCTACCGAGATTGTTCAAATTATAGTGCTGGGGCGAAAAATAACCCCGTCCCGGGGCCCTTTGGTTTTACATGGCCTTATATAAGGAAAATCTTTAAAAATCTTCTTCTCTGAAACCGCAAGGCCCAGGACTTTGATATTTAGAATGAAGCTTCATCTAATGGACCTCTACCAAGATTGTTCAAATTATAGCCCTTGGGCCAAAAATGCCCCCGCCCTGGGGCCCTTTGGTTTTACATAGACTTATATAGGGAAAATCTTTAAAAATCTTCTTCTCTGAAACCACAAGGCCCAGGACTTTGATATTTGGTATGAAGCTTCATCTAGTAGACCCCTACCGCGATTGTTCAAATTATAGTGCTTGGGCGAAAAATAACCCCGTCCCGGGGCCCTTTGGTTTTACATGGCCTTATATAAGGAAAATCTTTAAAAATCTTCTTCTCTGAAACCGCAAGGCCCAGGACTTTGATATTTAGAACGAAGCTTCATCTAATGGACCCCTACCAAGATTGTTCAAATTATAGCCCTTGGGCCAAAAATGCCCCCACTCCGGGGCCCTTTGGTTTTACATAGACTTATATAGGGAAAATCTTTAAAAATCTTCTTCTCTGAAACCACAAGGCCTAGGTCTTTTATATTTGGTATGGAGCTTCTCCTAAAGGATCCCTACCAAGATGATTCAAATTATAGTGCTGGGGCCAAAAGTGGTCCGGCCCCGGGCCCTATGGTTTTACATAGGCTTATATAGGGTTAATCTTTAAAAATCTTCTCTGAAACCACAAGGCCCAGGACTTTGAAATTTGGTATGAAGCTTCATATAATGGACCTCTACCAAGATTGTTCAAATTATTGCCCTGTGGCCAAAAATGCCCCCGCTCTGGGGCCCTATGGTTTTACATAGACTAATATAGGGAAAATCTTTAAAAATCTTCTCTGAAACCACAATTACTGGGTCTTTGATATTTGGTATGAAGCTGCATCTAGTGGACCTCTATCAAAATTATTCAAATTATAGCCCTGATACCAAACATGTCCCCACTCCGGGGCCTTTAGGTTTTACATAGACTTATATAGGGAAATCTTTAAAAATCTTCTCTGAAACTGCAAGGCCAAGGCCTTTGATATTTAGTATGGAGCTTTATCTAGTGGACCTCTACCAAGATTGTTCAAATTATAGCCCTGGGGCCACAAATACCCCCCTACCCCGGAGCCCTTTGGTTTTACATAGATTTATATAGCCCCGGGACCATTTGGTTTTGTGTAGGCTTATGTAGGGAATATCTTTAAAAAAAATCTTCTTCTCTGAAACTGCAAGGCCCAGGTCTTTCATATTTGATGTGTAGCTTAATCTAGTGGACCTTTGCAAAGATTGTTCAAATTATAGCCTTTGTTGATGTTTGGTATGAAGCTTCACCTTTAGGACCTCCCTCAACATTATGCACATTAAAGCCCTGGGGCCCAAAATGGCCCTCTCTGGGGCCCACTTGTTACACTATGGATCAGGTGAGCGATCCAGGGCCATCATGGCCCTCTTGTTTTATTTATACTGCAAACAAAGGTTGTGGGTGCTCGTTAGAACCGCCTCATTGAGGCGGTTATAAAGAGCACCCACAACCTATGTCTTGGAGCTGAAATAAGCAAAATAATGTATACTCTGTAAACCCCAGTTTTCTCTATATAAAGTGGGGTTTAGAGGGCTATGCATTTCTTTGACTTGTTAACATGAAGTAATGTTTGGCCACAATCTGCTCTGAGCAAATATAAAGGTAAATGATACATACCCTTATAAACACTACTTTTCTTTGTATAAATTTGTGTTCACAAGGGTGTTCATTTCACAGACTTGTTAATATGATGGCCTGCAATATCATCACCAAAATATGCCTATATTGACAAAATCTTCCCATGCGACATAGTGCATTTTTTCAAATCTCAAAAATGGCTACTTTTCTGATGAAAATCCATGATATTTCTCTTATAAATACCACAAACATAGGTTGTGAATACTCAATAGAACTGCCTCATTTAGGAAGTTCCAACAGTACTCATGAGGCGGTTCTGATGAGCACATACAACTATGTCTTGGAGCAAAAAAAGAAAAATAGTGTTTACCCCCGTAAACCCCAGTTTTCTGTATATAAAATGGGGTTTATGGGGTATTCATTTCACGAACTTGTTCATGTGATGCAAAATTATCCCTCCCTTGTGGTTGCTTTGAGCGTTAGGGCTTGAGATGTCATTTTTATGTCAATGTTGGCTAGAAGTCCCACCAAATGGAAAACAGCATTTCCAAACAACCTAAAAAATTTTGACTGGTACATAAAACCTCAAAACAAACAAACAATTTGAAACATGAATTATGGGTACTCATTACAACTGCCTCAGTGGTGCAGTTCTAACGGGCACAAGCAACCTATGTTTGGAATGCAAATAAAAATAAATATTGCAACTTTTCTTAAGAAAAAGTGTTGGTTTTGTCGGTATGTAAGACTGCGTTATATCAAATGGATATGAGTTACTGATGTTTTTCTTGGCTCTCAAATGTCTGGATAATGAAAAATACCTATTTGAATATATTGAAAGATTTACCATTTAAATGAACATTTTCTGACAAAATAAATCTGATATATTTCATATTTCTGCTCAATACATAAGATTGTGGCAACTCTTTAGAACCACCTTGGCGCAGTTCCAATGAGTACCCACAATCTATGTTTTTGAGCAGAAATAACAAAAATAGTGTATACCCATGAAATCACAATTTTATGATTTAGAAGGGGATCAAAATTATATAGGCCTGTTTTTGTGATGGACTTTTTTTATATTTTTTTTATCTTCATTGTTTCTTTTCTAAACATATAATTGCTGGTGCTTATTAGAACCACCTTAGTGACTACTTGTACTATTTGTTTCTATCCAGGAGTATATCCTGGTAACCCAGATTCGTCTGGTTCTTTGTATAAATATCCGAGGAACTGATTTCTATATTTGCCATGTTATGGTATTTTTGCATTTATTATTTTTGTTTTATAATCTAAGTACATGCTTGCATTATGATAAGCAAATTTGTGATTTTATTTGGATGCACATTCCTTTTAAATGTTCTCTAATTTTTCCGTTTAAGTGTTGTTTTGAATGTTGTTTACAGTGCCTTTTTAGCTCACCTGAGCTGAAAGCTTTTGGGAGCTAATTTCATCAGTCACAGTCTGTCGTCGTCCATCCATCTGCCCATCTGAATGTCTACAATTAGTTAAAAAAAACGTGTCCACATAAACTACTGAACAGATTCTAAGAAAACTTGGCAGAAATGATCCTTAGGTGTCCTTCTTCAAACATTGTTAAAAAAATCCAATTGCATGCAGAACTTTAGTTATCATGGCAACAAAAAGGTGAAAATTGACATAAAACTTTAAGAATCTAAGGCTCAAGTCTTTGATATTTGGTATGGAGCTTTGCCTAACGAACTTATTTCTAGTTGTTTAAATATAAGAATAATGTTAGAACATTTTTTTTTTTATTTTATACAACAAATGTGTTTCATTTACTGTTGTGCTTGATTGTTCTTCCAGTATAAAATGCAGCAGTAATTTAAATCGTAACTTTTTTCAGTGTTCGCTTCTGAATATAGCAAATTACAGTAAAATTCTGCCGTTAAGACCACCTAAAATTAATACTAATTCTGCAATAAAAAGCGTATTTAGACAATTGCAGTTATTCCTTCATTGTGTTTTCTGCATACAATGTCCTCTTGTCATAGACCACCTTTGGGACTGTTGAAAAGTGGCCTTTAAGGCCACTTTTGAACAGTCCCAAAAGTGGTCTTAATATAGGAATTTTACTGTAGCCTCAATTGGTATGAGGATAACACATGCATGTTGTACCCCCAGCATACGAAGTATGTCAGGGGTTATATAGTTTCGTCTTTCCATCCATTCATCCATTCGTCTGTTTGTTCATATGTTTGTTCGTGGTATGTTAGTTAGTTCTCTTGTACTTTCCATCTGTCTGTCCATTCATCAACCTTTACGTCAAAGTTTTGTGTTAAACTTTTCTGATTGCTCATATCTCTGTAGACACATGTTAGATTCTCTTCATATTTGGTAAAGGATATCTCTATAGCACAACCTTTCATATGGAATATCTATGCCCCTGAGTCAAGCCCCTGGGTGGGCTGTCCATCTGTTCGTCAACTTTTTATGCCCCCGCATCATTTGATGCCGGGGGCATATGGTTTTTCGGTTTTCCGTACGTGTGTACATGCGTACATGTGTACATCCATCTGTACACGTGTGTGTACGTACGTACGTGATCCTGTAACCTCAGGTTAAAGTTTTTGTAACAGGTAGAGCCTGAACTTTTAGAACTCATATTTTCCTAACCATTTATTGGAACTGGTTCATCTTTGGTATGATGATAGATATAGGTCCAAAGTTTTATTAAGCAATACCCCCACCCGTGCCTGTGACCTCAAGGTCAAGGTCACAGACTTAGAAATTTTCAATGTTAAAGGCTCAGGTTAAGGTTTTTGTAACAGGTAGACGTTAACATTTTAGAACTCATATGTTCCAAACCATTTGATGGAATTGGTTCATATTTGGTATGATTATAGATACAGGTCCAAAGTTTTATTCAGCGATACCCCCACCCATACCCATGGCCTCAAGGTCAAGGTCATGGACTTAGAAATTTTCCATGTTAAAGACTCCAGTTAAGGTATTTGTACCTGGTAGAACCTGAACTTTTATGATGGCTTTGGTTCATATGATGATAGATATAGGTACAATGTTTTATTCAGCAATACCCCCACCCATGCCAATGACATCAAGGTCAAGGTCACAGACTTAGACAATTTTAATGTGAAAAATTTTAAAGTGCTCAAATTTTCCAAACTATATTATGGATTTGGCTATTGTATGCTATGATGATAGATACAGGTCCAAGTGTTTATTTGGCAATACCCCCACTCATGCCTATGGCTTCAAGGTCAAGGTCACAGACTTAGAAATTTTTATTAAGATATTTTAAGAGTTGATATTTTCCAAATCTTGCGATGGATTGAGTTGATATTTGGTATGATGTTAGATACCTGTCCATTTTATTCAGCGATAGCCATGCCCATGAGCTCAAGGTCAAGGTCACAGACTTAAAATTTTTTAATTATCCCCTCGCACAACATAGCTCTAGCGTCTATATTTCTCCACTGATTTCAATATAACTTCACACAAATGTTCCTTATGACAATATCTCGAGCGTGTTTGACTTTTAAGGTCATGATCCAAGGTCACTGTGGCTATTTTTAGAAAAAACTTGGTCATCGCTCTAGCGCCTTCATTTCTTCACCAATTTCAAAATAACTTCACGCAAATGTTCCTTATAAAAATATCTCGAGCGAGTTCGTCTTTCAAGGTCATGGCCTCAAGGGCAAGGTCACTGTGGCTATTCTTTGAAAAACTTTGTCATCGCTCTAGTGACTACATTTCTTCACTGATTTCAATATAACTTCACACAAATGTTCCTTATGACAATATCTCGAGCGAGTTCGTCTTTCAAGGTCATGACCTCAAGGTCAAGGTTACTCTGGCTATTTTTAGAAAAACTTTGTCATCGCTCTAGTGCTTACATTTCTCCACCAATTTCAATAAAACTTCACACGAATGTTCCTTATAAAAATAGCTCGAGCAATTTCAACTTTCAAGGTCATGGCCTCAAGGTCACGGTCACTGTGGCTATTTTTAGAAAAAATTTGTCATCACTCTAGCGCTTACATTTCTTCACTGATTTCAATATAACTTCACACAAATGTTCCTTATGACAATATCTCTAGCAAGTTCCACTTTCAAGGTCAAGGTCACTGTGGCTATTTTTGTAGAAAAACTTTGTCATCGCTCTAGCGCTTACATTTCTTCACCGATTTCAAGATAACTTCACACAAATGTTCCTTATGACAATATCTCTAGAGAGTTCCACTTTCAAGGTCAAGGTCACTGTGGCTATTTTTAGAAAATCTTTGTCACCGCTCTAGCGCTTACATTTCTTCACCGATTTCAATATAACTTCACACAAATGTTCCTTATGACAATATCTCGAACCATTTCGACTTTCAAGGTCAAGTTCACTGTGGCTATTTTTAGAAAAATTTTGTCATCGCTCTAGCGCCTGCATTTCTTCACTGGTTTCAAAATAACTTCCCACAAATGTTCCTTGTGACAACATCTCTAGCCAGTTCCACTTTCAAGGTCAAGATCACTGTGGCTATTTTTAGAAAAACTTTGTCATCGCTCTAGCGCTTACATTTCTTCACCGATTTCAATATAACTTCACACAAATGTTCCTTATGACAATATCTCTAGCGAGTTCCATTTTCAAGGTCAAGATCACTGTGGCTATTTTTAGAAAAACTTTGTCATCGCTCTAGCGCTTACATTTCTTCACCGATTTCAATATAACTTCACACAAATGTTCCTTATGACAATATCTCGAGCCATTTCGACTTTCAAGGTCAAGGTCACTGTGGCTTTTTTTAGGAAAACTTTGTCATCCCTCTAGCGCCTGCATTTCGTCACTGGCTTCAAAATAACTTCACACAAATGTTCCTTATGACAATACCTCGAACGAGTTTGACTTTTTAGGTCAAGGTCACTGTGGCTATTTTTAGAAAAACTTTGTCATCGCTCTAGCGACTACATTTCTTCACTGATTTCAATATAACTTCACACAAATGTTCCTTATGACAATACTTCGAGCTAGTTCGACTTTCAAGGTCACTGTAGCTACTTTTAGAAAAACTTTGTCATTGCTTTAGCGCTTACACTTTTTCACCAATAATTTTCAATATAACTTCTCACAAATGTTCCTGATGACAAGGTCACACACTTAGAAAATTTTGTTGCAACATGGATTTTCAGGGTGAGGCGGGACCCTTGGTGGGGGCATCTGTGTCTTCTGAACACATTTCTAGTTATGTCAAAGCTTTGTGTTAAACCTTTTTGATTGCTCATATCTCTGTAACCACGTTGGATTTTCTTCGTATTTAGTACAGGATATCTCTGAAGCATTACCTTTCATTTGAAATATCTAAGCTCCCGGTTCAAGGCCCTGAGGGCTTGAAGAAATAAAAAGGCTGCACGATGATTCCACATAGAGCTCAAACCGACGGCACATGAGTACTGGTAAACCACATAGAGGATCTAAGCCTGCCCAGGCAAAGCGGTGCAAGTCGGACCGTCCATGCTTATAAACCCTATTGGGTTTCATTGGGCGACAGTGCTTGAGAAGTCATTCCATCTCAATGTCGGGTACAAGTCCCACAAAATTGGAAGCAACGTCTCCAAAATGACCGATACAGTGTTGACGGGGCTGTTAAACCGCAAATCAAACAAACAAACAAGCCCCTAAGTGGGCCGTCTGTTCGTCTGTCCGTTCATTGTGTTAAATCTATTTGATTGCTCATATTACTGTAACCACATGTTAGATTCTCTTCATATTTGGTACAGGATATCGCTGTAACCACATGTTAGATTCTCTTCATATTTGGTACAGGATATCACTGTAACCACATGTTAGATTCTCTTCATATTTGGTACAGGATATCACGGTAACCACATGTTAGATTCTCTGCATATTTGGTACAGGATATCTCTATAGCATTACCTGTCATATGGAATATCTAAGCTCCTGGGCCAAGCCCCTTGGTGGGCTGTCCATCTGTTCGTTAACTTTTACGTCAAAGTTTTGCATTAAAACGTTTTGCTGATATCTCTGTAACCAGTCAATTTCTCCCTTTCTCAGTGAGATGACACAAAATGACCCAAAAGGGTTGAAGTGTCATTAAACCCCAAACACTCAGTCAATCAATCAATCAATCAAACAATCAGTCAATCATTTACCGACCAGTCCAAGGTTGTGTTTATGATGTGGTTAATTTATATCAGTGTCTGTACAGGTAATTGATTTATCTTGTATCCGTTTGGGACTGCCCTTTTCCCAGCAGGCACATGACGTAAGTGTGACGTCACATCGACGTCGGTTCATCGTCATGACGTTTATGCAACGTCACATCTACGTCGGTGCAACGTCATAACGTTGCACCGACGTCGATTTGACGTTGCCCTAGCGACGTGTGCCTGCTGGGTTTGGCTTTCTACCTGTAATGTTTCAGTTACAGTGCCATTTCATTTGTAGTGCTGTGCCTTTATGCTTGTATTTCTTTACCTTTGGTGCCATCGATAGATTTGTTTTTGTTTTATTTGAGGTTTAACGATAGAAGGTGTGGCAATTGTATTGATTCCTGATCATGGCCTTCACTTCTGCTTTTAAATTTACAGTCAAACCTGTCTTAAAGACCACCTGTGAACAAAGACCACCTGTCTACAAAGACCACTTCCAATTCCTCCCATCCGATTAGACCATTTTATGCACCTGTCAACAGAGACCACCTCTGCACGAGGACCAGTGGCCAGTCAAAATCCTCCCCAAATGCATATTTTTACCCTGAATAAAGACCACTTTGTGCTATGAATAGCATTGACCAAAGTTTTAATTGGGAAATTATTTATTAGTGGGTATCCTTTAATGAGCCAAATTGTTTTTTTAGTGATTCATTATTAAAACCTGACATAATATTACCTTTAGGAGATTTAATCAGTGTAATTCAGGTGTAACTGGGATTATCCAATACATATCTGCATAAATGCTGTGTAATAATCCTTGTCTTCAAAAGAGGAAGAGCAGTTCATACAAAGCTGACCCTCTGAATAAAGACCACTTATGGACAAAGACCATATTTCTTCTTTCCCTTGAGTGGTCTTTGTAGACAGGTTAGACTATATGTTATTTCTTCTCTATCACAACGGCCATCTCTTGGGAAGAATGGGTAGTTGTTCGTTTTGCTTTCTCTGTTTTTGTCATGTTGTGATTGGGTATTTATGCTATTGCTTAACCTCTTGGTACCATTAACTCTGTCCTGCTGAATAAATTTATTTTACTGAAATTCGTAATTGTGATTGACAGAGTAGACAGTGATCAGCTGGCCTCTCCAGAAGCAATCTGATCTGGAACTACACTGTTTGTAAAGGTGAGTGTTGTCGTAATCAGCAGGACATGGGTTATTGAGGTTATATATGTACTGCCAACTCGTTTGGGGTGGTGAATTGGCAGTTTTAGGGTCGGAAATTATTTGGAACGGCAACATGACAGAATAAAAATAGTAAAGGCAATACAGATAACTGGCAATATCCAGTGCATATCCCCATTCTAATGCACTTATTCATTTCATTATTAAGAAGTCTGTGTATTGAACAGCCCTCTAAACCCCACTTTATAAAGAGAAAACTGGAGTTTACACGGGTATACATTATTTTTCTTATTTCTTTTACAAGATTTAGGTTGTCTGTACTTGTTAGGACAGCCTCATTAAGGCAGTTCTAACGATCACCCACAGCTTGTGCTTGAAGTTAAAATTGGAAAAATATCACAAATTTTCATCATAAAAGTATCCATTTTAAGATAGGTAGGAGTGCACTGTGTCATGCGGTGTGTTACATTAATTTAGAAAGTTTCAAAACATAAAAAAACATGCCTATACAGGTTTGACCCCCTTGAACCCCACGTTTATAAAATAAAACTAGGGTTATCAGGACTGGTGTAAACCTTATTTTTCTTATTTTCTGCTTTAAAATATAGATTGTGGGTACTTGTTAGAACTGCCTCGATGAGACGGTTCTGTCATGTACCCACAGTCTATATTTTGAGCAGAAATAAGAAAGATATCAAAATTTTTCATCATAAAACCTTCATTTTTTCGGCGAAAATAATTGCTATGTATTTGATGTATTTGCATAGGCATGTTTTGTAATTACTAAAATTGTTAAATGCTCATTCTATCAAAACAGTTTACCACAAACCATTTTGGAGATTAAACTGCTTCTTTTTCTTATAAATTTGGATGGAAAATATCCATGCTTTAATCTTATTTCCGTTCGTTAAATAAAGTGCATCGATTTTGTTTTGGTATGATGGTGGGAAGTTTTATTCACCTTATTTGCATTGTCTGCTCATTCCTAGTCTGATTGTTATCAGTGTTGGAAAAAAAAAACGGCAACAAGACCCCCTCCCTGACCTTGAAAGGTCAGGAGGGTCTGGTTACCTGTTTTTCCAATATTGACAATGTGCAAGCTGGGAGCCAGCAAATAATGCAAATATGGTTAATAACTCTTTTTAGGCAATAAAATGTGCGATAAAATGTCAGAGTGAGTGAGTGTTTGAGTTTTACGTCCCACCGACAGCTAAGGTCATACAGATGGGACCTCGGTTTAAAGACTCATCCGAAAGCCTGGAGAAGCCCGGGATCCATCCTGCGACCTCTGGTTTACAAGGCGAGTACAGTAACCACTACACCACGGAGGCTTCTTATTAAATGTCAGAAGAGAGTGATTCTGTATCATTTAATACTTCAAAAACACAAAATGACAAGGATCAGTTAATTTTATGGGGAAGAAAGGATAAATATTTGAAAATTCTCATTGACACTATACGGCAACAGTCATGTTTTGCCAGCCAGATAAAAAGAGGTACTGTGTAACAGGGGAGATAACTGGCGCAACTCAGTGAAATGTAAACAAAGTCACGTGTTAAAACACTGGATCTGTCTATAAGTATTTACAGTAAAATTCCTTTATTAAGGCCACCTTTGGGACTGTTCAAAAGTGGTCTTGAAGACGAAAAAGAGGTCTTTAAGACCACCAAAAGTGGCCTTTAAGACCACTTTTGAACAGTCCTACATGTTGTCTCTTAATAGGAGACATTGAGTGTAGCAAACACAACTAACCTATTCAGTAAGCTCTTAAAAGCATATTTAGTCTCAATGTTAGGTGGTCAATGTTTGGTGGCCTTAATAGTGGAATTTTACTGTATAGTCTTTTTGTAGATATATAAAAAGTATAATAAATAAAAGGTTTATATAAGCTGAACATTAAAATTATAAATGGTTATATATAATTATGTTACATGTAAACACTGTAATGTGTGAGTACTTAAATATTTTAAGGCATTTGTTTAATTCGCAAGCTTCGTTTTAAATTTATCAATTTTACAAATAAATTTGAAGTCCTATTATGTGCTTATTATGATTGGCACTGCTAAAGTGCATCCTTTGTGCATCCTTTATAAAGGTTAACCCTTGTCCTGTTGAATAAATTAACTTAGCCATACCGATTTCTGATTTTTCAACAAACCAAATCACTTGCTGTAATTTATTCATACAAATTAAAAAAGTTCAACTGAATTACTGATTAGATGGCTTCTGGAGAAGCCATCTAATCAGTATTTCAGTTTAACTTTGTGATCTGTAGCCATCTAATCAGTATTTCAGTTTAACTTTGTGATCTGTATCAACAATGTTTGTTAAGGTAGAGCATATCCAGGTTCAGCAGACAAGAGTTAAGCTTGTAAAACAGATAGCAATGACACTATTTGTTAAAGCGAGATATCTATCCCATGCATCACATTCACAAGTCAATGCAATGATGTCCTTGTCCAGGAGGACGCAGGTTTGATACCTGCCGGGGTCGGCAACATTCTTTCGTTGAGATGGATCATGAAATATTTTCTACGGTCATTTTGTCCCTTCCACTGTTTCAATAAAGGCAGTCGTCAGTTTTTGACTATACTGGTTATCAACCACTGACGTATAAACCTGCTCAGGAAAAGAGTGGATAGGTAAACTGATCGGCACCAAAATGACCTAGAATAGTGTAGACTGGGTCGTTAAACTCCAATACAAACAAACAAACAAATGCCTTGTACCTCTATTTGTTAATCCCCCGCCGAGGAGCGGCGATTATTGGAATGGCCTTTGTCTGTCCGTCCAACTGTCCAATCTGTCTCTCCATAACACTTTTTTGTCCGCTCCATATCTCCTGAACCCTTTGATAGATTGTCATTACACTTTGGTCCATAATGAGTCTCAGTGAGTTGATGTGCAGAACCCATAAATGAGCCATGCCGACTCAAGGTCAAGGTCACAGCTGAAGGTCACGTGTTTGAAACTTGGAATTTTGTGTCCGTTCCATATCTCCTTTACCCTTGGAAGGATTTTCATTATACTATGGTCAAATATTCTTTTTAGTGAGCTGATGTGCAGAACCCATAAATGAACCATGCCGGCTCAAGTTCAAGGTCACATCTGAAGGTATGGAGTTTGAAACTTTGAATTTTGTGTCCGTTCCATATTTCCTTTACCCCTGCAAGGATTCTCATTAAACTTTGGTCAGTTATCCCCCTCAGTGAACTGATGTGCAGAAGCCAAAAATGAACTATGTCGACTCAAGGTCACAAGTTTAAAACTTTGAATTTTGTGTCCGTTCTATATCTCCTTTACCTCTCAAAGGATTTTCATAAAACTTTGGTCAGTTATCCCCCTCAGTGACTTCATATGCAGAGTTAATAAATGAATCATGCCATCACCATGTCAAGGTCACATCGGAAGGTCACAAGTTTGAAACTTTGAATTTTTTGTCCGTTCGATATCTCCTTTACCCTTTGGACTTAGCTACTTTGGACATCTCCTTCCTGATGCCCGGGACTTCCGTGGAGCGTGAGCCATGTTTGCTGATGTTGGCTCGGTGGGGGACGCTTATAAGTCCGCGGTTGGGCGTCTCTTGCCTGATGCCTCGAGTTGACCTGTCTCTCGAGCTACGTCGGTCGGTGTGTGCTCGGAGGGGGAATTGCTGTGTTTGCCGGGTCTTGTCCATCATCCGTTTCGGTTTCAGAACTTTGGGGTTGAGACACACTGATGAAGATTAAATGTCAGAAAGGCCTCTGTGTCGCTAAATTAGGTATAGTTACGCCTTAATTACCCTTCAAAGGATTTTCATTAATCTTCGGTCCAATGTCCCCCTCAGTGAGGTAATATGCAGAGCACATAAATAACCATGCCGACTCAAGGTCAAGGCCACAGTTGAAAGTCGCAAGTTTGAAACTTCATATTTTGTGTCCGTTCCATATCTCCTTTACCCCTGGAAGGATTTCGATGAAACTTCAATCAAATATCCCCTTAGTGAGCTGATGTGCAGAACCCATAAATAAACCATGCCAACTCAAGGTCAAGGTCACAGGTGAAGGTCACGGGTTTGAAACTTGGAACTTTGTGACCGTTCCATATCTCCTTTACCCCTGAAAGGATTTTCATTAAACTTTTGTGAAATATTCCCCTCATTGAGCTGATGTGCAGTACCTATAAATAAACCATGCCAACTCAAGGTCAAGGTCACAGGTGAAGGTCACAAGGTTGAGCCTGAGACAAAATACGGCCGGGGATTTGGCTGTCCCTCAGACTGCTTTCTTGTTTAGTTTGGTTCTATAATCCTTTCTGAATTATTTCACTTATACTGAGATGGGTGAGAACTATATTCCTTTTAGAAGAGCCACCTTACCTTGCAGAACTTGGCGCCTCACATGTGGTCCAAGCCAGGCTCAAGAGTCACTAAGTACCCTTAACCACTCTTTATTATCGCATCTGCTTCAAGCATGTGCGATATATGGATCTGGTTTCCCAGTTGTTTGAGTTGTACGTCCAGCCATCAACATTGACATCAACCCTAACATTGTCCCTGGCATTGACATGAATGTTCATGTCAGATTTGGCTTGACATTGCATTTGGCGAAGGTTTCATTTGTCCCCGCCATCGGCATGATGCCAGGGTGAATATACTTTTGGTTTTCGGTACGTGCATATGTATGTACGTACGTCTCTACAGGTATGTGTACGTACGTACATTACGTATGTGATCCTGTAACTTCAGGTTCAGGCATTTGTACCAGGTATAACCTGAACTTTTTTCATGGTTTTGGTTCATTTTGGTATGATGATAGATAAAGGTCAATAGTTTTATTCAGCAATACCCCAGCAAACACCCATATCCTCAATGTAAAGGTCACGAACTTAAACATGTTGAATGTTAAAGACTCAGGTTAAGGTAATTGTACCAGGCAGATCCTTATTATAAGAGCACATATCTTCCCAACCATTTGATGCATATTGTTCTTATTTCGTATGATGTTAGATATAGGCCCAGTGTTGTATTCAGCTATACCCCAACCCATGCCAATGACCTCAAGGGCAAGGTTCGGACTTAGATTTTTAGTCAGAGATTCAGGTTAACGTTTTTGCACCGGAAAGAACCTGAACTTTTACGACTGATTTGGTTCAATGGATTAAGTCCAAAGTTTAATTCAGCACTACCTCCGCCCATACAGATGACCTCAAGCTCAAGGTCACAGATTTGAATTTTTTAATGTTAAAAGTTTTTGAAGAGCTAATATCGTCCAAACCATGTGTTGAAGTCGCCGTATATTTCCTATGATGATAGCTACAGGTCCAAAGGTTTATTAGGCAATAGCCCCACCCATGCCTAAGACTTAAAGTCCAAGGTCACAGACTGAGAAATATTTAACATTATTTTTTAAGGGATCATATTATCCTAAGCATATGATGAATTATGTTTATATTTGGACGATGATAGATACAGGTCCAAAGGGATATTCAGCAATACCCACGCCCATACATCTGACCTCAAAGTCAAGGTCACAGACACTGAAATTTTCAATTTAACGTTTCTTAAGAGCTCATATTTTCCAAACCAAACAATGGATGTGCTTCGTATTTGGTATGATGATAGTTACAGATCTAAGGTTTTATTCAGCTATACCCTGCCCCTGACCTTAAGGTCAAGGGCACAAACTTTGAAATTTTTGTTGTTAAGTTTTTGGAGCTCATATTTTCCAAACCATACAATGGGTTTGCTTCATGTTTGGAATCATGATAGATTCAGAACAAAAGTTCTGTTCAGCCATACCCCCGACCTTGCCTATCATCTGGATGTCAAAGTTGCAATTTTTTTTTTAAGAAACCATTCGATGGATTGGGTTCATATTAATCAAACTTATTTCTGATGCTACGAATATTGCAATGTAATACTGAAACGGCTTGTTGGACCCGCATTTATTTCTACATCGCCTGCTAGAAATACAAGTATAACAATAATATAGTAAATACATGGTTAGTGTCTTTCATAATAAAATATAATCGGTGAGCCTTAGACAATTTTATAGGGGCGAGCTTCAGCGAGCCCCTATAAAATTGTTGCGGCGAACCGATAATCGAGCCCCTATAAAATTGTCGCGGCGAACTGATTATATTTTATTATTAAAGACACTAATCATGTATTTAGTTTATACCGCAATTCAAAACACTCCAGGGTTTTGCAATAATTTAGCAAATTTAAGCCAAAAAAAGACAACAAACAGTGTGGCACGTTAAATGACATTCAGTGCTTTGGCGCGCACACGTAGTATAACGTGACGTCAAGGAGTGCAAATTTTATGACGTCACCGCGCCACAGGGAGGTTGGAAACAACATGGACGCTCGAATAAAAGTTTCTCAGCGCTTTCCATTCTGTATGAAAAGCTGCAAATAAATAGCTTATTTTAGCGTTAGAATTTATTTTTGAGGTTGAGACGCAATCGCAGTAGCAGTGCGCAATTATTCAAACGGACCGACAAGGTAAGACTTTAGCTGAACTTTCTGAAAATCGGTTTAAATAAATATTGTAATGATTATAACTTGCAGTTTCGTTGTTTCTCCGTGTATAAAAGGTTGCATGTTATTGTTTACACTTGCGAATTACAGACCTGAAAAGTAGGTCTGGTCTATAAACGGTCACTAGACGTATTATAGGTCAGTAGAATGTATTATAGGTCACTACCAATAATAGCGTGCAGTTATTCGACCCCCTTCATTAGGTTACTAGAATGCCTGATTGCGGTATAAAATGGATGTTTGGTGTCATCCAAAAACAATTAACAGCTCTTATGCTATTATGATTGTTATTTTTTCAAAGGTTTATTTGGCAGTACCCCGACCTATGCAAATGGCCTCAAGGATATTTCACCAGGCGTGTTAAGCTGCCCGATGACAGCTGTTGTTGCGACATGATTTTTAGGGTGAGGTTGGCCCCTTGACGGGGGCAGCTGTGTCATGTTTACACATTTCTAGCTTTTGTATAGGAAAATGGAGTTAATACAGGATGACATTATGCTAAAATCATTGGTTGCTTATAAATAACTCGTAAGAATAGTCTTATCGGACTATCCAATTAAGGGCATATATATGTTCTGAGAATTACAAATTATTTACCGGCCCTGGTAGCTCAGTTGGTAGAGTGTCCGCTCCGGGGAACGGGAGGTCACGGGTTCGATCCCGGGCCGCGACATACCAAAGTAGAAGTAAAACAAAGATCAGGAATTGATACAATTAACTTACTCCATCCATAAAAGACACCAAAGGGAAAGAAATACAAACATTAAGCGACCAGACCATAATGGAAACCTAAACAAAGTCGTTAAAAATGGTTCTAGCTGCTCCTCGCTTGGCACACAGATTTACGGGGTAGAGCTAGGACTGGTCGATCCAGTGTCAGGATAATGTGACTGGGTGTGGAATCATTTAATGTGTCTGGGACATGATACTTCAGTGAGACAGCACTATAAAAGTGAGCATTGAGCTCCCTGTCGCAACCAGACACCGTCGTGATATGACTGAAAAATTGTTGAAAGCGACGTTAAACACGAATTCACACACACACATCACAAAGTATTACTAGAAAGTGTTTTGTTTTTAGGGATGGGGAAGAGGTGGTTTTACGGCCCTATCAAGATTATTTCACCCATATCGAGCCGATCGTTAATCAGGTGGGCTAAAATCGGAGTAACCAGAGAAAAACCACCTGACATTCCGTTGCAGAACTTGGCATCTCACACGTGATCCGAGCCAGGCTTGAACCACAGCGGCGAGAGTCAGCGCTCTTACCCACTAGGCCATGGAGGCCCGTTAAGGTTCATTTTTAAAGGTATGAAGGATAGCTAATTTGAATCGAGATATTTTAACAGCTATTGAATATCAGGAGTTCTACCTTGTTTTACGGAGCAGGCATGTTGGTTCTGCTTTGGCGAGACATTGAGTATGTATCTGGCACTGAATGTTAGATCAAATGGGCATAAAAATACTTCATATGGGACGAGCAGAATTTGATTTCATTTCCATGACTCTTTCTGCAGTAATTGGGTGTTTGTGAGGAAACTTTGATATTATTGAAAGGCTCAAAAATGCTTTAAGACATCCCCACAAAAGGTTGATTGCAGTGTAAGCTTGATTGTATAAATAAAGAATACCAGATTCGTGTCATCTGATATCATGTTATCAGGCAAGGCTTCGAGAACGCCTATGGAATCACGAGGCTCGCTGAGCGCTTCTGCATACGTTCTTTAACCTAAGCTCATTGAACTTGATATCAAATTACACGAACCTGGTATTCTATTTATCAGTTAGTCCCCAATCTTACCGTTTGCCGATTTATCCAGTAGTCCAGTTCATAGAAGTGCAATGTCACGTTGACCTGATAAAGCTCACTTGTCCTGAGGTAGCATATATTTATCAAAGTAATTAACATAGGAGGTAACCTACAAAACTACTGAAGCGGTTGGTGGTTGTCATATTCAAACATTTTCAGATTTTTCAAACACACATAATGCAATAATACCATGACAACAGTGAACTGAGTTTGATAGGAAGTTTTCTTATGATTAACTTGGCCTTGTTTTACAACCTTGTCACTTTAATAGCGTCTTCAACGTCTTCTATTTCCGCTTCGTGTAGATCATACTCCCCAGCCTCCACAATATTTATCATTTGCCTTAAGTGATTATTCTGCGATGTAATTCTATTGAGTTTAGTTTGAAGCTCTATTTCTGATCTTTTCCACAGAACAAGCAGATCTTCCTTTGATAACGATTCCACAGCTTGTTCGTCGAGAGAGCTTGATTCTGCCATGGCATGTCTTCTTATGGAAGATTTAAACCTGTTATCCTTACATTTGTGTGACCTTCCATTCAATGTTTTTGATCTTCTGCTATCCCTTCTTGAATCTCTACAACACTGGCTATTCTGTCTACAATAAGGACAACAATTGTCTGCCTCTGAGAACGACCTTGGCTGATTAATGTTTCTTGTTAAACTTTTCCTTCTGGTCTTTGGTGAAGGCCAGGTTTCATAACGCCTGCACCAGCTCACCTGTTCCTGAGTGTCATTTATTGTATTGTCTGTTTCAGTTTTGAACGTAACTTTTGTATTTCTTAGGGTATCAGGTCTTTGACTTGTGAAGTTTACAATTTTTGGAATAGAAGGTTTTTGACTTCTGATGCCTGTATGGGAGCCTTTATTGGTTCCCCTGTTATTTTCTAATTCAAAATCACTTTCAAATGCCGGATTATCAAAATAAAGATTAATATCACTGGGACAAGAATTTGAATGCTTATATTTTGTTGATAAAGTTTTATCAAAATTATTTTTGTTTATTGTGACTTCATCGACAGTATTAATTTCTGTTATTTCCTCCAATCCACCGTCAAAGCTCCTGTCGGGTATTGTGAAAACATGTCTGTGTAAGTTGTTACCATGTTGGAGATAATCTCTTGCAAACATCTTCAGTCTGAAAATATAAACTGTTAAATTGTATGTTGTTTAATTATGTAAGCTAGCATATACTGTATAAACTGTTAAATTTGATGTTGTTTATTTACGTAAGCTAGCATAGATAAGAATCATTTACACACCCGAAGTGGATATAAATGGTAAGTAATGTAAATATGACCTTTTTAGGAACAGATGAGGCTATTTTCTTATGTTTGCCCCAAATATAAATTGTGGATGCTGATTCAAGAATCCCAGTAATAAATGTCTTAGAGATTAAGATAAGTCATTTATCATATGACGTCGCGTCTGAGAGTGTAATAACGCAATGTAATATTTTCGATAATCCACTAGTGGGTTAAATATGCAAATTAGCTAGAAACGTCCCGTAACGTTACATGTACGACGTCCTTAATGACGTCGCGTTTACTAATGGCGGAATATTGACATTTTTATACAATAATCGTGAATAAAATGCGTTTTAAATGTCATATGATAAATAGAACCTTTCATTCGTGCTCATGTATTATTGAATTTATTAAACTCGTTGAGGAAAAAGGGATAAAATGCGAGGCAAAGCCTCGCATTTTATCCATTTTCCTCAACTCGTTTAATAAATTCGAGTAAGAAAGACTCTGTGTATATTCTGATACATCCCACTTTTCCAAAAATAATCACAGATCATCACCTTCCTTTCTATTTACATGGGTGCCTAGTATAATGTTTCTACTGTGCTACGGAATGTACTTAACCAAGTCAGTCCGAGCGTGACTGACAATCTTCGAGATATTAGTTACATTTAATTATAACAGTAACCATTTTATGGGGAACCGATATACTAGACATATTTATGCCTTTTGTAAACACGATCCATTTCGGGACTGCATGTTTGCTTTCCTTTCACTTGAGTCCATTAGTATACCCTTCCCTCACGAATTACATCCAATGAGAAATTTTGAAAATACTTGAGGGTCACTGATGAGGCCTTATTGGTCGAAAGTAGCTAGTCTGGTACAGAAAATATGTACATTTAGTTTTGTGTGGTGTATTCCTTGCTTTCAAAGGACAACCCTTTTGTAGATCATATTTGACGTCACTACAGCTGGTGTTACGGGAAAGTGTGGCGGCCGTAAAAAATCTGCCTGCCCTTCATCCTAGTGTACTTTATATTTTCTTGATCTTTGGGACCCTTTTTTTTTAAATTGTAGAATTTTGAAAATATTTGAGGGTCACTGATGAGGCCTAATTGGCCGAAACTATCTAGTCTGGCTCAGAAAACATAAACACTCCATACTTTTCAGTTCTATGGTGTATTCCTAACCCTTTTATAGAACATATTTGACGTCGCTACAGATGGTGTTAGAGTAAAGTGTGGCGGCCGTAAAATGTCTTCCTCCCCTTCATCATAGTATAGTTAATGTTGTCTCGTCTTTTGGGACCAATGATTCCATTGTGGAATTTCAAAAATAGTTTAGGGTCACTGATGAGGCCTATTTGGCCAAAACTAGCTTGGGTGGTCCAGAAAACATGTACACTCAATACTTTTTTAGTTCTCTGGTGTATTCCTTGCTTATAAAGGATAACCTTTTCATTAGCTCACCTGAGCCGAAGGCTCATGCGAGGTAATAGTATGCCAATGCTCCGGCGTCTGTCGTCCGTTCACATTTTCAAATAAGTATATCTTTAAAGCCAATGGGCCAGTCATGATTTTTATGTGAAGCATTATCAGGTAGTTGGGAAGATGCATAATGTTTTGGGGCTGATCAGAAGGAAACTCTTGTTGTCATGGCAACATATAGCTCCCACAGACTTACGATGGGAAAAAACTCCAAAATCTTATTCTCTGAATCCACACGGCCGAAAGCTTAGATATTTAGTATGTAGCAACATCAAGTAGTCCCCTACATAAATCCTGTCAATTATGCCCCTTGGGTCCAAATTGGCCACGCCCTGGGGTTCCTTAGTTTCCATAGACTTTTCTAGATCTGTGGTGTACTCTTTGCTTCCAAAGGATAACCCTTTCTTAAACATATTTAACGTCACTACAGCTGGTGATCGGGAATGAGAGGCGGCCGTAAAAAGTCTCCCTGTCCTACATCTGCCGAAACTAGCTAGTCTGGCCCAGAAAATATGTACACTTCATATTTTCCTGTTCTGTGGTGTACTCCTTGCTTCCAAAGGATAACCCTTTCTAGAAAATATTTAACGTCACTACAGCTGGTGTCTGGGAATGTGTGGCGGCCGTAAAAAGTCTCTCTGGCCTACATCATAGTGTAGTTTATATTTTCTTGTCCTTTGGGATCATTGATTCCATTGTTGAATTTTGAATATATTTGAGGGTCACTGATGAGGTCTAATTGGCGGAAACTACCTAGACTGGCCAAGAAAATATGTACACTTCATATTTTCCAGTTCTGTGGTGTACTTCTTGGTTCCAAAGGATAATCCTTTCTAGAATTTATAATGGAAAAAAGCTTCAAAAATCTTCTTCTCCGAAACCATAAAGCCCATAGCTAAGATATTTAGTATGTACATGTAGCAGCGTAAAATGGTCACCTACATAAATCCTGCCAATCAGAATTTGGCATGCCCTGGGGCTCATAAACTCCCATAGACTTACAATGGAAAAAAAAACTTAAAAAAAAATCTTCTTCTTATAATCCACAAGCCCAAAGTTTATATAATAAGTATGTAGCAATCTTAAGTGGTACCGTACAAAAAATCCTGCCAATCGTGCCCCTTGGATCCAAATTGGCCACGCCCCGGTTCTTCTTAGCTTCCATAGACTTATAATGGAAAACAAAGTTTCAAAAATCTTCTCCGAAACCATAATGCCCATAGCTAGGATATTTAGTATGTAGCAACTTAATATGGTCACCTACCTAAATCCTGCCAGTCGTGCCCACGGGGTTAGAATTGACCACGCCCTGGTGCTCATAACATTATGATAACACACCCGTGCGACATAGTTGATTTTTTCACATCTCCAAAATGGCTGCTTGTCTGATGAAAACGCGTGCTATTATTCTTATTTATACTACAAGCATACATTGTAGGTGCTCTAAAGTACCCACAACCTATGTCTTGGAACAGAAATAAGAAAAAATAATGTAAACCCCCGTAAACTCCAGTTTTCTCTATATAAAGTGGGGTTAAGGGGTGTTTATTTCACGGACTTGTTCACCTGATGGCTCAGATAGACTTACAATGGAAAAAAACAACTTTAAAAATATTCTTCTCTGAATCCTCAAGGCTTAAAGCTTAGATATTTAGTGTGTAGCAATGCCAAGTGGTCACTTGCCATTCATGCACCTAGGGTTAAAATTTGGCAACGCCTCGGGGCTCCCCAGCTCCCAATTTTCAAATAAGTATATCTCTAAAGCCAGTTGGCCAATCATGAATACATTTCATGTGAAGCATTATCAGGGGGAAACGAAGCGTAATGTTTTGTGGCAGGTCAGATGGAAACTCTTGTTGCCATGGCAACATATGACTCCCATAGATTTACAATGGGAAAAAACATCAACAAATCTTCTCGTCTGAAACCACAATGCCCAGAGCTTAAATATTTAGTATGTAGCAACGTCAAATGGTCGCCTACATAAATCCTGCCGATCATGCACCTTGGGTTCCGAATTGGCCACGCCCCGGGGCTCCTTAGCTTCCATAGACTTAAAATTGAAAAAGGCGTCAAAAGTCTTCTTCTCCGAAACCATAAAGCCCATTGCTAAGTTATTTAATATGTAGCAATGTAAAATGTTCACCTACATAAATCTTGACAATCATGCCCCTGGGGTTAGAATTGGCCACGCCCCGGAGCTCATAAGCTCCCATAGACTTACAGTGGAAAAAACTTGAAACTTTTAAGCTCCTTGTCTGAATCGACAAGGCCCAGAGCTTAGATATTTAGAATGTAGCAACGCCAAATGGTCCCTTACACAAATCCTGCCATTCATGCACCTTGGGTTCCGAACTGGCAAAGCCCCGGGGCTCCTTAGCTCTCATAGATTTATAAAGCACAAATCTTCTCTGAAACCATTAAGCCCATAGCTTAGATATTTACTATATAGCCACGTGAAATGGCCACCTACATAAATCCTGCCAACCATGCCTCTTGGTTCAAAAGTGGCCATGCTCCAGGGCTCATTATCTCCCATAGACTTAAAATGAAAACAAAAAACTTTAAAAATCTGCTTCTCTGATCATAAGACCCAGATCTTAGATATTAGTATGTAGCGTCAAGTGCTCACCAACATAAATCTTGCCAATCATGCCCCAGGGGTCCAAAATAGCCATAGCAAATAAACTTCCATGGACTTGTAATGGAAAAAACTTCAAAATTCTTATTTTGAAACCATAATGCTCTGATCTTGGATATTTCATATATAACAGTGCTAAATGGTCACCTATATAAATCCTACCAATCATGCCCTAGCTCCCACTTGACTTACCATAATAAAAAAAAACACTTTAAAAATCTTCTCCGAAACCAAAAGGCCAAGCGATTAGATATTTAGTATGTAATTCTTCCAAAATAAAAGTGGAGGCAATGATCAGGAATCGATACAATTAACCCACGGCTCCCATCAGAGGCACCAAAGGGAAAGAAACACAAACATGAAACAACAGACCCTAATTGAAACATCAATAGCGGAAAGCCAAAAGGACAGTTACTTTCCAACAAAATGGCCAATAGGCTATCCTAAATAAAACAACATAAGCGACACAAACACACAAAGACAAACCATAACAAGAATTAACCGCGACATTCCACTGGGGGGGGGGGTGCTTAAATTGATTTTACGTGGCCACAATCCTCGCCCTTACTTCCGTCGCGATTAAGAAAAAAACATGTTCAGTCCGCATGAAGACCTCCAAACTCATCAGTGCAACATATCCGTGAACACAAAAATCAAACATCCACAGAGATGAAACAACGGTGAGGACTCGACAGCAAGAAACCACTGATATGCTGGAGCAAAAGAAAACCAACAGAAAGACTCCGATGCAATGCCCATAGGGTCCAAATTGACTATTCCTTGGGGCCCATTATCTCATATAGCGGCCTCTGTGGTGCAATGGTTATGCTACGCGCCTGATAAACCAGGGATTGCAGGATAGATCCTGGGCTTCTCCAGACTTCCGGATGAGTCTTTAAACTGAGGTCCTGTCTCCGTATCACCTTAGCTGTTGGAACGTAAAACTAAAATACACTCACTCATTAGCACCTGTATACTAATAATATGAAACAATTGAGAGATCTTCTGAATCTATACGGCCCTGAGATTAGATATTTAGTATTGTTACAACATCAATTGGTCACAAACATAAATCCTGCTTGCCATGCCTATGGCGGCAGAATTTGCCACACCTCTTGGCTCATCATCTCCAACTGATTTTTAATTGAAGCACTTATAAAACAATCTGTTCTGACCACCATGAGACAAACAGACTTAAATCTCTTCTGCAACAAGGTCTATCGGAACCCGAATTTTATGGTGACTTAGTATATAAATTTAGAAAAATTGTAACCGCAATGACTTCAGCACCAAATTTCGTAAAATCATTCTTCGATATAAAAAGATTGGATACAACATAAATGTTATACGACAGACTGCGTGCATGGTAGTTAACCCAATCATGGTTGACAACATTGCTTCCCTCTTTAATTGCACGCTAGTGGGTCACGCCTCAGATTCTATGACGGTTCCTACGTAAAGGCTTATGTTGGTTGGTACCTGATGCTCTGTCTCTGGTCGGGCCCATTGGAGTCTAACTGTTGGTTTTCTTTTGCTCAAGCATTTCTGTTGTTTCTTGCTGTCGAGTCCTCACCGTTGTTACAACTCTGTGGTTGTTTGATTTTTGTGTTCACGGAGATGTAGCACTGATGAGTAAGAAGGCCTTCATGCGGACTGAACAAATTATTTGTCTTGGTCGCCACGGAAGTAAGGCGAGGATTGTGGCCACGTAAAATCGATTTAACCCCCCCCCCCCCCCAGTGGAATTCGTTTCTGCTGACCGTTCCAAGGCGGTTCCTCTGTCAAGGTGTATTTTTGTTACTGTTTGTCTTTGGGTGTTTGTGTCGCTTATATTATTTTATTTTGGATAGCCGTTTGGCCATTTTGTGGGAAAGTAACTGTCCTTTTGGCTTTCCGCTGTTGGTGTTTCCGTTAGGGTCTGTTGTTTCATGTTTGTGTTTCTTTCCCTTTGGTGTCTCTGATGGGAGCTGAGGGTTAATTTTATCGATTCCTTATCATCTGTTCTAAAAAATTCCTCAGGTGAGCGTTTAGGCTCATTGAGCCTCTTGTACATATTTGACGTAACTACAGCTGGTGTTAAGGAAATGTGTGGCCGCCATAAAAGTCTCCCTTGCCTTCACCATAGTATATTTTATACATCTGGTCCTTTGGGCTACTGATTCCATTGTAAAAAATATTTGTTGGTCGCTGATGAGTCCTAATTTGCCGAAACTAGCTAGTCAGGCACAGAAACCATGTACACGCCATGTTTTTTTATTATTATTTATGTGTGTATTCCTTGCTTCGAATGGATAACCCTTTATATACCGTGATAAAGGCAAGCGCGCAGGGTAAGGAACAAACGCACAGGATAAGGAATTCTTTCCGCTCCGGATAAGGAAGAAAATGGCGGAATCGGCATCACATGTGCAGGTTTTTTGTTGTTCCAGATATCGTATAATGGTTACTAATCAATACGGCTGCTCACATTAGATTCACGGAAGACACATATTATTCACAAATTTATCTGCAATGTTCCGAATTCGACAATTACAGCCAATAAAACAGAGAACCGGACACAGTGGAGCTACTCAACCACGAAATCTCATTATTTTACATGAGACGCTCTTCTGGGAAGATGGCATGCACTTTTTCGTTGGTTGTAGACATACACATGATAAATCGGACTGTTGCAAATACGATTTAAGGAAAATTTGTAATTGGAAGGCCCACGGTGAGAAATCCAAGTTCCATTTTCAATACAACGCCCAAGGGCAAGGAAATGGGTAAAACGCATATGATAAGACACAAAATTTTCCTAGGTTTTCCGATATTAATAATTAGTCCTACATGGTTTAAAGCACCAATTGTGACCTTTAAGAACGTTCAAAGTTTGTGTGCCTTGTCTCGGCATGTGCATTGCTCTGGTTCTAGCAATATAATCATCCCCTATTGGGATAGATGGATTGGGTTCATCGCGATCATGAATTAGAGAATGATATATAGGTCCATGCGGTATTTCTGGTAGAAAATTGTATATTTGTTCTTTTGGCTGAAAATAAGGTAGATAACTTCACAAAATTCGTGAGACATACATGTACCTATTGCATGGTCAGTAAAGGGCCTGATATGATTTGGCTCCTTTTTGGCCCCCACTCAAATCCTCTTCAGTGTGCATCGTTTCACTTGCTCACAGGCTTAGTTAATGGAAACATACAGAAACAAATTCTTCGTCTTCACGTATTTTCAGAATAACTGGACTTTTGATGTGTCTGTATTGAGTTAATAAATTATGACGAAAATAGTAAGAAAAGTGTGATAAAAGTATATCTCTTCGAAAGAAAAAGACAATAGAAAGTGCCGTTGGAAGCACCTGATTATAGGTTTCAACCGGCGCATTAATATATCAGGTAGCACTGCTAACCATTTGGACACTAAGTGAGTCGTATCTAGTTACCCCACCCACTTGCATTATGATGGAGATATATGAAAAAATGAAAATTACAGGATCAAAATGAAACAGGTACCAAATTATTCCTTGGGTTCTAACTGAGAAAATGAGTAGTTACAACATATATCTTCTTTACTATGAACGGACTTGTGGCAATTTTTATGCTGAAATTTCTGAGAATGACCAAAAATTAAGTTATGAAAAATTAAAAAATAAACACAGAGTCCATCTTTCATTTTTTATATTTTCACCACATGTTAACATATCAAAACTTTATATGTATACAAAATATAAAATATGCACAAGCTAGGCTATGCTGGTATATTTTGAAAGCCACAAAGGTAGCAAAATTTTCAATTTAGGTCAAAATCAGCTGGGGGTAGGGGTAAAGCCATAGTAACAAGATGTGTTTGTGAAATACTGATGCCCCCGGACAGCGCCAATGTTAATGTTTTTAAAAATTTTGAAAAAAATAGGTCAAAGGTCAAGTTCAAGGTCACGAGATCAAAAATTATGGTACCACTGGAAAGGTCTTGTGATAAGGTATACACATGTGAAATATGAATGCTCTATCTATTACCATTCAAAAGTTATGCCCAATGTTAAAGTTTTTGCAGACGGACAAACGGACAAACAGACAAACAGACGGACAGACCAAAAACTATATGCCCCCGAATCTCTTAGATTCCGGGGGCATAAAAAACGTACCTTTTTGTGAATGACCAAACATTTTTATCGATTTGTTTTTCTTTGAAGTTGTATCTTTTCATTAAACTTAATTGTCACCATAAAACATTTATGAAACAAATATTCAGGCCCTTTGTTCGCAGTTCGTCGTCGGATATATGGCAAATATTAAAGTATGTACATGTATTGGTAACTGAAATTCCTTCGTGGAGATTGATCATTTCAAATAGATTAAAATCTTCTATAAAATGTTCCTTCCATAAGCATTACTGAAAACAAACCCAAAACAATAAATTGTCAATTTGAACTAGACATTATGTTAACCTGATCAAGTTGTCCTACCCAATATTTTTTGCTGGCCAAATTGTCAAAGACCGAATTGTCGTAGGTCGAATCGTCCGGCTTAATCGCCCTAGAATCATAGTTGTGTGGGGGGTGGGGGGGGGGGATTACTAGAACCAGCAGAGCAATGCACATGCCAAGACAAGGCACACATAACTTTGAAGATTCCTAAAGGTCACACTTGGTGCTTTAAACTACAGTGTATGTAGAACTAATAATTAATATGGAAAACCTAATCTGAGATGAAATTTACTGGTGTTACGACCATACAACTACCATTTTTCTAGGAAAATTTTGTGTCTTATCATATGCGTTGTGACCATTTCCTTGTCCGTGGGGGGTTAATTGAAAATGGAACTAGGATTTCTCACCGTGGGCCTACCAATTTCAAATTTTCCTTAAATCGTATTGGCAACAGTCCGATTTATCATGTGTATGTCTACAGCCAACAAAAAAGTGCATGCCATCTTCCCAGAAGAGCGTTTCATGAAAAATAATGAGCTTTCGTGGTTGAGTAGCTTCACTGTGTGCGGTTCTTCGTTTGACTGACTACAACTGTCGAATTCGGACCATCGAAGATAAATTTGTGAATAATATGTGTCTTCCGTGAAGCTAATGTGAGCAGCCGCATTGATTAGTAACCATAACACGAGATCTAGAACAACAACAAACCTGCACATGTGTTGCCGATTCCGCCATTTTCTTCCTTATCCTGAGCGGAAAAATTTCCTTATCCTGTGACTTTGTTCCTTACCCTGCGCGCTTGCCTTTACCAGTAAGTTATAGAACATATTACAAATATTGATTAAATCTTATCGAGCTGCTCAAGACAACCCCTTCATTTGCAAAGAGTGTAGATCTAAATCAGATGGCTTCTGAATCAGGATCTACACTGTTTGACATACAGTTAATGAATTTGTAGGAATAAACTACATCAAGTAATCTGATTGGTTCAAAGTCAGAAGTGGGTGTGGCCTAATTGGATATTCAGCAGGATAAGGGTTTGGAAAAAGAAAGATTCACCTCCTCCCTTGAATTACAAATGGATAACTAATGAAATCTACGGATAGCACTACAGCAGGTAGAAGAGACTTACGCAACGTTTCCTACAAGCGATGAAACTGTACCGTCACCATGGTAAGCATGGAGATCTGTAGGGACACTTCTTGTTCTCTAAAAATAGAATGACAGATCATATCTTGTATAACGATTTCAACCACAGCAGTACGAGCTTCCATGGCCGAGTGGGTAAGAGTGCTGTCTTAAACGCATAGGACTATCCCCTGTTAAGTCGAGCTTCGCTCGGGTCAAATATGAGAAGCCAAGCCTAAGTGGTCGTGTGGTTTTCTCCCGGTGCTTAAGCATTCACCCGCATCTGTTAAACGAGCGTCTCGCAAAAAAGTGAAATAATCTTGAAGCAGAACCACGAGCTAAACGGCGGACAATCAGGTGAATAGGCAGTGTAAGACCCCTAACACAAATATTCATGAATTTTCGGGTCTGTGGTACGACTCAATGTCCTTTGTCTTTCTGTAAAAGAGAGACAAATGACGTGTACTAGGTCTTGTCAGGTATTTGATTAGTAAGGAGATACTCCAATAATTATCAATTACCCCCAATCCATCATGGTGTAGTGATCACTGGATCAATTTTAGAATGCAGTTCTGTTCAATGAATAAATATAGTTGGTTCTAACAAGCGAAGTAGCAGCGGTAATAAGGTAACTATCACACACTTTCATTTCCGTGTTCACTCTCTTCCTTTTTTAACAAAAAAGGAAGTTATCAGTTTCTGGGGACAGAATGTGCACATCATTGGATATGTACATGTACGTCTGTCCGATGACAGTCTGGTTAGGTAAACTGGCTTGACAGGACATAAAAAGTGCTGACTGGGCCTCTAAATTACAAACAAACAGACATCCTGCATTCACATGTATAGCCTTGACACGAAATTTCCCAAAGATCAGCAACTGAAAATGAGCAAAGGCCAAACCATTATCTGCTTGATAGAGGACATTTTTGTAAAATTGTGTCACAAAATATATATAGTAGATCTATGCAATTTTGCTATTGTTTTCCCCCATTGTAAGCCAGACTGGCTTATAGGCCGAGTAATGGGATATGTGACTTTTGGAACTGTCCTATTTAGCAACTAGGGCATTATAATGACAAAAATGTTGAAGAAGCCTCGGACCAAATATGTATATTAGGTCCGTGTTGAACCCAACGACTACAAAGAATGTGACAGACTGACAGCCTGTTGTTCCCTGTGATTACTTAAGAGCTAAAAATAAAAGATAATGTTTCTGTTCAATACGTATAATTCCGTGGTAGTACGACCATATTATATATATATCTAGAAGGAGTGCATATCGCACCATTCTAACTGGCGTGGCACTTATACAATTTTAAAATATCCGGGAATGGGTACAGTATAGCCAAAGCCCCAGAATACAAAAACTGCAAACTGCCCCGGGAGTCTCTCTTGACCTTCAGTAAAGGGAAGACAAATTGTAATTATTCTATCACGGTGGCTGCGTAATTGGCCAATACATCTTCATTTATTAGCTTATTTATACCAGACTTTCTGGTTAGCATGTTTTACCTGGTAGGTCTTCTGAAGAACGTTGAACTTCTTGGCTCGAACTTTCCTTACAAAGCTTTTTGCTGCTGGTCGCACAGTCACCGTGTTGATAGCTCTGTAAAGTCTCTGGGAAACAAGAAATCACATTTATATAAATAAATGTAAATTTGTTTATTCTGATGCCACAGTTATGATTAGAAAAAACAATATTGTACAACATATTTGTTTTGCGCAGACAACAATCGTTACAATAACACATCTGTGTTTCAGAGTTCATTCTATCATTTATGCAAAACGTTTTTAGCTCAGGATTATTAGTGATATTGTTGTCATTTATACTCCAAACATAAAGCACTAAGGTACCCGGCTAACGAGTATCCGTAACCTACGACTAGGAGCAGAAACAAGTATAATAATGCAGACCCATGTAAACAGCAGTTTTCTTTTTATAAAATACACCTTTATTGCATCTCTGTTGTTGTTTGATTTTGTGTTCTCGGAAATGTTGCACTGATGAGCTAGAGAACTTCATGCTGACTGAACAAATTATTTGTCTAAATCGCGACGGAATTAAGGGCGAGGATTGCAGCTGCGTACAATCGATTTAAGCCACAACCCATCACCCCCCCCCACCCCCAGTGGAATTCGTTTCACTGGTCGTTCCAAGGCGGTTCTTCTGTCGCGGTTTATTTTTGTTATGGTTTGTTTTTGTGTGTGTGTTTCGCTTATATTATTTTGTTTTGGATAGCCTGTTGGCCATTTTGTGGGAAAGTAACTGTCCTTTTGGCTTTCCCCGCTATTGATGTTTCCACTAGGGTCTAGCTATGTCACGTTTGTGTTTTTTTCCCTTTAGTGTCACTGCTGGGAACTGTGGATTACTTGTATCGATTCTGGATCATTGTCTTCACTTTAGTTTCATACGTGTAAAACTAAATAAATAAAAATGAAAGACCACAGGAACAGACACAATCAAATACCGCTAGCTGCAACGGGCGGAAAGCAGTTGCAACTACTACCTCATCATAACTGGAACAGAAACATAGACAACAAGGTCAACAGCTCTATATATACGTTGCAAGAGGCGATTAAAATCCTAAATAAAACTACACGAAGCAAGAACATATAGAAAACGCGAACCCCAAGGACCCAAAAGCCATTAATATTTACCCAAAAGCAAGAAATATGTAAACCACCGCTTCCGAACGACCAGTAGCAGAATAACTTTAGGGCATCGGTCGATTTAATGGGTTAACTGTTTTTATTGCGCCATTCATGGTCTTGTCATGGGATTTTAATGGCTTGTCTTTGCAGTAGTGACAGTGAGCTGATGTGCAGAACCCATAAATAAACAGCTGAAGGTCACGAGTTTGAAACTTTGAACTTTGTGTCCGTTCCGTATCCCCTTTACCCCCGGAAGGATTTTCATTAAAAGTTGGTCAAATATCCTCCTCAGTGAGCTGATGTGCAAAAACCATAAATAAACCGTGCCAATCAAGGTCAAGGTCAAAGGTGAAGGTCACAAGGTTGAGCCTTGTTATTAATAATAATAATAATCGACCTTATTTATAGAACCTTATTAAAGTAAGGCGGAGGTTGGGTGTCAAGCAGACTGCTTTCTTGTTTATCATTAAATCTGAACACGCTTATTGTTGCTAGTGCTTTCTGTCAATATTATAATCAGTGACAATGTAGAGCATAATAAGATGGTGGAAATAATATTATTCGCAAAGGTATCTTTATCGGTCTGCAGGGTGGAAAGGGTTAAATATATCCAGACTTACATATCTATTTTTGTTGAGTAGTTGATCATTTGATGTTAAATTATATATTTGAACTTGAGATAAATAGGCACATTCGTTTATCCTCATACTATCGTTTCTAACAACGGACATGTTTCATATATTACAGTCGATGACCAAACATGAATTGTTAACTGCAGGTAATTTTATCTCGCTTGTGATGGTAATACAAAATATCGCTTTGAATGTATCTGGCTTAAACAGCATACAGTCTCGATAATGTTATGTAGAATAGTATACAGTTATTTCATGGCAATTTGGAGTATAGTCAAATGTACGACCTGGTGCACTATTGTCCGAGGCCGAAGGCCGAGGGCAATAGTGGATCAGCTCATCACGAAAACACGCCTATATAATTTTAACCCCCTTCAATCCCACTTTTATAAAGTAAAACTGGGGTTTCCGGGGGTATACCTTATTTTTCTTATTTCTGCTCTAAAATATAGATTATGGGTACTCGTTAGAACCGCCTCGATGAGGCGGTTCTAACGAGTGCCCACAATCTATATTTTGAGCAGATATAAGAAAAATATCACAATCTTTCATCATAAAATTTTCATTTTTTCGGCGATAAAGGTGGCAATGTATTTGTATAGGCGTGTTTTCGTAATGTCGCCCACAGTACCGAGAGGCAACTCTTTTGACCAAGCTGCCATGAAATAATTGTTTTATTACCCAGTCAATCTAATGCACTGTATAAGAGACCAATTAACAGTTTGTTCAAAGAGATAAATTCAGATCTAGTAGAAGAAAGAAAACACCACTTTTCAATCATTAGTATGTAAAACATAACACATATAAAGAATATATTAACCGTGTTTTGACTTGGTTCTTTATAACACTGTTTTGGATATACAAAGGTTCAAAGATGGATTCCAAAAGTGCATATATTATAAAGACCAAAGACCGTCGAAAACAGCCGTCTAATAGTATGAAATATGGACGGAGATATAGTTCACCCAGTTCAAAACTGCTTTACACTCACCCTAGCCAAACATATATATTAGCACATTATATAGTAGATAATAACATCATTTATAGCGCTGTCTGAAAATCAGTCATAGAAATCGCATGAAATTTGGCCATTTTACAATAGAAATGAAGGCAATGATCAGGAATCAATACATCTATCCAATACCTCCCATCAGAGACAACAAAAAAAAAAAAAAAAACAAAAAAAAAAGAAACACGGACATGAAATAACTGAACCCTGGTGACATTACGCAAACACGCCTATACAAATACATATCCACCTTTATCGCCGAAAAAATGAAAATTTTATTATGAAAAATTGTGACATTTTTCTTATTTCTGCTCCAAATATAGATTGTGGGCACTCGTTAGAACCGCCTCATCGAGGCGGTTCTAACGAGTACCTGCAATCTAAATTTTAGAGCAGAAATATGAAAAAAAGGGTGTACCACCGGAAACAACAGTTTTACTATATAAAAGTGAGGTTCAAGGGGGTCAAAATTATATAGGCGTGTTTTCGTGATAAAACAACACAAGCGGAAAGCCAAAATGACATTTACCTTCCCATAAAATGACCTAAGGGCTATCCAAAATAAAAAAATATATAAGCAAAACATACATGCAAGGACAAACTTTTACAAAAATAAACAGTGATAGAAGAACCGCATTGGAATGGTCAGTAAACTGTATTTCCCTAGGATGCTTAAATCTATTTTACATGGCCATTACCCTCATGGTTTAGACAAATAATTTGTTCAGTCCGCATGAAGACATTCTGGCCCACCAGTAATACATCTCCGAGAACAAGGCAATCAAACGATCACAGAGATGAAACAATGATGAGGACTCGACAGCATGAAATAACTGGAATGCAGGAGCAAAAGAAAAAAAAAAACTCTTGTCATTTTTATGGAGACAGACATTTCAATATAGTCTACAATCTGTCCCGTTCAATATAATAATTCCCAAATGAGCTTTCCCAGCAGGCACATGACGTAATTGTGACGTCACATCAACGTCGGTGCACGGTCATAACGTTTATGAAACTTCACATTAACGTTGGCGTGGTGTTACACCAACCGTGGCAACGTCGTGACGTTGCACAGTCCTGTATTTGACGTTGCCCTTGCGACATGTGCCTGCTAGGATTATACAATACGTGTACTCGAGTTAGGTTCCCATAAATCAAAATCAGAGATGAGGAATGTGGTGGTGTCGGATAGAACTGAATGTTTTTAATTTTACAATAGAGACTACTTTCTTGACTACTTTCTTAAACAAACGTCATTTTTGTTTTTAAAACGAAAATATTGTACCCCTAAGAATTCGTGCAGATAGGAAATATAAAATAAGGCAAACTACTTTTTACTTTGAGAATGTCAAATGCCTAAATGCATAGGGTCACATGTGAGACGCCAAGTTCTGCAACGGAAGGTCAGGTGGTTTTTTCGCCGGGTACTCCGGTTTTCGCCCACCTCTGATTAACGATCGGCTCGATATGAGTGAAATAATCTTGAAAGGGCCGTAAAACCAAAACCAAAAAAAAAAAAAAACCTAAATGCATAAACTTTGAGAAATGAAGTTGAAAATAATGCGACCAGAACCGGAATCGAATCGGCGACCCCTTGCTTACAAAACAATTGCAGATCATACAAGAAATAAAGCCGCCAGATCTCCCTTAATGAAAGATCACTTTAAAACACAAATAAAAAAAGCCGTCACGCGAAAAGGGACCTTCTAGGAATTTTTGGCGAAAATGAGTTATAACTGATTTCAGATATATTGGTATTTGAGAAACAATTTGACACCAAATTGAATAAAATACTCCTAAAGGTTTAAGATTTACAGTATTTTAAACATAGGTACCCTAAACGTAATAATGTCACAGAAAACCGATTCGACGTCATGGGTTATTCGACGTCATGGGTTGCGTCAACACACTGTTAAAGGTAAAGTTGCAGGCAATAATGCAAGGAAACATCTGAAAGGCATTTTAAAACACTAAAACATTTATTTCCTAAAGACACTTTAATTATTAAGCATTTCTTTGAGAAATATGGCATATTGTCGTCGGTGAATCTGTGTAGTTTTAGCGATAGTCATGGGAAGATAAAAAAAAACATTTTTTACACATTATATGAGCAAAAAAATGCTATTTGCAGCCTGCGCATCAGCATAGACTGATCAGCGAGCATATGATACCAGTTTTCGGGATCGTGTTATGACTTAGGCGGTTCTATGCCAAAATTCAGGTCACCGCTGTGGGTTTGAACCTGGCTCGGGTAACTTGTGAGACGCCAAGTTCTGCAACGGAAGGTCATGTGTTTTTTACGGCTACTCCGGTTTTTCCCCACGTATGGTTAACGATCGGCTCGATATGAGTGAAATAATCTTGAAAGGGCCATAAAACCAAACTAAATTAAAAAGAAATGTCACCTAAGGCTTCTGAGACTGAGCAGACTGGCATGTTGGCTCATCTGGTTGGAAATACCGAAGGCCGATTTCCTCATGAGATACGAAAAAAAAAAATGAACTCATATTCATCGCTATGGTTCGAGCCTTGCTCGGGTTAAAAGTAAGATGCCATGTTCTGCAACGGAAGGTCAGGTTTTTTCTCGGTACTCTGGTGTTCGCCCACATCTGATTAACGATCGACTTGAAATAAGTGAAAAAACATATTGAAAACAAATCCCTTATACTCGTGTAATCTATCTATCTATCTATCTATCTATCTATCTATCTATCTATCTATCTATCTATCTATCTATCTATCTATCTATCTATCTATCTATCTATCTATCTATCTATCTATCTATCTATCTATCTATCTACCTACCTACGTATCTATCTATCTATCTATCTATCTATCTATCTATCTATCTATCTATCTATCTATCTATCTATCTATCTATCTATCTATCTATCTATCTATCTATCTATCTATCTATCTATCTATCTATCTATCTGTCTGCATGATGCTTCCACACAGAGCTGAACCCGACCGCACACTAGTACTGGCTATCCGCTTAGGGGATCTAAGCCTGCCAAGACAAATCGGTGCGAGTCGGTCCGCCCATGCTTACAAACCCTATTGGTTTCATTGGGCAACAGGGCTTGAGGTGTCATTTCATCTCAATGTCCAGTAAAACTCCCACAAAATTGGAAGCAACGTCTCCAAAATGACTTATACAGTGTTGACGGGGACATTAAACCTCAAACCAAACCAAAAAATGCCCCCACCCATCGGGGCTTGGAGAAATAGATTAAGCTGCATGATGATTCCACGCAGAGCTGAAACCGACCGCACACGAGTACTAGTAAACCGCTTGGAAGGTCTAAGACTGCCTGGGCAAAGTGGTGCCATGCATTTAAACACTTTTGGTTTCATTTAGCGCCAAGCTTTGAGATGCCATTTCATCTCAGTGAAAGTAACGTCTCCAAAATGACCTAAATAGTGTTGACGGGACGTTAAACCTCAAATCATACAAACCATCGGTCAAATTTGACATCTCTCCACTTTTGTATGATGAAAGCCTACACGATATTCATGCTATTTCGTTAGGGAGTTTTAACCTGCATGCACAGGAGAAGATTCTGCATGCACATCGGGTCTACAGTTATAGTCCCGATTGAAAGGACGGTGCACTTTGATGCTTCATCTCTGCAAATGATGCCAGTTGAGCTTGTTCTGACACCGCAAATTTACTACCGCTGCCACGAATTGAACCGGAGGCCTCTTATATCAGAGGCGTCTTTCCACTCATCTACCTCGCAACGGGACAGCCCCCCGCGCATCGGGGCTTGAAGAAATAGATAGGCTGCATGATGCTTTCACGCAGTGCTGAAAGCCGACCGCTTAGAGGATCTAAGCCTGCCCAGGCAAACCGGTCCGAGTCGGACCATGCTTATAAACCCTATTGGTTTCATTGGGCAACAGGGCTTGAGATGTCATTTCGTCTCAATGTCGGTTAAAAGTCCCACAAAATTGGAAGCAACGTCTCCAAAATGACCTTTACAGTGTTAGCGGGGGACCTTAAAACTCAAATCAAACAAACAAAACCTCGCACTGGGAAAATTGGTACCGTTTGACGTAAACCACACCGGCAGGTTCTGATGCTGTCAAATTATAAATATTCGTGAAATTCTTCTGCAAAATCTTCCGTTTTTCAACAAGTTTCCCAAGCTGGTGTGTTATTTGTTAAGAAAATTAAATCACCTCCGCTAACTTACTTGGTTGGGTAATTGTTGGGAGCTGGCCCCCGCCCATCGGGGCTTGAAGAAATAGATTGGGCTGAATGATGCTTCCACGCAGAGGTGAAACCGCCCACAGTAGGTTCCAAGCCTGCCCAGGAAACTGGTGCAAGTCGGACCGTCCATGCATAATTTTTTAAACGCTATTGGTTTCATTGGTTGGCAGGACTTGAGATGTCATTTCATCTCAATGTTTGATAAAAATCCCACAAAATTGGAAGCGAAGTCTCCAAAATAGCCTATACGGTGTTGACAGGAGCGTTAAACCTCAAATCCAACAAATAATTGTTGGGAGCAAATTTCAAACATATGGCATTATGAGGGGAGTTACTGTAATGCCTGTTCTAGAGGGAGTTCAATCATCTACCATACCATGGTAGCGGAATTCAAATTTTGCACGTTCTTCCCATGATTTCCATGTTTTTTCACCGGTGTGATGGAACGACGTCTGGTAGATGTTTGGTTGACTGGCACACAGACCCTCTATTTCTTGTATAGAAGCAGTCTATTCCCGGACATTAGTGTTCGCACCTTTGCCGCCATCTTTGTTACGTATGGTGTGACATATCTACCAGAGTAACCCACGCTTTAGTCTGGTTCGACCAGAGTGACGTCACGAGACTTCCGCCATGCTACCAGACCGCTACCAGACTGAGTTCGATCACACTTTGGTTAACCATGGTTCGTGATCGAACTACCTCATAATAATATATTGATTAACTTATGACGTAGCGGTTAGACTTCACCAGTACCCACTGTCTGTGAACTGGTTGACCTTATCGCCCTGATTGAATATTGAAGATAATACCTCATGGGCCTGGCATTAGGCTGACATTACACAAATGAAAAACATCCGTTGCCCGGATCTGACATGTAACCTTAAACGCTGTTAAATTCATTCCATCCATCACCAGAGAACAATTTTCAGGTGGTGCGGATGTCAACTTTTATTTTTATTTACTAAAACAAGGGAAGGAACTCGAACAGTCAAAAAATCAAATGCCATTTCGCCATAAGTAAGGTGAAATGACACGGCGTAAACAAATTATCAGAATCAGTTATGACGTTAACGTGAACATAATTTTCAAACGTCATTTACGCTAAATGACGTAACTTCCCAGAAGGTCCCTTTTCGCGTGACGGGTCACAAATAAAAAAAAAAACCTTTGTCATTTTTTATGGAGACAGCCATATCAATATAGTCTAAAATCTGTCCCTTTCAATATAATAATTCCCAAATGAGCACACCCAGCGGGAGCATGGCGTAATTGTGACGTCACATCAACGTCGGTGCACGGTCATAACGTTTATGCAACTTCATATTAACGTTGGCGTGATGTTGCACCAACCGGTGCAGCGTCGTGACGTTGCACCGACCTAGATTTGATGTTGCCCTAGCGACGTGTGCCTGCTGGGATTATACAATACCTGTACTCGAGTTAGGTTCCCATAAATCAAAATCAGAGATGAGGAATGCGGTGGTGGTGGATAGAACTGAATGTTTCCATTTTACGATAGAGACTACTTTCTTGACTATTTTCTTGAAAGAAAAAACGAACTTAAACAACGGTCATTTTTGTTCTATAATCGAAAAAATTGTATCCCTAAGAAGCTATGTTATACCTAGGAACAAATCCATGCAGATGGGAAATATAAAATAAGGCAAACTTCTTTTTACTTTGAAAACGTCAAAGACCTTAATACATAAACCTTTGAGAAATGAAGTTGAAAAAAATGCGACCAGAACCGGACTCGAATCGGCGACCCCTTGCTTACAAAACAATTGCAGATCATACAAGAATAAAAGGCCGCCAGATCTCCCTTAATGAAAGATCACTTTAAAACACAAATAAAAAAAAACCTTTGTCATTTTTTTATGGAAACAGACATTTCAATATAGTCTACAATCTGTCCCTTTCAATATAATAATTCCCAAAATGAGCACTCTCAGCGGGAGCATGACGTAATTGTGACGTTACATCAACGTCGGTGCACGGTCATAACATTTATGCAACTTCATATTAAGGTTGGTGTGATGTTGCACCAACCGGTGCAGCGTCGTGACGTTGCACCGACCTAGATTTGACGTTGCCCTAGCGACGTGTGTCTGCTGGGATTATACAATACCTGTACTCGAGTTAGGTTCCCATAAATCAAAATCAGAGATGAGGAATGCGGTGGTGGTGGATAGAACTGAATGTTTCCATTTTACAAAAGAGACTACTTTCTTGACTATTTTCTTGAAAGAAAAAACGAACTTAAACAACGGTCATTTTTGTTCTAAAATCGAAAATATTGTATCCCTAAGACGCTATGTTATACCTAGGAACAAATCCATGCAGATGGGAAATATAAAATAAGGCAAACTACTTTTTATTTTGAAAACGTCAAAGACCTTAATACATAAACCTTTGAGAAATGAAGTTGAAAAAAATGCGACCAGAACCGGACTCGAATCGGCGACCCCTTGCTTACAAAACCATCGAAGATCATACAAGAAATAAAGCCGCCAAATGTCCCTTAATCTCTCTAAAACACACCTCAAATAAAACAGGTGTATGCATCATCAGTACAATGATGCGAATGTACAAGAAACTGTCCGTTCCATCGATAATCGTGCACGCGCTTATAGTCTTAGAAATAAATATACATTTAATCAAAATTCTGCTGAAAACGATACTTCCATTGCAATGAAGCTCAAAATCAAATGGCTTCAGACGAAGACGCCACCTGAGACTACATTATATCAAGTAGTTGGATAGGTTGCTAGTCAAACTTTGGTGTGGTTAAACTTATTTATTCCGTAGGATAACGTTAAAACATTCCGAATATGATATTTATGGAATGACCTGTAAGTGATTGTGAGGGTGAGTTATATTGCTTTCAGATTTGTTATAGTTAATTAAGTAAAGGGAGACATAAACAAGAAAATACATTACAATGTTGATTTTCGCTGTCTGTGTGATCCTTGCAACATGTATGGATTTCAGACTATGTAAGTATGAGGAAAACAAAGGTAGGCCTACAGATTGCATTTCAAATAATTTGTCTCGTTGAATCCCTTAGATAGGTATAAGTTTATATTTATACCATGCACTTCCAAATGGATCTAAATGTCTGCCTGGTGCGATCCTGTGTTTGACTTTGAATTATGACCGAATCCACCGTTATTCAAAGAACGGGCGTCTCCAAACTTGCAGAAGGAAGAGTATACTTCAGAAACACGGACGTGAAAGGTTTAAGTCTTAAATACCCCACCACAGCACAGTGATGGGGTATTGATATATTCCTTCCGGTAACCGCATGTCCGTCCGTCCGCACCATTTCCGATCAATAACGTGAGCTTTTCTTCACGGATTTTTTCTTCAGATCTTGCATGCATATTTACATGTATACCGGGGATGTGTGGTTTGGGACTGTTACTGGGAATAGTCCGTCAGCTTTTGACAGAGTTCCCTCAAAGTGGTTTCGATAACTTGAGTAATTTTTCACAGACTTTCTTCAAATTTCGCATATACATTGTTATTGGGAATGTGAGGTTCGGGATTGTTAATAGGCAAAATCCGTTAACAGTTGACACAGTTATGGCCGTTAACATTTCCCATTAAATGTTTTTGACGCTTTTTTTAACTTCACAGATATGTAGACCACTAAAAACGCATATTATAGACAAGGACAACCACTCTTACTATCCTTGACCTTAAGTTATCTGCCCTTTTCAGTTCCTAATAAGTGGTTTTTGTGTGTTTCCGATCGACAACTTTAATATGTTTTTCACAGATTTTCTTCAAATTTTGCATATACATTGGTATTGGTAATGCGTGGTTTGGGATTATTGATGTTAGCATTTGACAGAGATATGGGCGTTTACAATTCTCGTTAAATGGTGTTTGGACTCTTATTACTTTACCAAATGGAATAATGGCTGAAACGTCACAGATATGCAGACCACTAAAGGAAGCACATTGTGACCAAGGACAGCCACTCTAACCATCCTTTATTTGAATTATATATGCCCTTAATAGATGTGAAAAATGGTTTTGCGCCTGTTTCCCATTTGCTATAGGGAAAATTGTGATGAACTTTTACTGATTATGAAGCACTAAAGGAAGCATGTTATGGCCAAGGGCAGTCACTTTGTCAATTCTGCTGCTTGAGTTATCTGCCCTTGATATATGTGAAATAGTTTTTTTGCTCATATCGCCTTTTCTATATGGAATACCTTGATGAAACTTTATACAATACGCTTCCTTTTGTGTTCTAAACATCTGTAAAATTCCTAACATTTGTTTGGCCTAAATTTCTGAGGTATATGGAACAGCTTGATTAAACTTCACAGATTTACAGGGTACTGAAGATTGCGTATTACGGTCAAGGACATAAAACTAACCCTCACCATGCTGAATATTTCAATATGCTACACTCCTCCCCAATCTTCAGATTTTTATATTGCATGGTTTTGATTTTTACCATGGGTTCAGAAGCAGAATGGAAAACAGTATAGATCCTGCTCGGATGGCTTACAAGGAGCCAGCTGGTCGGGATCTATACTGGCTTCAACAGGGGATATATCCGGGTTCAGCATGGTTAGAGTTTAGTTCTTGCGTTATCTGGGTTTGGTGTATCTGAAATGGTTTCTTTTTGCCTTCAGTTGCTGATCTACAAAAAAAAAAAAAAAACAAAAAAAAAAAACAGAAAATTGAGACAGCTCACGACAAAACCTACAATAAGACATGTGCGCCCAACGAAGACTCAGATCAGCCTGCGCATCCAATTAGTCTAACCCGAGACTTTTCTTGCTGCATGAAGGAACATTTGGCTCCTAGCTATCCTTAGAGCGCACAGCGAAGACTCTGATCAGACTGCGCGGATGCGCAGGCTGATCTGAGTCTTTGTTGGGCGCACATATCTTACTGTATGTTTTGTCATGCGCAGGCTCAAATTATTGTCACAGATTTAATCCTATTTCTAAGGTTGTCTGCTCCAGAAACACCTGTACAATGAATGCTGTTGGGGTATCATGCAGTGTGAGCGATGTTTTATTGTCTGCAAAGTAACAACTAGCAAATTGCATCTTCAAATTACGTTTACCTATTATTGAGAGCAAATAAGGCGGCCATAAAAAAATCTCGCTGCCCTTATTGTAGTGGATTTGTTCCATTTGTGGTTTAACGTCCCCGTCAACACTGTATAGGTCATTTTGGAGACGCTGCTTCCAATTTTGTGGGACTTCTACCCGACATTGAGATGAAATGACATCTCAAGCCCTGTCGCCCAATGAAACCAATAATGTTTATAAGCATGGACGGTCCGACTCGCACCACTTTACCTGGGCAGGCCAAGGTCCTCTAAGCTGTTTGCCAGTACTCGTGTGCGGTCGGATTTTAGCTCTGCGTGGAAGCATCATGCAGCCTATCTATTTCTTCAAGCCCAGATGGGCGGGGTCGATTTATTGTAGTGGAGATATTTTCTAGTCCTATGGAATCATATATTTCAATGTGGAAGTATGAGGGTCTGATTGACCGCAACTAGCTAGCTTTGCCCAGAAATACTTTTTCAGTTCTGCGATGTACTCGATAGCAAGGCCTAATTAGTTGAAACTAGCTAGTATGGTCCAGACACTTAATAAATTTTCAGTTCGTCGATGTATTCACTACTTCCAAATGATAACCGTCTTAAATATCATATTGCTATTTTCTCTGAAAATAATTAAAAATATACCGACGTCTGGTCTAGACTATACGCTGGCTCTTGAAGGTTAAATATGCAATTAGATTTTTTCTGCTATTATATTTTCACATATCATGTTTTCATTTATTATAAATTTTATGGCTCTTTGTTTCTTCTCACAGGTGAATTCACATTTAGCGATATCCATGGCCCTAAACTTAATATTTTACGTACCGGAACATATGCTAGACGATATGAAGGAGGCTGTTGGGCAGTAGGACTTACTAGTCAGATGCTAAACGTCGGAACAAGTTTAGAGTTTGCCATAGAAGAAACAGAACCTGGCTGGCAAGCTAACCTGAATGTCGGTATCATTTACACGTCACCAGATAATTTGACGGAAAGTGATCTTGTTATATGTGACGCTAATGTTACAACGTCTCTGCCAACGTCAAAGGTTTTCATCTTTAAACCGAGACGTATTACATTCCTGTTGGCGATCCATTTTCATTTTACGTCGATAAAAATGGCGATGCCCGGATATCCCCCAACGTCACGATCGACAACATTGCATTTACTGGTATAGACGTTAATCGACCATTCTGGGCCATTTTCAACGTTTATGGTAATACAAAAGCAATCAGCCTTCGAAACTAAAGTGCATAATATCTTCAACGTTATAGATTAAAATGTTTGTAAGTGTTTAGTATTACCTTTCATATGATGAGCCTTCTGGTGCGTGCATGTTTATATGACAACCATTTAACCCATTTGGTACCGGAAACCCCAAAACGGGTACCCTGGCAAACAGTGCACGCCCAGATCAGACGCCGCAGAACGCGGCGTCTGACCAGGGCCTACACTGTTTGCAAAAAGTTAAGCCATTTCCCAAATAAATTTTGAAGAAAACACAACCTGACACCCCTAAATTTTGTAATGAACTCCTGCTATATAAAAGGAGGAAGCTTTCATTTGGTACAAAGAGGGTTAAATAAAATCCTATGCTTTTTACCAATACGTGTGTGATAATAAATATATGGTGACTTATATATGCAGTAAAATTCGGACAAATAAATCCTTTATGATATCCCACAAACCTAACAGTAGCAAACAGAAACAGTATTAATGTTGCATTAGGATAACACACCTATTTGGCATATTGCATATTGCAATACTACACATCATACTGTAGTTTATATTTTCTTGTCCTTTGGGATCATTGAATCCATTGTGGAATTTCGAAAATATTTGAGGGTCACTGATGAGGCCTTATTGGCCGAAACTAGCAGGTTTGGCCCAGAAAACATGCACACTCCATATTTTCAGTTATGTGGTGTATTCCTTGCTTCCAAAGGATAACCCTTTTATAGAACATAAATATTTAACGTCACTACAGCTGGTGTCTGGGAATGTGTGGCGGCTGTAAAACCTGCACAACATCATAGTGTAGTTTATATTTACTTGTCCTTTGGGGTCATTGAATCCATTGTGGAATTTTGAAAATGTTTGCGGGTCACTGATGAGGCCTTATTGGCCGAAACTAGCTAGTCTGGCCCAGAAAACATGCACACTCCATATTTTTCGGTTCTGTGGTGTATTCCTTGCTTTCAAAGAATAACCCTTTTATAGAACATATTTATTACCTCAAATAATAGGTTACCTTCCTGGTGAAAAATTGTGATATTCTTTCTTATTTATACTCCAAAACATAGGATGTGAGTTCTCGTTAGAATCTCAATGTGGGGGTTCTAACGAGTACCCACAACCAATGTCTCGGAGCGGTAATAAAACAAATAATGTTTACCCCTGTAAAATCCAGTTTTCTCTAACTAAAGTGCGGTTTTCAGGGCGTTCATTACACGGGATTGTTAACACGATTGTAGCTGAGTTTTAAATGTACATCATGATAACTAGTCCGTGAAACGAAGACCCCTCTATACCCCACTTTATATAGAGAAAACGGGGGTTTACGGGGGTATACATTTTTCTTCTTATTTTTACTCCAAGACATAAGTTGTGGGTACTCGTTAGAACCGCCTCAATGAGGCGGTTCTAACGAGCACCCACGACCTATGTTTGCAGTATTAATAACAAAAATATCACGGATTTTCATCAGAAAAGTAGCCATTTTGTAAATGAGAAATATGCACTATGTCGCACGGGTGTGTTATCATAATGATTCCACGGATGTCCATTTACATTTTTTCATTTGACAATCAGCATAAATGAAAAGCGTTCACTTCACGAAACTTTTTTGCCAAATCGCCTGCAGTACACTACTTTGACGAGCTACCTGTCAGAATTGATTCATTGCGCATAATGATTTTCAGACAGTCTTTTTATTTTGTTTTGTTTGATTTGAGATTAAACGTCCCCGTCAACACTGTATGGGTCATTTTGGAGACGTTGCTTCCAATTTTGTGGGACTTTTACCCGACATTGAGTTGAAATTACATCTCAAGCCCTGTCGCCCAATGAAACCAATAGGATTTGTAAGCAAGGACGGACCGAATCGCACCGCTTTGCCTGGGCAGGTTTAGATCCTTTGAGCGGTTTACCAGCAGTACTAGTGGGCGGTCGGTTTCAGCTCTGCGTGGAAGCATCATGCAGCCCATCTATTTCTTCAAGCCCCGGTGGGTGGGGGCGATATATTCAGACAAACGGCGCCTGAAATATGAACTGACGTTTAGAAGTTGACAAAAGCAATGTCAGTCAAAGGAAACATTAACAATTGCAAATAAACCCTTTTTGTACCAACTGGAATGTTCCTCCTCATATATAGCAGGAGTCCACTTCAAAATTTGGGGATGTCAGGTTGTGTTTTCTTCAAAATTTATTTGCAAAATGGCTGAACCTTTTGCAAGCAGTGTAGGCTCTGATCAGACTGGACCTGCACTGTTTGCCAAGGTATCCCTTTAGGGGTACTGAATGGGTTAATTAATATTGCGTACTCTTACTAAACATTGATGAATCATACCTGGTTTAGTTTAAACATATTTTATTTTATCTTAAACACATTATAATCACAACAAAGTCATAATTAAGGCGTAACTATACCAAATTTAGTGACACAGAGGCCTTTTTGATATTTAATCTTATCAGTGTGTCTCAACCCCAAAGTTTTGAAATCGAAACGGAAACCATTACAAAGATAAGAAGGGCATCTTAAAGACCTTTTCGTTCTTCTTCTGTGGTTTAAACTGATATGCCAGATATAACAATCAAAAGATTGAGATACTCTATTTTCCTAGGTTGGCAAAGCACACACGTACACAGCTGTTGTGTGGGAAAGGTAGAAGCAGCTCAAACGACTGAGGAGTTAAATGCATACATCACGTGAACAAGTCCGTGAAATGAAGACCCCCCTAAACCCCAATTTATATAGTGAAAACTGGGATTTACGGGGGTATTCATTATTTTTCTTATTTCTGCTCCAAGATATAGGTTGTGGGTACTCGTTAGAACCGCCTCAATGAGGCGGTTCTAACGAGCACCCACAACCTATGTTTGCAGTATTTATAAGAAAAATATCACGGATTTTCCTCAGAAAAGTAGCCATTTAGGAGTTGTGAAAAATGCACTATGTCGCACGGGTGTGTTTTCGTAATGACTGCAAGTTGTATGTTACGAGAATGCAATGACTGCTCTCAGGATGCTGTAGTTTTGACACTTAGATCGGCAGATATTCACCCGTAACTTTTACATTCTTACAAACACGTTTGCAGACTATATTTAAATGTAACTGCCTTTAACAGAAGACTTACCTGGCTAAAGAACTCTACATTTCTGTTTTTCAGTAAACTGTTTTCTGGCATTCTCTTTAACCTTGGCAGCAAGACAAAGTACGTCGCATGTTCCATGATTAGGATGAGAAAAGAGATTCCAACAGCAACTAGAAGCATCAAAAACAGTCCGCCAGTGTGATCAAGGCTGTACTGAATCGTTCTACCGAACAATACAGTTTCTGAAACGCTTTCACACAATCGCGACTTCCCAAGGTAGCGCCATTTTAGGTCTTCCACATAGCCCAGCTCAACGTAGTTAAGAATCAGTGGATCAATCTTGGACTGTAAATTGCAAAGGTGTATGTTGTTGTATTTTTTCTAAATACCGGGATGTCGATAGACGTGTTAACACTGCGATACTAGAGTACAGCACTTATGTCGTACTGCATTCTGAAAGTGTTATTCAACTACGAGTACTTGTGAGTGCAGCTCATAATGCTTTGTTTCGAAGCTTTAGGTTTTAATGAAAGCTTCTTATCTGTCATTTCAAGCTGTCTCAGACGTTTTAGGATTGTTCCGGCATTGACTGTCATAGAAATATGATTCCGCACAAAAACAGTTTCATTTTCTATAAATAAACTCAAACATTAGGCCTGTTGTTTTTTGTTTGTGTTTCTTTCCCTTTGGTGTCTCTGATGGGAGCTGTGGGTTGATTCCATTGATTCCTGATCATTGCCTCCACTTCTATTTTGCATCGGTATCAGATATATTAGCTTTATTTAATAAAGACCGGCAGGATATGTCTTCTTAACCATGTATTCGAAGTGACGGAGGTTACTAATATTGAGTAAATGGTCCAGATACCTAGAGTTAGAATTGAACAGGTACATAATTTTAGCTTGACAATTACCTCACACCTCCTATCCAGGACACCATAGGGAAAGAAGCACAAACACAAAAATGTTCATCATAATGAAAATAGCACAAGCGGAAAACCAAACGGACAGTTACTTTCCCACAAAATGGCCAAACGGCTAGCCAAAATGCATTACGCAAACACGCCTATACAAATACATTGCTACCTTTATCGCCGAAAAAATGAAAATTTTATGATGAAAAATTGCGATATCTTTCCTATTTCTGCTCCAAATAGGGATTGTGGGCACTCGTTAGAACCGCCTCGTCGAGGCTGTTCTAACGAGTACCCACAATCTATATCTTAGAGCAGAAATAAAAAAAAAGGTATACTCCCGGAAACCCCAGTTTTACCATATAAAAGTGGGGTTCAAGGGGGTCAAAATTATATAGGCGTGTTTTCGTGATGGAAATAAATACATACAAAGACAAACTATAACAATAATAAACCACAACAGAGAACCGTCTTGGAACAGCCATTAAAAATGTTTTACTCGGGGGTAAACGGGAGGGGGTGGGGGCCTTAAATCGTTTTTACGTAGCACCAATCCTCGCCTTTGGTTCTGTCTTGGTTTAGACAAATAATTTGGTTAAGCCCTCAGATGATTAGAAAGTGATATTAAGCTGCACGATGTAAGAACGACGTCTTCAAAGCACACGGGTGTGTAATTGTCCACAATGGAATCAATGATCTCAAAGGACAAGAAAATAAAAACTACACTATGATGTAGGGCAGGGAGACTTTTTACGGCCGCCACACATTCCTAGACAACAGCTGTAGTGACGTTAAATGTGTTCTAGAAAAGGTTATCCTTTGGAAGCATGGAACATACCACAGAACTGGAAAATATGGAGTGTACATGTTTTCTGGGCCAGACTAGCTAGTTTCTAGCTAGTTAATACTGGTTCTTACGCATTAAGACCTGCCTATAGAATGTCCGCGAGGGCGTATGGCAGTATATAAAGAAGGAAAGAAAAGAAAGACCTTTAACTTCTTGACATATTTTAGCCGCCAGAGATAAATGGCCACCATGGGTGTCAGAAAGTGCTTACTTTTGAATTCTTTACTCATTTAACAAAGGCACAGGCGTTGTTCAGATACTGTTCACCAGGGAATGTTAGACACTGGACTCAATCTTTCAGTTGGTAAGATATTTATACAGTAAAACTGGGGTTTACATGGGTAAACCTTATTTTTCTAAGAAAAAAATCCCCATGTTTCATCTTAAAATTTTCATTTTTTCAGTGATAATGGTTACAATGTATTTGTATAGGCGTGTTTTCGTAAGGCAATACACAGATGATTGGACTCACTGTCGCTTTGATCTTTTAGTCTGGTATTTAATTTTTCATACATTTTTTAGGAAGTTGGGTGGGGTTATGACCCTTCCGATATTATTTCACTTGTTTCGAGCCATTCCTTAATCATAGGTGGGCGACAACCTGAGTACCCGGAGACAAACAACCTAACCTTCTGTTGCAGAACTTGGCGTCTCACATCCCTCCAAAATGGAATCTTAACGGTGTCTTAATCTTGTTTAGTTCAAACGTTCGCACTTCTGACATACATAAGGTCCCTTTTCCCTGACGGCTAACTTAAGGATAATGTATTCTTTGTTTCTGCCAGAAAGATCGTTAGAACAACCTCATCACTCGTTAGAACCGCCTTACTGGTGTGCTCACAATTTATGTTTTCAAACAAAGATAAGGATACAACGTTTCCAAGCAAAAATAAGGATAAAAGTGCACACTTCTAAACTCCGCTTTTCCAAGTATTAGGCTATTCAGTAGTCAAACTTGATAACGTGATTAGAATTTCTTTATTTACTGATTGCATAACCGATAAACAGCGCTTCAAAGCAGTCAGCACTGTGTCCATCGATTCAGTTTTATAAGTGCAGCTTGTGGAGGTTGTAAAAGATAATGATTCATCTGCCGGAAATTTCCATGCCATTACTAGTCTAAAGATAGAAATGTTTTGAGTTAAATGGGCATGTTTTACTAACCGCTGAATGACTGTCAGACAACGTTATTGTTCAAATACCTTGGAACAAATGAATTGGATCGTGAAATTGATGATGTCTTTACAGGAAAATAAAAGCAGTTGATCGTATGACAGCATTGTGCGTATCGAACCACCCAGAAAAAAAATGTAGAACGCAAATGATTCTACACATGTTCGCACTTTTATGATTGCCTCTTAACAACATTTTAAAAACAAAATGCTGCACTATAGTTAACAGTGTCGTTTTGTGGCGGCAGGAAGACACCCATAAGTTTCATGTACAATAAATAAACTGTTGTAGTTCTTGTACACAAGATGGTAAATTTGAACAGCATATGCAATTTTAGTAACCTCTGTTGTGATTAAGCCAGTCCACAAACAGTAATCACCACTGTTGGTATTTAACAGTGTTGAACGTGTTTTTGGATCCAAAAGGCAACAATAAATTACGATAGCACACCCGTGCGACATAGTGCATTTTGTCACATCTCCAAAATGGCTACGTTTTGATGAAAATCCGTGACATTTTTCTTATTTATACTGCAAACATAGGTTATGGGTGCTCGTTAGAACCGCCTCATTGAGGCGGTTCTAACGAGTACCCACAACCTATATAGGTTATGGGTGCTCGTTAGAACCGCCTCATTGAGGCGGTTCTAACGAGTACCCACAACCTATGTCTTTGAGTAAAAAAAAGAAAAAATAATGTTTACCCCCGTAAACCCCAGTTTTCTATATACAAAGTGGAGTGTAAGGGGGTGTTCATTTCACGGACTTGTTCACGTGATGAATAATTTAACTATCAGCTGAACAAGTCCGTGAAATGAACAACCCCTAAACCCCTCTTGACATAGATAAAACGGGGGTAATTATTGTTTTTCTTATTTCTGCTCCAATACATAGGTTGTGGGTACTCGTTGGAACCGTCTCAATCATCACGAGCACATACAACCTATGTTTGTCGTATATATAACTCGAACCCATCAATACCCGGACTGGGTTCTGTCCGTTTCCGACAATTTTCATGTCGCGGGTGCTGAAATTGCTTACATCACTTCCTGTGTTCATTTTGGAGTTGCTGAAAATCAGTCGAGTAAAAAGCGATAATTATCCGCGATAAACAACCGCAAATATGAGTTATCTATGAACAACACATCAATCATCATTAAGAATAAGCATTATTACAGTAGTTTTTGATTATATTTGTTGAATACTGATCACAAAACATGGTATATTTATTCAAGAAGAATACCGCGGATTTTCGTCAGAAAAAGCAGCCATTTTGGAGATGTGAAAAATGCACTATGTTGCACGCGTGTGTTATCGTAACGTTTAATTTCCGTAAGGATGTTTTGTGCCATCATTAGGATAACTCACCCGTGCGTCATAGTGCATTTTTCACATCTCCAAAATGGCTACTTTTCTGATGAAAATCTTTGATATTTTTGTTATAAATGTTCAAGACATAGGTTGAAGGTGCTCGTTAAAACCGCCTATTTGCGGATATCTGAAATGGAAAAACATCTCAGTTGACAACATTACGATAACACACCCGCGCAACATAGTGCATTTTTTACATCTCCAAAATGGCTACTACTCTGATGAAAATCTTTGATATTTTTGTTATAAATGTTCAAAACAAAGGTTGATGGTCCTCGTTAGAACCGCCTCAGTGAGCGAGGCGGTTCTTACGAGGACCCTCAACCTATGTCTTGGAGCAGAAATAAGAAAAATAATGTATACCCCCTTAAACCCCAGTTTTCTCTTTGTAAAGTGGGGTTTATGGGGGTCTTCATTTACGGACTTGCTCGCGTGATGATATATGTGAGCATGTCGGAACATTATTTGGTTCGCAACTTACCTTTAGCCAAGATCCTTTCTGAAGACCAAACCCATAAGCAGTCTCACCGAAATTATGAGCGGCGTATTTCACAGAACAGTTATTGTCGATCTTAGACAGAGCATATTCCAGGATCGGACTGTCATCCATGTACAAATCTATTTCATTTGATCTAAAAGCAAGCTTAAACCATTAGGTAAATATACGAGTATATATATATATAAGAATTGTAATGCCATCAGTTATGGCAGGTTGCAGATGATGTCACACACGTACAGTTATCTTTCTTGCTGGAGACACCAAGGTTAATTTCCAACAGAATTTTAATGTACTTTTCTTGTTAATAAATTAATTGTCCCTTTGAAAATTCTGAGTAAACCTTGATAATTTTATTCTTATGACCCTTAAGAAAACCAGTGCTTCAGCTGAAGTGCACGACCCGCCGGATGCTTTTAGCTTTATGAGTGTTAGCATATATTGGTATGGCGGCCATTTTGGTCATGTGACCTGGACCTAAAACGGTTTCCCCAATAAATGCGTCTTATCGTAAGGAGCAAAAATATATCTTATACTTTAGTACTGTATTCTGAATCGTTTGCAGGATAAAATGCATTCTCACTTTTCCAATACAAAAGCATATGTGTCAAAGTTTGACCTAGGCACAAAGAAGGTCAAGGTCAACCCAGGGTCACCATTTAAGCAATTTATGATGGGCCTACGTCCCAGATGCTATTTATCAAGTTTCGTGGAAATCTGCCCAATGGTTCTGGAGAAGACTATTTTTGAAGGGTTTTTACCATATATGGCTTGGTGGCCATTTTGGTCATGTGACCTGGACCCCATGAGCAAATATTGGTTTCCCCCATCCCATAGGGGCTCCATATGAAATTTGACTTCAATCGGCCCAACGTTTTCCGAGGAGAAGCAGTTCGAAAATTTTCACATTTTTCGCCTCGGCGAGGCTATACTAAATGGAATGTAATATTTCGCAAGTTTATTGGTTAGATCTCATTGATATCTATCAGTATGCCAAAAATTGTTTAAATATTCCAAGCGGTTAAGTCACTATCACCAATTTTCACAAACGGGTTACGGACGGACAGACAGACAGACCATATATGGCTTGGCGGCCATTTTTGTCATGTGACCTGGACCCCATGAGCAAATTTTGGTTTCCTCCATCCCATAGAGGCTCCATATGAAATTTGGCTTCAATCGGCCCAACGGTTTCCGAGGAGAAGCAGTTCGAAAATTTTCACATTTTTCGCCTCGGCGAGGCTATACTAAATGGAATGTAATATTTCGCAAGTTCATTGGTTAGATCTCATTGATATCTATCAGTATGCCAAAAATTGTTTAAATATTCCAAGGGGTTAAGTCACTATCACCCATTTTCACAAACGGGTTACGGACGGACAGACTGACAGAATGACCGAATGACAGAATGACACGGTGATTTTAGGGCACTCTTAGAAATCAACCGACTTCAGTCGGTCGCTTTTTCTGCGGGCGTGCAATAACAGTCACATATTAGCACCTTCAATGTTTTCGCACTGCGGGATAGTTGGTCAAAAATGAGTAAATTTGTACATGAAAACCTGTCTGGTATCTCAAATATGACAGATCAAGGGTGAAGAATCTTACAAAAATGTTGTGTCCGCAACCTCTCATCTGACATTGGCAAACAGAGCAGAATGCGGCATCTGATCCGGGTATCCACTGCTTTCTCAAAGGACATACATTTTTTTTTTGTATAACTTACCACCAACAAAACGAATCTGACACCCCTATTATTTGAAAGGGGCCATACCAAACTGGATTAGGTGAAATATTCCATTGTCATATTTGGATTAAATGTAAATGGAGAATACCAGGTTCGTGTCTTTTGATATCAAGTTTATCAGGCAAAGCTTCGAGAACGCTTGCAGAATCTCGAGGCTTGCCGAGCGATTCTACATGCGTTCTCGAAGCCGAGCCTAATTAACTTGATATCAAATGACACGAATCTGGTATTCTATTTATCAGTTAATCCCCTTGTACACTTTTTATCGGCCCCCGCCCATCGGGGCTTGAAGAAATAGATGGGCTGCAAGACGCTTCTACGCAGAGCTGGAATCAACCGCACTCGCGTACTGGTAAACCTTTTAGAGAATCTCAGCCTGCCCAGGCAAAGCGGTGCGAGTCATTGGGCTTGAGATGTCATTTCATCTCAATGTCGGGTAAAAGTCCCACAAAATTGGAAGCAACGGATCCAAAATGACCTACACAGTGCTGACGGGGACGTTAAACCTCAAATCAAACAAACAAACACTCTCACAGTTTTGCCATTTGTTCCAGTTCATACGTTCATAGAAGTGCAATGTCATGCTGACCTGATATAGCTCACTTGTCCTGAGATAGCATAGTTTTATCAGGTCAAGGTGTTATAATGCAATTAACATAGGCGGTTACTGATAATTTTCAGCTTGTTTCTTCTTTTGAGCCCTGGCCCAAGAAAACTTGTCTTCCGTCTTTGCTATCAGGTAAAACTCACATTACGATAACACACACGCGTGGCACACATAACGTGAACAAGTCAGTGAAATGAAGACCCACCTATAATCCACTTTATATAGAGAAAACTGGGGTTTACGGGGGTATACATTATTTTTCTTATTTTTGCTCCAAGACATATGTTGTGGGTACTCGTTAGAACCGCCTCAATGAGGCGGTTCTAACAAGCACCAACAACCTATGTTTGCAGTATTTATAAGAAAAATATCACTGATTTTAATCAGGAAAATGACCATTTTGCCGATGTGAAAAAATGCACTATGTCGCACGGGTGTGTTATCATAATGCAGTGCATTCTATCATATCTCCACAATGGCTACTTTTCCGATTAAAATTTGCGATACTTTTCTTATTTGTACTCCAAACATAGGTTTGTGGATGCTCGTAAGAACCGCGTCTACTGTGGAGCAGAGATAAGCAAAATAATGTTTACCGCTGCATTTTTATATAGTAGAACTTGGCTAATGTTTTCTTACTTCTGCTCGAACATATAGATTGTTGGTACTCGTTAGAACCGCCTCGATGGGGCGGTACTAACGAGTACCCACAATCTATATTTTGAGCAGAAATAAGAAAAATACCGCAATTTTTATCTTAAAATTTTCGTGTTTTTTTTTTTTTTTTTTTTTTTGCGGTAAAGTTTACAATAAATTCGTATAGGCGTGTTTTTGTGATGTCAGATTAAACTCCGTTTAACAAAAGCAGGTTCTCTAATTACGTCGCTCATTTGGTCTCGCGGGCTTATCATCGGGTATAGTATAAATACAAAACATCACGAAAACACGCCTATATAATTTTGACCCCTTTGAACCCCATTTTTATATAGAAAAACTGGGGATTTGCAGGGGAATAAGGAAATATCACAATTTTCATCATAAAATTACCTTTTTTTGAGGTATGAAAAAATGCACTATATCACACGGATGTGTTATCGTAATGTTGTTTTTGTGATTATTAGCGCTCTAGCATTACGAAAATACGCCTATACAACCACGGTGTACAATCATTATGTTAATTTTACCACCAAAAGATGACAAATGGTGATAGTTTTCTTATTTCTATTTCAGAGCACATTACGAAAAGCTGCCTATACAAATGCATTGTAAACTTTACCGCCAAAAATGAATATTTTACGGTGAAAAATATGATTTATTTCTTATTTCAGCTCAAAATGTAGATTGTGGGTACTCGTTAGAACCGCTACATCGAGGCCGTTCTAACGAGTACCCACAATCTATATTTCAGAGCAGAAATAATAACAAAAAGATTTACCCCTGTAGACCCCAGTTTTACTATATAAAAATGGGGTTCAAGGCGGTCAAAATTATAAAGGCGTGTTTTCGTGATGAAATAAGAAAAATAAAATTTACCCCTATAGTTTTACTATATAAAAGTAGGGATTCAAGGGGGTCATAATTATATAGACGTGTTTTCGTGATGGCCTGAACAAAAATACTTGCACGATATTTGAACTGATTCAGTCTGACAAAAATGCATTTGACGCCCCATTACATGTACGAAAACACGCCTATATAAATAAATTTTAAAATGTTCCGCCGAAAAACGTAAATTTAAGGTGAAAATTTGTGATATTTTTTCTTATTATTGCTCAAAATATAGAATGTTGGAACACGTTAGAACCGCCTCATCGGTTCTAACCAGTACCCACAATCTATATTTTAGAACAGAAATAAGAAAAATAAGGGTTGCCCCTGTAAACCCCAGTTTTACTATATAAAAGTGGGGTTAAATGGGGTCAAAGTTATAGGCGTGTTTTGGTAACGCTTTTAGACGAAAGGGGAAAAGGAAGCTTAAAATCAATTAATGCAGTCAAATATGTACAGTAATAATTCGCAGCATCCTAGCCACCGCCCATTGGGGCTTTGAGAAATAGATAGTGTTGCATGATGCTTCCACGCAGAGTTGAAACCTACAACACATGAGTACTGGTAAACAGCTTAGACGGTCTATGCCTATCCAAGCAAAGTGGTGCGAGTTGGACCGTCAGTGCATATATATATTGGTTTCATTGGGCGGCAAGGATTGAGATGTTTAATCTCAATGTCGGGTAATAGTCCCACAAAATTGGAAGCAACGTCTCCAAAATGACCTAAATAGTGCCGACATGGACGTTAAACCTCTAAGCAAACAAGCCCCACCCCACCAGTGAAATTTATTTTCACTGACCATTCCAAGGCGGTTCTTCTGTTGCGGTTTATTTTGTTATAGTTCGTTTTTAAATGTGTGTATCATTTATATATTTTTGTTTTGGATAGCCAATTGATCATTTTGTGGGAAAATACATGTAACTGTCCTTTTGGCTTTCCGCTATTGATGTTGAGGGTCTAGTTATTTCATATTTGTGTTTTTCCCCTTTGGTGTCTCTGATAGGAGCTGTGAGTTAATTGAATCGATTCCTGATCATTGCATTCACTTCTATTTTACCCCAATATACGTACGATAACCTTTACAAGTAACAAAACAGACATCATGGTAACATGTCCGTGAAATGAACACCCCTCTAAACCCCACTTTATATAGGGGAAACTGGGGTTTACGCGGGTATAAATTATTTTCCGTATTTCTGCTCCAAGACATAGGTTGTGGGTACTCGTTAGAACCGCCTCAGTGAGGCGGTTCTAACGAGCACCCTCAACCTATGTTTTGAACGTTAATAACAAAAATATTAAGTATTTTCATCGGAAAAATAGCCATTTTGGAGATAGGAAAAATGCACTATGTCGCACGGCTGAGTTTTCGTAACGATACGTACGATAACCTTTACAAGTAACAAAACAGTGCTGGCAAGTTACCTTATTTTCTGTACTGCCTCTTCGACGTTACTGACATGGATGTTTAATCTCGAGTGAAGCTCTCCATTTATAGATTTTGTAAATTCCTCAACGGCACTAGTTTTAATTACACCGACCCGCTTCAGTGACAGCTACAGAAAAGTATAAAATAGTTACACAGTCTAGCATATAACCCCACCAAACTGTACAGTTTTTGTACAGCCACTCAGCTGCCTTATCTGTTATGATAATCATTTAAACAATTTCACTAACCCCAAAATATTTATTTTAACCAGCAGGATATCTGATCACATTTCTACTTTCTCTCTCTATTTTAAAGTTTTACAAAATACTGTATATACTGACCAGTGTTGGTTAGCAGTTGGATAGATTTGTTGTATTCGGAAATGTGGACAATTTTTTAGCTCACCAGAGCCGAAGGCTCCGGGGGATCTTATAGTATAGGCTGTGGTCCGTCGTCGTCTGCGTAAGCGTCATCAAGATTTTCAAACAATATCTCCTATGAAACTACATGGCCAATTTAAACCAAATTGCATGTGGAGCCTCTATGGGAAGAGGAAACGAAATTTTGTTCGCGAGGTCCGGGTCACATGACCAATATGGCCACCCATATTGGGAAAACCTTTGAAAATCTTCTTCTCAGGAACCGAATGGCTGATGACCTTGAAACTTGGTTTTCAGCATCGGGGACTCGGGCCCTTTCAAGTTTGTTCAAATGATGACCTTTGGTTGAGCTTGACCTGTTTTACGGCCAGGTCAATTTGGTCACTTAGACATTTTTATGGAAAAAAGTCGAAACAGTGGATTTTTTTGAGTGCATGGTAGCTTGTGGCATCAGACATGATATTTGCAATCACCAATTCCAAAGGTCAAGGTCATATACTGACCGTTGGCCTGGATGGCTCAGATTAAGTATTTTTATCTTCTTCGGTTGTTTGAAGTCAAATTAAATGAGGAGTCTCTATGAGAAGTTGGGAAAGAAAATGTGTTCATAAATACTGAATCACATGACCAATATGGCCGCCAAGCTCATTTATGGTAAAAACCTTCAAAAATCTTCTTCTCAGGAACCGAATGGCCGATGACCTTGAAACGTGGTATACAGCATCGGGGATTCAGGCCCTACCAAGTTTGTTCAAATAATGACCTTTGGTTGGCCTTGACCTGTTTTACGGCAATGTCAAATGTGGTCACTTATACATTTGTATAGGAAAAGGCAAAACAGTGGATTTTCTGATTGCATAGTATCAATTCCAAATGTCGAGGTCATTCACTGACCTTTGTCCTGGATGGCTCAGATTAGGTATTTTATCTACTTCTTCACTTAAACTGCTGGGTTGATTGGAACCATATTATATGCGGAGCCTCTATAGGAAGTGGGGGGGGGGGGACGAAAATTTGTTCGCAAGTACTGGGTCACCTGACCAATGTGGCCGCCATGCTCATATATGGTAAAAACCTTTAAAAATCTTCTTCTCAGGAACCGAATGGCTGATTACCCACATTTGTATGAAAAAAGGCAAAACAGTGGGTTTCTGATTGCATAGTAGCGCGTGGCATCAGAAATGATATTTGCAATCAGCTGAATCCAAGTGTATCAATTCCAACGGTCAAGGTCATTTGCTGAGGCTCAGATTAAGTATTTTTATCTTCTTCTTCATTTAAACTGCTTGGTTGATTGAAACCAAATTACATGTGGAGCCTCTATGGGAATGGGAGAATGAAAATTTGTTTGTAAGGACAGGGTCACATGACCATTATGACCGCCATGCCCATATATGGTAAAAACCTTTAAGATTCTTCTTCTCAGGAACCAAACGGCCTATGATCTTGAAACTTGGTATGCAGCATCGGGCTGTCGGGCCCTATCAAGTTTGTTCAAATTATGACCTTTGGTTGACCCTGACCTGTTTTACGTCTAGGTCAAATTTTGGTCACTTAGACGTTTGTATGAAAAAAAATGCTGAACAGTGGATTTTTTTCCGATTGCATGGTAGCTTGTGGCATCCGACATGATGTTTGCAATCAGCTAAATGTAAGTTAATTGATTCCAAAGGTCAAGGTTATTAACTGACATTTGTCCTGGATGGCTCAGATTCAGCATTTTTTTATCTTCTTCTCCACATAAACTGCTGGGTTGATTCAACCCAAATTATATTTGGTGCCTCTATGGGAAGGAGGAACGAAAGTTTGTTCGTAAGAACTGGGTCACATGACTAATATAGTCACCATGCCCATTTATGTTAAAAACCATTAAAATATTCTCCTCCAGAACCCAGTGATCAAGGACCTTCTGACTTGGTATATAGAATTGGGAACTTTGGTTCAACCAAATTTGTTCAGATTGACCTTGACCTGTTTTACATCAAGGCCATATTCGGTAACTGAGACATTTGTATGGTAAAAAGGCAAAACATTGGATTTTCTGATTCTGTTGCAGCCTGTGGCAACAGAATTGATATTTGCAATCAGCTGGATATATATCATAAGTATATTAATTCCAAAGGTCAAGGTCATTTGTTGACCTTTGCCCTGGATGACTAAGATGCAATATTTCTATCTTCTTCTCCACTAAAACTGCTGTGCTGATTGAAACCAAAATACATGAAGAGCCACTATGGGATGAGGCAATGAAAAGTTTTTCAAGGGACTGTAGTCACATGATCAAGATGGGCGCCATGCCTGTATATGGTAAAAAAACACATGACCTCTGGTGAGGGTAGTGGCCCATGGGCCTCTGGTTTGTTGTTGTTGTTGTTGTTTAACGTTTGCTTTATGCATAGTGCAATAAAGGGGTCTGACCGTTCATCCATCCTTATGTATATTCATTAGTTTGTCCGTTTGTCAAGCCATCAACATTTTCAATCCACCTTAGTGTTCACCCTAATGGACAAGTCCATTTCTCAAGAACTTTAAAGGTTTCATTATTAAATGACTCTTGGTACAAAATTGCATCTAAATGCAAGCATCCATATTTTATCTTGAACTTCATTGCATGGTTCATAATCCCCGCGCTTTTCGATGAAACAAATGGGGATCCTGTGATAACCCCGTCGGTCGACCGTTCGCCTGTACGTTCGTCTGTAATGTCGCACGATTCCTAGACCATTTAAGCTAGAATCTCAAATCTTTCACAGGCTGAGGACTGCAGCAGCGTATTCAGAAGGGGGGGGTCTAAGGGGTCACAACTCTTCCTGAGGGTGTCAAAGGTGATTTTGTTGGAACATACTCATGTAGGATATCAATTCGAAGGTAATGAATAGTAGAGTGAGTGAGTTAGTGAGTGAGTGAATGTTTCAGTTTTACGCATCACCAACAGTTAAGATCATACGGAGACGGGGCCTCGGTTTAAAGACTCATCCGAAAGTCTGGAGAAGACCGGGATCAATCCTGCGACCCCTGGTTTACAAAGTCAGAGTACCATAACCACTACACCACGATGGCTTCTAATGAAGAGTAGAATACTGTGATGTAACAAATTAGCCCAGGGGCACGACTAGAGGTCACCAGAGGTCCAATAGTAGGATTTTAGGTATTGTTTTATTGTTACACACCTCCTGCTGGGCTCTTGAAACTGTCACAGTTAACAACCCTACGGATGACAACTCAGAATTTTCATGTGACCCGCACCCGGGGGCGAGGCCAGTGTTGGGGGTTGAGGAAATCTTTTTTATACAAAATAGTTGTGCTGCATATTAAATAGAAGGCAATGAAGAGTAGAATCAAAACACTGAGAGTAATGGTGGGTCGATTGTCTCTGAGTGAAGGTCAACGAAATAGTCCTGGACTGTGATTTAAACTGTTGTATTTAACCCTAAAATTCAGGTTTTTAAGCAAATAGTGTAGATCTTGATTAGACGCCGCGAACTGTGGCCTCTGGTCTGGATCTACACTGTTTGTCAAGCCCAGCCTATGATTCCAAGATAATCTACTTGCGCAACACTCTATCCTCATTGCGGCTATTTTCTATAAAAACGGTTATTCCGACAAGTCACGTTGACTTTAGCACTGAAGACCTTTTCTGCTAAGGAACTTTGGGTCAATCGACCCCAAAATAGCCGTGTTATTCCATTCTGAGGTCAGAGTGTTGCGTACATGTAAGAGAGTTATCTGTAACAGGACTGGAATCATGAGTTGTGTTTTGCAAACTGTGTAGACTCCGATCATACGCCGCAGACTGATCAGGGTCTTCAGTGTTTGCATTATGAACAAGAATTTAAAGGTATACTGAAACAATCCAAATCCCTTTCAAATGAACATTTTCCCAGCCATCAGCCTTTCAGTGCTGTCAGTGCTTTGATTTAATACCATCAAACCCCTCTCACACTTGTGTTTCTGGAGTGCACTCTTCCATAAATGAAGTTTGGCACGTCCATTCTACTAACTAGGGCATCTATGGTGAATCTCTGAATGGTAAGTAATATATATTCCGATAACATGGCTCAGAGCCATCATATCAGAATCTACACTGCTTGCATAAGTATCTGTTTTGTTTGTTTGTGTGTTTGTTTGTTTGTCTGTATTGGAGTTTAACGGCCCAGTCAACACTATTTAGGTCATTTTATGTCGGTCAGTTTGCCTATCCTCATTTTTCCTGGGCAGGCTTATGCGTTTGCGGTTAACCAGTACAGTGGACATTCTTTCGCCAGAAACTGACAACTGCCCTTCTTTAATCAGCACAAGGAAGACACGATCATAGAACCGATTACATTATCAGTCACTACGAAAGAATATTGTCGACCGGGCAGGTGTCGAACCCGCAACCTCTTGATCAACAAGAAAGAAGAACTACATTTATCAAGTAGTTTTTTGGTCGATTTTTATTTTTTGTAATTCGACCAAGTTACTAAGCGCATGGAAACTTTTTCTTGACTATCATTAATTTGTAAGAAATCCAGGTAACGGTTATTTATAGACAATAGCTGCGCTATTCTTATTGCTGTGAGGTCAGAGTGTTGCATTAGAGGATTATATACAGAATCTGGACAGGAATCAAGCACTGTGTTGGGCAAACAGTGAAGACCCAGATCAGGGACGACACCGTTTGCTTAAAATAATGAAATAAAAGGGACAAAAAAAACCCAACAGTTTAACTGTTTTCCGAGTCTACATACCCACCAGTGCTGTCAGTTGCGCTTTGATTGTATTAATTTGATTTAGCTTTTGCCATTGTCAATATTTTAGGTAGTATAATTGACCTGGTCAATGTTAGAAAGGTTCCAAGAATTTCAAATTGCTCACTCAGAGAATTTATCTCTGCAGGATAAGTTACTAGGTAATCCATATACTGTTAAATAAATAATCTACTTGGGGAAGCCAGAAACTGGCAAAAATCGAGAAATCTGGGGTTATATTCTGAAGTAAGGCATTTGGGCCGAAAAGTAAGCAAACATACTAATGTGTAAGGTAAAAGGGGGTGATCGGAGAAGAAACAAAGGTTGTTTTGCATATACATCACGAAAACACGCCTATATATTTTGACCCCTTGCATCCTACTTTTATATAGTAAAACTGAGGTTTACAGGGGTAAACCTTATTTTTCTTATTTATGCTCCAAAATAAAGATTATGGGTACTTTAGAATCTTGAGACTGTTCTAACGAGTACCCAAACTCTAAATTTTGGGCAGAAATAAGAAAAATATCACAATTTCTCATCTTAAAATTTTTGTTTTTCTTTTTTTTTGTAAACTTCACAATGTAATTGTGTAGGCGTGATTTCGTAATACATGTTGGAATCGCCACACTGTTGCGATTTAATTCGTTTCACGAGGAAATACTCTTCTGCTATTTCTTATACGGAAAGAACTTCCTTATGCTCCAAAGACGAGTTCGCCATTGTACATGAAACATTCTAGTTGGGGCTGCACTGTGTAGAAGCCTCCGTGGTGTAGTGGTTATGCTACCCGCCTTCTAAACCAGGGGTCGCAGGATCGATCCCGGGCTTCTCCAGACATTCGACTGAGTCTTTAAACCGAGGTCCCGTCTCCGTATGACCTTAGCTGTTGGTGAGACGTAAAACTCAAGCACTCACTCACTCATTTCTTACGTACCTTAGTATCCAAAATGCTATATGTTGAATCTGAATATGCATTCCCAGCGAGATAGGCTGCCAAATTAGCTGTATAGCTGGCGATGCTGAATATAGAAAACGCCGCCCAGAAGTTTTGTAAGACTTTACTAGGCCAACTCTTTGGTGTCTTGGTACTAACAGTATGACCAAACCAGAGTGAAAACACCATTGTCAACCCCGAACCAAGGGTGTAGTTCTTCTTCCTACGTCTGCCCCACGGACTCAAACCAAACGGACTATTCCATTCAAGAAGTGATGTTGCTACAGCAACTACAAGCGCCGACGCGACAATGGTGATCCATAGTTCTGTTTCAAAAGGGGACAGAAAAGCCAGTATTGATGTTACTCTTTCAAGGTTTTTGGATAACATATTGAAGCCTGCATAATAGAATGGCTCTGTGAAGTCTATTGCCGCCATTCTGTCTGACGTAATACTAATGGCACCGACCATCATGTCGGCTGCGCCATTATAAACATCTCCCACCATTCCGGTCCATTCACCATTTTTTAATGTACCATAATTGGTATCATTTTGAAAATAAACATGAAAATCAAAGTTAATTTCCGCTGCAAGACTATGCAAAACATCTACTACAATCCCTTCACAACAGTAAATATCGTAAGACACATTTTTGAAAGGCGAATTCGTCTTAAAACTTTCAATGGCGGACTTGATCTCAATCGGTTTGTACGTATACAGTTGTAAGCAAGGTACTGATGCTGAACAACCTTGCTCTGACGTCACCGGTCCACGTGCAAACATGAATGGTTCCGCTGGTCTGGTTACTATTGTGTAATGCTCCCGCGCAGTGCCAACAGGTCCAAATATGGTGTGTCCTGGCCATACCACTGTTTCCAATGCGAGTTCATTATCTTTTATGAAACCAACCTGTTTCCATGTCATCTGACCGGTGTTGATATTTCTGACGTAATTCAGCAGACGAAACTGGGTTTGTTTTCTTGTGCTATCACTGTTGAATACCGCCTTATTTGACCGAATATTTCTGTCAATAGAAAACAGATTTAATGTAAGAGAGGACAGGAGAGATTGACTCGTTGGTAAATTATTATGGGGATAACTGTGTTGAAAATAGAGGATCTTACACTCGTGGTCAATTCATATGAAATTTATGAAACGAGCCGTCGGCGAGTTTCATAAATTTCATATGAAATGACCACGAGTGTAGGATTCTGTTTATCATATGACCACTTTTAATAGGATTTTATCGCCTTTTAATTTGACAAATTCTCCACCAAAAATACTTGGTTGACATGGACGTCGTCATGGCGTCACTTAATCGCGCCAAAGTGTTATTACACGTGTGGTCATACAATTTTTATTACGCGATGTTATCCACTGCTTATCAAGGATGTCATATGATAAATACAGAGTACTTTTGATATCTAGTTTATCAGGCAAGGCTTCGAGAACGCTTGTAGGATCGCGCAAGCCTCGCGATTCTACAAGCGTTCTCGAAGCCTTGTCTGATAAACTTGATATCAAATGACACGAATCTGGTATTCTATTTATCAGTTTATCCCCTTGTTAACTCTTTAAATAGGCTATTTTACGTATCCTCAGTGCATCCCAACATTCTGGCGGTAAATATATTCAGTATTAGCTGACCTTAATTTTTCCTATAATATTTTTTAAAGTATTTTTTTTTTCTTTTTTTTCCAGTAATAATAGCATTTATACCATTTTCCAAGTAGTCTGCTTCATTCATAAAAGTGCAACGTCACGTTGACGTGATAAAGCTCACTTGTCCTGCGATAGAATATCTTTATCAGGCAAATGCGTTACAATTCAATATATATATATATAGGGGGTAACTGATAAACTGTTATTTGGGGAGATTGACTGCACCATGTTGGTTTCAGACCGAACAATTAATTTTAGGGCGACACGTCATCGTAGCCGTAAAACGTAATTTGCGAGGGTCACCATAAAACCCACGACTTTTCTCCGAAATGGTATTTAACAATAGACCATCTCTAGCTGTGGTTTGTTGAGTAATAAATCACAGTTTGTCGGTCAGTTGTAAAGTAGATCAAATCACGCGCGCGTAGCGCATCTGATTTGACTACTTACAACAGACCGACAAACCACAGACCAGAGCTGATCTATTTTGATTCTAACACGCTGAAAATTGGCAATACTGTTGTTGTTTCCTCCAAAATCTCACAATTTTTCGACATTGTAAGATGAAATCCCGCAAAAATTATTGGCTGTGACACATGCATTTGTGTCCTTTGGTAACGTTTTCGGTGCGAGAAAGTGACGTTACACAGACTAACGTCAAAGAATCTACGAGTGACATCATATATTTGCAGCTTTAAATGACGTCACTTGCCACGCCCTTCCGCGCAGTGATTTGTTGCATATTAAAACACAGTTCCTTTCCATTGCCAATATGGGCGAGGTGTGTTATAATTTTCAATACAGTTATCTTGCAATCCTCATTCAAATGTTTAAAAATTGTACTGTTTACACAAAAGGGAAGGAGCTTGCAGTTCTGTTAACCACAATGACAATAATCTAGGCTGAGCGGAGAACATGTCAGGCCTCTGTTCCGACAATCAAGTCAGAAATAAATTTTCAGTACCGTATTTTATTGCGTATGTTGCGAAATATATACTCATGACTGCGACGCTGATATTCTAACACAGCGCGCCTATATAGGCAATGGAAAATAACTGTGTTTTATTCTGCAACAAATTACAGCTCGGAAGAGCGTGACGAGTGACGTCATTAAAAGTAGAAGTAAAACAAAGATCAGGAATCGATACAATTAACTTACTCCACCCATCAAAGACACCAAAGGGAAGGAAATACAAACATTAAGCGACCAGACCATAATGGAAACCTAAACAAAGGAAGGCCATAAGGACAGTTACTTTCCCACAAAATGGCCATATGGCCATCCAAAATTAAAAGACACAAGTGATACACACAGTAAGTAACAAACAACAACATAAATAAATCGCCACAGAAGAACCGCCTTGGAACGGTCAGTGGAAAGATTTCCACTGGGGGGGGGGGGGGGGCTTAAATCGATTTTACGTGGCCACACTCCTCGCCCTTACTTCCGTCGCGATTTAGACAACAATCCGCCCTGCCCGCATGAAGGCCTCCTAACCCATCAGCGCAACACCCCCGTGAACACAAAAATCAAAGAACCACAGATGCGAGACAACGGCGAGGACTCGACAGCAAGAAACCACTGAAACGCTGGAGCAAAAGAAAACCAACAGTCAGACTCCGATGGGCCCGACACAGCTTCAATTTATGACGTCACTAGTCGATTTACTAATTTGTACGGTGTCCTTATCGTATCCTACGTCACAATTCTGACCTTGCTGTGACGTCACAAATGTCAGTTTCAAAACATAAACAGATCGCCATTTTGAATACAGCATTTTTTTCAGTTCAAAGAGTATTTTTCAAGGTATTTTACAGAATTATTTTATCGATAACATACAGGAATGTTAGAACGAGCACCACAGCCTGAGTATATAGATAATAAATAAAAAGAATATCACAAATTTCATCAGATAAAGTAGTCATTTTGGAGATATGAGGTAATTTACTTTGTCATGTATATAGATGTGTTGCCACACTTTGTCGTACGGGTGTGTTATCGTAATGTTCTCCTGGCTTTCGGGGGAGTTAAACAGAGATCCCGTCTCTGTAAGGCCTTGTTGGTGGGACGTAAAACTAAAAAAGCACCACATTGAAGGAATCCATCATGATAAGGGCGTTATCAATGTCGTCGTTTGTGTCAAAAGTGTCTCAGAATCTGAAATATGTCCTATAGGAGGGTTATCCCTTGGAAGCATAGAAAGCAACAATTGTACCAGACTAGCTTGTTTCGGTCAATTAGTCGTAACAGTGACCCTAAGACACAATGGAATCAATGAGCCTAAAGTACAAGAAAATAGAGGATCTTACATGAGTGTTCATGTATCATTGAATTTATTAAACGAGTTTAGGAAAAGGGATAAAATGCGAGGCATTGCCGAGCATTTTATTCCTTTTCCTCAACGAGTTTAATAAATTCAATAATACATGAGTACGAATGCAAGATTCTGTTTATCATATGACATTTAAAACGCATTTTATTCACGATTGTCTTATATATTTGTCAGTATTCCGTCACTAGTAAACGCGACGTCGCTAAGGACGTTGCACATGTAACGTTACGGGCGTATCTAACTAATTTGCATATTTAATCCACTAGTGGATATAGTCGTATTTATTACATGGCGTTATTACACTCTCAGATTTGAGGTTAAACGTCCCCGTCAACACTGTATATGTCATTTTGGAGACGTTGCTTCCAATTTTTGGGATTTTTAACCGACTTTGAGATGAAATGACATCTCAAGCCCTGTCGCCCAATGAAACCAATAGGATTTATAAGCAAGGACGGTCCGACTCACACCGCTTTGCCTGGGCAGGCTTAGATCCTCTAAGCGGTTTGCCAGTACTCTTGTATGGTCGGATTCAGCTCTAGGTGGAAGCATCATGCAGCCCATCTATTTCTTCAAGACCCGATGGGCGGGGGCGGGACAAAAAGTATATGCTGCACTATGGTGAAGGGCAGGAGTAGTATAGGGTGGCGCTCTGGCGAGATGTTACAGCGAGGTTTAAAGCGAGATTTAAAGCGAGATTTATAGCGAGATTTTTATAGCGATATTTTATAGCGAGATTTTTTATAATTTCTCGCCATAATTTCTCGCTATAGATTCTCATCATATTTTCTCGTCAGACCCTAACCGCTTGATCTAAGCTTGTCTAGGCTAGTAGGGTGTTAGGTCACTATAGAGTTGGACTAACGTTTGAAATGAGGTGCTATAAATTTTCAGTTTTGAGTTTTGCGCCTTTTAGAAAATAACTTAGTCTCTGGCGTTTGTTGTTGGAAATGTTTGTGATAAATATTCAAGCGGCCAAGGAGGACAATAAGATGACATTATGCTGATCAACTTCATAGTCTCATAACTTCCACATCTCCACACTGAAATTGTGTAACCTCAATATCGTCACACTGAAATTGTGTAACTTCCACATTGAAATTGTCGTGTAACCTCCACACTGAAATTGTGTAACCTCCATATTGAAATTGTGGAACCATTACGAAAACACGCCTACACAAATACATTGTAAACTTTACCGCTGAAAAAACGAACATTTTAAGAATGTGATATTTTTTCTTATTTCTGCTCAAAATATAGACGGTGGGTACTCTTTAGAACCGCCTCATCGAGGCGGTTCTAAAGAGTATCCACAATCTATATTTTAGAGCAGAAATAAGAAAAATAAGGTATACCCAGGTAAACCCAAGTTTTACTAAATAAAAGTTGGGTTCAAAGGGGTCAAAATTATATAGGCGTATTTTCGTGATGCTCCAAATCTCCACATTGATATTATGGAGGTAATGTGGAGCAAATGTGGATGTAATGTGGAGAATGTGGATCCTCGATGTGGAGATTCCACATGACCACATCTACACATCGGCAATTTTGCAACCTTAAAATGCTCAATGTGGAGGAATAAAAAATAATTATATTTTCACACCGTGAAAATATTTCACACTGTGAAAACTAACATGACGTTGTTATTTTCACAGTAGCAGCCCGGACTACTTTTTTCTCGCCAAAAAACATACATGTATGTTATCGATAAAATAATTCTTTGAACTGGAAAAATGCTGTACTCAAAATTGCGATCTGTTTATGTTTTGAAACCGACATTTGTGACGTCACAGCAAGGTCAAAATTGTGATCGATCAATTACCGTAAGGACACCGTACACCGTAAGTGTCCTTATAAATTATAAAATAAAAATGAAAATTTCCCTTTTTCGGCGGATACCAAAAGTAATACATCTCGTGTGTTGAAAACATCCCAATTTTCACTCGTGAAAATTAGGATGTTTTCAACACACTCGATGGAATATTTTTGGTATCCACCACAAAAAAGTATATATCCTCTAATATTTACATTTCCAGTGTAAAGGCTAATGTAAACCTATAGAAAACAATTGCGTTCATACGCCCATGAACGCATCGAATCACATGATTTTCAATGACGCTAAGTGACGTCATTCTAAACCATTGCTCTCTATGGGCGTTAATGACGTCAAGGCTGCTCCGCTCTTTGTAGAAAAACAACGTGTAAATGTTTTTCAGCTTTAAAAGTTTGCCCTACAAGCATTTTTTTTTTGCCCATTGATGAGGGGCAAATAATGTAAATATAAAAAATAAACTTAATTTTTCTGCTTTTCATGAAAGTATGAACGACAGTGGGTCATGTTTGCATGAATCCCTTCGGGGTTCATTTACTTTGCACGCGACCCACTGCGTTCATACTTCCATGAACTGCAGAAAAATAAATTTCATTTCTTAATTGATTTATTTCGTCCGACGTCATTAAACGCACGCCACGGCTCTCAGGTGGCATGTATTCATCACTAGATTCTCTACGCATTCTTTCTCTTGAGTGACTGTTTTAATGAAATTTAAATCATGTTGGATAACTTCCCAATAGTTTAATGAGCAAATTCAGTAACATTCCGCCATTAAGGAGAATGGGAACACCTGGCAGATTTTCCCGCCATTTTTCAAAGGGCGACTTCCTGTTCGCTTTTCCATAAGCCCAGTCCCATTAAAAAAAGGGTCAACTGTTAAAGGAAAGAATTTGCTTCTCAGGAGCATTATTTTTCCTTTAAGACTTGATCTCTATTGACATGGGAGACAAAAATACTTTTGCAGGAGTTGCCTCCCCTGAAGGTGTGCCCATTCCCCTTAAGCCCAACTAAAATTAAGACTTATTATCCCCACGATTTAGCGTTTGGGGATATTGTGAACGCCGTCCGTCCGTCCGTCACGCTATCCCCTCCTTCACGGGTAAACCGGTGGCCTGAATGCAACCAAATTTGGTACATGGCTGCCTTTCATGATGTGGGCGTGCGTGAGCAGCACTATATTGGGCTCCGTTCGAATCGGGGGGATTTAAGATGGCGTACCTCGCGTTCTAGTTTTTGTTTTGAAACATATCTAAATTCATCAGCTATTCTTTCTTTGTGTTTTCTACACCCAGAGTCCATTTGTATGAGACAGCATTTGGGACTGTTCAAAAGTGGTCTTAAAGACCACTTTTGAATACTTCTTAACGTGTTGTCAAAGAACACGTTGAGCACTCCCAAACATAGTCTTAATATAGTAACGAGAATAAACGTGGCTCCGCCCAACGGGGTTTGGTGCACACGAATACTGGTAAACCGCTTAGACGATCTACTGTAAGTCTGCCCGTGCAAAGTGGTGCGAGTCAGACCCTATTGGTTTCATTGAGCGACAGGGCTTGGGATGCCATTTCATCATCTCGATTTCAGGTAAAAGTACCACAACATCGGAAGAAACTTCCAAAATTACCTAAATGGTGTTGAAGGGGACGTTACACCTCAATTCAAACAATCAAACAATCGAGAACAGACCAATAATACATGTACCAAGAAAGGCAAACAATTCAAGTCATTTCATCGACTGTTAAATGGTATTTACTGTTTAAATTAAATATGTACATGTGAGCCTTCGTGATCAATATTGATCGGGCTTTGAGGGTGATTTAACCCATTTAGTCCCAGAAACCCCAAAACGGGTACCCTGGCAAACAGTGCAGGCCCAGATCAGACGCCGCAGAACGCGGCGTCTGATCGGGGCCTCCACTGTTTGCAAAAAGTCCAGTCATTTTCCAAATAAATTTTGACGAAAACACAACCCGACACCCCTAAATTTTGAATTGGACTCCTGCTATATATAAGGAGGAAGATTCCATTTGGTACAGTAGGGGTTAATTGCAATTCTCCATTTCGGTTTCATACACTTTCAATAATATTAAGCCATAATATTACATCTGTTTTAATTAGTGACAGCTATTTCTGCTAACAGATTGATTTTACCCTTGGGTACAACCGTTTCCTGTAAATATTCTATCGGAAAAACTAACCACAATCAGATGAAAGCTAGATGACACAAATGGTATCTTACACCAGCTAAGAATCAGAATTGTTACTGGTGACACGTAAGACATGTTTTAGCCAGGACTCAATATGTTTTCAAACCACTAAAAAGGCAATTTTTCTGATGAAATGTGCGATATTTTTCTTATTTATACTCCAAACATAGGTTTTGGGTGCTCGATAGAACCGCCTCATTAAGTCTGTTCTAACGAGTACACACAACCTATGTGTTGGAGTAAAACTAAGAATAAACCCCAGCTTTCTCTACATAAAAAGGGGGTGTTCATTTCACGGACGTGTTCACGTGATGAGCTAAGACGCAGACATTTTTAGCCAGGACTTGTTCCAGTTACTCAAGTCATTATTGTTCCCTGCGTTCACTTTTTGGGTTGATTGTTCATCAATCCACCCATTCGATTGTTCATCAATCGACCCAAAATTATCAAGCACAGTAAACTATTCAATGCTCATGTCCACGTGGCTATCACTGACTTGTCGGAAAACCGGCTAATGGTTATTTATAGAAAATAGCCACGCTATTTTTAGTGATGCGTAGGAAAGTTATCTATAGAATCTGGACTGGAATCATGGGTTGGCCTTTGCGTAACGCGATTTGGGATCAGGGTCTTCACTTTTTGCTTAAGGGTTTACCGAAGTACAAAAAGTGGGTGGGGTACCCCTCAACATGACTTTTCTTTTCAGCCAAAACACTGAGTCGGAGAAAAAGTTTGAGTATACTGGAAAGTAACACGTCTTCAAACATGACATTATCTAATAAGCAATTATCAAACAGCTTGTATGTTTACACAGGCGATGCAAAAAATGAGGGTGACAGTATTTGCTCTCAAAGTCATATTTACCGAATTTTTCAAGACCTAAAATGTACAGTGTACTGTTCTTGGAAGGGTGAACTACAATGTCTTAGAGTATTACTAACCAAAACTGTCTCCTGTCTAAGAACCATTTGTGCCACCAAGAGATATTTTTCATAAGTTCTTTGGTCGCCGTTTTTCATTCATGGGATTTGTAAACAAAATATCAACACTTATTTGGAAACGCATATCGCCAAATCGGCTTGACGATGTAACATGACAGCTATGCGCCGTGAAACAGGAACCCTTCCTGTATATTTTTGTGCAAGTTGAAGTATTTTACAAACTTACGATTAATCATCCATCTGGTCAATTTTATAGTCATTTTTTAATCATAACAGCTGATTGGAAACATTTGTTGTTGAGCATGAGGAAGTCATGGCTTTATCACATAAATATTACTACGCCTGAAGCGGAGCTAGGACAAAACATCGGAAAAATTCCGATATGTCCTCAAAGTTTTTATTGTTTCATAAATCTAAATGACTTTTCTGCTTAAATTGCTTAAAATTGTTCTTGAATAAATGGTAATTCTTCAAAAATATGAATATTTTGGGACTATATTTTTGCGTTCGTGTCACCAGATATGGAAGTCCTTAGGTGTTTCCGGTTTCATTGACAAGCCTTTGAAAAAAAAAATATGCTAACAAATTTCACAAATTTTGCACTGTAGACATGTGAATCAAGGTAAGTAATTATATAGAGACTTAGATTATGGATTTTACTGTAAGAATAAATAGGTTCAAGAGTTCGATTGTCGAAAAAACATCACTTATTTGTGTTTCAACATCTCGTCTGATTTACGTTATTGATAGTAAACCAAAACCTCGTGACCTAATGTAAACATGTATGGTGGTCAACAGAAGACGGCAGTTATGCGCTCTCTGCAATTATTTTGTGGCATACTATCAATATTGTTATAATTAAAATATGTGGCCCTGAAAAAGATACATAGTTCTTTAAGGAAAGAATTTGCTCCACAGGACCAGAATTGTTCCTTTTCAATTTAAACTCTTATTGATACGGGAGACAAACATAATTTGGCTCCTTTGAATGTGTATCCTTTCTTTCTTTCTACTTAAACTGTGATCGGTCACATCTGACCATTACTCGCAGGTGTACATTACATACACACCAGGTTTGCAGGATGAAAGCCTACACAGTAATCATCGGCCCCCCGCCCATCGGGGCTTGAAGAAATAAATGGGCTGCATGATGATTCCACGCAGAGCTGAATACGAAGGCACACAAGTACGGGTAAACCGGTTAAATAGAAGATCTAAGCCTGCCCAAGAAAAGCCGTGCAAGTCGGACCTTCCATGCTTATATATAAACCCTTTTGGTTTCTTTGGGCGACAGGGCTTCAGGTGTCATTTCATCTCATTGTCGGGTAAAAGTCACACAAAATTGGAAGCAACATCTCTAAAATGACCTATATAGTGTTGACGGGGATGTTAAAACTTCAAATCAAACAAAACAGTGACATGAAAACAAGGGAGACAACTAAAACTTCCAATGATTCAGTTGTGGTGGCAGTTATTGTCCACCATACCTTTTTTCTAGACTACTTTTCAGCAACAAATGTGTCTGGAAATTGTATTTTTTTTTGATACACAGTATGGGCACAAATTTGTTGTATACTCCACTGTGGAATATTTTTGAGCAAAGACATTCTCACACATTGTAGCATAATAACTGATGAACCTATTTGTGCAATTTTATTTGGCTGTACTGCCATGGAGAATGTGTTTGAACGCAAATGGATTGAAGCACATATAGAGAGGTATGTTTTTCTCAATAATTCCTGAATTTCTGAAAAAATTCTAATAGAACATGTGAATAAGTTGAAATAAATTATAGGCCAAGTAACTTTTAAAAAAACTTGACAGTTTTGCAAAATTCGATTAAACAAATTTTGAACACACACTATTACCCCACCCACTTTTTGTACATTGGCATCCCTTTAAACAACTGGAATTTAAGGTTGAAACGAAAGACCCTAAGACCCCAAGCAGGACCAGTTTTCAGACCATCGACCCACGTGGGCCAGTTTCAAGCTTTTTGAGAGGACAGATATATTATCCTATAATAATACAGACAAGGGTACCATCGGGAAAATATGACCAATCGTGAATGAAGTTGTGTATCTCTTGCAGTTTGTAACACACAAGTCAAAAATCTTGTCACACATGTAGATAACACATTTATGTATACAATAATACCTGCTATGTCTATAGTTTATCAACGACCTTTGAGAGTTCAACGTTCAAGCGTGGCAAGACTATTCCATGTTTTAGGGAAAGCAGGTTTCGCATTACTTATTTCACGGGATTTCAAAATTATAAATAAGTTTTTTGATAATGCCAGTATGTAGAAGTCGTGGCCAAGTGGTTAGTATGATGCAGTACGAATCTCAGTTAAACTATATCTCCCAATGTAAAATCCCAACTGAAGGCGACTTACCTAAAACACGGACTAACCCAACATTAAAATTGCAGTCACGTCTCACTGCGTTTTGGAAGACTATAATCTAGTCTTCACTGTATGGAGGAACGCCACACATAATCTCCAGAATTGCTCAAAAATGATAGCGTGTAGCTAAGCCTGTCTGCTCTCTTCCCAAGAGATTTCAAAGTTTTCCAGGGCACAACACAAAGAAAATTTATATCCATGTCCAGTATTTTCACCAATACCTATCACCTGTGTCCATAATTTCAATAAAAACTTGTAAATACTACTCCAAAACTTGAAAACAATAACAATCTTGAGATCTCCTGGCTCTGGTATCCATTTTTTTATTTACAGAACAGGAGTAAATAAATCATAATGTAATAGAATTAAGGTTATTTTTTCATTCGCCAATTTGAATTGTTGAGATTTTTAACCAATGAAATCGCTCCTTCCTAATGGCTCCAAAAAACAGCTTCCAGAGCCAGGAGATGCCAAAATTGTTATTGTTTTCAAGATTAGAGTAGTATTTACAAGTTTTATTGAAATTATGGGCACAGGTGATTGGTATTGGTCTACCTTATTATAGGTAGTATATCTTTCCTCTCACAAAGCTTGAAACTGGCCCCTGTGAATCCGGCCCACCAGTACGCTCAGTGCTTTGATTTATCCTTCCAATGTTTAGATTACAATACGATAACACACCCGTGCGACATGGTGCATATTTCTCATCTCCAAAATGGTTACTTTTCTTATGGAAATCCCTGATATTTCTTGTTATAAAAACTGCAAACATAGGTCGTGGGTGCTCGTTAGAGGCGGTTCTAACGAGTTACATCAAATTACATCAACCATAGTGCAGTTTATATTTTACTTTTGGTCCTTTGAGATCAGCGTGAATATTCTAAGAAATCAGAAATAAATTATTGGTTTAGACTCAATATTCTAGACAGGTTTTTAATTATTTGGACCTATTAGAAATTCGCAAAATTGCAGTATGTTTCCTCTGGCTTTCTTTGCCGGATCATTACAGGGTCACTGATGAGGCTTTATTAGCCGAAACTACGTAGTATGACCCATCTTCTTTCTTATGAATGTTTTCATTGCTCTTAAAGGAACTCATTTTTGATTTTTAATTGTAGTAAAAATAGGAAAAATAATGTATACCCCCGTAAACCTCCGTTTTCTCTATATAAATAGAGGATCTTACACGAGTGGTCATTTCATATGAAATTTATGAAACGAGCCTTCGGCGAGTTTCATAAATTTCATATGAAATGACCACGAGTGTAAGATTCTGTTTTTCGTAAGACCATTTTAAATTGGATTTCATCGCCTTTAAAATTTGACAATTTTTCCACAAATAATGCATGGTTGACATGGGCGTCGTCATGAAGTTGTTAAATCCTGCCAAAGTGTTATTACACGTGTGGTCATAAGATTTTTATTACACGACGTTATCCACTGCTTATCAACGACGTCATATGATAAAGTGGGGTATAGGGGGTCTTCATTTCACGGACTTGTTCATGTTATGTCTTCTATTCTCTATTGTGGACGCAGATTCCGCTCTAAGTCTTCATTGTTTAAACAGAATACAGAACATACGATGTACCAGACAGTCGCTTGGGGAGATTACCAGACATCACGCTAACAAGTCCGTGAAATGAACACCCACTTACACCCAACTTTATATAGAGAAAACTGGGGATTAGGGGTGGGGGATAACCATTATTTTCCTTATTTCTGCTCATAGACATAGGTTGTGGGGACTCGTTAGAACCGCCCCAATGACGCGGTTCTAACGAGTACCCACAATCTATGTTCTGAGTATAAATAAGAATAATTTCCCAAATTTTCATCAGAAAATTGATCGTTTTGGAGTTGTTTTGTTTGTTCTGATTTGAAGTTTAATGTCCCCGTCAACACTGTAAAGGTCATTTTGGAGATGTTGCTTCAATTTTGTGGGACTTTTACCCGACATTGAGATGAAATGACAGCTCAAGCCCTGCGGCCCAATGAAACCAATAGGGCTTATTAGCATGGACGGCCCGCCTCGCACCGCGGTTCCTGGACAGGCTTAGATCCTCTAAGCGGTTTACCAGTACTCGTGTGCGGTAGGGTTCAGCTCTGCGTGGTAGCATCATGCAGCCCATCTATTTCTTCAAGCCCCGATGGGCGGGGTGTGTACCAGACAGTGGCTTGGGGACATTACGTACCAGACAGTGGCTTGGGGAAATTACGAGACATCACGCTAACAAGTCCGTGAAACGAACACCCCCTTACATCCCACTTTATATAGAGAAAACTGGGGTTTAGTGGGGGTATTATTTTCCTTATTTCTGCTTATAGACATACATAGGTTGTGGGTACTCGTTAGAACCGCCTCGATAAGTAAAAATAAGAAACAAATGTATACCCCCATAAACCCCCGTTTTCTTTTAAAAAAAAGTGGGGTAAGGGGGGGGGGGTCTTCATTTCACGGACTTGTTCACGTGATGTCTTCTATTCTTTATTATGGACGAAGATGCCGCCCCACATAATTGGAAATGACCTAAATAGTGTTGATGGGGACATAAAGCCTCAAACAAACAGGTACCAGACAGTATACGATATGAGAGACATTTAACGTTCTGCGATCTGCGATAGTACTCAATGGGCGATTCCTCAGTCGAGCAACATCCCTATTGATTTGGTTGAAGTTTCGTCAAGATGACAATCGCGTCAGACCACTTGCATAAATATGATCTATAAAAGGGTTATCCTTTGGAAGCAAGGAATATACCACAGAACCAAAAAATGTGGAGTGTACATGTTTTCTGGGCCAGACTAGCTAGTTTCGGCCAATTAGGCCTCATCAGTGACCCTCAGATATTTTCAACATTCCACAATGGAATCAATGATCCCAAGGGACAAGAAAATATAATCTACACTATGATGTAGGACAGGGAGACGTTTTACCGCCGCCACACATTCCCACACACCAGCTGTAGTGAAGTTAAATATGTTCTATAAAAGGGTTATCCTTTGGAAGCAAGGAATACACCACAGAACCAAAAATATGGAGTGTACATGTTTTCTGGGCCAGACTAGCTAGTTTCGGCCAATTAGGCCTCAACAGTGACCCTCAGATATTTTCAACATTCCCCAATGGAATCAATGATCCCAAAGGACAAGAAAATATAATCTACACTATCATGTAAAGTCCTATGAACAATGCTGTTTAAGCCATTCTTTAATGGACTAGAGGCCGTGTTCAAACAACAAACCCATAGGACAATTCCACTGAGGGGAGGGGGGGGGTGGAGAGAGGGGGCTTAAATCGATTTTACGCGGGCGCAATCCTCGCCCTTACTTCTGTCGCGATTTAGAAAAATAATTTGTTGTCCTATCTCATCAGTGCAACATCTCCGAGAACACAGAAATCAAACAACCAAACAGATTCAACAGCGGTGAGGACTAGAAGCAAGAAAACACTGAAATGCTTGAGCAAAGGAAAACCAACAGTTAGACTCCAGTGGGCCAGTAAAAAGATGGACCATTAGAAAAACACGCCTATACAAATACATTGTAACCTTTATCGCCGAAAAAATGAAGATTTTAAGATGAAAAATTGGGTTATTATACTTATTTCTGCTCAAAATATAGATTGTGGGTACACGAAAACACGCGTATATAAATTTTCATAACGAAAACACACCTATTTAAATATTTTGATTTTTTTTTTCAGCTAAAAATTAAATTTTTCATATAAAAGATCTGATATTTTTCACAATTCTGCTCGAAACAGAGATTGTGGGAACTCGTTAGAACCGCCTCATCGAGGCGGTTCTAACGAGTACCCGCAATCTATATTTTAGAGCAGAAATAAGAAAAATACGGTTCACCCCTGTAAACCCCATTTTTACAATATAAGAGTGGGGTTCGATGGGGTCAAAATTATATAGGTGTGTTTTCGTGATGCCGCTTAGTACATGTTATAGAGTATACACAGCACAGCATACACAGTTATAGAGTATACACAGCATTTAATGGGACAATGAAAATTTGTTCGGCATAAGGGTATTTTTAGCTCACCTGTCACGTAGTGACAAGGTGAGCTTTTGGGATCACTTTTTGTCCGTCGTGCGTCCGTGCGTGCGTCCGTAAACTTTTTCTTCAAACAACATCTCCTCCTAAACCACTGATCGGATTTTGACCAAACTTCACAGGAATGATCCTTAGGTGGTCCCCTTTCAAAGTTGTTCAAATGGTTCCGGTCTGTTGCACATCTAGGTCACAGGAGCTAAAAATAGATTTTTTTACTGAACATCTTTGAAAATCTTCTTCTCTGAAACCGCAAGGCCCAGGTCTTTGATATTTGGTATGAAGCTTCATCTAGTGGACCTTTACCAAAATTGTTCAAATTATAGCCCTGGGGCCAAAAATGCACCCGCCCCGGGGGCCTTTGGTTTTACATAGGCTTATATAGGGAAAATCTTTAAAAATCTTCTTCTCTGAAACCTCAAGGCCCAGTTCTTTGATATTTGGTGTGAAGCTTCATCTAGTGGACTTTTACCAAGATTGTTCAAATCATAGCCCTTGGGCCAAAAATGCCCCCACCCCGGGGGCCTTTGGTTTTACATAGACTTATATAGGGAAAATCTTCTTCTCTGAAACCTCAAGGCCCAGTTCTTTGATATTTGGTGTGAAGCTTCATCTAGTGGACCTCTGTCAAGATTGTACAAATTATAGGCCTAGGGCGAAAAATGCCCCCACCTGCTGGCCCTTTGGTTTTACATAGCCCTAGGAAATAGAAGTCAAGGCAATGAAAACCTTTGAAAATCTTCTTGTCTGAAAGCAGAAGGCCAAGGTCTTTGATATTTGGTATGAAGCTTTGTCTTGTGGATTTCTACCAAGATGGTTCAAATTATAGCCCTGGGGGCAAAAATGGCCCGACCCGGGAACCCCAAGGTTTATAATGACTTATATAAGGAAAACGTTTAAAAATCTTGTCTGAAACCAGAAGTCTCCATTCTTTGATATTTGGTATGAAGCTTCACCTTTAAGACCACTACCAAGATTAATCATATTACAGCCCAGGGCCAATAATGGCTCTCCCAGGGACCCAGTTGATACCCTATGGATCAGGTGAGCGATCCAGGGCCATCATGGCCCTCTTGTTTATTTTTTATTATTATTATTATTATTATTATTTGTTTTTTGTTTTGGTTTTACGGCCCTTCCAAGATTATTTCACTCATATCGAGCCGATCGTTAATCAGAGGTGGGCGAAAACCGGAGTACCCGGAGAAATCCCACCTGACCATCTGTTGCAGAACCTGGCGTCTCACATGTGACCTAGGGCATAAGGGTGTTTCGAGCCATTTTAGGTAACTTAATATGGCCAGGTCCTGGTTAGTTTATACTACTTTATTTTAGATCGATTGCTATGAAAGCCTCAAGCTTATTTAAATCGCTCTCCATTTTATCACGCGCGCGAGAGGCAGTGACTTTTACACAAGTTCTACTTATTTACATCTGGTGGAGTGGGGCAGTGGCATTACGTGCCTTGCCCAAGGACACTCCTTGCCTCCTCCTGGTTGCCGGATTCGAACGCACAACCGCTCGATCATGAGTCGAATTTCTCGCACACGAAGCAACAAACAAATGATACTTATACCCGCGGTGTCGACTTTTCATCCTTCATGGCTCGTCTAAAATCAATTTCAAACAGTTCAAGTTCGTGTGACTGATCAGATATCGGATATAAAATCTATGGATTGATTCCACAGCCTACCCAGATTAGCGAGACCAAAGGGAGTTTGGTGCTTATTGGACGGCATTGATGCAAGACATATAATGGTGCTTAAGGAGCCACCTGGGACTATTTCAGTTAAGAGTGAGAAATATTAATGCGCGTACAAAGACACACTAGGACAATACTAGTTACAAAATGAATAATTTATTAGTAGTCACAGTATAAACACCAGGAAGACAAAAAAATAATCATTAACCCATTTCGTACCAGAAACCCCAAAACGGGTACCCTGGCAAACAGTGCAGGCCCAGATCAGACGCCGCGGAACGCGGCGTCTGACCAGGGCCTTCACTATTTGATAAAAGTGTAGCCATTTTCCAAATCAGTTTTGAAGAAGATGTAAACTGACACCCCTACATTTCGAAATGGCCTCCTGTTATATATAAGGAGGAAAATTCCATTTGGTACAAAAAGGGTTAGCCCATTGTATACTGGTTGGGTCTTACACTGTTATATGCTGGACAAGCCCATTTTTCATTTAACGGGTCTCGGTTCTATTTTTTTTTTTACTCTTTTTTTGTTTGATTTGAGGTTTAACGTCCCCGTCAACACTGTAAAGGTCATTTTGGAGACGTTGCTTCCAATTTTGTGGGACTTTTACCCGACATTGAGATGAAATGATATCTCAAGCCCTGTCGCCCAATGAAACCAATAGAGTTTATAAGCATGGATGGTCCGACTCGCACCGGTTTGCCTGGGCAGGCTAAGATCCTCTAAGCGGTTTACCAGTACTCGTGTGCGGGTCGGATTCAGCTCTATCTGGAAGCATCATGCAGCTCATATATTTCTTCAAGCCCCGATGGGCGGGGGCCGAACCAGGTAAGTATAGGTTTAAGGTCTTTGGGTGGAATATCGCATGTTTCATTTCCTCCAGGCACTGCGGCTGGTATAGCCTCATACAATGGACTTATTCCTAAGAGGCCATTCTCTGCCCCCGCCCATCGGGGCTTGAAGAAATATATTCTTCCACGCAAAGCTGAAACCGACCCGCACACGATTACTGGTAAACCGCTTAGAGGATCTAAGCCAGCCCAGGCAAAGCGGTGCGAGTCGGCCCGTCCAAGCTTATAAACCCTGTTGGTTTCATTGGGCGGCAGGGCTTGAGATGTCATTTCATTTCAATGTCGGGTAAAAGTCCCACAAAATTGAAGCACCTCCAAAATTACCTTTACAGTGTTGACGAGGACGTTAAACCTCAAATCAAACAAACAAAAAAGGCCATCCTATGAGGACACCTGTTTTGACTAAACCTTTAACCCATATATGACAAGTGTCATTTCATCTTTATGTCTTGTAAAAATAACTCGAAATCGAAAGCATAGCCTCCAAAATTACCTAAATAGTGTTACTAGGGACGTAAACCCTCATCGCAAACAACGTAGATGGTGCACTGTATACATGTAGTTCGAAATGTAAATTTGGGTACCATCACGTAAACATGCCCGTGAAATGAACACCCCCTAAGCCCCACTTTATATAGGGCAAACTCGGGTTTACGGGGGTATACATTATTTTTTCTTATTTCTTCTCCAAGACATAGGTTGTGGGTGCTCATTAGAACCGCCTCCACAACCTATGATTGGAGTAAAAATAAGAAACCGGATTATCGCCAGAAAAAGTAGCAATTTTGGAGATAAGAAAAAAATACACTATGTCACACGGATCTACTTAACACTAAGAGATTCTCGTCCGTGCTTATAAACCATATTGGTTTCATTTGGCGGCAGGGCTTGAGATGTCATTTCATCTCAAGATCGGGTAAAAGTCCCACAAAATTGGAAGCAACGTCTCCAAAATGACCTTTACAGTGTTGACGGGGACGTTTAACCTCAAATCAAACAAAACAAACAAACAAATATACTCAGAGGCAATAAAAAGTATACAGTTTTTGATTTGGAATACCGGATCTTGTACTGCAGTTTGTTATACAATTTGCATATGTCAGTTTTTACCAAACGTCTAAATTTGCAAAACTCCAATTGTTTTCCTGTTACAGTTATCCATGATGGAGTTATTGCCCTTAATCACGCCTACGGAACGATAGAATGCGTAACCATTGGTTAAGAACGTGAAGCAATTAGAGCGGCATCCGGTTAGGAATTAGATCGCTAAAAAAGGTAAAGAAACTGTGCAGTTTCTGTGTTTCATAAGTTATATAATTTTTACGAGGAAGTTATTTAAAAAACGGGGAATTACATTCAGGAGCCCATTAATATCGGCATCTTTGGAGTAAATACCAAATCCCGTACTTCACACATTTTGGCTAAATTTAGTTTCTCCTGCTGAAGGTGAACTCAAGCCTTAGAAAACGAATGGTTTTTCGAGGTGTTTGTTGCCTTTTATTTATTACTACGCTTTGCTACAAGTTCAGCGTATTAACATGCACACACAATAAACATATATGGTTATATGTGTTGTGGATATTTTGCTTGTCAATGCAGCACTAGCGAGAAATCACCACGGAAAAGGTCGAAAATGGTTGGTTACGCATTAGATCTATAGAAATGATAACAGAACTTGCAACTATAAAGCGGATCTGTTTTCATCTCCACGGCCCCAGAATCACCCGCACCTTGTTCTACGGAACCACTTTTAGCCAACCTGATAAGCAGTGCGCTATTGATTCGATAATGACATAGTATTTTATGGAAACATTTTCAGTCTCCAGAATCATAGTACCGAATGATTTTCACGGACTTTTACGCTGTGTTTGTTTTATCAATGGTCCGGTAATTGCCTGAAATGAAATTAAACAGGTTTTGGAGTTTTAATTTCTGCGAAGAACTCCTCATCTGCCAAAATTTGCTGGTTAAGCATTAGATCGTCTGGTTGAGCATTCGATAACCAGAGGAGAAAATCAAACCAGTTGCTGCCTAAGTAAATGCCAGCAGCTTACTACAATAAAAGGTGGTCTACATATGATTTCTTAATTGTTTTAAATTCACCCGAGAAAGAAAGCTGTGATGAAAAATACTTTTCTGGACAAGACCATTAAATGTCTGGGTATCATGCTTATCTGACCGAATGACGCGCCGATTCATAAATAAGAGGTCATTACTTGCTTTTGTAGAAAACAAAATGGTCAGCTTACGCTTTGTAATGGCGATTAAATCTATATCCGGATGGGACGGCCATTAATGAACCGTCTCATCCGAGAATCAAAGCTGTTCCCCATCCTGTAAATGAATTTGACCAAATCCCCTATTAACAAGAATTGCCCAAAATAAAAAAAAATGGAGATAACCCGTTTAAGAAACACAGGCGTGAAAGGCTAAGGGTAAGCTCGTTAACACTGCAGATACGAAAGCCTATTTGGCTTATGTAGGAGAAAATAAAATAACGTAAAAGCGTAGTAACGCGACACAAAAGACGTAATAACGCAAAAAAGGCGTAGAAACGCAAAACAAAAGACGCAGTAACGCCAATCAGAAGGCGAAGCTACGCAAAAAAGGCGTAGTAACGCAAAATCAAGGCGTAGTAACGCGAAAAAGTGCATACTAATGCAAAAGAAAGACGTAGTAACGCAAAAGAAAGGCGCAGTGATGCGAATCAAAGGCGTTTTTACGCGAATCAAAAGGCGTAGTAATGCGAAAAATGGCATAGTAACGCAAAAGAAAGGCGTATTTGTTTTAGCTCGCCTCTGCAAAGCAAATAGGTAGCCGGAATTTCCTACTCCTGGGACTGCGCATGCCCCCAAAATATATGTCTGTATCATGATCGATAACCCAGATCGGAGATCCCGTGAGTTCTATGCTAACTGTCAAAACGATAAGATAAAGATATTGTCTAAAACCAACTTCTTATTAATACAAACAGCGCAAGAAGGACACACCATGTATTCTTAATCATGTTAATCAAGACGAACTAGAATCCATTTGTAAAATTTATAAATTTTAAGTAAACAGGAGGACAGGTGCGTTCATTAAATAAATTGAGAGAAGTAAGTAAGTAAGTCAGTCAGTCAGTCAGTCAGTAAGTAAGGACTTTATTTAGTGAGGGTAACAACATTTAGCACATACAAAAATACATGTAATAGCTAATCTTCCACGAGGCCCTCAGCTAATCTTCCATGATCTAATCTTCCTTCTTAATAAAACATACACGCTATAATATTTTGTTCCATCGGCAGTGTCATTTTTAGATATGAGGACAAAATATAGATATTATAAATTGATAGAACATACAAGTTATAATATTTTCTTCCATCTGCAGTATCATGTTTAGATATGAGGAACTTTTGAAACCGTTTTGAATATGGAGCAATATTTTCTCACGGATGTATCTAGGCAGTGATTAGGCAGTTTACATTAAGCCTAAAGTCCAGTTTTTTGTTCACTATCGACCGACTGTTGATAATATTGTATTTAGTACTAAAAAGGTTGTAAACATTTGTTTTCTCCACATCATTTTGTTTCTTTGAATAATCATTACGAAAACACGCCTATACAAATACAGTGAAACCTTTATCGCCAAAAAAAAAAACAAAAAAAAACGAAAATTTTAAGATGAAAAATTGTGATATTTTTCTCATTTCTGCACAAAATATAATGTGATTTAAAAAACAACAACAAAGGACTGGTGGGTCTATTGCCTCCGAGTGTAGGTAGGAGAAATAGTCTTAAACTGTTTCATTAATCTCTTAAATTCCAGGGTCCAATCAAATAGTGTAGATCTTCACCAGACGCCGGATTCTGCAGTGTCTGATCGGGGTCTTTTTTGGCGGTTTATTTATGTTATTGTTTGTCACTGATTGTATGTATCGCATTTTGCATAGCCAGCTGGTATTGATTCCTGATCATTGCTTTACTTCTATTTTTTATAAGCACCAAGTTTATAATCATGAGTGTCTTATGCTCAACCTGGCTCTCTAATGCTTGACCATAGAAACACGATATAGATTTAATCGCAATTACAAAGCGTAAGCTGGCCATTTTGTTTTCTACAAAAGCAAGTAATAACCTCTTTTTATGAATCTGTGCGTCATTCGGTCAGATAAGCATGATACCCAGACATTTAATGGTCTTGTCCAGAAAAGTATTTTTCATCACGGCTTTCTTTCTCTGGTGATTTTAACACAATTTAGAAATCATATGTAGACCACCTTTTATTGTAGTAAGCTGCTGGCATTTACTTAGGCAGCAACTGAAGAGATTTTCTCCTCTCTGGCTATCGAATGCTTAACCAGACGATCTAATGCTTAACCAGCAAATTTTGGCAGATGAGGAGTCCTTCGCAGAAATTAAAACTCCAAAACCTGTTTAATTTCATTTCAGGCAATTACCGGACCATTGATAAAACAAACACAGCGTAAAAGTCAGTGAAAATCATTCGGTACTATGATTCTGGAGACTGAAAATGTTTCCATAAAATACTATGTCATTATCGAATCAATAGCGCACTGCTTATCAGGTTGGCTAAAAATGGTTCCGTAGAACAAGGTGCGGGTGATTCTGGGGCCGTGGAGATGAAAACAGATCCGCTTTATAGTTGCAAGTTTTGTTATCATTTCTATAGATCTAATGCGTAACCAACCATTTTTGACCTTTTCCGTGGTGATTTCTCGCTAGTGCTGCATTGACAAGCAAAATATCCACAACACATATAACCATATATGTTTATTGTGTGTGCATGTTAATACGCTGAACTTGTAGCAAAGCGCAGTAATAAATAAAAGGCAACAAACACCTCGAAAAAACACTCGTTTTCTAAGGCTTGAGTTCACCTTCAGCAGGAGAAACTAAATTTATCCAAAATGTGTGAAGTACGGGATTTGGTATTTACTCCAAAGATGCCGATATCAATGGGCTCCTGAATGTAATTCCCCGTTTTTTAAATAACTTCCTCGTAAAAATTATATAACTTATGAAACACAGAAACTGCACAGTTTCTTTACCTTTTTTAGCGATCTAATTCCTAACCGGATGTCGCTCTAATTGCTTCACGTTCTTAACCAATGGTTACGCATTCTATCGTTCCGTAGGCGTGTTAATTGAAAACCAATATTTCCAATAAAATCTCGTGAGGCACATGACATTTAAATCGATGCACACCGCAATAGTCATGTGCGACTGTTCATCGATAAGGCCACATTATTTCTTTGCCATTTAACCCAAACAAACAGCTTCAAACTCAATTGGAATTTCTGCCTGTTCCGGATTATCTCCCTTTCAATTAAAACCATAGTGAATTAAACGAGTCTTTTTCTCAAATCATGTAAGAGATTTTCATTCGAAACTTTCACATAATTATTGTTTTGCTCGGCATCTTTATGCTTACTCCATAGTAAACCCTCTAAAATTGCTCAATGAAAAGTTAATCACCAATACAAATCCCATAGAAACATAATGCATCCAATCAAAGGAAGAACGTAAAAGGCGAAACTGTCATTTTCGTTGACAAAAGATGTTGCGGCTTACCTTGTGTTTAATTTCAATGTGCGACATATTCTTGCCAATCAGTTGCCCTTCTTTGAATTTGTTGCATGAAAAATCATTAATGGAATAACGCTTATTCGAAACACATATTTAAAGGGAAGCTACTCAAGACAAAATATTGGATCAGACCCCCTCTCCATTTCAAGCGACGCAATTTCCTTATTCTTTAATCAATTTTAACGGAAAATGCTGCAAATGATGCGGAAGTGGTTGTTCTTATTTATGATGCCTCATATGTATGTAGAAAGGGAGACATTGGAACGCAAATCGGTATTCTGTAACCTGTATACTTACTTTTGCCTCTCAGTATACTTAACACTAAGAGATCATACCTTACGAAGTTATCAGATGTCACTCTCTTTGACGATGACTCGTGCAGAAAACTACTCCCGACCAATGAGTTATCTTCCACACTCCTGGCAGCCTCGTCTATTGCTGACACCATGCTTCGTAAAATCGCAGTATAATGATTCGTCTCATAGCCCTCGATGGCCAAGATACCGTATGGCATATTAGGCAGAGCGCTTTGTGATGAAGACAATATCCGTTCAGTTAGTATCCAGGCAAAACCACTGTCAAATAGGTGAAGCTGTTGAGCTAAAGACACGAACCTGTAAAACATCACGATAACAAGTCCGTGAAAGGAAGACGAAGACCCCTCTAAATCCCACTTTATATAGAGAAAAGTGGGGTTAATGGGGGTATAGATTATCTGCCTTAATTTTGCTCAAAAACATAGATTGTGGGTACTCGTTAGAACCGCCTCATTGAGGCGGTTCTAACGAGCACCCACAATCTATGTTGAATGCAGAAATAAGAAAGAAGTTAGCATTTTTTACCCAAAATGTGTCACTTCTGACACCATGTTGGACGCCATTATTTCACACAGACATGTATTCTTAATTAATGTAAGGGAAAACTGCCTTCAAAAGGTCAATCACCGGTTAGAATGTCGCCAATCTCGTTTTACGGCGACGCGTCATGAGTCACAACGCGTATGTAACGTCGAATCAACGCCGAATGACACTGCATTGACGTTGAAACGACGTTGCTGAAGCGTCATGACATCGCATCGACGTTGCTGAAGGTAAACGGCATCATTACGGTGCACAGAATGTGAAAACGCACTTTGCACCTGCAACACCACCAAAAACAGCGATCGTTTTAAATAAGTTGATATACCCATTTCATTTTTTGACGTCCGTTACGTCATGTAACACATTTGGTAATTCACTTATGTATTAAATATGAAAATTAGATAAATACGCCCCGTAACGTTAACTGTACGACGTCCTTAACGACATCGCGTGTTTACTGATGGCGGAATAGTGACAGATTTGTAAAATAGTCGTGAACTGTTTGTTTGATTTGAGGTTTAACGCCCCCTTCAACACTGTAAAGGTCATTTTGGAGTCGCTGCTTCCAATTTTGTGGGACTTTTACCCGACATTGAGATAAAATGACATCTCAAGCCCTGCCGCCCAATGAAACCAATAGGGTTTACATGTATAAGAATGGACGGTCCAACTCGCACAGCATCGCCTGGGCAGGCTTGGATTCTCTTAAGCGGTTTACTAGTACTGGTGTGTGGGTCGGTTTCAGCTCGGCGTGGAAGCATCATGCAGCCCATCTATTTCTTCAAGCCCCGATGGGCGGGCGCTAAAAATAGGCGTGAATAAAATGCGTTTTAAATAGAATCTTGCATTCGTACCCATGTATTATTGACCGCCCTCGCCCATCGGGACTTCAAGAAATAGATTGGGCTGCACGTTGCCTTCATGCAGAGCTGAAACCAACCGCGCACATTAGTACTGGTACACCGCTTAGAGGCTCTAAGCCTACCCAGGCAAAATGGGGCGACCCGGACCATGCATGCATATAACCCTTTTGGTTTCATTTTGCGGCAGGGCTTTGGATGTCATTTCATCTCAGTGTCAGGTAAAAGCCCCACGAAATTGGAAACACCGTCTCAAAAATTACCTAAATAATGTTGATGAGGACGGCAAACCCCCACATCAATCAATCAATCAATCATGATTTATTGAATTTATTAAACTCGTTGAGGAAAAGGAATAAAAAGCCTCGCATTGCATACCTTTTTGCAGAACTCGTTAAATAGAACCTCTATTTAATGCACGTGTTCGTTTGGTTTGCTTGAAAATTTGATCAGCGCTGTACATGTTGCGACGTAAACCAAAAAGCGACATTACATGTTAATACCCGGGCCTGGATAGCTCAGTCGGGCTTATCAGGAGGACGCGGTTTCCATACCTACCGGGATCGGCAACATTCTTTGGTTGAGACTAATCATGAAATCTTTTCTTCGGTCATTCTCTCCCTTCCGCGGATTCAAGAAGGGCAGTTAGTTGTCAGTTTCTGGCGAAAGAATACACATAAGCTTGCCCAGGAAAAGAGCGGATAGGTAAACTGATCGGCTCAAAATTGACCTAAATACTGTTTACTGGGCCGTTAAACTCCAATACAAACAAACACACATGTTAATTTATTCAACGAGTTTAATTAAGGTATAAAATGTGAGGTTTCGCCGAGCAGTTTATGCATTTTCCTCATTCAATAATTCATGAGCACAAATGATAGATTCTATTTATCATATGACATTAAAAATGCATTTTATTCACCATTGTTTTACAAAAATGTCACTATTGCGCCATTAGTAAACGCGACGTCCTCATATGGCCATCGTGTTAGTAAAGTTATGGGGCGAATCTCTTATCTCATTTGCATATTCAATCCACAAGTAGATTATCGAATTTATTACATAGAGGATCTAACATGAGTGTTCATGTTTTATTGAATTTATTAATCGAGTTGAGGAAAAGGGATAAAATGCGAGGCTTTGGCGAGTATTTTATGCCTTTTCCACAACGAGTTTAATAAATTCAATAATTCATAAACATGAATGCAAGATTCCATTTATCATATGACATTGAAAACGGATTTTATGTACGAGTTTTTACAAAATGTCAATGTTCCGCCATTAGTAAACGCGACGTCGTTTTAGACGCGACGTCATATGATAAATGGCGTGCTTTCATTCTCAGACTCGACGTCATATGATAAATAGAGGATATTTGATTGTTTTCAGTATAAGATCGATTTTTTTTATTTCACCGAATGAACACCAAAAGAAGTATTTTGCATGAGTGCGATCGTACGAGGACCGTTCAATATTTAACTGGCCTTACCCAGTTACTGGCCAAAGGCAAGCGCACGCTTTTCACACATAATATATCAATTCCTTATACATGGTTACACAAAATTTATGGACAAGTCAAGTATTTGTAGTCCGTGCGAGGTAAAATAACATGACAGGGTCCAATGTTGCCGAATCTTCTTCAAAAACTGAGTAAAGAGCCGTGACTGGATACCTATTTTTGTAAACGAACCAAGGAATTATGAGGTGTTGTATGAAGTTTACGGAAAGACTGCTCCTGAGTTTTGGGATAGCAAGAGGGTTCATTTACCTCATGGCCAGACTATTAATGGGGACTATCGTGCTATTATCATTACGCAAACACGCCTATATAAATACATTGCCACCTTTATCGCCGAAAAAAATGAAACTTTTGTGATGAAAAATTGTGATATTTTTCTTATTTCTGCTCAAAATATAGATTGTGGGCCCTCGTTAGAACCGCCTCATCGAGGCGGTTCTAACGAGTACCCACAATCTATATTTTAGAGAAGAAATAAGAAAAATAAGGTATACCCCCGGAAACCCCAGTTTTACTATATAAACGTGGGGTTCAAGGGGGTCAAATTTATATAGGCGTGTTTTCGTGATGATTTTGGACCAATTACGTGCAGCTATAGTACAGAAATAGTGTAGAAAAGTTACAAAAGGTGTGCTGTTGAAACATGTCAATGCTAGAGTCCATACTTGCAATGTTTTGGTGGACGCAATGAAGCGGAACGGTTTCAAACTCTAACCCCAGCCACCCTATTCTCCTGATATGGCACCCAGTTATTATTTTTTGTTTCTGAACTTTAAGAAAGAATTGCGTGGACGTTACTTCCGGTCATATAAAGAGCTTTAGGCAGCGGTTGGAGGATGGATTGACACTGAAGACCCTGCATTCTACAAAATAGGACTTTCAGCCTTGTAACATAGATGGTGCTTATTGCTGCGGGGGTCCCACAAAATTGGAAGCAACGTCTCCAAAATGACCTTTACAGTGTTGACGGGGACGTTAAACCTCAAATCAAACAAACAAACAATTGCTGCGGGGGACTATTTGGAAAAAGAAGAATTCAAGCGTGACTCTAAGTATGCTTATTGAACGACCCTCTTGCGCACTGCAAAAATCTTTTTTTATGCCTTAAATTGCCGGTCTAAAGTGTCAATCTTTTTCCATGGCGATTTCACACCCATTTAGAGGTGTTCAGCGTTTTAACTGTGTATAACATTGGATGTAAACTGAAAGTTTGCACCTGAAAACCAGCTTGAAAACAATAGTACACGTGTAATATGCAAACGAACAATGTCCCGCAGTCGCAAAGCTGCCCTGCGCCGAGCACTTTATTTACGTTGCGTTGGTTCTCCATGTAAAAGTGACATCACCGACATCTGCAGTACGTGCAAATGTGCGTGACGTAATTTCTGAAACACATTAGTAACGTTTAGCTAATTGATATCTAACAAACAGAACGGGCCTCCGTGGCCGTGGGTTCGAGCCTCGCTCGGGTCACGTGTGAGACGCCAAGTTCTGCAACGGAAGGTCAGGTGGTTTTTCTCCGGGTACTCCGGTTTTCGCCCACCTATGATTAACGATCGGCTCGATATGAGTGAAATAATCTTGAAAGGGCCGTAAAACCCAAACCAAAAAAAAAAAAAAAAAATCTAACAAACAGAGACTGTTTTTAATTTTTCGATGATACATGTACATCGAATTCACAAATAATGAAAATAAAAAAATCGTACATGTAGTTTCACTGTTTGAAAAAAAATATGATTAAATATTGATTTCGATTTAATTGAGAACTCCGTATATTTCGGCTTTCCAAACGTATGACAAAACAAACTGTAACAAGTTTGTGTAATGAAAAGCCGTCAAAACGCCAATAGAGGACCAATTGCCCTGAACCGCTCACCTGAGTATTGAGTGTTCATGGAGGTAGTTTCTGAGAAGCGGCCCTCGCCCATTGGGGCTTGAAGGAATAAATGGGCTGCATGATGCTTCCACGCAGAGCTGAATCCGGCCCGCACACGAGTGCTGGTAAACCGCTTAGGGGATCTAAGCCTGCCCAGTCAATACGGTGCGAGTCGGACCGTCCATGCTTATAAACACTATTGGCTTCATTGGGCGATAGGGCTTGAGAAGTCATTTCATCAATGTCGGGTAAAAGTCCCACAAAATTAGAAGAAGCGTCCCCAAAATGACCTATATAGTGTTGACGGGGATGATGAACATCAAATCGAATTTCTGAGAAGATGTTGACGGTATTTTTTTTACAATCGCAGCCATCTTGGTTACGTGGCCTAAACCATTTGAACAAAATTTTGTTCCGTTTATACCATAAAAGCTTCTTATTATGTAAATTTGGCCAAAATATTCCCAGTTTTTTTTTTTTTTTTTAAAGTGGGTGGGTGGGTGGGGGGTGGTATTTTGATAGTTGAGTGACCCTGAACATGCAAGTTCATTATCTTGTTTAGTTGATTGCATATACCATCTAAGCTCGCAGGCTATGACAGTATCGAAAAGATTTTAATTTTCATTTTTTTTTTCTCATGTAAAAGCACGTGACCAAATTTGACCTTGATATAAAGTGGGTCAAGGTCACCCCGGACTCGTCATTTAAAAAGGTTACAATGGGCTGGTGTCTCAACACTACAATACTCATACTTCAAGGTAATTGGCCCACTGGATCCAGAGAAAGAAGATTTTTGAAGATTTTTACCATATATGGTCATGACTGCCATCTTGGTCATGTGACCTTGACCAGTTGATAAAAACTCAATTTCTTTCATTCCCAAAAGGCTTCATATGAAATGTGCCTTCAATTTGTCTTCAATTTGCCCAACAGTTTTTTTTTTAAAGAATATTAGCTTTTAATTTTGATAACTGAGTAACCTTGGTGCAAGGTCAAGGAGTTACCGTGACCTTAAATACTCATGAAGCTTCACTTATTCATTTAGTGATTGCTTAAACACATGTTATGTGCGCAGGCAACACTGGTTTCAAAAAAAAAAAATAAACAATGTCCACTTTTACGCAATTTAAAGCATATACAACTAAATATGACCTTGACATAAACTGAGGCAAAGTCAATAGAGAGTCATCATTTGAACAAATTATGATGGGCCCGAGACCCAATGCTATATATAAAATTTCAAGGCAATCGGCCCATTAGATCCAGAGAAGAAAGTTTTTGATGTGTTTATACCATATACAGGCATGGCACAATATTGGACAGTATGACAAAACACATATTCAGTGTTAACTTTCATGTGAAATTCGGTTACAAATAGCCAGCCCTGTGCTTTCGGAAAAAAAACATGTTTTTATTTTTCAATTTTCAGATGCTTGAATACACATTTATCAGTTAACCCCAATATATATTGCATTGTAACGCACTGACCTGATAAAGATATGATATCTCAGGACAAGAGAGCTTTATAACGTCAATGTGTTAGTGCACTTTTACGAATGAACCGGACTATTGGAAAAATGACAAAAATATTATTGTTACTGGAAAAAATGGAAACAATACCTGAAAAAAAATATCATAGGACAGTATGGTCAGCTGGTACTGAATATACTGACCGCTAGAATGTTCGGATGCACTGAGGATCATCAATAACTGATCGTAAATTGCTAATTTAAGACTGTAGAAAGGGATAAACTGATAAATAGAATACCAGATTCGTGTCATTTGATATCAAGTTTATCAGGCTCGACTTCGAGAACGCATGTAGAAGCGCTCGGCAAGCCTCGCGATTCTACAAGCGTTCTCGAAGCCTTGCCTGATAAACTTGATATCAAAAGACACGAACCTGGTATTCTCTATATATCTTCAATAAGCTTAACGCATCTACTAATTTTCAGATCACAGGCTGAAATAGTTTCTGAAAAGTACCTGGTTTTGACCTTTTTTTCCCAAACAAAAGCATATGTGACCAAGTTTGACCTTCGCGTAAAATAGGTCAAGGTCATCATCGTTTAAAGTACTTATGCGTTAACACCTGATTTTCTTTTCAAGGCGCCAGTAACTTAATCTTGATGGTACAGAATTGCACGTCTTGCGCTCAATGGCAGCTGGTAATTTCATTTTACCCAAACTCAAAACAAAGTTTACAACGGCAGTGTCGCTTTTTCAGGACCAATCATTGGGAATAGTCTCCCTAGCCAAGTTAAAAATGCACCCTTGTTGAGTCCTTCCATTCTACGTGCATTCCAGGCAAACATTAGCGCAGTCTAAGAGATCATTGTATATTCTGGTGGGCGTTTGTGTGTGAGGTGTACATGCATTTATGTTCCATTCCTTCTGTAAACTTTTATTTGTCTGATCATTCATTAGTTTGCTCTTGTATATATATATATATATATATATATATATATATATATATATATATATATATATATATATATATATATATATATATATATATATAATAATAATAATAATAATAAAATCTTTATTTCAAAACGGTAGCACATTCTTGTATACTTTTAACGTAGCCACAAAGGAGATTAGTTGTATACTAATTGTGCTACCGTTTTGAAATAAAGATTTTATTATTATTATTATTATTATTATTAGCTCAGCTGAGTACGACGCGCTCAAGGTGAGCTATTGTGATCACCTTGTGTCCGTCGTACGTGCGTCGTCCGACGTCCGTCGTTCGCCATCCGTCGTAGTTGTTCACCCTTTAGAAGCCACAGTTTTACTTCAGTTGTCATGAAACTTCACCAGAATATTTGCCTTAATGATATCAAGATCAAATTTGAATATGGGTCATGTCAGATAAAAAACTAGGTTACTAGGGAAAATTTCTTTAAAACCGCGTTTACCCTCTAGAAGCCATAATTTTGCTTCAATCTTCAGGAAACTATTCCAGAATGTTTGCCTTGATGGTATCAAGGTCAAGTTCGAATATGTGTCATGACAGATGTTCTCTCAAAATAATTTAATTCTGATGATTCGAGTCTTGCCTGAAGCAATGTTTCGCTTGAAGCGGCCTAATAATGCAGTATATGTCAGGGAGGAGCATAGAAAATTATGAAATATTAATGACCGACGAGAAATTAAATTTTCGATTAAAAATCACTTGGAACAGACAAAAGTCCACTGGGACAATAGCCCACTAGAGCAAAGGCCCACTGGACAAAATACAAATGAAAAAATCACACTGCTAAATTTGACAGGGACGACAAAGCCCATGCAGGGTTCAGTCAAATTCCTACATACAATGTACCCGTTTAATTAACAAACTCATCACGAAAACACGCCTTTATAATTTTGTCCCCCTTGAACCCCACTGGGGTGTGCATGGATAAACCTTTGTTTTTTTTTATTTTTGCTCTGAAATATTGATTGTGTATGCTGAGCAGAAATAAGTAAAATATCATAATTTTCAGCTTAAAATTATCCCTTTTTCGACAGTTAAGTTTACAATGTATTTGAATAGGCGTGTTTTCGCAATGTCATTATGAAAACACGCCTATATAATTTTGACTCCCTTAAACCCCACTTTTATATAGTAAAACTGGGGTTTCCGGGGGTATACCTTATTTTTCTTATTTCTGCTCTAACATATAGATTGTGGGTACCCGTTAGAACCGCCTCGATGAGGTGGTTCTAACGAGTGCCCACAATCCATTTTTGGAGCAGAAATAAGAAAAATATCACAATTTTTCATCATAAAATTTTCATTTTTTCGGCGATAAAAGTGGCAATGTATTTGTATAGGCGTGTTTTCGTAATGTGCATACAAATGTAACAAGCACATTTAGGGCATCAGATTTTTTTTTATCTGAAAATTTTCATTCTTGGTGGTAAATTTTCAATATTTTTGAATAGGCGTGGTTTAGTAATGAAAGACTTTCGTCTGAAAATGGTAGTTTTAAAGATGTGTCATTTTAAATCACGGGTCAGAAATCATCACGAAAACACGTCTATATTATTCTGACCCCCTAAAATCACACTTTTATATGGTAAAACTCTGGTTTAGAGTGGTATACATTATCTTTAATATTTCTGTTCAAAAACATAGACTGTGGGTATTCGTTAGAACCGCCTCGATGAGGCAGTCCTAATGAGTACACACTATCTATGTTTTTAGGAGAAATATGAAAAATATCGGAACTTTTAATCTGAAAATTTTCATTTTTTGGTGGTAAAATTTTCAATATATTTGAATAGGCATGTTTTCGTGATGGAAAGATGCTTTTAACAATGTAACGTGAATGTGCTCTTTCAATGATTATTTTATTTGTTTGTTTGTTTGATTTGAGGTTTAACGTACCCGTCAACACTGTAAAGGTCATTTTGGAGACTTTGCTTTCTATTTTGTGGGACTTTTACCCGACATTGAGATGAATGACATCTCAAGCCCTGCCGCCCAATGATACCAATAGGGTTTCAAAGCATGGGCGGGCAGACTAGTATCGCTTTGCCTGGGCAGGCTTAGATCCTCTCTAAGCTGTTTACCAGTACTCATGTGCGGGTCGGTTTCAGATCTGCGTGGAAGCATCATGCAGCCCATCTATTTCTTCAAGTCCCGATGGGCGGGGGCCTAATTATTTTATAGATCTACCTATTTTGGAAAAAGTCCGGTGTAGTGTGCATGATGATCAGCCTGTAGCCTGAATCTTGTATAGAAACGAGTCTCATCCGCAGCTCATAGTCACTGTCTTCCTGTGAAACAATAACCCGCTGTTGCTTGGCCAAGCTGAAATGAATAAATAACTAAAACTACATGTGTATTGATATCTAGACTTGTGGGATAATTCCTAAAGACTCGATTTAGTTATTCTACATGCACAAAATTAATACTTTTAAGTACAACACGTGAACATGTCCGTGAAATGAACACACAATACACCCCATTTTATATAGAGAAAACTTGGGTAATGGGGGTATACATTATTTTTCTTACCTCTGCTCCAAGACAAAGGTTGTAGGTACTCGTTAGAACCACCTCAATGAGGCGGTTATAACGAGCACCGACAATCTATGTTGAAAGCAGAAATAAGAAATATGTGACTATTTTTACCCTAATATTTGATATTTCTGACACCATGTTGTACGCCATTATTTCACATGAACATGTTTTCCAAATGATATTGATATCTAGAGTTGTGGGAAAATCCCTAAAGACTCAGTCATCCGTGTTCGACACTTTGAAGATTCACTAGATTTAGTTATTTTACATGTACACATACTGTATTTTGGTGGTTGGCTGAGACAAAGATGACGTGTATCTTGCGTCACTGGGCGTCCATCTAATGTTGGCTTACAGTTGGGCAAGGCCTGCTGTGCTTGCAGCTGGTACGACATTACGAAAACACGTCTATTCAAATATATTGGTAAAATTTTACCACCAAAAAATGAAATTTTTCAGAAAAAAATCCTCATAGTTTTCAAGTTTCTGCTCAAAACATACATTGTTAGTACTCGTTAGAACCGCCTCGGTGAGGCGGTTCTAACGAGTACCCACAATCTATGTTTTGAGCAGAACTTAAAAATATACTGTATACCCCTGTAAACCCCAGTTTTACTACATAAAAGTGGGGTTCAAGGGGGGCAAAATTATGTAGGCGTGTTTCCGTGATGGCAGAGAAGGAGTGTTGTTATTTCTTTGTGTTCTGTACACTTCCGTTCATTTTCCTCCCCTCTACTATCTCTTCTATCTCTTTTCTCACTTTCTCTGGGAGATGACACAAAATGACCTACAAGGGCTGATGTGTCGGTAAACCCAAAACAAAATGAATCAATCAATTACTTTTATGCTTTTACATTCCCAGTGCATTTACAGAGTGAAATCCTACAGTTAATGAATGCAATGGCTCAAGCGACGTCTGGAATGTCAAAATACACAATGGCTCTCTCCAATATGATATGACCATGCCCAACAGAAAAACTATGTGCATTTTTACACCTGTGAACACTAATCGGTTCAAACTTTGATTAGCCTCATTTCATCTTGATTTGAAAAATCATTCAAACTATCTTAACATTATGTCAATCAATTGCTAGCCAGGAATAAATTCAGAACACTTAGTGGAGTACATTACATTGCAGACTCCAGCACTGTCAAATCAAAATACATCAATAAATAGCACACACTGGGTGAAAAGTAACACAGTATAAACCGCATAGGATCATAAGTAATGAAAGTGAACACAACACGTACGGACTCACATAAACTTTGCTCTTGACCAGATGTTGTTCATACTTCAATAATGAAAACATACCTATATAATTTTGACCCCCTTGAACCTCACTTTTATATAGCAAAACTGTGAGTTACAGGGGTAAACCTTATTTTTCTTATTTCTGCTCTAAAATATAGATTGTGGGTACTCGTTAGAACCGCCTCCGTACCCGGTTCTAACGAGTAGCCACAATCTATATTTTGAGCAGCAATACGAAAAATAGCAGCATTTTATGGCATATACATGTACGTTTTGGTCTGTCTGTCTGTCCGTCTGTTTATCTGTTTGTCTGTTGGTCTGTCGACAAAAACCTCAACATTGGGCATAACTTTTGAATGGTAACTGATAGGACTTTCATATTTCACATGTGCATTCCTTGTCACAAGTCCTTTCTGGAAGTAGCATAAATTTTGACCTCTTGACCTTGACCTTGACATTTGATCTACTTTTGAACTCCTTTTTAAAAAACTTTAACATTGGCCATAACTTTCGATTGTTAAGCGATAGGGCTTTCATACTTCACATGTGCATGCTTTGTCATAAGACCTTTCTAGTGGTATCATAATTTTTTAACCTCATGACCTTGACCTTTACGTTTGACCTACTTTTTAAAAACTTTAACATAGTCCATAACTTTAGATTGGTACGCGTTATGGCTTTCATATTTTATATGTGCATTCTTTGTCACAAGACCTTTGCAACGGTACCATAATTTTTGACCTTGTGACCTTGACCTCGACGTTTGACCTACTTGTCAAAAACTTTAACATTGCCCATAACTTTAGAATGGTAAGTGATATGGCTTTCATATTTCGTATGAGCATTCTCTGTCACAAGACCTTTCCAACGATCCCATAATTTCTGACCTTGTGACCTTGACCTACTTTTTTAAGACTTGAACATTGGCCATACCTTTCGATTGCTTAGTGATATTGCTTTCATATTTAACATGTGCTGTCCGGGGGCATCAGTGTTTCACAAACGAATCTTGTTCATCTTAAAATTTTCATTTTTCGGGGGTAAACTTTTTACAATGTATTTGTATAGGCGTGTTTTCGTAATGAAATATTTTACATTCATCATTAAAGTTTCTAAAACGCATGTCACAAATATTGGGGTTATTATCATTACTACCTGAGTTCAACTCCAATTCCTTCGTCAAAGAAACCATCTGTTAACAATGAGTCCAGACAAACAATCATAGCATTTCGAATCATGTTTTCGCCGACAAGGGTCACAACCGCCATGGTTAACTCTGCCATTGTGGGATTGAAAACCACAGTCAGATCATCATATAACTGAAACCAAAAAATCATAGTTTTTAGGTCGATTGTTTCTCAATCGACTCAGAGTAACTAACTACAGAAGCTCTTAAGTGCTGATGTCCACGTGACTATCTCTGACCGTGCAAAAATCCAGGTAATGATTATCTATAGCAGCACTATTCTCCCTGTGACGTCAGAGCGCTTTGTAGATCTGTAAAATCTGGAGTGGGCTCGTGTACTGGGGCATCGGTAGTGTAGATCCTTATCAGTAGCCGCGTTCCAGGGTCTACACTGATTTCTAAAATGCACTAAGAACAGTCTATGTTCCTGTTATGTTAAACAAAACAGTCTGTGTTCCTGTTAAGGACCGTTTTCTCAGCCCACATTCAGAGACAATTGACCCACACGTCACGAAAGCACTCCATGTAATTCTGACCCCCTCGAACCCCACTTGTATGTAGTAAAACTGTGGTTTACAGGGGTGTACATTATTTTTCTTATTTCTGCTTAAAAACATAGATCGTGGGCACTCGTAAGAACCGCCACGATGAGGCGGTTCTAACGTGTACCCACAATCTTTGTTTTGAGCAGAAATAAGAAAAATGTCAATTTTTATCGGAATATTTTCTTTTTTTTTCGGCGGTAAATTTACAATTTATTAGTATAGGCGTGTTTTCGAAATGAGTGCTATCAGAGCTTTGATTATCATTCAATTGCGTTGGCGTTCTGCATGACAGCGAATGTTAACTAGGGGTGGATGCTTAAATACAGTAGAATTCCACTATTAAGATCACATAGAATTAGGACTATCTCTGCTTTTGTTTTGTTTGATGTGATGTTGAACGTCCCCGCCAACACTATAAAGGTCATTTTGGAGACGTTGCTTCCAATTTTGTGGGACTTTTACCCGACATTTAGATGAAATGACATCTTAAGCCCTGTCGCACAATGAAACCAATAGGGTTTATAAGCATGGACGGTCCGACTCGCACCTCTTTGCCTGGGCAGGCTTAGATCCTCTAAGCGGTTTACCAGTACTCGTGTGCGGTCAGATTCAGCTCTGCGTGGAAGCATCATGTAGCCCATTTATTTCTTCAAGCCCCAATGGGCGGGGCTGATTGTTCTTTTAAGACCACTTTTGAACAGTCCCAAAGGTGGGCTTAATATAGAAATTTTACTGTATTCATTATCGAAAATTAGAAGCCCCCGTGGTGTAGTGGTAATGCTATTCGCTTTGTAAACCAGGGGTCGCAGGATCGATCCCGAGCTTCTCCAGACTTTCGGATGAGTCTTAGAACCGAGGTCCCGTCTCCGTATGACCTTAGCTGTTGGTGAGACGTAAAACTAAAACACTGACTGACACATTATCAAAAAAGTGGTTGTGGTTTTATTTTGCGTTGTTTGTTTGTTTTCAGTTTATCGTCACCGTCAACACTATTTAGGTCATTTTTGAGACGTTGCTTCCAATTCTGTGGGACTTTTGCCCGATAATGAGATGAAGCGACAATTGAGATGAAGGCCCGCCGCCTAGTGAAACCAATAGGACCGTCAGACTCGCTCTACTTTGCCTGTGCAGGCTTGGCCTTATAAGTGGGTAACCAGTACTGAGTCCGCCGGGGTCGGCAACAATCTTTCGTGAAGATTGATCATGAAATCTTTTCTACGGTCGTTCTCTCCCTTCCGCTGATTCAAGAAGGGCAGTTGTCAGTTTCTGGCGAAAGAATGTGCACTGTGCTGGTTAACCGCCTACGTATAAGCCTGCCCAGGAAAAGTGTGGATAGGTAAACTGACCGGCTCAAAAATGACCTAAATTAGTGTTGACTGGGCCGTTAAAATCTATTGAAACATTCAAACAAACCAGTACTAAGTACTCATATGTGGTCGGTTTCAGCTTTGCGTGGAAGCACCATACAGTTAAATCTATTTTTCAAGCCCCGATGGGCGTGGACCCCTTTTGCTTTGATGTCATCGTCAGTTTGTTGCCCTAATAGACTAAGTTCATGCATGCATGTAGCTGTCGTGGTCTAGGATTTCTTCATATGAATTAGATTTTAAGGTTATTATATACTTGCACCTATACAAATACATTGCCACCTTTATCGCCGAAAAAATGAAAATTTTATGATGAAAAATTGCGATATTTTTCTTATTTCTGCTCCAAATAAAGATTTTGGGCACTCGTTAGAACCGCCTCATCGAGGCGGTTCTAACGAGTACCCACAATCTATATCTTAGAGCAGAAATAAGAAAAATAAGGTATACCCCCGGAAACCCCAGGTTTACTATATAAAGTGGGGTTCAAGGGGGTCAAAATTATATAGGCGTGTTTTCGTGATGAATCATCTTCGAACGTCCCTTTGCAATTTCTTGTAAGTTAACTCATAAAATGCCAATCACGACAATTGTCGTCTGTTTGTCGTTTGCTGGTTACTATAAAGTCATTTTTTTTTTTGCAAACAGTGTGGATCCAGAAGGAGCAGTCTGATCTGGGTCTAGGTCCACAATGTTTGCCAGTATGTAAAATATTTTTAAAAAGATTGCAAGAACATTCAGCAGACGACATAAGCAGGCGACATTTTCAAATGTGATTTCCTCGGCTATTGCTTTGTGTAAGTGTTTTTTTATGTTCTCTCTCTCCTCTCTCTCTCTCTCTCTCTCTCTCTCTCTCTGCGTGCGTCCGTACGTGTGTGAAGGAGACATTGGGGTGGAATTATGCAAGAAGTGAAGTGTCTAACCCTATTTGTTACCATTACGAAAACACGCCTGTTCAAATGAAATGAACATTTTACCAACAAACACTGAAAATTATCAGATAAAAATTCTGATATTTTTCATAATCTGCTCAAATCAGAGATTGTGGGAACTCGTTAGAACCGCCTCGGCGAGGCGGTTCCAACGAGTACCCACAATCTTTATTGTTTGAGCAGAATAAGAAAAATAATGTTTACCCCTATAAACCCCAATTTCACTATATAAAACACGAAATCATCATCATCATTCACTATATAAAAGTGGGATATAAGGGGTCATAATTAAATAGGCGTGTTTTCATGATAAACGCACGCACTTTGACGAAAGCATTGCTGATAAAAACATGGGCGACACAGTCATACATGTAGCAAACGAACCATTCTGCAACGGAAGGCCAATCCCCGAGGTTATAAAACAGCTTTTCAGGCTCAACAAATCATGAAAATGTGTAATGTTTATGAATATTAAAAAACAAACAAATTAGAGCATTACGATAACACACCCGTGCGACATAGTGCATTCTTTCATATCTCCAAAATGGTTACTTTTCGAAGAAAATTTGTGATATTTTTCTTTATTTATACTCATTGAGGCAGTTCTAACGAGTACCCACAACCTATGCAACCTATGTCTTGGAGAGGAAATAAGAAAATCATGAATACCCACGTAAACCCCAGTTTTCTCTATATAAAGTGGGGTTTAGGGGTGTTCATTTCACGGACTTGTTAGCGTGATGATTTTTCATGCTCAAACCAATAAAGAATGTTGTTTGTCCTGCTCATAAATTTACAAATTTAAAATGTTGGCATTTTAAAATTTATGAGCAGAATTAATTTCATGCCATTACGATAACACACCCGTGCGTCATAGTGCATTTTTTTTACATCTCCAAAACGGTCAATTTTCTGATGAAAATTTGTGATATTATCCTTTTTAATACTCAAAACATAGATTGTGGGTGCTCGTTAGAACCGCCTCATTGACGCGGTTCTAACGAGTACCCACAACCTATGTCTAGGAGCAGAAATAAAAAAAATAATGTATACCCCAGTAAACCCATATTTTCTCTATAAAAAGTGGGGTGTAAGGGGTCGTTCATTTCACGGACATGTTCACGTGATGCTTAAGTAAGTTGAGTATGAAAACAAGTTTTATAACCTCGGACCCAGGTGGTTTTTCTCCGGATACTCCATTTCTGATTAATGATCGGCTCGAAATAAGTGAAATAATTTTGAAAGGGCGTAAAACCAAAGCAAAACGTTTCAGTTTGACTCTAATACATTGAGGACCCACAGGGGATAAATGTGGGTATAATGTAGCTACCTTAGAAGCCTCCGCTGTGTAGTGGTTGTGCCACTTGCCTCATAAACACAGGGGTCGTGGGTTCGATCCCGGGCCTCTCCAGACTTTTGGATGAGTCTTTGAAGCGAGGTCCCGTCTCCGCACGACCTTAGCTTATGAAGGGATGTGAAACACACACACACACGCGCGCGCACTCACACACACACACACAATGTACCTACCGTTTTTCGCTGTTTTGAGGTACTGTACTGCAGATATGGTATTCCAAAATCTTTAGCCACCAAACTAGCAATATTGGCAACCAAGGCGCCACCAAAAGCTATCACAACCCTGGTGTTTTCAGAATCCACACGTTGTGCGAGGGTTTCTATTCCATTTTCTAAATTTTCCAGACCTATCACTAAAGAAGTGTTCAAACTGTATGTACTATTTTGGTACTCATTTTCAACGGGCAAATTCATTCCTGTTACGTTATGACAAACAGTGGCGGTATTTGAATCACAAACGATCAACACGTGCATGCACGAGAGAGCTTGCATGCCTGTTAAACCAAGTACATTCAAAGCTGCACACACATGAACTAGCTTCATGACACTACTTTAATTAATTCCAGGTACATTTGCGAAGAATTCAGCTTATATACTAATGAAATCACTCTGTGACTACCACTGGTTCGAACAATTTAAACTCTCATTGGAAATTGTCGGATCTACAGGTATTTAGCAATAAAACGGAAGCATGCAATTCAACAGATGCAAATCACAATGCATTAAATCTTGTTACTGCTTTTGTGAAGTTTCTGTAACTCTTATCCTGCTGTTCACGACAACCCATGTCTTTGCAAACAGTGTAGATCCAGATCACTTGGCTTCTTCATCAGAATCTAGACTGTTTGACATTCAATTTATGAATTTGTAGGAATAAATTACATCAAGTAATCTGATTGGTTTAAAGTCATAAATGGGTGTGGCTAAACTGAATATGCAGCAAAAGAAAGGTTAATTTTTTGTCTGTTAGGTTCAAGATTTAATAGCTTTGTCCCACACAAAATATAGGTGCGCAGGTCATCACAAAAACAAGCCTATAAAAGTTTGACCCCTTGAACCCCATTTTTATATTTATATTGTAAAACTGGGGTTTACAGGGGTAAACCTTATTTTTCTTATTTCTGCTCTAAAATATAGATTGTGGGTACTCGTTAGATCCGTCTCAATTCCGCCAGTATTTCGAGCAGAAATGTGAAAATTATCATATTTTTATTTGAAAAAATTAATTTTAAGCTGAAAAAAATTAATCATCACAAAAACACGCCTATATAATTTTAACCTTTTCAACCCCCACTTTCATACTGTAAAACTGGGGTTTACAGGGGTATACCTTATTTTTCTTATTTCTGATCAAAAACATATATTGTGGCGGAGGCGGTTCTAACGAGTTCCCACAATCTATGTTTCGAGCAGAAATGTGAAAATTATCAGATTTTTTGTATGAAAAATTTAATTTTTAGCTAAAAAAAATCAATATATTTGAATAGGTGTGTTTTCGTAATGAAAATTATATACGCCTGCTTTCGTGATTGCACCAGCCTGCATGGTCGAAATGGTTATTAATATGAATTTCTCAAATTTATTCCACCACTAAATCACCTCTGCAAATGTTTTAGAATAATCTTATAAGAATGAATCGTTCACAGTTTAACTGGACTTATTAATGATTTTTCATCTTTTTATCAATGTAAATATCATCCATTACGAATACACGCCTATACAAATACATTCCAAACTTTTCCACCGAAAAAAGGAAAATTTTAAGATGAAAAGTTGTGATATTTTTCTTATTTCTGCTCCAAAATATAGATTGTGGGTATCGAGGCGGTTCTAACGAGTACCTACAATCTATATTTTGGAGCACAAATAAGAAATGAGGCGGTTCTAACGAGTACCGACAATCTATAGTTTGGAGCAGAAATAAGAAAAATAAGGCTTACCCCTGTAAACCACAGTTTTACTATATAAAAGTGGGGTTCAAGAGGGTCAAAATTATATAGGCGTGTGATGCTGACAAAAACCCACTTCACACAGAGAAAAGGTGACACAGAATTTTCTTTTTGTTTTTCTGTTGATGACCACATTTGTCATTCAACCACCAAGTTTGCTATTTGTGTTACAAAAAGGCCAAGAAAGCTTCCTACATTAAATTGGTTACCTAAACTTCGTAACCCTTTGGTGTCTCTGATGGCAGCTGTAGGTTAATTGTATCGATTCCTGATCATTGTACACGGTAGAACCACTTCAATGTTGCGGCTCTAAAGAGAGCTCAACAGTTGAAGTTTTGAGTTAAAAAAATATGTGAAAACAAGTCGAAATATCAAACATTTTCATCTTGAAAATGTTATCAATAGCCTATTACACAGCTTTCTCATCTGCTTAAATTATTCCGTACATCACGTGAACAAGTCCGTGAAATGAAGACCCCCTATACCCCACTTTATATACAGAAAACTGGGGTTTACGGGGTATACGTGCACTATTTTTCATCTTTTTCCTCCAAGACATAGGTTGTGGGTACTCGTTAGGCGGTTATAACGAGCACCTACAACCTATGGTTACAGTATTTATAAGAAAAATATCACTGATTTTCATCAGGAAAATGGCGATTTTGGAGATGTGAAAAAATGCACTATGTCACACGGGTGTGTTTTCGAAGGGACTATATCTTCTCATTACGATAACATACCCGTGCAACAGAGCGTTTTTCACATCTCCAAAATGGCTACTTTTCTGGTGAAAATCACTGATATTTTTTTTCTTATTTATACAGCAAACGTAGGTTGTGTGTGCTCGTTAGAACCGCCTCATTGAGGCGGTTCTAACGAGTACCCACATCCTATATTTTGGAGCAGAAATAAGAAAAATAATGCATACCCCTGTAAACCCCACTTTCTCTATATAAAGTGGGGTTTAGGGGGTCTTCGTTTCACGGACTTGTTATCGTGATGTTCTAAACGGGCCAGTGTAATGTCATCGTTGTCCAACAGTTTCATCACGAAAACCCGCCTACATTATTCTGATCCCCCTGAACCCGTACTTTATATAGTAAAACTGGGGTTTTCAAGATAAAACTTATTTTTCTTACTAATACTCTAAATTTATAGATTGTGGATACTCGTTAGAACCGCATCGATGAGGCGGTTCTAACGTGTACCAATAATCTATATTTTGAGCAGAAATAAGAAACATATCACAATTTTTCATCTTAAAAATTTCGTTTTTCGGCGGTAAAATATGTCATGTATTTGTATAGGCGTGTTTTTGTACTGTACCATTATTGATTGTCAATTTCATAAATCTCACTTAACAGGCTCATGAAATTATTACGTTTGAAAATCCGACTTTATACATAATTAAGAAAAAGTGGAGTTTACAAGCATTACGCAAACACGCCTATACAAATACATTGTGACATTTATCGCCGAAAAAAAAAAGAATATATTTAGATGTAAAAAAATGTGGGATTTTTCCTATTTCTGTTCAAAATATCGATTGTGAGGCGGTTCTAACGAGTACCCACAAGCTATATGTTAGAGCAGAAATAAGAAAAATAAGGTTTACCCCTGTAAAAGAGGGGTTCAAGGTCAAAATTATATAGGCGTGTTTTCATGATGGGTATAAAACGTTTCAAAGTTTATTAAGAAAAAAGGAAAGCCCTAAGGGACATACTAATGTAAAAGAATGAAACAATAAAACAATGAAACAAGAAAAACATACAATAACATATATCACGACCTCCCCATAACACGGCTCATTAAAGATGGAGAAAAAAAATCTGTTTTATTATTTTTTTTTTCAACCTATTCTTCTGTCTCCTTTTTATCCCTATGACCATTAGGAAAACATGTCCGTGTGAAATAATGGCGTCCAACATGGTGTCAGGAGTGACAAAGTTGAGGTAAAAATGATAACATCTTTCTTATTTCTGCTTTCAACATAGATTGTGGGTGCTCGTTGGAACTGCCATATTGAGGCGGTTCTAACGAGTACCCACAACCTATGTAATGGGGCAAAAAATAAGAAAAAAAATGTATACCCCCGTAAACCCCAGTTTTCTCTATATAAATTGGGATATAGGGGGGTCTTCATTCTACGGACTTGTTCACGTGATGCATGCTATAAAGTGGCAGTGGGGTATACATGTATATAAGTATCAGTTTATCACCGTAAAAAAACGCAGCACTTTGGACGTACATGTATATATACATTGCATTTAAAATATGGACATGCTTAAACTGTGGTTAGAACAGCAAAAAGTGACGACCCTGATCAGAAAGAAGCTGATCTGGGTCTGCCCTGGATACCAAAACTTTTCTGTCCAAAAATTTAGGATATTTATACGGTAAACGCAAGGCCATTACGAAAACACGCCTTTTCAAATACATGATAAATTTTTTCGCCTAAAAACAACAATTTTCAGATGAAAAGTTGTGATATTTTTCTTAATTCTGCTCAGAATATAGATTATGGGTACACGTTAGAACCGCCCCATAGAGGCGGTTCTAACGGGTACCCATAATCTATATTTTATAGCAGAAATAAGAAAAATAAGGTTTACCCCTCTAAACCCCAGTTTTACTATATCAAGATGGTCATAATTATATAGGCATGTTTTCCTGATATCAGGTTACAGTTGTTAGTTGTGGCTGAATTAGAGCTACACTAAAAAAAAAAAATAAATAAATAAAAATGGGTGTGATTCAAAATACAGCTAGCTGACAATCAATATCATTACTTTCCATCACGAAAAACTCCCCTATATGATTTTGACCCCTTGAACCTCACTTTTATATAGTAAAACTGGGGTTTATAGGGGGTAAACCTTATTTTTCTTGTTTGAGCAGAAATAAGAAAAATACCACAAAGTTTCATCTAAAAGTTTACAATGTATTTGTATAGGCGTGTTTTCATAAACTCAGATAATTTGTACTTTCTATGTTTGTAGCAGAAATGACAATATACTGTACCACCAATTTTCATCGGCAAAATTATTATTATTATTATTATTATTATTATTATTATATGCGTCATAAAAGAATACAGTGTCTCACAAATGTAAAACCATTATATGACACACAGACTCCTGTAAAATTACATTGTCTCATATACGTGATACGCTAATATAATCATGACACATACTCATATAATTAATCCTAAAATTGTTTAATCAACAGAACAAATATTGCTTTTATCCAATATTTTGCGCAATTTTATTATAACTATTCAATGAGGAACCTTTGCCGCCGCCCATCAGGGCTTGGAGAAATAGCTTGGGGAGCATGGTGCTTCCACGCAGAGCTGAAACCGACCACAGATGAGGACTGGAAAACCGCTTAGAAAGGCTAAGCCTGCCTAGGCAAAGTGGTGCGAGTCGGACCGCCCATGCATATAAAACCCTATTGGTTTCACTGGGCGACAGGGATTGCGATGTCATTTCATCTCAATGTCTGGTAAAAGTCCTACAAAATGGAGGCGACGTCTCCAAAATGACCTAAATAGTATTGACAGGGACGTTAAACCTCAAATCAAACAAACAAACCGGAAACTCCAAAAGGAGTAGGTAGCAAACAGCGCAGGCCCAGATCAGACGCCGCAGAACGCGGCGTCTGATCAGGTCCTACACTGTTTGCAAAAAGTTCAACCATTTTCCTAATAAATTTTGAAGAAAAAACAACCTGAAACCCCTAAATTTTGAAATGGACTCCTGCTATACATAAGGAGGAAGATTCCATTTAGTGCAAAAAGGGTTAAGATTATTTAAACATTTCCCTCCTAGAGTTAATTTAATTTAAACCGTGTATCGACACTTTTCAAGCACGTGGTTGTTGAAATATAACAATGGCGTAATTTCGATTTGCTCAGAAGCCGGAATGGTTGTCATAATTGAAATAATTTTGCTATCTTCTAACGGTCTGATATGTTTGTTTTGTCATTATTAGAACCAATAATCTCTGGCATCCCAATCGATTCCTTTTTTCCTATCTCATCCATTTAATGGATCATCTGAATACATTGCGTCTGGGATTGTGAAAAAACTAGTAAATAAATATTACATGTATACTGCCACTTTGCGCATAACGAAAAAACCTCCGTTTGCTAAAACTGCGACTTTCATATCTGTAGATGTAACAATTGTTGAGATTTTGTTTTAGAGAGGAACTTTATGGAAGCGTATTGGTATGGAAGCGTATTATATGCTCCTGTACCCCCTTATCTTGTTTTCTCGGTGTACAATTTTTGTCGTAAAACTGTGTAAAGATCAGATTATTACAACAAAATGTTAGCCGCAATTATTAGATAATTACCACGATAACACGTTATATTTATTCCGTTATATATGTCATCGCGTTATAAAAAATCTAGTTATATTTTTATAACTTAAAACTTATACGGTGTAATGCGTTGTTCAAACATCCAGTATTGTATTATCGAACCTTAATTTCACGGCGAAATGTGAAAAGTTATTGCAGAAAGCGAAATGGATATCTTAATATTCCAGATATCTAAGTCGTAATCTCTAATGTGAACGATCGGAATTGGCGGGACTGGTAGCGTGCATGCTTTCGGTAGCAGACAAATGGCCACCTCCATCCATTCAGCCATCTAATCATATTCCATTTGTAAACAAGATATCTAGGGATCGATTCCAGGCTTCTGAAGACTTCCGGATGTGTCTTAAACCTAGGTCCCGCCTGAATATAACCACAGTTGTTGTTGGGGCACAAACTCAAACAGACCTGCCTACTAACTACCCACTTCCCCACCATACTACTAACTACCCACTTCCCCACCATACTACCAACCTCTTTTGAGAGCAAAAGAGGGGAAAAATAATTAAGGTCTCTTCTTCTTTTACACCAATCCATTGTGATTGATAGTATTGGATTAAACGACATGTCAACACTAATGGGTCATTTTGTGTTGTCTTCCAGAGAAAGGGAGAAAAAGAGACAGAAGAGATAATAAAGGAGATAGAGGAGAGGGACAGGGAAGAAATATGAACAATAAATAAATAAAATAAGAAAGTGAAGAAACCTAAAAACAAAAATATTCCCCTCTACCCTAACTGCTGCAAGGACAGCAGGCCTTGCCCCACTGTAGAGCCAATATCAGCTGGATGCCCATTCACGTAAGATTTCAAAAGGCGTGTTCAAAACTTTATAGATCTATTGCTGGCATATTTTGAAATTTACAAAAATTTCTAGACTGATGGCCGATTTCTCGTTGTTGTTGATGGGAGTCTGAATGAGCCGCCATTATTGTGTCCGACTGTGTGACGTCACTTAATCCTATCGATATTCCTTTTGACGACAAAAGTTTTCGCGATAGTGGAATAAATTTTATTGTATATTACAGCAAATTAAGACGACATCGTGATTTTTAAGAAGAATGCCGAAAAAAAAATCTTCGTTATAAAAATTCCACGCAATTTATTAAACGTCATATGTAATTACTTATATCGACATCAATATACAAAGATGCAGCGAACACGATAACTTATATCATTATCATCATGATTTGTCATGATTTGTCGACAAAACTATACCAACATATCGTGTTACAATGTATTATTGTGTTTATCGATATAAAGTGTCGCGAAAACATCTTTAGTGGGGTACCAATACGCTGTACCAATACGCTTCCATACGACCCAACCTAGACTAGTAAAGCTTAGATTAAGCGGTGACAGTATGGCATCAGTTTTACGGCATCATTTTTATGGCATCTTTATAGCACCCTAGAACAATATGTGTTTAAGCAGGACTGAGAATCCATGCGAAAAACAACCATTTTAGAGCAATGTCTGTTTGAACAGGACAACGAATGAATGTGAAAAACAACCGTTTTAGAGCAATGCATGTTTGAACAGGACAAAGAATGAATGTGAAAAACAACCGTTTCAGAGCAATGCATGTTTGAACAGGACAACGAATGAATGTGCAAAACAACCGTTTTAGAGCAATGCATGTTTGAACAGGACAACGAATGAATGTGAAAAACAACCGTTTTAGAGCAATGCATGTTGAACAGGACAACGAATGAATGTGAAAAACAACCGTTTTAGAGCAATGCATGTTTGAACAGGACAACGAATGAATGTGAAAACAACCGTTTTAGAGCAATGCATGTTTGAACAGGACAAAGAATGAATGTGAAAAACAACCGTTTTAGAGCGATGTGTGCTTGTGTTTGAACAGGACTAAGAATCCTTGTGAACAAGTGTCATTTTAAAGCCATGTATGTTTGAACAGGACATTGAACCCATATGACAAAAAATATCAATTTAAAACCGTCCCACGTGGCTGAGCTATACTAGTGTTCTCATTCAAGCTCCTATTTGTTTTAGCTCACCAGAGCACAAAGTGGTCATGGTGAGCTATTGTGATCGATGAACGTCCGTCGTCAACATTTTGCTTTAAATGTGAAGTTCATCATGAAAACACGCCTATATAATTTTGACCTCCTTGAACCCCAGTTTTATATAGTAAAACTGGGGTTTACAGGGGTAAACAGTATTTTTCTTATTTCTGCTCTAAAATATAGAGTGTGGGTACTCGTTAGAACCGCCTCGATGAGGCGGTTCTAACGAGTACCCACAATCTATATTTTGAGCAGGAATAAGAAAAATATCGCAATTTTTCATCTTAAAATCTTCATTTTTTTCGGTGGTAAAATTTGCAATGTATTTTTATATGCGTGTGTTCGTAATGTTTCCTTAACCAACATTACTATAACACACCCGTGTGACAAAGTGCATTTTTACATATCTCCAAAATGACTACTATTCTGATGACTATCTGTGCTATTGCTCTTATTTATACTGCAAATATAGGTTGTGGATGTTCGTTAGAACCGCCTGATTGAGGCGGTTCTAACGAGTACCCACAACCTATGTCTTGGAGCAGAAATAGGAAAAATAATGTATAGCCCTGTAAATATGTTCTATAAAAGGGTTATCCTTTGGAAGCAAGGAATACACCACAGAACTTGAAAATATAAAGTGTACATGTTTTTGGGCCAGACTAGCTAGTTTGGCCAATTAGGCCTCATCGGTGACCCTCAAATATTTTTTTTCTTCCACAATGGAATCAATGATCCCAAAGGACAAGAAAACATAAACTACACTATGATGTAGGACAGGGAGACTTTTTACGGCCGCCACACATTCCCAGACACCAGCCGTAGTGATGTTAAAACCCCAGTTTTCTCTAGTGGTGTTTAGTGCGGACTTGTTCGCGTGATGTTAGCCCAATTTGATTCAAGCTTAAGAGAAATGTTGCCTAGGAGGCTCCCTACCAACATAGCTAGAATCGTTTCGCTCCATCGCACAAGATGACCGTCAGAGCTTAAAATGAAAAAAAAAAAAAACTTTAAACAACAACTCCTACTATACCCTTCTGCCAATTTTATTCAAACTCCATAGGAATGTTGCTACGGTGACTCTCTACCAAAATAGCTAACACGGTTTCGCTTCAATGAGCGAAATGGCCCCGAGAGCTAAAGATACAAAACTGTCATTTTTTAATGCAAATTCCTCCGTAACACTTAGGCCTAAAAGAATAGATGTGTTTCCGCTAGCATGCCGAAAAGAATAGGGACGGTAGGTCGATTTAACTTTTTAATAGGGCTTAATTCCAGCCATATTACCAGAAAACATTCAAACAATGAGGTTTAGAGCATCAAGGAAGCAAAAGAACAGGCTTTTGAGTATTAGGTTTCCTTTTTTGACAGTTTTATGGTATTTTATCAGAAGTGCTAGAAATCATTAAGGTCGGCAGCTAAGAAAATCTTTTTATTATTTTTTTTTTTGGATGGCCATAAAATTGCAGGGTCGGCACAAAAAATCAGGGTCGGTCGGGTTAGCGAAAACAAGGCTATTTTTTAGACCTTAGGCTTAATTGATTCAAACTTCACCGGTATGTCGCCTAGGTGGCTCCCTACCGAAACACAAACATCACGAAAACACGCCTATATATCTTTGACCCCTTGAACCCCACTTTTATATAGTAAAACTGGGGTTTACAAGATCCTTATTTTTCTTATTTCTGCTCTTAAATATAGATTGTGGTACTTGTTAGAACCACATCGATAAGGTGGTTCTAACAAGTACCCACAATCTATATTTTGATGAGAAATAATAAAAAATATCACAATTTTTCATCTGAAAATTTTCGTTTTTTCGGCATTTTAGTTTACGATGTATTTGTGTTTACGTAATGCATCGTTTTGCTCTTATGACCAAGATGGTCACCAAAGCAAAAATAGAAAAGAAAAGAAAATTTTTAAACGACTCTTTAAACGACTAGTCTCTTCCTATTCCCTGAGTCAATTTCAATCCAATTTTACCAAAATGTTGAGTTACATGTATCCAAAATGGCTAAAACGTTTCCGCTCCCATGAACAAAATGGCTGCCAGAGCTAATAATAGAAAACAAAATCTTTAAACTATTATTTCGCATATACTCTTCGGCCTTCCATTCAAACTTCATGAGCAAAATGGCCACCAGAGCTAAAATAGAAACAATGTGAACGATTAGGTTTAATTGCGGACTGCTCCAAAAGCATTCATAGGAATGATGCTTAGGCGTTCATCTACCAAAGTGGCTAGGCCCCGCCCATCGGGGTTTGAAGAAATAGATGCGCTGCATGATGCTTCCACGCAGAGCTGAAACCGACCGGCACACGAGTACTGGTAAACCGCTTAGAGGATCTAAGCCTGCCCAGGCAAGCTGTGCGAGTCGGTCCGTCCATGCTAATAATCCCTATTTATTTGGCGGCAGGGCTTGAGATGTCATTTCATCTCAAGGTCGGGTAAAAGTCCAACAAAATTTGAAGCAACGTCTGCAAAATGACCTTCACAGTGTTGACGGGGACGTTAAACCTCAAATCAAACAAACAAACAAAAACCAAAGTGGCTAAAACGGCTCAATAAGTGAAAAGGCTTTCAACATTGTCAACAATTTGCTTTAATTGCAAACTGCTCTCACATCCTTGGGCAAATTTGATTCAAACTTCCAAGGAATGTTGCCTAGGAAACTCCCTACCAAAACAACTAAACCCGTTTCGCTTCGATTAACAAGATGGCCACCAGAGCTAAACAAATCTTTAAAAGACAACTCCTCCTGTGCTCATGGGCTAATTGCAATTAAACTTCATAGAAATGTTGCTCAATTGACCTTATACCACACTAGCTAAAATGGTTCCGCTTCAATGAACAAAATGGCCACCAGTGCTAAAAATAGAAAAAAAAATTGAGTGGCAACTGCTCCAATCCCTTTCGCCCAATTTGATTCAATTTTTTAATTATAGAAACGTTGCTTTGGTGACCCTCTTTTTGTCTGATTGTTTTGATGTTTAATGTCCCCGTCAACACTATATAGGTCATTTTGGAGACGTTGCTTCCAATTTTGTCGGACTTTTACCCGCTACTGAGAAATGACGTCTCAAGCCCTGTCGGCTAATAAAACCAATAGGCTTTATAAGCACGGACGGTCCGATTTGCACCGCTTTGCCTGGGTAGGCTTAGATCCTCTAAGCGGTTTACTAGTACTCGTGTGCGGTCGTTTTCAGCTCTTCGTGAAAGCATCATGCAGCCGATCTATTACTTCAGGCCAAGATGGGCGGGGGCCTCGGTGACCTTCTACCAAAATGGCTAAAGCGGATCCGCTCTGATGCACAAGATGGCTACCACATCTAAAATGACAACTCCTCCTATACCTTTGACCCATTCACAGGAAGGTTGCTTAGATGACTCTCGAATACCTTAAATAGTTTAGTTCGGATGACAAAGATGGTCGCCAGAACTTAAAACAGAAAAAAACTTAAATGACAACTCCGCCTACACCTTTGGTCCAATTACATTTAAACATAACAAGAATAATGCTTAGGCGACCCTCAAATGGTTCCTCGCCAATCAACAAGATGGCTGCCAGACCTCACGAAAACACGCCTATATAATTTTGACCCCTTTAACCCCACTTTTATATATTAAAACTGGGGTTTACAGGTTTGTAATTTTTTTTTATTTCTGCCCACAATCTATGTTTTGAGCAGAAATGAGAAAAATATCAATTTTTCATGCGAAAATTTTCATTTTTGGCGGCAGAATTTACAATGTATTTGAATAGGCGCGTTTTCGTAATGGCTAAGGAAAAGCACAGTTTTTAAACGCTAATTTCTCCTATTTCATTCAAACTTCATAAGGATTATTGCTTAGATGAGCCTTTACATACAGCAGCTAAACGGTTCTGCTTCAATGAACAAAATGGCCGACAGAGCTGAAAATAGAAAAAAAAAAAAAAAAAAAAAAAAACATCATTTAAATGCTCATTACTCCTACACCTTTCGTACAATTTTATTCAAACTTCACGGGAATGTTAACCCTATAACACCTGAACTAAAGATATTGAAAAAAAAAGTTTGAAATGCCATCTTCTATACCTATGGTCCTATTTCATTCAAATTCAAACATCACCGTAATGTTGCATAGGTGACCCTCTACCAAACTTGCTAAAACGATTCCGCTCCAATAAACAAGATGGCCGCCATGTATACCTTTTACTGACTATTCCTTCTTTACCCTTGGCCCAATTTCATTCAAACTTCATAGCTGACACTCTACAGAAATTGCTAAACAGCTCCGCTCGGATGAACAAGATGGCTGTCAGGGGTTAAAATAGAAACGTCTTTATAAAGAAACTTCTAAACCTTTGGTTCAGTAACATGAAGGTTGCATAGATGACCTTCATGGTTTCCACAATTTGTTTTTTCTAGTGATGAAAAAACTAGCAGACTTACATGCTAGCAGACTTTCATGCGGACAGAACAAATTATTTATATTAATCGCGACCGAAGTAAGGGCGAGGATTGTGGCCAAGTAAAATCGATTTAAGTCCCCTCCCCCACCTCCCCCCCCCACCCACCCCCCCCCCCCCCTCCAGTGGAATTCGTTTCCGCTGACCGTTCCAAGGCGGTTCTTCTGTCGCGGTTTATTTTTGTTATGGGTTGTCTTTGGGTGTTTGTGTCGCTTATATTATTTTATTTTGGATAGCCTTTTGGCCATTTCGTGGGAAAGTAACTGTCCTTTTGGCTTTCCGCTGTTGGTGTTTCCCTTGGGGTATGTTGCTTCATGTTTGTGTTTCGTTTCTTTCCCTTTGGTTTCTCTGATGGGAGCTGTGGGTTAATTGTATCGATTCCTGATCATTGCCTCTACTTCTATTTTGCAATTAGAAAAGTCTTTAAATGACAACCGTTCCGAATTTCTTACACCAGTTTCACTCAAAACTCCACAAGAATGTTTTCAAGGTACATGTAACCATCCATCTAAATGCAACAATTATACTTCTTGGAATAAGATGGCTGTCATGACAGTTTTCCAGAGGACTGTCAGAAGCTATATGACTTCTTGAAATCAGGTGAACGATTCGGGCCCCTCTTTGCCCTCTTGTTTTTAGATGTTTTTCCATGTTGAAAAAACACCTGTTATTTACCCGTTATGTAAATAATAGTTCCATTACGGCACCAGACAGATTCTTGTCGTAATACGGTCTATTATCAGTTCAATCAACCCAAAGCGAATAGGTACTTGAGGCCAGGTGCGATCGGCCAAGGCTCGACTAAGGCCGGCACGCACTTTGCCGGAAATCAATCAATCTCCAGCCATACGGCGCACAGCGAAGACACAGATCAGACTGCGTGCATGCGCAGTCTGATCTGAGTCTTCGCTTTGCGCACATGCCCGAAAACACAGATTCTCCCAGCAGCGCGGCTCAGGTAAAGAACGCTTATTGACTCTTTCATTGACTCTTTAATCAATGGCGGAAATCTGTCGCTAGAGTGTTGCGTCTGATGGATGCTGATCTCGTTGCTATTAAGGTGAATGAATACACATGGCGAAATTGTTTTCCGCCGTTTGTCAGAAAGGATTGAACTTCTTGTAAGGGCTTTGGCCCTGCCCATCGGGGCTTGAAGAAATATATGGGCTGCATGATGCTTCCACGCAGAGCTGAAACCGACCCGCACACGAGTACTGGTAAACCGCTTAGAGGAACTAAGCCTGCCCAGGCAAAGCGGTGCGAGTCGTCCCGACAATGCTTATAAACCCTATTGGTTTCATTGCGCGGCAGGGCTTGAGAAGTCATTTCATCTCAATGTCGGGTAAAAATCCCACAAAATTGGAAGCAGCGTCTCCAAAATGACCTTTACAGTGTTGACGGGGACGTTAGACCTCAAATCAAACAACAACAAATTCTTATAACCGCTTGGTAATTGAGAGGTTTCCGACACAGCATTTGTGTAAGATTAATCTCTCTTGATCCGCCATATTGGAGACACTATATAAATTTATTCATTTTTGACCAATTATCCCATAGTGATAGTACCACTGAAGGGGTTGATACAAGACTGTGGTTGTTCTTAAAGATCATAAGAATAAACTAATTTAGGTGTAGTTATAATTTTCCAAGGGACAAGAAAGTTATTTACAAGGAAAATACATTAAAATTCTGTTGGAAATGAGCCTGGGTGTCTCCAGCAAGAAAGATATCTGTAGGTTTGTGACGTCATCTCCAACCTCTCAGTGTTTTCTTTCTGTCTCAGCACCCGCGAATAGCGTGTTTGTTTATTCGTTTGTTTGGAATTTAATGGCCCAGTCAACACTGATTTTGGTCATATCGAGTCGGTCACTTTACGAAAACCACAATTTCATTGGACAGGCTTCTACAGGCTTTTACATTAGGGGAGAACCTGTACAGTGTGCATTCTTACTCCAGATTGACCTTAAAACATTACGATAACATATCCGTACGACACAGAGCATTTTTTCACACTTCCAAAATGGCTACTTTTCTAATGAAATACTGTGATACTTTTGTTATTTTAACTTCAAACATAGGTTGTGGGTGCTCGTTAGAACCGCATCATTGAGGCGGTTCTAACGAGTACCTACAACCTATGCCTTGGAGCAGAATTAAGGAAAATAATGTATGCCACCGTAAACCCAAGGTTTCCCTGTATAAAGTGGGGTTTCAGGGGGTGTTCATTTCATGGACATGATCACGTGATGAAGTATTTGATGAGTAATTCTCCACAGATAACATCCGCGTCCTGTAATTCAATCTTGCATAGCTCCTAAACTTCTGATTTGTGATATTGGGCTCGAACAACGATGATTCGTTTATCATGGCTGTTTCGAACTCGTTCTTACGCGCTCAGAGAATTCTTCCCATAGCTCCAATATAATATCAATTTTCAGGGTATAAATTGTGTTTTTCGGGGTATTTATTCTATGCTTTCGAGCAGCAATGATATAAAATAATGTGTTCCACAATAAATTCCAATTTTCAGGGTATAAATTGTGTTTTATAGCAAACACACGAAGTGTTTGCTTTACTGTAGAGAGGCTGGAACAACATACTTAGGCACCAAAGTCACGCCTGGAATCTCGTTCAATTTCTCGCGATAATCCGCCATCTTTACAGAGTTCATGAGAATTGTATTCACGTCCAAAAATTGCTTCTCAAAACCAGAAGGAGTCAAGTTCCATTACAAAAGAAACACAGAAAGCATCGAAATAATTTTAAAGACCATTTTCGAAGACCGTTGCATCAAACGCTGGAAAGTTTCGAAACTACGTCGCGCGTTTAAACCGAAAATGTAAGCCGGTTAAAACCAAGTACCGCGCTTGGACCAACGAGTTTCCGGAGCATTTACCGAAGCATTTACCGGAAAGCGCTTCTCGTCTGGCCAAGCACTTACAACTTTTCACTAAGTCACAAATTACTATCGTATAAAATAAAGCCCTGGGATAAGTTACATCTGGCTACCTGCGAATTTCTACCTTCGAGAGACCGTTGCATCAAACGCTGAAGTTTGGTCGCGGGAAAATTTCGAAACTACGTCACGCATTTACCGCACTGAGCCGAAAATGTTAGCCGGTAAAATCCAGCACCGCGATTGCACCCACGAGTTACTGAAGCATTTACCGAAGCATTTACCGAAGCATTTACCGGAGCTTCTCGGTTGGGAGGAAAGCGCTTCTCGTCTGGACTATCTATCTATCTATCTATCTATCTATCTATCTATCTATCTATCTATCTATCTATCTATCTATCTATCTATCTATCTATCCCCTTACTGCAGTAGGCCACCCTTGACTATTACTTGCAGGTGTACATGCACTTGAGATTTGCAGGACAAACGCCTACCTGGTAATTATGACATTACGGTTTACCGTAAGGCTCGGTAAGGCTCTTTAACCTGCAGAGGGGATGATTCTTTCTGCTCAGGGAGTGTCCAGTTAACGCCCCGAGCCGAAGGACGGTGCATTTTGTGGCATTTATCCCTACAAATGATGCAAATGGAACATGTTCGGATACCAAACTTTATTGTCACTGCCTGGAATCGAACCGGGGGTCTCTAACATCAGAGGCAGGTGCACTACCCACTGAGCTACCACTACTGGTATTTTTGATGTTCTTCACCAATATTAACTACCTAAGTCTTCCTTTACCTTCTTTTACAAGAAACACTCTGGTATAGTGCCTCTCTATAAAGATAAATACTTGACCCCCATAGCAGTTTCAACTCAAACAAGGGCATCAAAAGTAAATAACACACAATACCATAGGTACCAGGTCTATAGTGATGCCCTAAAGCATTTTCCCCCAGAAATGTTCCTCAGTGCAATAGTCTTCCCTCGTCTGCGGTCGATGGCAAGACCAAAGAGGAGTTCAAAGACCGGCAGAGGAGTTCAAAGACCGAACAGTATACATTGGGACTCATAGGTATGCGTTTTAGTATACCTCTGCTAATATGATTGTAAATAGTTTTAAGGACGCATCCAACGACCCCCCCCCCCCATCCCCCCCACACACACACTTTTTTGTTCAGCCAAACATGACAGACTCAGTATATGAAGAAAGATAGGGGTGTAAATGAGTGTGTTTGCTCAAAAGGCAGAGCCTTTATTTCATATTAGTGCTTACAGGTGCATCCAATGAACAAGTCCGTGAAATGAAGACCCCCTACAGCCCACTTTATATAGAGAAAACTGGAGTGTAAGGGGGTATACATTATTTTCCTTATTTCTGCTCCAATACATAGGTTGTTGGTACTCGTTAGAACCGCCTCAATGAGGCGGGTCTAAAGAGCACGCACGGCCTATGTTTGCAGCATTTATAAGAAAAACATCAGGGATTTTCATCAGAAAAGAAGAGATGAGAAATATGCACTATATCGCACGGGTGTGTTATGGTAATGTAGGTCGATTGTCTCTTTGTGTAGGCTAGGAAAATAGTCCTGAACTGAGAATGAAACTGTTCGTTGAACCCTTTAACTCCAGTATTTAAAGTAAACAGAGTAGACCTGATCAGACACCGCGTTATGTGGCGTCTGATTAGGTATACACTGTTTACCAAAGCCCACGTGTACGAGCACAGTCCAGAATGTACATTTTTACACTGTGCTCTGGCGTCACAGGGAGGCGACTGTCAATGCTATAAACAACCAGTACCTGGATTTTGTTAAGAGTCGGCGACAGTAAATAGCAGGCGGGAAGCTTCTGTACTTAGTATCTTTGGGTCGATTGATAAGCGAATACATCGTACACGAGCTTACTCCAGATTTTCTGTGTGTCGATTGATAAGTCAATACCTCGTACACGAGCCCAGTCCAGATTTTACCTGTTTTGTTTGTTTGATTTGAGGTTTAACGTCCCCGTCAACACTGTAAAGGTCATTTTGGAGACGTTGCTTCAAATTTTGTGGGACTTTTACCCGGCATTGAGATGAAATGACATCTCAAACCCTGTCGCCCATTGAAACCAATAGAGGTTATTAGCATGAACGGTCCGCCTCGCACCGCGGTTCCTGGACATGTTTAGATCCTCTAAGCGGTTTACCAGTACTAGTGTGCGGGCCGGATTCAGCTCTGCGTGGAAGCATCGTGCAGCCCATATATTTCTTCAAGCCCCTATGGGCCGTGGCTGAGATTTTACCTGTCACACAGCGCTCTGATGGCTCAGGGAGAAGACTAAACACTGCTGTAAATAACCGATACCTGGGTTTTTTGCATGGTCAGCGACAGTCCAGCGGAAAATAACACAAGTTAAAACGTTTCATTTTAAGAAAAGTATTCACTACAATTTTTGTCTGAAAAAAAAGAAGAGAAAACATGACGTTCTTATTGTTGCACTGGTAGAATTTTCCTTCAAGGTTTTCAAAATTATCTACTTCCCTTCTGTATACATGTATATTCAACAAGCACAAAAGATTCATCTTTCTGAATTTACAATATTTCATTGATAATTCTTAACCTCATATGCAAGACAATATATTACATAACGTTTTATCCTACTGCTCCTTTGCAAACAGTGTAGATCCTCGATGGCTTCTGCTGATCAGAATCTACACTGTCATAGTTTCTTCCTCTCTCTTTCTCCCAGCTACTGAATAACAGTTTTTTCCAGTGTAATGTTTAAACAAAGTAGTTCAATTTACCTGTTGATGCAGGCGCGTACAAAGAGTGGGGAGGGGTGCAAAGGCACCCCCATCTTTTCTTTGGAAAGTTATCTCAAATTCATGCAGTATTTCACCCTCTCGAAAATACCCGAAACTCGCACCCCTCCCCCTTTTCAGAGTTTGCGTACGGGCCTGAATCATGCTCTAAAATGTTGCTGTATGTATGGCGAACAGTGCCGAACCTGATCAGATGCAATGTACTGTCTGTCCTGTCTGGGTCTATGATGTAGGTCTAATAACGATATTACCTTTAAAGGTTCTTAGTAAACGTTATATGGTCTACTTTTAGTTCGAAAGAAATTAGATTACCTGGCACACAAATGTTAGCTATGCTGTGGTAACGAGTACAAACAACCTTCGAGTATTGTGTGTGTGTGAATTCGGGTTTAACGTCGCTTTCAACAATTTTTCAGTCATTTCACGACGGTGTCTGGTTGCGACAGGGAGCTAAATGCTCACTTTTATAGTGCTGCCTCACCGAAGTATCATGTCCCAGACACATTACATGATACCACACCCTGTCACTTTATCCTGACACTGGGTCGACCATTCCTAGCTCTACCCCGTAAATCTGAGTGCCGAGCGAGGAGCAGCTAGTACCATTTTTAACGACTTTGGTATGTCGCGGCCCGGGATCGGACCCGTGACCTCCCGTTTCCCGGAGCGGACACTCTACCAACTGAGCTATCGGGGCCGGTCACAACCTAATACCTACGAGTAGGTTGTGGGTACTCGATACCACAACATAGGCTGTGGGTAACGAGTACCCACAACCTATGTCTTAGAGCAGATATAAGCAAAATATTTTTTATCCCTGTGAACATCAGTTTTTCTCCATATAATGTGGGGTTTATACGGGGATATTCATTTCACGGACTTGGTTAACGTGATAGGTGTTTTTGAAAGAGTTGCTTCCCTTGAAATGGTATACACCCTTTTTAAGTCCTCAAGTACATCATTTGTATGACTGTCACGCAAATTCATATTTACTTTGCCATACCTTTCAAACTATCATAACCAGGTTGACAGCTGGAGATAATTTAATGCGCACGGAAAATGGAATTTCTGGAAAGGTCTAAACATGGCAAGAAAAACAATTACAGTAGAACTTCGATGGCTTGAACACCGATGGCTCGTTTACCATGGATGTGTCGAACCCATTCTTGAGCCCCTAGCGAAAGCCTATACATTAGAAATGGTGGGAGATAATTCAGGAGATTTTAGTCTTTTATCTTGCAAATGTATGCTGTGTGTACTCATTAGAATCGCCTCGATGAGGCGATTCTAATGAGTATACACAGCATACATTTTCATTATAGAACACCGAAAAGATGTCTAAAAGTATCTCGTTATGCCTCCTGACAGTAACCCTCAGTGGCTCGAACTACCCCTGTCTCGAACAGATTTTCGAGGTCCTAAAGGTGTTCGAGCCATTGAAGTTCGACTGTAGACAACTCAACAAAGTTAGGTGCATCACTGTAATGGATAAGCCCCATAAAGAAGAATCTTGTCTTTGGGGAGTCTGATAAAGTATTAAGAGATATTTTATGGATCCCATTATGCTCTAGATAAGATGGGGATGGGAATGGGACGGTTGGGTGAGGCAAAGGTGATGTGCACCTTGCGTCAGGGCGTCCATCTGATGTTGGTTTACAGTTGGATCTTTCAAGTGGGAAAGTTGTTATTTCTTCTGTTTCTACACTTCCAGTTTTTTCTCTGGTTCCTCTGTTCCATACTTTCATCCACTCTACTACATGTATCTCTTCAGATTCTTTTCTCCCTTTCTCTGGGAGGCGACACAAAATGACCCACAATGGTTGATGTGTCGTTAAACCCAAATCGATCAATAAATCGATGGATGAATGGATCGATCGATGAGTCAGTCAATCAATCAATCAATCAATCAATCAATCAATCAATCAATCGACAGGTGATAAGGTAGAAGTCGTTCATTTGCTATGGAAAAATAAAATTTATTCTCATTACGAAAACACGCCTACACAAATACATCATCAATTTGTGAAATTTACCGCTGAAAAAAAAACGAAAATTTTAGATGAAAAATTGTTATATTTTTCTTATTTCTTCTCAAAATATGGGTTGTGGGTACACGTTAGGACCGCCTCATCGCCCACAATCTATATTTTAGAGCAGAAATAAGATAAATAAGGTTTACCCCTGTAAACCCCAGTTTAACTATATACAAGTGGGTTCCAAGGGGTCAGAATTATATAGGTGTGTTTTCAAGCGACCCTTTAAAGGAAAAGAATACACTGACGACCGATGCCCAAGTCATAGATGTAAAAATGTCACTTTTATATCGGTTTTAAAACTTATTTCAGTACTGCTAACCGAACAATTAGTATAAGGTGGGCGAAAAGTGGAGTATCCTGAGACAACAGCACAAAGCTTGAGTAGGCAGGGTATGGCGTTCTCAAATGTGTTCTCTCATCAAGTTAACAAGTCCCTGTAATAAACACCCCTTTAAATCCAACTTTATGTAGGGAACAAAGGGGTTGACGGGGGTATTCGTTAGTTTCCTTATTTTCGCTCAAAATCACAGATTGTAGGTACTCGTAAGAACCGCCCCAATTGGGGCGGTTCTAACGAGCACCCAGAATCTATATTTGGACTAGAATGTATAAAATTCTAACACACCGCGCCTATATAGGCAATGGAAAATAACTGTGTTTTATTCTGCAACAAATCACAGCTCGGAAGAGCGTGACGAGTGACGTCACTAAAACTGCAAATTTATGACGTCACTAGTCGATTTACTTGACGTTAGACGGTGTAACGTCATTTTCTCGCAACGAAAACGTTACAAAAGAATATATAAATGCATGTGTTTCGGTCAATAATTTTAGCGGGATTTCTTCTAACAATGGCGAAAATTTGTGAGATTTTGAAGGAAACAACACCATTATTGCCGATTTTCAGCGTGTTACAATCGAAATAGATCAGCTGTACTCTGCGATTTGTTGAGTAAAAAAATCACAGTTTCTCGGTCAGTTGTAAGTAGACAAATCACGCGCGCTACGCGCTCGTGATTTTTCTACTTTACAACGGACCTCCAAACTGTGATTTATTACTCAACAAATCACAGTTAGAGCCGATCTATTTCTTAAATAAAATTATTCTTTGTATAAAAATGACAATTCTGGAGATGCGATGGACGCCATTTTAGCAAACTGGTGTGTGTAGGTATCTACATAGTTATAGATGTTTATGTGTTTGAATTGAGGTGTAACGCCCCCGACAAACACTATTTAGGTCATTTAGGAGACATTGCTACCTATTTTGTGGGAATCCTAACCGACATCCAGATTAAATGACATCTAAAGCCCTGCCGACCAATGAAACAAAAATACCTATTTGCATCGGGCGGCCTGACTCACACCGCATTGCCTGGACAGGCTTAGTCCCTCTAAGCGGTTTACCCGTACTCATGTGTGGTCAGTTTTAGCTCTGCGTGGAAGCACCATGCAACTCAATCTATTTCCCCAAGCTCCGATGGACGGGACGAATAGTTATAGATGTTTGAAAGAAAGTGTAATAAAGCTATATATGCCTATGCACTCTAACACTGTTTTTAGCAAAAATAATTTTTGAAGAGTACAGTAAATTTTCTATAATTAGTCCACCTTTGCGACTGTTCAAAAGTGGTCTTTAAGACCATTTTTAAACAGTCTCAAAGGTGGTCCCTGACCAGAAGGACACACATAGAAAGATTAAATCAACTTTTTTAACCAGAATTAGTATCCGAATAGCGGAATTTCAATGTATTAAATAAAGTACAACTTCGATGGCTCGAACAACGATGGCTCGTTTACCATGGCTGAGTCGAACCCGTTCTTGAGTCCCTAGGGAGGTCCTCTACATAAGAAAAGGGAGGGTAAAATTTAGGATATTTTCTTCTTATCTTGCAAATGTATACTGTGTGTACTCATTAGACGGCCCCGCCCATAGGGGCTTGAAGAAATATATTGGCTGCATGATGCTTCCACGCAGAGCTGAATCCGGCCCGCACACTAGTACTGGTAAACCGCTTAGATGATCTAAGCCTGTCCAGGAAACGCGGTGCGAGGCGGACCGTCCATGCTAATAAACCCTATTGGTTTCATTGGGCGACAGGGCTTGAGATGTCATTTCATCTCAATGTCGGGTAAAAGTCCCACAAAATTGGCAGCAACGTCTCCAAAATGACCTTTACAGTGTTGACGGGGACGTTAAACCTCAAATCAAACAAACAAACTCATTAGAATCGCCTCGATGAGGCGATTCTTATGAGTACACACAGCATACACTTTTCATTATAGAACACCGAAAAGATGTCCTAAAGTATGTCGTTATGCCTCCTTGCAGTAGCCCGCAGTGGCTCGAACTACCCCTGTCTCGAACAGATTTAGCCCGCAGTGGCTCGAACTACCCCTGTCTCGAACAGATTTTCGTGGTCCCAAAGGTGTTCGAGTCATTGAAGTTTGAGTGTAATGTAAAGGCACCTCTATAATTTAGGAGGCCCATTAAAGACTGGCCGTACTCGAACGCCAAGTCATTGGCGCGTCTGACTGGTGATCAGGGGTCTAGCTTTCGATACCCGCAAGGTCTGGCAAAACATTACGATAACACACCCGTGCGACAAAGTGCTTTTTTTCACATCTTTCTCACATCTCCAAAACGGCTACCAATGGCTTATAATGAAAATCCGTGATATTTTTCTTATTTGTACTGCAAACATAGGTTGTGGGTGCTCGTTTGAACCGCCTCATTGAGTCGGTTCTAACGAATACCCATAACCTATGTCATGGAGCAAAAATAAGAAAATTAAGGAATACCCCCGCAAACTCAAGTTTTCTCTACATACATGTAAAGTGGGGTTTAGGGGGTGTTCATTTCACGGACTTGTTCACGTCATTACGAAAATACGCCTATACAAATACATTGTAAATTTCACCGCCGAAAACAATCTGTTTAGATGAAAAATTGTGATATTTTTCTTATTTCTTCCCAAATTTTGGATTTTGGGTACTCGTTAGAACTACTTAGATTTGATCTACTTTACAACTGACCTCCAAACTGTGATTTATTACTCAACAAATCACCGCTAGATCTGCTCTAAAATATAGATTGTGGGTACTCGTTAGAACCGCCTCATCGAGGCAGTTCTAACGAGTACCCACAATCTTTATTTTTAGAGCAGAAATAAGAAAAAAAAAATATTTACCCCTGTAAACCCCAGTTTTTCTTTATGAGAGTGGGGTTCGAGTGGGTCAAAATTATATAGGCGTGTTCTCGTGATGTGATGTTTGGCAAAATAATGTGAACTGTACTGGCTTGTACAGATAAAGTTGAGTACGGTAAATCGACTAGCTCGATATGACCTTAATATTGTTGACTTGGCTGTAAATTTCTAAACCAACAATTCATAAAAAACTGATAGTATTAGCTCCTATTCTCAACTTCCCTCTGTTATCCTCCTAAACTCCACCATTGCTGACAATCAACCAGCCAGAATGCTCTTGATATAATGTATTCATTCAGTTCAGATCCTAATCAGATGGCTGATCTGGATCTGATAGGTGATGCAAGAGGAGGGCCAATCATCAAAAAAAAACACCTATATACTTTTGACCCCCTTGAACCCCACTTTTATATAGAAAAACTGGGGTTTACGGGGGTAAACCTTATTTTCTTATTTCTGCTCAAAATATAGATTGGTGGGTACTCGTTAGAACCGCCTCATCGAGGCGGTTCTAACGAGTACCAACAATCTATATTTTGAGCAGAAATAAGAAAAATATCACATTTTTCACCTGAAAATTTTCGTTTTTTCGGCGATAAAATTTACACTGTATTAGTATAGACGTGTTTTCATAATGTTATGTGAACACTGTGATAATATGCTAGAAGGGGACTTTGCTGCTGGTATTATGTTATATGTAGTTGTAGATTGTTTAAGAAATAGATCAGCTCTAGTTGTGATTTGTTGAGTAATAAATCACAGTTTGGAAGCCAGTTATAAAGTAGATCAAATCCAGAGCACGTAGCGCGCGTGATTTGTCTACTTACAACTGAACGACAAACTGTGATTTATTACTCAACAGATCACAAACTAGAGCTGATCTATTTCGATTCTAACAGGCTAAAAATCGACAATAATGTTGTTGTTTCCTTCAAAATCTCACAACTTTTCGCCATTGTTAGAAGAAATCCCACTAGAATTATCGACATATCCTTTTCTAACGTTTTTGATGCGAGAATATGACGTTACACCGTCTAACGTCAAGGAAATCGACTAGTGACGTCATAAATTGGCAGTTTTAATGACGTCACTCGTCACGCTCTTCCTTGCCGTGATTTGTTGTAGAATAAAATAGTTATTCTCCATTGCCTATATCAGAGGTGACAATCTACGTCCTGCAGAGATGTCGTAACCATTTCAGAAGCGGCCATTTTGGTGTAAAATGGGTAAATAAAATGCTTCCAACTTGATATGTACATTACGAGTCTTCACGAAAACACACTTCAGCTGGTAACGAACAATATTTGCATCCCATCAGTGAGCTAATTCCACCTAGAAACAATAAAAACGTTTCGATAGCTTCGTCACAAGATCTGATTCGGCGCTGTAAACAATGGTAGTTCCGACATCATTGCCAAATCAGCTTGTGTCGAGTTATTTAAAGGAAGGGCCACATTTCTGAGACATATTTCAGTACGTTTGGTTCTTTTATGACCTAATGCACCGACTGCGTCTACTTGATGTGGCAAATGCCTTTTGTGTAGTCAACGCCGGCAAACCTACGAATGGTTATGACGTCACTGCTCTGACGTAGGTTGTTCCCCCCTGTATATAGGCGCGTTGTATTATAATTCTTCTTCTTCTATTTTAAAATACGTGCTGCATGTAAGTGTACAAAAACTTCTTAGAGTGCGGCATATTAAGGCTTTGATGGGCGGTGTTGGTTAATTGTGTCGATTCCTTATCATTTCCTTCACTTCTCTATTGCATTGGAAATGGTGAATTTTCATAATATTATAACCGTTGTCCTTTCAATTTAGGTCAGTCATTACAGGTACATGTAATTCGATACTTCTGTTTACAATATAAGCTATCTTTTCATTGAATTGTTTTGCATCGAATTTCACTAATGCATTAATGATGTAGTGCCACGGGTTTGGCCGTTATTGTTAAGGGCAAGGAAACACGGTCAATGGAAGTAATCGTTAGAAACATACCCGTGTGCCATGCGACTGGCGCTTCTAATGAAATTGTAAGATATTTTTTTATGTCTGCAACAAATATAGATTGTAAATGCCCGTTAGCTGCGCAACAATAAAGCGGTTTCAAATACTACCAACGATCTGTGGTTTTGAGCATAAAAAAAGAAAATAATATTTTCACATCCCTCTTGAAACCCCACTGCTTTTCTGCATAAAAAGTAAGGCTTTCGAAGGTATCAATTTTGCGATTTTATAAACGTTATGGCTTCTCGAACTTTTTTGCTACATTGTACCCTCTGCTATATGACTCTGAGACGCAAATTATTTCTTCAGAGTCGACCCTTGTCAAATGTGACTAGACATCACGAAAACACGCCCACATAATTTTGAACCCCCCCCCCCCCCACTCACACATCCCACCCCTGAATCACACTTTTATAAAGTAAAACTGGGGTTTAGTGTAGTTTATATTTTCTTATCCTTTGGGATCCTTGATTCCATTGTGGAATTTAGAAAAATATTTGAGGGTCACTGATGAGGCCTAAATGGCCGAAACTAGGTAGTCTGGCCCAGAAAACATGTACATTCCATATTTTCAAGTTCTGTGGTATATTCCTTGCTTCCAAAGGATAACCCTTTCCAGAACATATTTAAGAGGGGTAAACCTTATTTTTCTTATTTCTGCTCTAAAATTTAGATTGTTGGCACTCGTAAGAACCGCCTCGTCGTGGTTCTAACGAGTAACAACAATCTATATTTTGAGCAGAAATGAGAAAAATAACACATTTTTATGTTAAAATTTTCGTTTTTTCGGAGATAAAGTTAACAATGCATTTGCATAGGCGGTTCTAACGAGAACCTACAACTTTTGTCTTAGTTTAAACATATTTATTCATAAAAGTAGTGAATAGCATGCATTCAAATGTAACACAAGCAATACTTATATACTAGGATCAGAACGAAAGTACACGTACTTACGTATATAGTTCTTCTCCTGACATGTATAAAATGTAAACAATTGGTGGAAACTTGTCAGAAGATTAATTGACATGTTATATCGTAACGTAACTGTCTATGACAGTATATTCATTACATAAATAAGCAAATGAATAAATAAATAAATAAATAAATAACCTTAGTTGTTGGAACAAGCAAATAATATAAGTATACAGGTAAATCAACATGAATAAGAAAAACCACAGGCAAATGGGAGAGAGAGAGCGCACCCGCAGAGCATACATACATGTACATAGACTAATACAATTAATTGAACCGGTCGCATGACCAGTAGCTAGTATATCAAAATCGTTTTGTTTCATTAAGGAAGCGATGTCTTCGAGTGGGTACGCGTTCAATGAGGCGGTTCTAACGAGCACCTACAACCTATGTCTTGGAGTATAAGTATGAAAAATATCCAAATTTTCACCAGAAAAATAACCATTTTGGGGATATGAAAGAATGCACTAAGTCACATGGGTGTACTATCGTAAGGTTTAAACTTGCCTCCCCTCTAAACATCACGTGAACAAGCCCGTGAAAATAACACCCCCTTAAACCCCACTTTATATAGAGAAAATCGGGGTTTACGGAGATATATAATATTTTTCTTATTTCTGTTTCAAGACATATGTTGTGGGTACTTGTTAGAATCGCCTCAATGGGGCGGTTTCTAACGAGTACCCTCAACCTATGTTTGCAGTATAAATAAGAAAAATATCGCGGATTTTCATTAGAAAATAAGCCATTCTGGAAATATGAAAGAATGCACCAAGTCACAGTGGTCTGTTATCGTAATGTTTAAACTTGCCTCCCTACTGAAAAAGTGGGGAAATATTGCATGATGTCATGCGTTACGAAAACACGCCTCTACAAATACATTGTGAATTTTACCGCCAAATATGAAAATTCTCAGATAAAAAAATGTGAAATTTTTCTTATTTCGGCTCAAAATATAGATTGAGGGTGAATTATTTTGTTACTCCTTCTCTTTGGACATCTTGTAGGTTGCATCTTGAATGCGTATGAGAACAGCGTATTTTCGTGATGTCTAGTCACATTTGACAAGGGTCGACTCTGAAGAAATAAAATTTGCGTGTCAGAGTCATATAGCAGAGGGTACAATGTAGCAAATAAGTTCGAGAAGCCATAACGTTTATAAAATCGCGAAATTGATACCTTCGAAAGCCTTACTTTTTATGCAGAAAAGCAGTGGGGTTTCAAGAGGGATGTGAAAATATTATTTTCTTTTTTTTTATGCTCAAAACCACAGATTGTTGGTAGTATTTGAAACCGCTTTATTGTTGCGCAGCTAACGGGCATTTACAATCTATATTTGTTGCAGACATAAAAAAAAATATCTTACATTTTCATTAGAAGCGCCAGTCGCATGGCACACGGGTATGTTTCTAACGATTACTTCCATTGACCGTGTTTCCTTGCCCTTAACAATAACGGCCAAACCCGTGGCACTACATCATTAATGCATTAGTGAAATTCGATGCAAAACAATTCAATGAAAAGATAGCTTATATTGTAAACAGAAGTATCGAATTACATGTACCTGTAATGACTGACCTAAATTGAAAGGACAACGGTTATAATATTATGAAAATTCACCATTTCCAATGCAATACAGAAGTGAAGGAAATGATAAGGAATCGACACAATTAACCAACACCGCCCATCAAAGCCTTAATATGCCGCACTCTAAGAAGTTTTTGTACACCATGCAGCACCTATTTTAAAATAGAAGAAGAAGAATTCTAATACAACGCGCCTATATACAGGGGGGAACAACCTACGTCAGAGCAGTGACGTCATAACCATTCGTAGGTTTGCCGGCGTTGACTACACAAAAGGCATTTGCCACATCAAGTAGACGCAGTCGGTGCATTAGGTCATAAAAGAACCAAACGTACTGAAATATGTCTCAGAAATGTGGCCCTTCCTTTAAATAACTCGACACAAGCTGATTTGGCAATGATGTCGGAACTACCATTGTTTACAGCGCCGAATCAGATCTTGTGACGAAGCTATCGAAACGTTTTCATTGTTTCTAGGTGGAATTAGCTCACTGATGGAATGCAAATATTGTTCGTTACCAGCTGAAGTGTGTTTTCGTGAAGACTCGTAATGTACATATCAAGTTGGAAGCATTTTATTTACCCTATTTACACCAAAATGGCCGCTTCTGAAATGGTTACGACATCTCTGCAGGACGTAGGTTGTCACCTCTGATATAGGCAATGGAGAATAACTTTTTTA